>JBBBDQ010000614.1:14510000-15710000 GCA_037127315.1 Ascarosepion bandense | reverse complement strand
TATCAGCAATACAAAGAATTTCATCTTAACACGTACTGTTATCTTCTCCTTTGGCCACACCAGTTTTTTTTTTATATATATATATATATACACATAATTGACTCACTCTAAGCAAGGCAGAATGGTCCACTGGTGCACAGGGGATTACAAAATAGGAGAGTGAAGAGAGAGGAGAACAAGTCACAGGAGGTGTCAGAATGGGTAAAAGAAGGACAAGTACATTGGTGTAAAGGGAACTGCATGGGAGCAAAGTGTAAAGTGAGAAGAAAGATGGGTATCAAGGGGATAAGAAATAACAGTTGACGTTGCATTTAAACTCTTGGAGATTGTTGCTATCAGGGAAACAAAAATACGGAAGGGAAGTGCAAGAAAAGAAGCTGATAGAGTAGAAGTTGTGGCTACATTTGATTGTTTACAAAGTAAAATGGTTGGAGCTTGTTGCTCAAGTAAATTTGTACCAAGGAGCTAAGCTCGTCAGAGCAGAATTCATGAAAGCATTTGTAAAAAAAAAAAAGACAGAGGGAAGCCACATCTTGTCAATGAGAGAAATACTGAAGTCAAGCCACCAGGTCCTGATAAACTACACTGCAGATTCTTTTTTTGGATTTTGCCAAGAACATCAAGGTGAAAAGCAGGGAAGCCCGACCAGATATGCACAATCGGATGGTAGATTTGTAAATGTGCGTGATAGATTGAGAAAAGAACTTACTAGCCTGACATAGGGACCCCCAACCTTCTTAGCAGTAGATTTAGCTGCTAATTCAATGTAGTCGTTTTCGTGATACCGAAGAGACATAGTGTATTGCTCTAAGGGAGTCTCGCAATATGAAAGTATGTAGGATAACAGTTGATTCTAGAGAAGATGCTAAAATTGTAGTGACAAGGAAAGAATCCTTTTAGGAGTATGTTCTACAACATAGCAATATAGGGAAGAAGTTCTTCCTCCTCACTAATGAATTATGAAGGAACGAGGATGAGTTGATTCTGTGTTTGTGACATGTTGGTCTGGAGAGGTGTAACTATGGGCTGTAGCTCATCTGAACACCTGCCATGAAAATAGCAATAGAGTAGTGAAAGGCTAGCAATATTTAGTCTGTGGAAAAGTGAATGTCAGGTGGATAATCCTTCATCAACCACAAGGCTGTTTAGTTAGAGGGACATATTTATGTAATAGATCACTGTGAAGATATTGTGGTCACATGAGGTTTTGTTTGAAATAGTAGATAGAGAAGTGATAATATTGTGTTGGATGTCACATGTGGCTTGCTGGGGACTGACAAGTTTCCTGAAGGATAAAAAGTCATGCCTTTTCTTTAGAGCATTCTGATAAAGAGATTCTTTTTTATGATTGTGTCGCCCCAAGCAAGGCATTTTACTGCCACTGTTGTGCAGGGGGTTACATAGGTGAAATGTTATGAGAAGGAGTGAGAGGTTGTAGGGATTGTCAGGAAGAGAGTAGAAGAAGGAGGAGAATACTGATGAGAGTGGGGTGGATGAAGAAAAAAGCATGAGAGAGAGGATGTAAGTTAGTGAGACAGGAGATGACTATTGACTTTACTTTTAAATTCTTCAATATTATAGCTGTCGAGAAAGCAAGTATGCGAAAGGGAATTCCACAGGTGGGAAGTGCGAGAAAAGAAGCTAATGGTGTAGAAATCAAAAAAACAAATTTGTCATTTCTAGGGCACATCATAGGAAAACTTGATACTTGCAAGAATTATTTAGAGAATGAGAGTTTGGTAATCAAATAAGCACATCCAATATCTTGTCTTGTTTGTAATCATACACTATCCTCTCCATTATAATAAAGTACATTGTGCATTTGAATATAAACATAGATAAAAAAAATATATATATATATATATATATATATATATGTATATATATATATAAACTTATTTTATAAATGGAAATTTGTCTGTGTGTGTCTGTTACCTGTAGACTTTGAAACGGCTGATCCATTTTTCTGGAAATTTTACACAGTTGTACTATAAGCGTCTGTGAGTGTTCTTGGCTAGGTTTTGTGTTGAGGTACCCCCAATAAATATCGAAAATTGAGAATCGAAAAAATTGGGTTATGGAAGGAGTGGTCCAATTTTAATCAAATTTGAAATACTCATAAACAAAGACATAAGAAATGATATTCTGAAGTTTCAAGGTTGCAGTTCTTAGAATAGTGCAGAAAATCGATAATATATATATATATAAAAGACAAAATGTTTGTGTGTGTGTCTGTTTATTTGTCTGTATGTCCTTTATGCAAATCCACAATTTTTATCCGATTCTCACCAAACTTCAAAATTTGACTTATATTCATTCATTTTTCTTTCAGTCTACAGTTTCGCTTTAACTGGAAACAACTATTGCTTTTTAGTCTTTCATGCCAATGTCCAAAATTCTGAGCTCCAGGACCATGAATTAGTTTTAAAGCTTTCATGACACCTGAGCAATGCCAGGCTATATTGCTAGTATATATATATTCTCTATATGACTAGATATTAAACTCTACTACTTTTTCTGTTATGAAAGCACTTGTTTTCAAGTTGTGAAGAGTATATATATATATATACTCTTTCACTTATACTGAATTCACTTACACACAAATACCTTTGGGGAAAGGTATTAATCTGTCTACTTCCCTCCAGTTATGGGCTAAATAATAGGACAGATTGGGTTGTATAACCTTGGCTGGCAACCAGTCTACCACAGAAAGCAATGGTAACCAACTGCGAGAAAATCTTCTGCCCAATCAGTCATGTCCCTTTCGAGACATGTTCACCCAAAGCATGTATCACATATGGCACTTAACTGACTGATATATACCCTATTTATGATAATAAAAACTGCTGTGTGTGTGTGTGTGTGTATATATATATATATATATATATATAGACATCTCCCTACTATCCTTTGGATTATTTTTTCTTATGTCTTAATAGAAGATACTCAATACTAGGTACATCAATATATATGCTACCGTCATTTTAGACAGCATATTGATAGAATTATTTTGCCATATTTTTTATGGCACCAGCCCACTTATAATAAAATGACTGTTTTCAGCACTAAAGCAGAATGAGTCAAATAAACCTTGATAAGTTTTTACTTCGAGTTGTTGCTTTATTACAGAGGATAAATGGAAACAATGAGTAACTTGTGTAAATGGATAATTTGAGTAAGAACAAGAAAGGAGGAAAGGGATGTTAAAGAGTCAAATATATGGCACAAGGCCAAAAAAGAGGGTACCCAGTGCGAATCAAAATCACTACTCAGTTGTAATAAGTTCTAGAGACAAGGTTGCTCACCATTACACCAAATCAAGGTGCCCCCAGAAATTGTAGAGAGCAACGATTCACCATGTCCAAAATTAACATAACACAGATATTATGATAATGGTGAGAGCTTCATGTAAAAAATCATTTTAGACAACCATACAAGTAATAATAATTGTGAGATTAGCTGTTTTGTTATAAAGAAACATTCCTCATTCATCAGCCAAACAGTCTTACTATCAGTTGAAATTTGTAAAAATCTTTCCTTTAAAAATGTTACTACTCTTTCTGGTGTTGATGACAGATTTCTTCCTAACTTTTTGTTTAATGTAATGCACATTGCTAACATGTATGTTTTTATTTTCCCTTTGATTCACATATGCTGCCCATTTTAGTTGTTGCAACTATTGAAAGTTTTCAAGTGATTTTGTTTGTGTTATTTGGTACAGTTCATTGTTTCTTATAGGGGATAGTCTTCTTTCAGGTTTCCTTCCTTTGGAGTCATTTTTAATCATTGATCAGAGAATATAGTAATATGTACCTGATGGCTTAGACATATTTCTTGGTCATCAAGAATAAATGTCTAAAGAATATTAAGACCTGTAGAACCCTACTGTATGACAGTTATTACGTCAGAACATTGGTGACATTTTTTTAATCACACATAATGTTATTAAAAGACTTGTGCAAACTAAATGCCAAAAGAATCAGATGGTTAATTTTAAGAATAACCAGTGCTGATTGGTTAATATATTTCAAAACACCTATGCAACATGTTTTGGTAAAAAGTATGTTGAACATCAGCAAATCCTCCATCTCTTGTTTAATGAATAAATTTGAGGTCCTCATAGCCAAAGCGGACAAGGCCAAGTGCTTTGCTCACAGATTCTCTTCCAATTCTACATTTCTCCTAGAACTAGGCTCAGCTGAGAGATGTTTACACCACCGCCTCTCTGGTCTCTAACATAATTTCCAAACTTGACCCCCATCAGGCAAGTGGAGGCAATGGAATACTGATCATTGTCTTAAAGAAATCTTCCCCTGAACTCTCCTCTGTCCTCTATAATTACTACCTCTCTGCTTCCAGTTTTCCTGCCTGCAGTACCTGAATTTAAGAGCTCCAGAGAACCATCAATTCCTTTTAATTATTGCCCTATCAGCTTCCTACCAATTTTTGGCAAAATGTTCCAGGCTATCATTAATGCAAAAATACTTAAATATCTCACAGCCCATAAACTATTCTTCGACAAACAGCATGGCTTCCACTTTGCCAGGTCTGCTGTTTATGTACTAAATACCATTACTGAGTACATATACCAGGCCCTCAATGAGAACGACAAAGCTTGAGCTGTTGCTCTTGATATCTCATAAGCAATTGATACGGTCTGACAGGCTGGCCTTCTATTTAAGCAACAGGTCTATGGTATCACTGGATGCTTGCTTGATTTGTTCCAATCATTTCTCTCAAACCACATAATAAAGTTTTTCTTGAACAAGCATGCCTCCAGATCCAATCAGATAAATGCGGGTGTCCCCCAGAGCTAGGTTCTAGGTCCAACACTCATTCTGATCTTTAATGATGATCCCATCTTTCTCTTATTGACACTGTTTGTAACCAATTTCTCTTTCTTTTCACTATCCTCCTGCACACTACAACAGTAGCAATACTGCCTTGCTTGGGGTGAAACAATTAAAAACAAAAAGCAAAAAAAACAAAGGTATTAAAAAGATATTAAACATTCATTATTTGATGGTAAAAAAAGCTTGTTATAAAGGTATTTTTAAAATGGTAAAACATAGATATTCAATTCTAGTTTGTTTAAATATTTTGATAATTTTGTAAATTTTTATAAATGCTTGAATAAAAAGATTTCTTTTCAAATTTATTTCTTTATAAAATGGTTAATAATAAATATCACATTTTACTTGATTTACATATTTTTGTAATCTTGTAAATTAACATGGCTGAATGACTTAAAAGTATAGTAGTGTCAATGAAATAATCATACTTTTGATCAACTTATTTTTCAGGCACAAAGTTGAAACATTATCAAATTAAAAAAAACCCATAGATTCTTTAACACCAGCAGAAACTTATTACGCATGATGTAAGCTGTTCTTTGTGGATATAAAATTGTCATTTGGTTCATTTTCGGATGCTTCCTGTTTTTAGTAAAAATGCAAGTTTGTGTTAGCTAAAAATTATTTATAAATGTTATAACAATATGTAAGTACTTTTTGTCTATGAAGGCTTTGTTCAGGCAGCATTTTGCAAGATTTGCCATTATCTGATCAATGTGCCAGAATGCCTCTCCAAGAGTGAGAAATTGGAAGTGTGGAAAAGAAGCATCAAAGCTTAAATTTTATTGTGTAATTCTCAGACAATTCATTTTTCTCTTATTCATGCACTTTTTCCCCAAAGAGAAACACGTGTCTGTATATGTAGCTATAAATACACTTACATGCACAAAAAGAAATATTTGCTGATGGGTATGATAACGTGTTTACCTGTGTGAAAGCATATTACTTTGATTTATATGCATATTTATTTTTACAAATAAATATACTATTATATATACGTGTAGCTTTAGCATAAAAAAGTCGAACATAGAATAAGCTGTACTAGAGCTAGTTTTGTCCAACACTGTAAGTTTTTACAAAAACTGAAACATTATGTAAGAACTTAAGTGATATTCTTAAATGGCCTTGTCAGATTGAGACTTTCACATGGATGTCATACATGACATCAGGCTGCTTAAAAATACGTAAACTGTCAGATTTATGCAATTTTTCTCAGATCAATGGTTAAAAGTAGTTTCAACAAAAATGCTTGCAGCCTTTATCCTTAAATATTCTTTTTCTTTGATCCATGGGGACTGACACCACACAAAGAACTATATCAAATAAAAGAAATTCAATCACTTGCGAACTTACAACAACAAAGCTTGTAAAATAAATAGAAGATAATGATATAATCAAGATGTTGATGTTCCACATTCATTAAAAAAATACAGGTTAGGAAGTAAACTGACATTCATACTGGAAAGAGTAATAATATATAGTGGGCTTCTTCTTCTTTATGTACCCGGGGTGGTAGCACCTGTTAGGGTCCCAACTATGGGTAAATAGTTTTACTTTCTTATTACATGTTATAGAAACTTCAGCCGTTTCTTTCTGATGTTAAATATAAGTTTCCTTTTCATTTCTATCCTCTCCAAATCCTTGTTGCTCACGTGTTTGGCCCATGGTATCTTCAGCATCCTTTTGTAGCACCACATTTCTGTTGCTCTCTGTCTCTCTTTCATCTTTGAGGAGATTGCCCAGCATTCACTGCCATATAGGAGGACAGCTATCACATGATAGTCTAGGTCTCTTTTCTTTGTTTCTAGAAAAACCTTCTTGTTTCTCAGTATTCTGCTTAGCTTTTAAAATCCATCCTTGGCTATGCCAATGTGCCTCAGATCTCAGTGTATTATTTTCCATTTTCTGTCAGAACACGTCCCAGGTATTTAAATTTCTGCACCTGTTTATTTTTATCTTTCCAATCTGTAGATTTTGCTTTATTAGATAGACACAGTAAGAAGATTGCTCTTGCATAAATTTATTCAATTTTTAATAAAGTGTTAAAAAAAGTTCTTTTCACAACTAAGAAATGATATAAAATAAATTCTGGTGTTTTGTCAGGTTTTGAGATGTGCTTAGAGCTGAGAATTTTTAGTATCCCCTTGCAGACAGGCTAATATAGATTCATTTTGGTCACCGAGAAAATAGGAATACTTTTCATGGAAGGAAATATTAAAAGAATCATTCTGAGGGATTATATTGTTTCCTGTAAAAAAATCAAATTTTTACAGACTGTTCTTGAATTTCATAGATTACAGGAAAGTATTTGATAAAGTACAACATTAAAACATTATGAAACTTGAATAAAGCTTGATCTACAAAGGAAAGATATATGAATAACCAGTGACCAACTTGCATGAGAATTAACAATACATGAGTAAATCAAAATTGAAGGAGGATTATGACAAGTATATGTTCTCTTATTTGATATACTTATCCTATTTAGCAAGATGATTCCAGGAGAATAAAAGGCTTCTATTTTTATATGATAAGTCATGTCACGACATAGGCAATTATGGCCCTCCACACCTTTCTGTTTTTAGTAGCTTTTAATAACTATTGTCGTGTTATTTCTCCCAAACCCTGTTCTACTATCCATTTACAAAAACTAAATCAAGTGTTTTATGCACTGCTTTTCTCTATCCCTTTTACCCTCAGTCTGTTCTGCGACTATCACATAAAAAAAGGCTTCTTTTTCTTCTTCTCTGTGTCATGTTCTTTCAGGATGTTTTCGATCATGGTCCTCCACATCTTTCTATCCCTTGCCACTATTAATATCTCTTCTCCTTTTATCCCACTCAATCCCTGCTTCAACATCCATCTACTCAAGTCCATCAGTTTTGTCATGCATTGCTTTCTCTTTTCTTTCTTCCTCTCTATCTGTTCTGTGAGCATCAGATTCTTCAAGCCTTTCTTTCTCATTACATGTCCCAAAAACTTCAGCTGTCTTTTTCTGATGTTAAGTATCAGTTCCCTTCTCATGTCCATTTTCACCAGAACCTTGTCATTGACTGCATGTTCCAAACAGGTTATTCTCAGCATTTTTCTGTAGAACCACATTTCAGTTGCTTGAAGTCTTTCCTTCCTCTCAGTTGCTTGAAGTCTTTCCTTCCTCTCAGTTGCTTGAAGTCTTTCCTTCCTCTCAGTTGCTTGAAGTCTTTCCTTCCTCTCAGTTCTTGAAGTCTTTCCTTCCTCTCAGTTGCTTGAAGTCTTTCCTTCCTCTCAGTTGCTTGAAGTCTTTCCTTCCTCTCAGTTGCTTGAAGTCTTTCCTTCCTCTCAGTTGCTTGAAGTCTTTCCTTCCTCTCAGTTGCTTGAAGTCTTTCCTTCCTCTCAGTTGCTTGAAGTCTTTCCTTCCTCTCAGTTGCTTGAAGTCTTTCCTTCCTCTCAGTTGCTTGAAGTCTTTCCTTCCTCTCAGTTGCTTGAAGTCTTTCCTTCCTCTCAGTTGCTTGAAGTCTTTCCTTCCTCTCAGTTGCTTGAAGTCTTTCCTTCCTCTCAGTTGCTTGAAGTCTTTCCTTCCTCTCAGTTGCTTGAAGTCTTTCCTTCCTCTCAGTTGCTTGAAGTCTTTCCTTCATCTTTGATGAGGTTATCCAGTATTTTGCTTTACCAGGATTTATTAATGACAGACATAGCCTCTACAATATAAACTATGCAAATGACACTGTGTTGCTGACAGATTCAAGAAAAACAAATTAATGTCCTATAAAACAAAATATTTCTTAAAAATAAAAAAAGAGAGTATGGTGATGATCAAAAAAGCACACATCAAGCGTAGGAAAATTAAAGAATTGTAATAATTCCATTTTTTTTTTTAACTGGTATCACCCCATGTGAGCAGTAAAGCCGCGAAGACACAAGAGGTTACTGGTTGATGTGCATTGTGGCAAGGATGTGTGTGTTGGTACAGTGGATATAAGATGTGCATTGTGGTGCAGTGGATATTGGCTTGGAATGAGAAATCGGGGAGCCGAGTTTGAATTCTAGTTGAATTCCTTGCATTCACTTGGGAAAGGTATTCTGTCTCTTCCCTCCAGTTAAGGGTTAAATAACAGGACAGATTAGGTTCTATAGCCTTGGCCAGCAAACAGTCTGCTGCAGAGAGCAATGGCAACCTACTCCGGGATAAACTTCAGTCATACCTCTTTCGAGACATGATCACCCATGCGTGTATTATGCATGGCACTTAACTGATTGAATAACCGAGAAGAGGAAAGTGTATTCAGACAGAAGATAACATTTGACATTGAATTTAAATATTTGTAGATTAATGTTGGCCGGAACCACAGAGCTGGAAGGGGGTTCCACAAGAGAGAAGTGTGAGAAAAGAAACAGCATAGAAATTATGGCTACATCTAGCCAGCTCAAGTGCAATTATCTTGACTGTATAAAATGTATTTGTTGATAAAAAGAAATTATTTAAACAAGCTGATTAAATTTGATCTAAGAAGTGTATTATTCATAAGGAAATACAGGCCCAATGTTTGGCATAATCGTGAAGGATTCTATAAAAATATTTGAGAAAAAAAATCAGAACCAGTAGCATATGATCCTGGACATGACAGATTTTAAAGTGAGTTTGAATAAGGGATAAAAGATATGTCTGAGATCACATTGGCTTCAGCAACATATCTGTTGACAGAAATTGTTCAAAATATGCATTTCTTTTTTTCAAGAAAATATTTCCCACTTATATTAGAGATAACTGCTACTGTAATAAAATGGTATGAGCAATGTATAACTTAATATAATGTTAAATGTTAAGCAATTATAGCCTTCAAAATTGTCAGGGGGTGGTGTTAAGAATGTTAATACATGATAATGATTTATAGAAGAAACAGAGGATAACAATAAAACAGAAAACAAATTATTCAATAATAGACAATAAATGTAAGACAATAAAAATGAAAATTTTATTACTTGGATATAAATAAAAGAAAGAAGCTAAATTGTAAAACCATAACAGTTCTAATTCAGATAGGCAGAAAAAATAGAATAACATGAGAAATTTAATGATTAGAGAAAATAGAAAACAAAATATGAAAGGGTAGATATAAAATGTAATTAGTTGATAAAAGCAAATAAAAAATTATCAATAACAAAAACTAGAGTAATAAAATACAAAGAAAATGTGTGTACTGTAAAAATCAGAGCTAACTTGATAAAAATAAAGTCAATAAAAATAGAAAAATAATAATGAAAAGTAGTTACAGAAATAAATCTATTATGACAAAACTTATAAAAATGAAAGAAACACACACACACACACACACATATATATATATATATATATATATACTAGCAGTATAGCCTGGCGTTTGCTCGGGTCTAATGAAAGCTTTTATATATATTATCGATTGTCTGCACTATTGTAAGAACTGCAACCTTGAAACTTCTGAATATCATTTATGTCTTTGTCTATGAGTGTATCAAATTTGATTAAAATTGGACCACTCCTTCTATAACCCGATTTTTTTGATTATCAATTTTCGATATTTATCGAGGGTACTTCAATACAAAACCTAAGAACATTCGCAGACGCTTATAGTACAACTGCGTAAATTTTCAAGAAAATCGGTTCAGCCGTTTCAGAGTCTATAGGTAACGGACAGACAGAAACACACAGAGACAAAGTTCCATTTATAAATAAGTTTATATATATATATATATATATATATATATATATATGAGAGAGAGATAGGGAGGGATATGCTTACCAATTTGTATCTTGACCCATTTCCAAAAACTAGCCAAATAATCAAATATGTGTATATTTTTATAGGCTAACTTTTTTTTTTAACCATTTTACCACAGGCAAAACACTAAAGCTACAAAGAAACACAGGGTTACTGAGAATGAATGAATAAGAAAAAAAGAAACATTATCATTAAGGAATGAAAACAAAAGAACTGTAATTAGGAAGACAAAAGATAGTGATTGACATTACATCTAAACTTTTGATAGCATGAAACCAGAAGAGAGCTCTATAAAAGATAAATCAATGGTACTTTAATGCTAGCAACAGTGGTTAAATGTACATCTTTATATCTCCAGATTAGGTTCTGGAGAGTCATGTGGAAGAGGCAATCAACAAGATCAACTGTAGTTTTGCTCAACATCACAAACTGCTACAAAACTAAAACATCAACCCAAAAATTCAATTCATTAAATATCCTTGTTAGACTGGGATTTTTATATGGGTGTCATGTATGACACCAAACTCATTTAGAAATATCTAAACTGTTAGCTCTGTTCAATGAAATTGAAGCTTGCAGCTCTTAGCATGGATCATCCGTGTTTCTAAACCCTCTTGAACTGGTGCAACAAAACATATGAGAAACAACCTCACTTAAGGATTCTGAACAATAGCAACAATCTAAATAGTGAGCACAATATTTTCTACACTATTTCAAATAAAAAGTTAAGAAGGAAGCTCTCATCAACACTGGCTTTGAGTCTGACTTTTGTTTAACATCATATCAACCTCTGTGGGTTATTTAATTCCAAAAAGGTAGGGTTTTTAGGTATTGTTTTTAATGTTCAGTTATAGCGAGAAAGTAGATTTAGTCAGATTTTGATGAGATTTTTTTATTTTAGAAAACTAAAGATGTCTTCTAGTTTGGTCTTTAAAAATGTATTGCTGATAATTTTTTTCCTTCAAAAATGTATTGTTGGTAATATTTTTTATTCAAAAATGTATATTTTTCTATAAAAGTCTATTTTTACATATATATTTCTATGAAAGTCTGTTTTTATACTGTTATATTGTTTTGACCACAGTTTGATGTATAACTATTTGCCATAGCTGAGACCCTAACAGGTGCTACCACTCTGGGTCAGGGTGGTCCTGGGAACAACAGCAATTAAGAGGTGGTTCCATGCTTGTCACAACCTTTCAGTCAGAGGCCTTACTGCTGGATGCAATTTACCATCATACCTAGGACCTTCAACACTGGAAAAAGCAGTAAAAGTAGATTTGAGAAATCTATTTTCCTAAAGATTTAATTGAAATGTTATGTAAATTTCAACTATACGCAGCAATGGTGGCTCTGTTAGTGAATGATGGATGTTTCTTTAAAAGGAATGGCTATTAATATCATTAAATCATGGATCAGAGCAGCCTCAAGAGAGTCAACACTAGTAATGGAACTAAACATTCCAGCCTTTAGAAGGATCTCTACTTACACTGCAACACCAATGGCACATCTCTAATAGTGTAATGAAAGATTATATAGAACTCTATAGTTCTCTGTTATAAGATCAGTGTTTTCCTTTATGTTAGTGATGACCCAACATCTGGCATCATAATGAGGGGTTCTATGAGGTTTAAGAAACAAAAAAAAAACAGTACCAGTAACATTTGAACCATGAACTTAAAAATAACCAATCAGACCCCAAAGTATGCCACTCACAATGAACAGATGTTTTATTGGGGAAGCTCTGTGCCTTCAGAGACTATTGGGCTCACACTTGGTGTTTGAAGTTTGTCTGCACCCTACACATAATAATCAAGAGGCTTGCAGTCTGAGGAGTGAGATGACCAAATTTAAAGGGGTAATATGGTCACATAATCTGTCTGACAGCTGTGACTAGGTTCTCCTTCTTCTGTGGCATGGTGTAGAGTCCTGTTGACAGACTTAGTGTCTTCCATCAGTCATCTTCTTGACCCCAGGGCAGCTCTACCCTCCTCAAGGCAGTGTTTTGTTTGAGGCCCTCACCAACCAATTCCGGATTTCTTTTCATACAGAACAATGAGTGAGTTTTCTGAGCTGTTGTACTTTTGTTATCACTATTAGACCCATCGAACTCTTTCTAAACCCTCTGCACTGTCATCAGAATGAAACCCAGACACTCTGATATGTTCTTTTTGGAGCTTCAGCACAAATGTCAACCAGTACAACATGCAGTTTCTAAATGTCTGGAAGAGTGAATTGTATCATGGTGATATTTTTCTTGACCAACTGACCATACTATACTGTGCAGTTGACAAATTAAAAAAAACTAATATGCATGTGCAAAATTAAAAATATGAAATGGCAACAATTTGCCCATCATACTCTGTGCATGTGTATTTGTGTGTATATATATATATATATATATATATATATATATATATATATACTAACAAAATAGCAAGATCGCCAAGACCGACCGCGGTTTCGCACAACGGCTCGTCAGGGCAAAGGCAGATCATGTACTAACCAAATAAATACACACTACTAAGACTAACCCATTTGCAGAAGAGGTTGGATGGAAGGAGGAATTTTGCTATTTTGTTAGTGTGTTTGCTCTGCGTTACTGCCTTCTAGTTAAATACTTTTCGGTTGTGTGTATCGAGCACTTTTCTTTTCTGGTTGTTTGTTCCGTTAGAGGGTTTTTTTTTTTTTTTTTTCTTTTTACTGGGAGGAACCGTATGTATTGTCGGTCCCACGCAGTTTTCTTTTTTTCCCCCTCTTTGCCCAAAGCTTTATAGCCGAGGGCAATAACGGATTTAGATTCTGCGGGTCATTCATAGTCTTAGAAAGTCCCTTCTATAAAATTTTGAGATTAGAATACACGCAGAGTCGGTTTAATAATTATTATTATTATTATTATTATTATTATTAATATATATATATATATATATATATATACTCACTTGCAGAAAAATGCAGCAAAAAACAAAATCCTGTCTTCTGATTTAATCACTTTTTCTGAAATGACCAAAACAAACTGCTATTAACAACAAGTATTATTTGCATTTTATAATTTGATCAATGTCAAATTCTGTAAAGAATTGTCAGAATGGCATTAAAATATTCTATGTCATCTTAGGTACTTGAATGTAAGTTAACATTATAAAATGACTATTATTAAGTGGTTTTGTTGTCATTAAGAATATAGAATAAAAAATGATGGTATTATTTATGTTTGGTATGTGGTCAGTGCATCTGTGCCCATTGAGTTGATCCAATACTAAAATGACATGAGTTAATTTTCATGAAAAGATCATAAATTTAAAAAAAGCTTAATTGAACCATTTGGGTTCAAAATATACATGTCTATATTTCTGAGATGAGGTAGTATTTACAGTATTAACATTATTCGGACTATTGTCCTCATCTTTGTTGCCATTTGTATGATGTTTGGCCTTTAAGAACACATTGCCCAGTAAATATAGACATTGGTTAGTTCCTGTGACTTGACCCAAAGAATTGTTAGTTCAATACCATGCTACAGCAGTGGTGAACAAGTAACTTGCAGGGTTACAGAGAGATAACTCATGACTTTCAATCAAGGCATGGCTATGCAAAGGATGAGAATAATATAACCCAGTGATTGTAATGAAGGGTTTGGTTCAAAATTTCTCACACCTGAAGAAGGCCAGGGCATACAATGGCCAAAATGTCATACAAATGGCAACAAAGATGAGGACAATAGTCCAATTAATGTAAATACTGCATTTTGGAATAGCATGATTTTAAAATAAATTAAGACCTAACTTCAAGAAGAGTCTTTGTATTTTAATATTGCATGTAATTTTCAGAGAAATCAGTTTTCTCATTGCAAAATTGGGAAAATGTGCATGTCAACTTAGACACTTTTTGAATCACGCAATGATATTTGATCAATATGTATCTGAACTGGTTTTATGAAAAGAAACAGCAACATACCAATTCAGTATTTAAGCTTATTTAAAGTAGTCCCCTTCTGAATCCACACACCTTATCAGCATAATTTTGCCATGTACATCAAGTAAGACATAAATAAAAAAAAATTAATTATACTGTCACTGTGTTATGTCCATAAAAAAATAAATAAAAATGATTTATCCTGTCAAAAATAATTATATTAATTATCCTTACTTCATTCTTCGTAAACCAATGAGAATCAACCCCATTTTTTTCCTCTCCACACTCAAACATGGGACTTTCTCAGGATTGGTCAAGCACAGGTTAGCAATAAAAGTGCTAATGAAAATTTTGTCTCCTTTTTCTTATTCAGTCATAAGAGAAACATTTTTCTTTTTAGTCCTCAACAAAAAATTCAGATCAGAAAACCCCAGACACTTTTTGTATATTTTGACTAAATTATTTCGATGCTCATTACACACATCTATAAAAATAACATACGAAAAAGACTGCATACACTTATTCTTCATGTAATCCTTTTGTTGGATTCCGATCTATATTTCATCAACAACTAACACCAAACACAATTTTATTCAATAATTTCTCTTGTTTCTACAACACCACATGAGAACTTGTCGATAAATAATATTCATTTTTTGTTCTCACATATGGCTGTTTGTTATTTTTATGAGTATTTTTCTATGTATATTCCATGCATAAATATTAGGCAAATTATAATTATTTATTCAGCATTATATCTCCCCTACATTGTCCATTGGTGGAAGCATTCTTAGAAGTCCTTTTTTGGGATAGCAAGCAGATACCTCATCACATTCACCTGGATTTCCTCAACAACTTGAAATCTTGTTTCTTTCAAGTGAGATTTGATTTTTGAAGAGGAAAAAGTTGCAAGTCATGTGATCTGGAGAATATGGTGGTTGCCAGATATGGGGAATGTTATTCTTAGCCAAAAATTGCTTTGCAAGCCATGATCACTCTACACAGCTACACTCTACACACTTTCCTGCTATAAACAACAAAAGTGAATGAGAATATACTTTATTGTTTATGCACAACAAAGTTAGAGAGCAATTTGTGCCAAGCATCTTTAGTTTGTGTACTTATAATAATTTTTATCAGACCTTGCACACAGAATATATATGTAGATACATGCTGAATTTTATACATGTAGATGATTGTATAATATGTATAAATCTCAATCTCAAAATTACAGATTTCTTAGTATGATGGTTAACTGCACCCAACAGCAAGGCCTCTGAATTGCTGTTGTTTTCAGGTCCACTCTGATCAGAGTGATTGCACCTGTTTGAGTTTCTGCTATGGGCAAATAATTAACCCTTAAACTGGGGTCAAAACACAATAAAAGTATAAAAAAAGACTTTGATGGAAATATATACATAAAAATAGACTTTTAAGGAAAAATACACATTTTTGAAGAAAAATTATTACCAACAATACATTTTTTAGAGTAAATAAATTATTGCAAAATACATTTTTGAAAGAAAACATTTATTACCAGCAATACAATTTTTTTAAATCAAAACTAGAAGACATCTTCAGTTTTCTAAAATATAATGAAAAAATAAAAATGGTTTTTAATCAAAATCTGACTAAATCAACTTTCTCCCTATAACCGAACATTTAAAAGAGTACCTTAAAACCTCACCTTTTTGGTATTAAATAACCCACAGAGGTTTATATGTCCTTAAACAAAACTCAAACTTTCTCAAAATATAAATTCAATGCCCATCTTTATCTTCATTTTTTTTTTTATTCTATCTCTTTTATTATTTACTCTCCTTAATAGAATAATATTCTCTAATACTCAGGAATCTCTTGTGTCTTAGTTCCTTAATTGCCTTGATGTGGGTGAAGTGATTGCATATAATGTGTGTAGGGAAGACCATGTGATTTAATGTTTGGTTGATTTTAGTCTTTATTTTTTCATTTAGCACATTTTGGAAAATGGATTAACTTCTATTGCTGCTATATAAACATATGCATGCTACTGGATTGGCATCAAGATCCCACTGGTTTTACCATCAAAGTAAATGTAACTGCCTCTTTTACACTAACAATTTCTTTTCTTGCACTTCTCGTTTGTGAAACTTGCTTCTGTTTGCTTGCTTACATCATAGCTACCTGTCTTATGGCCATATCACATTAAATACACCGGTTCTCGCATGATCACCAAAGTTAAGCAACATTGAGCCTGGTCAGTACTTAGATGGGTGACTGCTTGGGAATACCAGGTGCTGTAAGCGTATAGTGACGGATGTGTGTTGTGGTGCAGTGGATATCGGCTCCAAAAGAGAAATCGGTAAGCCGAGTTTGAATTCCAGTTGAATACCCTGCATTCACTTAAGCACTGGTACCTTTGGCAAAGGTATTAATCTGTCCCTTCCCTCCAGTTATGGGTTAAATAACAAGGGTAGGACTTGGGGACTCTGCTCTTAAAAACAAATCCCAATGAATCTTGATACTCAAAAAGAAAAAAGTATTACTAGACACAAAAACTTATATGAAAACAACAATAAATTGTTGAAAGAAAAAGGTATTACCAGCAATAAATAAATAAAATTTAGTTGGCAATAAATGACCCGCCAAGGTTAATTTAAATTTATTTATAAATGAAATATTCTCTGTATGTGTGTCCGTTACCTATAGACTCCAAAACGGCTGAACCAATTTTCCTGATTATTTACATAGTTGTACTACAAGCATCAGCGAGTGTTCTTAGTTAGGTTTTGTGTTGAGGTACCCCTGATAAATATTGAAAATCGATAATCGAAAAAATCGGATTATAGAAGGAGTGGTCCGATTTTAATCAAATTTGATTCACTCATAGACAAAGACATGAAACGATGTTCGAAAGCTTCAAGGTTGCAGTTCGTACAATAGTGCAGAAAATTGATTATATATATATATATATATATATATATATATATATATATAAAAAGCAAGATGTTTGTGTGTGTGTCTGTTTATCGGCCTGTGTGTCTGTATTTTTTTCAGCCCTTTTATTTTAGTTTTTGCTTCGGGTTTGGCTCTAAGTAGGTATAATTGTAGTTCTTAATCTCAGCCATGATACCATTTACTCAGAGGACTTATTTAGCCTTCAAAATTCAGTTTATGATGAAAAAAACTCATTTGATATCGATACGAGGAAATCAAAATTTGACTTATATCCATTCATTTTTCTTTCAGTCTACGGTTTCGCTTTAACTGGAAACAACTATTGCTTTTTAGTCTTTCATGCCAACGTCCAAAGAATCTGAGCTCCAGGACCATGGATTAGTTTTAAAGCTTTCATTACACCTGAGCAACACCAGGCTATACTGCTATTATGTCATAAAAACAAAGCAACCAACCAACCAACCAACCAACCAACATCATAGCTACAAACTCCTAAAGTTCAAATGCAGTATCAGCTGCCATTTTATATCTCCTTAATTCTAACACTTCTCTTATACTTTCTTTGACATCCTGTACCTTGTTTTTTCTCTCACTGTAACACTCGGCACACCAATGGCAGTCCTGCCTTGCTTGGGATGAAATGATTATTGTTGTAGGAAATGACATACACACTAATATGAACTATACCAGACTAAATAAATACCAAGAGTTATCTACTCTCGGAGGTAGTAGTAAGTAGCAGCAGCAGCTATGATAATCAGTTGTTAGTATGTTGTTCTGGCACTAAATATTATTATACTCTATTTTTTCTATACACTGTTCTCTTTTGTAATATAATATTGTTTCCAACCGTATACCGTGTCCCAGTCTTTCTTGTGACCGTTTTCCCAGGGCCATATCAATTATAAATAAAAAAACATTGATGCAGGCTATAAACTGAAATTTTCGTGTATAAATTAACACCTGACAAACAGGTATCTTGTTAGAAAGTCCTCATCTTCTGTAATCACAGGTATCATTTCAACATGCTTCTCACTCATACTTATTTGAAAATTTACAACCCACACCTGTTATGTTATTTTTTTTTCACTGTAATGTTCACCACCTTCAAAATTCTTTGCAACAATATTATCATAATTTTCAAATTCATGCAGTAGACTGTTTTGCAATATGTCAGTCAATACAAGGCTCATGAGCCCCTGAAATACTGAATAGGGAGTGTAATATGAACATTAGATGGAGAAATAAGAAATGAAGATTATAAGAATACAGTAGATAACTACTAGCCCTAGATTTGAAGAGGCTTAGAATTGTAGTATTCCGGGATGCATACACTTGGAGTCTGTTACGCAAAGTAACAGATTATTTTTTTAGAGTGGAACGCCTCTATTCTCAAAGAAACATGTAAGGAATGAGGGTCATTGCTGTAAAGGACTGAGGTGGTGGTTGCACTAAAGAATAAGTCATGTCAGAATATTTGCGATGGAAGCAGTGATAAGCTTGCTATGTTTGTGATTGTGAGAAAAAGGCTGTTGGGCGGAAAATAAGCCACCCACCCTAAGGTCATGAGAATTATCAAAGTTGGAAATTGAAGATTAGGCAGCTCCAACGTGGATGTGGTTGCAATGTTCTGTGTTTTGTTTAATCTGACTCTTATAAAGATAAAACATGGTAAAATGAGTTGGTACAAGAACTTGATAATTTTTCCAGCAGATTTTGCTATCAATTGTGTACACATGTTGCCCATAAGGTCTGAAGTGAACTTGAGTCATTCTAGACATTCAAAGCAAGAACACTCATTGAGAGTGCATCTATTATTCATTGCTGGAGAACATTGAGATTCTGCTCGGTAAAGTGTCCTTTTTCTATTCACATTTATTTTCTTTACTGTGCATTGTGATGCAGTGGATATTGGCTCAGAACGAGAAATCGGGGAGCCAAGTTCAAGTTCCAGTTGAATTCATTGCATTCACTTATGTGCAAATACCCTTGGGAAAGGTATTAATCCATCTCTTCCTTCCAGTTATGGGTTAAATAACAGGACAGATTTGGTTTTATAGCCTTGGTCAGCAACCAGTCTACCGCAGAAAGCAATGGCAACCTACTGTGGGATAATCTCCTGCTGAGTCAGTCATGTCTCTTTCGAGACATGATCGCCCAAGCGTGTTTCACATATGGCACTTAACAGTGTGTTAAGCCATGTGAAGGGAGATTATGTAGAGCTGCAAGCATGTGCTAAATTACATTGAAATTTAGAATTCATTTTGAATTTTCACTGGTGAAATATGGATCACTATCACTTACTCATGTCACAGGCATTGTGAATATTCCTCTCAGTTATTTACTTGTGGCAAGGGCAGAAGATGACTTCATGGCACACACCTTAGTTTATTTTGGGTACAACAATAAAAGACTTAGTTTCTATCAATAGACCAATGAAATTCACATGTATTTTTTATGACTTACTCAGATATTCGCAACCAAGTATAAATCAACTTATTCAGATTTCCTTGACTCTGAATTCTAACTTTGTAAAACTTGCATGTTCATTCATGATCAACATCTAGATTTGACCACCACATATTACTGAACAACACAATTTCATGCATAATATATTTAACTAGCTCTATAATATTATATATTCTTATGTCATCATATAAGATTATATATATAGACATATACTGAATTATATCTGTGTGTGTGTGTGTATATATATATATATATATATATATATATATACATATATGTGTGTGTGAATATATATGGTTAAATAAATAAAACAAGAGGAAACAATAGATTTATCAAGACAAAGAAGTGAAAAGAATGCTTAACTTTTTTTCATCTTTTTACCAAAAAAGTCTTTTTTTGTCTTCTCTAGTTAAACATACGGACTCTTTCCTTGGATTATAACTGATATATATATATATATATATATATATATATATATGAAATCTACAACTCGATTCAGGATCTAATCTCCTTCAAAGTCATCTCTTTCTGAATTCATGATCCCGCATCATTTCGATTGATGGAAATATTCCTGTAACTCTTTTTATGCAGTAGCAAGCAGCTGCCTTATATTCTTTTATATTTCTTTGACATCTTGAAATCTTGAGATTTGATTTTTGGAAAGAGAAAAAAATTCTAAGGGCTGAGGTGTAGAGGTTATGGTGCTTATCCAACATGGATAATATTCTGCTTAGCCAGAAACTGCTTTAGAGGTCATGGTCACTGAAGGAACCTCTGTCGTGTGGTATGACAGCCACATTCTATGCACTTTCCATCCAAGTACTGATGTAAAAACAAAGGAAATAAGAGAGAAAGTTATAACTTAGTGGTTACGCGTGGCAGATTTCAATTTAAATCTGTATGAAATGACTTCACTCAAAAGTGAAAGCCTACATTAGCTTCATTACAAAAGCAATAGCAGCAATACTTTTGATCAAAACTTTATATAAAGTTTAATAACATATATAAATAACATATTACATTGCATTTGACTACATGGTTTTGTTGTCATTTCATGCTATCCCGCGGTGTGTTGTCATAAAACTGCATCACAAACTTAAGAACTGCGTTTATTATTTTTGGTAACTATTGCTGTTGCCAAGTAGTGTTTTATGTCAACACAAAATAAAATCATCGGTGATGGTGGATTTTATAATATTTCAGTTTAAACAACTTCTTTGAAGATGGCTCATGTGAGCCGAAAGCTTAGAAGAAAACCAATAAATAATTATCAAAATGTTGGAGAATTTTTGTCTTTATTTTCAACTGAAATTAAAGCAAAAATACGACGTTTAGAATGGCTCACGACTAAACATAATAGACATTCATTGTCTCTTATATTTAACAGCATATATTTAGAATATATATATATATATATATATGTGTGTGTGTGTGTGATAGAGGATAAATTGTTGTCTAAATTACACAAAAATAAAATGACACGAATATCTCATTTTAACAGTTATATTTATCAAAATTAAGCAAAGCTATCTTGAAATATAAAAAGAGTACATTTATTCAATAAAATCATGATTTGCTTTAACTATCGCCTCCAGATGACTTTGGAATCTCCTGTAACTCTTTTAGAAGTTTTTCTTGTTTGTAGATGCTGCCATAATTCTTATCCTCATCTTTGGTGTTATAAGGAGTGTTGTTGGACTTTCATTCAACTGTGCCCCAGGGGTATTTCAGTTGGGGGATGTAGACAGCCAGATATAATGGATGATGTAGTTGTTAATTGCCATACAGTCATGACAGAGTTTTCCTACTTGTGTGGCATAGTGTAGAGTCTTGTTGCCTTGACCTAGAGCACAGCACTGTCACCTCAAAATTCTCAATGAAGGCCTCTGTGTTGAATCTGAGGTCCTGTGGAAAGATGAATGTAAATTCTATTAATAATTAAAAGTGACCTTTGGTTCATCACTCACCTCTTTGAGAGAGCTGTTTCTGTTTACTGAAGCTATAAAAAATCACTACACGCAAACTTTGTATTCACAGTTAAATGAAGCTTCTTAATTACAATTTATTCATTTGAGAATTGTCTCCATCATGGAACAGTTAATGCACCCACAGTAGAATCTGATACTACAGACTCTGAAAAATGCTGGATGCATTAGCGAGTGACGTTCAAAAATTTCTTACAAGCAGGACATGCAGAAACTCCACATCAGCCTTTGAACAAGTTTGGACTCTTAACTAATTATATATCCCACAAAGTACATGAAATAATTCTAGACTGTCCAACTTATAAGAAGGTTATAAACATAATACAAGCTACTTAATGAAAACCAAAAAATGAAATTTTCTCGCAGCATAAACGTTAATGAATTGAAATTAAGACCCCTAAGCAAGGACTATAACCTCTTGCCAATGAATACTGACAAAATTTGAGATGAGCATATTTTGGACTTTTTTATCAACAGTCTACAGAATGCTCAGGTAAGGTAAAGACTCCTTGAAAATATCAACCTAAGTTGCTACTGATGCCAGCTTGGACTCTTAATTAATTATATATCCCACAAAGTACATGAAATAATTCTAGACTGTCCAACTTATAAGAAGGTTACGGACATAATACAAGCTACTTACTGGAAACCAAAAATGAAATTTTCTCGCAACGTAAACGTTAACTAAATTGACACCAACAGTTCTGGGAGTTATATTAATTTTAGCATTGTGAAGACTAATCAGTGGAAGATTTTTCCCTGTCCTACCTGGGGTTCTATGGCAAATGCTTCTCTATCATCCTGAGTGATTGGATACTGCCTTACTAGCATACAGTTAAGAAACACTTTATCTGGATACATCAAACTCCTGATAAAGAAGAACCTCAGTAGTGATGTGATACTTTATACAGCAGCATTCTAATACCAAGATTCTTTTTGGAGGACCCAAATCAGCTCTCAGCATTTGTTGATTAACAGTCATTGTCCTGTACTCGTCATTCTTCAATAACTTATCTCCAGACCATAAGCCTATGGCAATGAATTCAAGATGGTACTCATTTGAGAACAAAAAATTTAGAAAGCTGAAATTACAAGAATGCTTGTCAAAGGAATCATTGAAACAGCGAGTAACTAAGGAGGGCCCATGTATTTATAACATCTTCTGAGAACCACAAAAAGTGGTAATTGATTACTGTCAAATAGGTTTAGGCTAGATTCTTACCCACCAACCCAGATAAATGAAATCATGAATGAAATTGCCAAATATAAACCAACTGAAAAAGAATAATATGCTATAGTGGAGGCACTATTCGATAGGACAACATTTTCAATTGATAACTGTTATGATGAAACACACCTATTCCTTAGATAATAGACTCTCTCGCCTATATTAATAAGAGTTAACAGGAAGTTAACTCAAGAAATTCTTGGGAAGTTCATAGGAGTTTCTTCGAAGTTCTAGAGAGTTCTTTAGAGTTCAGTAGAATTATTAGTTACTTCCAGTTTAGACATAGTTGGACTAGGCAGTTGATATTAGTCGGCAGTTAGCCGAATACTAAGGAGTCAGCTTACAGTGGAAGATTACCATGTTCCTAACATTTTGGGGGCATTAAGTTGATTAGCAACCGACAGAGCATGATTATAACTTTCAGTGTGCAAAACTACTCCACAACAATAACAGATCAAAAGTTTGTTGCATTTATATTCAACTACTAAAATTAAGAATGACAAAACAGCAAAGTGGAGAAATGAACTCTCCTGTTTTTCTTTTGATATGGGTTATCGACCTGGGAAATAGAATGCTGTAGATGCTCTATCAAGAGTATGTACCTCAGTATCAAACATAGAAAAGCTTCATACCCTACACAATGAACTGTGCCACCCAGGCATAACAAGCAAGACACATGTGGTATAAACCAGAAATCTACCGTATTCCACAGACAGCGTAAAAATATGTTAAAATCATGTGGAATATGTATGGAACTTAAACTGCAGTTCTTCAGGCCTGATTCTAGGACACTGTTTGAATGTCTGCATCCTATCAGAACGCTTCTATGTACAGCTACAAATGCTACATCTCACAATAGCTTCCGCTCTTTTCAACAAATGAACTCGATGGGAATTTTGTTTCCTTTTTTGCTTTCTAACCCAAGATGTTCAAGACATTCAAGCAGAACCAGTAAAATACCAGCAAAATGGAGTGAATTTGTCCCATACAACTAAAACGAAATGGAGGAGAATGTTATGAATAATCAAGAGTGACCTCCCCTTGTTTTGTCACTCTCCTCTTTGAGGGACCTATTTCTGTTTACTGAGACTATAAAAGGACACTAAACACAAACGTTGTATTCTCAGTCGAATAAACCTTTCTTAAAGCCTACATCCCCATACTTTTGTCATGACAGTAAGTATACATTGCCATCACTAGTGATCACTTCAAATGCCATGATATTGACTGGATATTTGGTTTTCATTATTCATGATATATCTTGTAGGAACACTGTCAATAGTTGTTCTTAACCTGACAAAAAATTTTCTCATCTGGAAAAAGAAAACTTAAAGCATGTTCATTTGAACAAAACGCTTGAGTATGTTCAAGAGCTTTGTAGCTTAGTCTTTCTTTTTGTTCTTCATGGCTTGGGATAAAAATTTACTTTTTCTCATCTTGTATGAGAAATACCAAATGTCTTTATGCACTATCTGCTTGATAAGAAACTCGGACACTCTTGTGTCTCTGGCTATGGACCTGATTGACTTAGAGGGATTGTTATCAATTATGGCTTGGACAAATTCAGGAGTTCTCATCAGAACAATCAGAGTGAGTTTTCCAAGCTTAAATAACTTTGCAATGACTATTAGACTCAGATCGTCTTCCAAACACAATAAAATGTTCATATTGAAGATTGTGGCATGAATGCCATGTTGTAGAGTATGCTGTTTCAAATTTTCTGGCAGAGTGAATTGTGTCCTGATGCTCTTTTACTCACAGACGGTGCCCAATTGACCTTTTTATACTGTACAGCTGACATAATCAAAACAGCACACATGCAAAATTAACAATATAAAATGAGAACAATTTACCAGTTATACCTTATACACACACAGATAATGCTTTCATAAAATCTAAATACTTCACATCAGAGGACTGATCATCTAGTTTTCTCACTGTATCAAACAAAATCAATGTTTTTCACTTCTTCAAGTATTGTTTTAATTTAGAAAATGAAACTTGATTTCCCTTGCCATTTGTAGTACATACACATACCTAAATCACACAGGATCCTTTCTAGTTTCCAAATGTACTTTAGCTATCATCACAGGGGAAATAACAAAATCCATCAAATGAACTCCATTTTCTGAACCTGAACAATCCTCCACAAAGGCCTTTATCGGAAGATAATTGAAATAGTTAGGATTACTGTTTGAGAACCCAGCATAATTCTCTAATTTTGACATATTCACAGCTAGAAATTGTGACAAACGTTCTCTGGTCTCAGAAAGATGAGGAATAGGTGCACTATTGGTAAACACACCATGGTTGATATACACATTGAAAGGATGTCTAGGTGGTATAACAGTATTTGCCTGAAAAGAAGAACCTATAAGCTAAGGCTAAGTTCTGTTCAGTTCATTCAGAAATCTACCTCTTCTCACTTACCGCCATCATGGATTAAATAGTAGAATAGACTGGGATATCTAGCCTTGGTTAAAAGCTAATCTAGAAGAAAGACAATTTAGAAGTTAGAATCATTAAGAAGAATTAGGATATTTATCCACTGTTTTTATCAAGAAATTAGAGCATAATAAAAAGCTGGAGCCTGTGAAAAGATATGGTATTAAAAAAAAAAGTATAAAAATTTGTAATGCATGTGCTGGTGAAATGTTTGTGCCAGCAAGCACAAGTGCCTGTCCTTCTGTTTGGATATTTTTCTTTTTTTAATCATATCACCCCGAGCAAGGCGGTAACACCACTGATGTGCAGGGGGCTATATAAGAGTAAAAGGATTAGAGGAGAGTGATGAGAAGGAAGAACCAGTGAGAAAGGAAAGGATCTACAGGACGGAGTGGAAAGAACTAGGGTCAAGGAGTTAAGAGATGAGTATTGACCTTCCTTAAGAGGGGAAGATAACCAGGGATCAAGAAATCAGAGGAGGGAATTGATGAGTTGAGGTTAGTCACACAGAGCGCTAGGATGTCAGGGGACTTTTCGTGGAGGAAAGCTTCTACACTACAAAAGTTAGTCCTAATGCCCCAGATGTTAGTAAAAGAAATGTTAAGAGATTTTGGATATTTGAGTTTGACCGGTTTAGGGTTATTTCATTGTTTCTGTAGCCAACAATGTCTATGAAAGTTCATGCACTGACTTTCACTCCCATTATCCATTTTTATGAGTCATTAAATTTCATATTTTGTAAGAAAAAGTATCTAAACGCATCAGAATTGATTTACAAAGGTTAAAATGTGTCACTATCGTCACATTGTTTAAGCCAGTTAGTTGAGTGCCATACGTGATACACGCTTTGGGCAATCATGTCTCAAAAGAGACATGACTGATTGGGCAGAAGATTATCCCGCAGTAGGTTGCCATTGCTTTCTGCGGCAGACAGGTTGCTGACCAAGGCTATAGAACCCAATTTGTCCTATTATTTGACCCATAACTGGAGGGAAGAGATGGATTAATACCTTTCCCAAGGTTATTTGTGTGTAAGTGAATGCAATGAATTCAACTGGAACTCAAATTTGGTTCCCCGATTAGTCGTTCCGAGTCGATATACATTGTACCACAATGCACATCCATTGTCTCAGTATCATTTCTAAATTTTCTCCCCAGACTTAAGTTTCTTTCCTCATATAGATAACAAGACAGTGATTTAAAAACTGTTGACAAATTACGCCATTGACAATTACAGTTCATGCTTTAAGAAATGCTGTAACATTTTTTCATAATGATATTTAACATGTGCAAGGCCCAAGAGTCACTCGAGTTAGTAAGTTACAAAGTAAGAAGAAAAAATATGTGAGGAAGTTAACATTATACTTGAACAGGTTAACTGATTGAGGAAGTATCCTCTTGCTCTTGCAAATCAGTTTCACAAAGCAACATTCTGTGAGAAGCTGCTCAAATGGAACTTACATCTCACCAATGGAATACATAGGGAATGAGGGTGGTTCCCCACAATGTGCATAGATTGGCGGCTCTTAGCTATGAACCTTAGATCTGGAGGGACAAAGGAATGTAGTTCATTTGAACACTTTCCATGGAAATATCAATGAAGCAACAAGAGGCTCATGACATTTTATTTGTGAGAAAGTGGGTGTAGAATGGAAAATAATTGGTGAGACAAAAGCAGCTTTTGCACTCTATCTAGAGTGGAAAGTGAAAACTGGGTAGCTCCAGTCCACATATGGCAATCTATCTCCATTTTGTTCTGATATGTTTCTTGTAATGATAGAGGTTAATAAGAGGAGTCAGATAATTACTAGAGTGGTATAGAGAACTAACATTGGCATCTTTAGATATAAATCATATGTGCACATTTCACTCAAGATCTGATGAGAATAGGTGCCCAAGACATAGGTCATCCCTGATGGAATGTATGTTCATCATAAATTGCCATAGTTCTGGAGAGGCCTCTTGCTTTACAGAAATTGTATCTGAAAGAACAATGATTTCTTTGCTGATTCTGCAGCCAAGGTATATCCTCTTTAAAAAGAAAAAACTGAGTTTTTTTTTTTTTAATTTAAGTCCTGACTTTTCAAATTCATACAAGCTTTTCTTAAGATTCTTAAATAATCTCATATCATCAATTTCTCAAACTAAAATAACATCCTCCCACACATTACAGAAAGAAATCTCATTTAACTGCTTGTCAGTTTTATATTTAAAGGTACCTGTGGCATGATGCATGTTGAATTGCAAGTGAGTGGGTTGCAATACTGAAGTTTGATAACTCTGTCAGAATAAGAGATAAAAAGTCCACTTGTGCAGAATAATAAACAAAACTGCTGGATCTTGTCTGCATCAGATAAAAGAAATTTTTTCTTAAGAAGTTTAGAAGAAAAGCAGTCAAAATGTTGTGAAGCAACTAATAGTGAATAAAACATTTCTACCACATCCACGGTGTTGAATCACCTATATTTTTTTATGTATTTGGTGATGACATTCCACTTTAAAAGATTCTGTTCTGTCTTATACTTGCAACTGTCATCACACCTGTATTCCCATCCTTTTGCTCCTTTCTAACTGGTTCGTCTTCCTATTTACTCTCTTCTACTTAATCTTTTTACTCTTATGTAGCCCCCTGCACATCAGTGGCATTACTGCCTTGCTTGGGGTGATACAATTAAAAAAAAAAAACCTAAGGACAGCCAGGTAAGTCCTGTTCAATTACAAGTTTTTTTAAAAGTCAAAAGGTTAAAAGTAAAAAAAAAGAAATAAATAGATACAAGTATAACAAAATCAGCTGGAGACTTGAAAACAAAAGTGTGGATGTTAACAAGGTTGTGGGTTTTATGCAAATTTTTATTTGGTGAAGGTGTGTGTTCAAGTTCTTCATGAGCCATGTTATTTCATGATGTAGGCAATCATGGATTTCCACTTGTCACTCTCAATATTTTTCCTCTTTGTCACTCAGTCAGTTAAGTGCCATATGTGATACACGCTTTGGGCAGTCATGCTTCAAAAGAGACATGACTGACTTGATAGAAGATTATCCCACACTAGGTTGCCATTGCTTTCTGTAGTAGAGTGGTTGCCAGCCAAGGCTACAGAACCCTATTATTTAACCCATAACTAGAGATAAGAGATGGATTAATACCTTTCCCAAGGGTATTTGTGGGTAAGTGATTGCAAGGAATTCCACTGGAATTTGAACTCAGCTTCCCGATTTGTTATCCACTGCACCACATCTTTGTATCTTTCCTAAACCCCACTCTGCCATCTATCAGCTCAAGCCCATCAAGTAGGTTTCACACTGCTTTCCCCTGTCTTTCCCTCTATCCATCCTGTGAGTATTAAGTTATCCAAAACATCTTTCTTCATTCAGTCAGTCAGTTAAGTGCCATACATGAAACACCCTTGGGTGATCATGTCTCGAAAGAGACATGACTGACTGGGCAGAAGATTATCCCGCAGTAAGTTGCCATTGCTTTCTGCAGTAGACTGGTTGCCAGCCAAGGCTATAGAACTCAATCTGTTTTGTTATTTAACCCATAATTGGAAGGATTAATGAATGCAAAGAATTCAACTGGAATTCAAACTCAAGTCTCTGATTTCCAATCGAATTCCTTGCATTCACTTATGCACAAATACCCTTGGGAAAGGTACTACTCGATCTCTTCCCTCCAGTTATGGGCTATATAATAGGACAGATGGGATTCTATAGCCTTGGCTGGCAACCAGTCTATCACAGAAAGCAATGGCAACCTTTCTGCGGTATAATCTTCTGCCCAGTCAATCATGTCTCTTTTGAGACACGATTGCCCAAGCGTGTATCACATATGGCACTTAAGTGACTGACACAATTTTCAGACAATCTAAAAACTAATACTCATTGTTGATAAAATGTATTAATCTCATTTTAAATGTCAATGATTTGTTAAAATAAGTGAAAACTCAACCTGCCCTAGTATGTTAATAAGTGTTAGTCTTATTGATATATTACAACAACAACAACAACAACAACAATTCCCTGAGCTTGTGAATGGTAGATTTAACGATTTGAAGAGGAATTTAGTTGATCACTAAAAAATTTTAGTAGCTGTAGTTATTGACTGTTATCTTGCAATGGGTAGTATAGTAGTGAAGTGGGGTGTTGAGAGCAACACATCTGATAAATTTGTATTCTGCTCATGTATTATCACTCTGAGAACATCAGACTTTTTCTCTGTACTTTCAGCTGAGTTGTTTTTATGGCATATCAACCTTGGTGGGTCATTTATTGCCAACTAAATTTTTTTTTATTTATTGCTGGTAATAATACCTTTTTCTTTCAACAATTTCTTATTGTTTTTTTTTTATATATAAGTTTTGTGTCTAGTAATACTTTTTTCTTTTTGAGTATCAATTTTCACTGGGATTTGTTTTTAAGGGCAGGGTTCCCAAGTCCTACCCTTGTTATTTAACCCATAACTGGAGGGCAGGGACAGATTAATACCTTTGCCAAAGGTACCAGTGCTTAAGTGAATACAGGGTATTCAACTGGAATTTGAACTCGGCTCACCGATTTCTCTTTCCGAGCGGATATCCACTGCACCACAATGCACCTCCATCACTAAACGCTTACAGCACCTGATATTCCCAAGCAGTCACCCATTTAAGTACTGACCAGCCTCAACATTGCTTAACTGGTGTATGACCTGCATATAAAAAAAGAAGTATGTTCCTTACAAGTGCCAGATTACAAGTTCATTGCATATGTTCAAAGTTTCAGAGAAGAGTTTCTCCCAAACAACCCTGTTTGACCTGATTTTAAGCTGATATTCAATGATGGTAAAATGATGGAACTTTTTTTTTTTAAATAATACCAATTTTGATTTTGAGTCAAGATCCGATTATGTTTAAGGCCACCTCTTTTATCTCAAATGTTATTTTCTTTTAGCAGCAAATGGTCTGAGAAGGTGGTTGCTTTTTGTTTCACTAAATTTCACAAGTTAAAACTCTGTTAATTCTCAAGTTCAAACCTGCACAATTCCTGTTAGTAGTTAATTTTACTGTAATTAAATGCTTCACATATTTCAATTTTCTTCAGAAAAATCAAGACCATGAGTATTTGAGGTATTCTAACAAAATTTAAATAACCAAGATTGGTTATCTAGACATTTCACCACAGATGAAAAGAAAACTGGAGGCAGAAGAAATGTGGTTCTACAGAAGGATACTGAGAATTCCGTGGATTGAGCAAGTAACCAATACAAAAGCTTTAAAACAGCAACATAAAGAACACTTATTTTAAGAATCAGACAAATAAAATTTATTGAACACTTAATGAAGAAGGAAAAACTTAACCCTCATTAGTCATATTTCGATTAAAAGAAATAGAAGAAGGTAGCAAGCCACTTACCAGATTAGCTTGTGTGACTGTATACCTGAATGGGAGGTGGGAGGCTTTTTAAAGAAGGAAACACCACAAGGGGTCCCTTCCACATGCCTGCTTTCCCGACAGCTACAATCTCCAGGAGTTTAAATGTAAGATCAATAGACATCTCCTATCACACTAACTTGCATCTGTTCTCCCAACACTCTCACCATCTACCCAACCATCATTCTTGGTATCCTTACTCGTCTATCACCCTCCTTCTGACATTTCCTATATCTAACCATCCTTTTCCATCACTTTCCCCCCTATGTAATCCCCTGCACAATAGTGGCAGTGGAGTGCCTTGCTCGAGGTGAAAGGATTATAAAAAAAAAAAATCTGTTACAGAACAATGATGGCCCATGTTCAGAATAATTTAACATAGAAGAAGAAAAAGGTTTTTCACATTAACATTTCAAGTTAATTTATTTTCTAACCGCATTCAAATATAGATTCACTTCCTGATATTGTTCACATCAGTAACTCAATTACAGGAGAAGTAAAACTGTAAGTATTTCTATTGTATAAACATTTGAAATGTGCATATATTTCCACAGCATAGAATTAGGTAGATATGTAGAGTTATTATTTGTTATTGAAGTGATATCTTTAGTAAAATGACTGCTTGTTTGTGATTACATTCATCCTTGGTGGGTTGTACCAGCTTCTTCCCTAGAAGGTTGATGGAATTTTTTCGATCCACAAGCAGTTGCCAACCACATAAGATATGGAGAATTTCCTGCAATAGGTTGCCAATTCTTACTGTGGTAGATTGGTTACCAACCAATGCTATAGATCCTAATCTGTTCTGCTATTTACTCATAACTGAGTTAAGGAAAAATAGCTTGATGCCCTTTTCAAAGGGTGCCAGCATGTAAGTGAATGTAATGAATTTAACTGGAATTTGAACTTGGTTTTCTGATTTCTCAATCTGAGCCACTATCCAATACTCTACTCTGTCTCCACAACTTTGAAATTTATTCAGCTCTTTAGTATGTGTGATTTTCTATTAGCATTGAGTACTGAAAAAGGATAAGTTTAATTTATTTTTTAAAAATCATGATGTAATATACTGTATAAATTGGAAACAATTTACTCTCATGTTTATTCTGGGAATAATTCCAGAAAAAAAGCTAAGGCAACAAATCATAGAAGTCTTGGAAAAAATTTTGCAAGGTTTATATTGAGAAAATGGGCAAAATTTATAAAAGATTTTTTGGCTAAAAATTCTCCAGAAGTAAAATGACAGAAAAGGGAATATTTGGAGTTGGATGAAAAACAAAATTGCAGAAAGTGTATCAGTTAACTTGTTTGAATGATGTATTGGAATAGAAAATAACTTTTTCATGGCAAGGAAGTTAAACAAGAATTTTACTTCATGGCAATACCTGTCTCCACTGAGCAAGTGATTATTGGGTTGGGATCGAAATTCTTGCACATGGGTTAGGTATATTCTCCAGACAATCACTTGTTTAATTCTATGTAACACACTTCATTTGGTTGGGAGGTCTAAGAATTTCAAAATAATGAAAACTTCCTCAGAGAATTCATTGACTCCAAACTAGAACCATTCATTTATTATAGAATAAAGTTTAACTAAAATATAGTGTCAGGTCAGAGAAAATCAAGAAAAGTACTTGGAGAATTGAATGGTATGAATTCATATGAATAAAAGGGCTTGCATGAGCATTATAAATATCTTTAACTTGTTATTGTCTCTCAAGATGAATAAGCACATGACTGAATGCTTACAATGTTTGCTTTCTCATCATGAGATACATGTTTGCATCTCACCATAGTTGATTTTGAATAAAGTGGTCTTTTTTATGCAATTGGTCTGGTGAGGTGATTCCAGCATGCACCACTTTTAGAAAATGCTTATTTTGAGCAAATATTTAATTTTAAATTAATTCTTTTTAACTATGTAAGAGGCTGTATTGATAAAAATATATTTTTACTTAAATGCTTTATAAGGAGTGACAAAAGCAAAAAAAATAAATAAGCAATTACAAATTTTAAATAATTTATGAGGAATACAAAATTTTAGTAGTGCTAAACATTTTAAAATTGTTTATACTCAATATATACAAATATATTTCTTATGACTATGAGATTTAATAAGGTTTATTCTCCACTTTACATGTCCCTTATTATGGGCATTATTATATCCATTATATAATAACACAGTATTTCATGGATAGAATAGAATAGCTGAATGGAAAAGAAATGACAAGCATACTTTGTTTCTAGAGAGAGTTTTATAATTCTATGTCATACACAAAATTACATTTACATATATACACATGTTCCACATGAACAAAATTATGATATATACGCAACAACAGTGTATAAAAAAGAAGGAACCTTGTAATATTTTCCGCAGAGAAAATTAAAGTTATGGTGGTTTCTCTATGAATTTACATAAAAACAGATTTAAATGGGGGTAAGGAAAAGCAAGGATAAATAAAGTAATTTTTTTATTGTAAAGTGGTGAATCATTGTAAACTCATTTGCTTTCCTTTTTAATTTGTGCTTTTATTTTTTTGCTAAATGTTTCAGATCACAACTTTGTTGTGAAGATCTTTTTGTAAGCCCCTCCAACTTTGTTTTAATATATTTTTATATATTATGAGAAAATTTTATCTCGTAAAATGTTATTTTATTTTAAGCCATAATAAAAGCAAAAATAAATATTTGAAAAAAATAAAGTTTAAACACTATAAAACATACTTGAAAAAAATAAAAATTAAAAATGAATAAGATGTTAACAATAAACAAAGTAAAATATTTTTTAGAAATAGTTTCACTTATATTAAGTATATATGTATCTTCTTCCAGCATGTGCAATTATTTAGAATTTAAAAACCGGGAAGAAAGATACGAGGTAACTGAAAATACAATAGAAATTAACATGAATGAATTCTCTCAGATTAAAAAGCAATAATTAGTATCTTGCAGTTGCCTCACACTAATTACATTTGCTTTGTTAATGCAAAAGATGTCTTAGATTAAATTTACAAAAGCCCACAATATAAGAATTTAAATAAAAGTATAACAAGACAAAAGTGTGTTGTTTAAAACATTTTATGACCATTATTGCTTAATCTTTTGTAAAATAAAAAGCCAGCTTGCCTTTTTTCTAAGAACAAACCAATGTTTGCTTATGCTGAAATTTTGCAGCAAGATTACTATACATTCTATTCTTTTAATTAAATTGTGTTATGTGATTTATAATAGTGGTGTCAACACTGAAAAATCACAATGACTTGACAAACAAAAGAATTTTAAAGGTAATGTTTATAGAATAAGTGCAGTCTGTTTTCTCATTCACTATGTTATGTCTTTTCAGGTGATTATCTTTCTCCATAGTTTCATGCCTTTTTTTTTTTTTTTGCTATGAATAATATATATTTTTTTATTATCATTCTTTGTTTTACTATCTATTTATGTCCTGCGAGTTTTAAATGCCACTTTATATATACCAAATTTGTTTTACCTTTTCTTGATAAATTAATAGCAGTTTTCTTGTACTTTATATTCTCTTTAAAATTTACTGGTTTCTTACCTTTTATATCCATGGTATTTACAAAATGAATTATTAGAACCATGTATCGGTTGCTTGAAGTACATTTTTTTTTGTATGAGAAAAACTTCTTCAGCATTCACTGCCATGTTAGAACATAAGACATTGTGTAGCAGCTAAGCAATATTTACTTTGTTTTTAATAATAAAAGAAATTATATCTTATTACCTTGCTCAGCTTCTGAAAAACACCTTTGTCTATTCAAGTGTGGCATTGGATTTTTTTATACAAGAATTTACTATCCATTACTATACTACCCAGATAATTAGTATCCACATCCCAGATATATAACCCACATCTTGGGATGATACTTTTGCTGACTGTCACGCTCCATTAAGGTTTCTTGTTTTCATCAACTATATCATCTTATGGTATTTGAAATTTTCTTTCAGAATTTGCCATTCATGTAGTGTTATCAGCATAGCATATGCAAAGTTTAAATAAGCCAATAATAAATTTAACTAAACTTTCTATGAGAATTATCTCTGTACAGGTCAATTTGATTGATATAATACATACTTATAATACATATAATACATACTTATAATACATATAATACATACTTATAACACTCTTAATATTGTTTGTATTCACTTATCACCTTCTCTATTCACATGCAAATTGTTTATTTGATATCATTTTAATATTTTCTCCATGTAGATCAAGCTTTTGTAAAATTTTAAGAATTCCTTTCTATGATATTTTATTGAATACTCTTACCATTGGTGAAAATGCACTTAGGTTAGTGTTTCTTTATCTTGAAAAAAGATATTGAAGGAATGGGCTGGTAGTGCAGACAATGGAACTGTCAAAGAGACCTTTGTCATGTTCACTTTCATAATAATAACCTTGAAAAAGGGATGAATTATGCTTTTCTCAACACCAGCATGTGGTTAAATAGCATAGAAAACTGAACTCTCTAGCCTTGTTTCGTCACTAGTCTAAGTGAAATATAAACTGGGAAATTCAAGCCATGAAAAAAGCAATAGAAAACTACTCCACTCTCATTCCTAAAAATGTGTGGTGATTTTCAGAAAAAAGTAATCTGTGGAATGTCCTGATTATCTTCATCCTAAAATGGCAAGTAAATTTAAAAGTAATTTAAATTTAAATTAAAGTGAATATGACAGAACAAGTTAGCTTGGTAGTTACTAGAATGGCTGAAGCTATTTACATTCAGTTCCCACTAATGTGCTTGGAAAAGACATGAAACCAGTTTTACTGACAGTGTTCTGTCACCAGATATTTTGATAACAAAACATTTAGCTGAAATGCAAGATTTGACAGAGTAAATCTGTTACATTCATTGTTAACCTTCACCAGCCAAAATAAGAACAAATTTAATAATTAATCCAGATAATAAAAATAATTCAGAATTTTATTTCTTATTCATTTGATTTTTAATTGATTCACCTCAAGCCATGTAATAAAAGCCATGAGAATGCATGTGTTATTGAGTGTAAAAGAAATAGAATTCAAGGAGACAGATGACAATTGATATTGCATTTAAATTTTTACAATTTTCATTTGACAGGGAGGCAAAAAGTCAGCAGAAAGTTCTAAAAGCATATTTGTGTGAAAAATCATTTTAATAATAAAAATTGTTAAAATTTCAACCAAAAGTAGCAATGGCTGCTCAGATAACAAATGCTTAATCTAATTGAGATTAACTTAATTAAGAAACAACTAATAGTACCATTACTGTTAACATGTTATATACCTGTAGCATATACCATGCTGAATTTAAGGTGTGTTCTATGTGATGTTGGAATTTATATGATAGTCTATGATGCTTATGAAGAAGCAATAAAGAGGATGCAAGTATTGCTGGGAGTGAAGGAAAATGATAGGTCAATAAAAGAACATGATTCAATAAGATAGAAGATGAGGATTGACATTGTATGCCAACCTGTGAAGAATGTTGCTGCCGGCAAAGCAAGAAGAGAGTTCCAAAGGTGAGAAGAGCAGAAGAAGAAACTATTAGCATAGAACTTACGGTTGTGACTAGCAATTTCAGTAGACTATCTGTAAATACAGTAATGCCCTTAAATATTTCAAAGAGGAAGGCTTATCTCAACAATCACAAAAAAATATTTATAGAAAAGGCAAACAAAAGCTACAATATGTTGGTAGTAAATTGACTGAAGATGAGATTCCAGGTCAGTACTGCTAACATTGCAGATTCTTCTTTGGATTTTTTAAAAAATTTCTGCATCCATAGCAGAAACACCAAACCAGATGTGACAGCAAATTTGATGCATAGCCAATATGGTAGAATTATAAGAATGAAAGATAGATTCTGATGAGAAAAATAGTCTAGCACCAAATAGTGAACCAACCTTCCTAATAACAGATTTAGAAAGTGATGCCATATAAATATTTCCCTTCATTTCAGTGGAAAACAGGCAACCCAGATTACACAGTGAGTTGCTATCCTAGACATTAGTGGTACATGTATATATGAAATAGATTTTATATATATTTTCTTTTGTAGAAAGATTTAGTTTCTTTCAAATTACTTCATTCCATTTCTCATATAGGTCTTTGGGGTGCAATACTGCAGCCTTCATGACTGTGGTTGGCAGGCCATCTCTTGCAGCTAATAAGAAATAATGAGCTCATGATATATAAATCTCACTGGCCATCAGCAGACCTATAACATATGTGCTATCTTTTCGTGACTTTCAAACTCTTCAATTGTGAAGACTATATTGTGTGTGCATGTGGGAAAAAGTTATGTAAATTTTTATATAACAGAACAATTTTAGAAAAATTATGAGTAATTTTTTTCCATATAGTCATACATTTTACAAATGTATATATAGATATATTATGACTACAATGTTGTTTTTAGTGGTTGCACTTGTTTATGTTGCTGTCTATGTTTTGTTTTTTAACAGTGAAATTAATCATGCCTTCTAGATTGAGAAAACCTACTAAGGAAAAAAAATTCCTCTCAACATGAATTGAATTAGCATCTCTTTGTTTGTCAAGGAAACTGTTTCTATAGCAAAAAAATGCTACTGCAAGTTTGGTCACAAGAAGCCATCTAGATAGAGCAAGGTTTGAATTACCTATTTAAGGAATTTTTCTTTGATAGGATTTGTTTTCATATGAATTCTCAGTCTAGACTGGTGTTAACCACCAGTCCAGACTGAGAATTCCTTTGAATGTTTAAAAAATTAAAAACTTGCTTAGCAACTCAAACACACGTACTTCCTAAAAACAACCTCTGTAGTAACAAAAAACAATGTTGGATTAAAAAATATCTATTATATATGTACATATAATTTTTACAACATGATTATATATATATAGCCTTTTTGCAATAATATATATATATATATATATATTTTATTTCAAAGATTATACATCTTTTCTTTGAAAAATTATACATATATATCTATATATGTTTGTAATAATATATATACACACACACGAATGTAACTATATTCATATTTTTTCAGTTCTTTATCTTTTCTACTACCAATGGTTTATTTTTTGGAATGCTTGGCATGTTCATTACGTTTGTAATTATGTAGTTGAGAAAAATGACAAGACAATAAACTATCTTAATAAAAAAAAACATGTCTGTTTAAGCCAGCTCGTCCGTTTCAACAATACACATACAAAAAAGAATATTAAGAAATAATACCTGACTTTGTAAATTCATTCACTATAGCTTGAACATTAAATGTTATGAGTAGACTTATTATCTGACAGATAGAATCAGATAATAATATCAGAAATGAAATATATTTTTATAAGAATATAGGGCTTGAATGCAAATGACCAGTGTTTATATTTAATTTTGCATGATTCGCCAGTTTTGGATAAGGTTTTAATATTTTTTATTTTTATTTACTGACACTTAAATACTTGCAAGTAATATATGAATAAAGTTAAAAATATCTATTCCATTCTGTAATCATAAATGTTAAACAAATTTTATGTATTGCATTATAAAGAAAGAGTAAAATACAGTTTCTAAAAGATTGAGTATTTGTGGTGGATAGGAAATTAAAAATTAAAATCAACTTTCTTCTTCACTTTTACAAAAATTCACAATGACATGTGAACTCCTGGTTTTGCTGCATAGAAAAAAATTGACCTCATGCTTACAGAAAAAGTTAAGACTGGATTTAGCTAGTAGATGTTAAATTGGTTTTCTGACCAATGAGAGTGATTTGCAAGACTAAAAAAGACTTCACGATCTAGTGCGAAAAATCTAAAGGATATATAAATGACTTTGATCAGCGTCAATCAGTCAGATGGGAGCAGCAAGAGAGAGACACAGCTAAAATGTAACAGGAGAAACTTCAACAATGACCTGGTTATAAGGTCACATTGCACATTGTTGTCCTCTTCCTTTCTCTGTGTGCTGATTCTTTTTACTTCTTCTTATCCATTCAAAGACATTCCTACCGAACAAATGCTAATACATACATACATACATACATACATACATACGCATACACTCTTTCCAATAAAATACTACTACAAACATTCCTATAACTCTTGATACCCTTATCCTTCTCATTGAACATTAACTTCTATGAATTCTTGTTATTCTCTTCTTTTAATAAATTTCTCCATGAAAAATGTACAGTTTTGTTCTTTTACTGTTCTACATTAATTCACACATTTCAACCTGCAAACAACCTTCTGCTAATTCTGAACAAGCTGTAAGCTGTAGGGAGTTCAGTTATGTATGGCACAAGGCTGAATTAATAAACATTAACCATCTCCATACGGCTTCAGGTATAATCAGAGAATGTCTTGTTAAACCAAACGTGGAAACTGTTGAAGTATGAAGCTATCAATTAAATAAATAGAAGGAAGCACAAAAAAGTATCATGACACAATTTAGAAAATATTACAAAGACTACTGAAAATATTATACAATAAAAGGTAAAGAGTAAACAACAGATAAATATTCAGCATAAAGAAAGTTTGAAAATGAACTGGATTAAACTTTTTATAAAAATACAAACAAGAAAGTCATTTTCTTTTTTTTTTTTTTTTAAATCGTGTCACCCCAAGCAAGGCATTCCACTGCTACTATAGCACAGGGGGTTACATAGAGGGATTGGGTATAGGAAATGTCAGAAAGAAAGTGATAGACGACTTAGGATGTACATAGGGAGAGAGTTGGAGAGAGTGGATGTGAGTTAGTGTGTTAGGAGGTGTCTATTGACCTTACATTTAAACTCCTGGAGGTTGTAGCCGTCTGGGAAGCAAGCATGTGGTAGGGAATTCCACAGGCGGGGGAAGTGCGAGGAAAGAAGCTGTTGGAGTAGAAATTGCAGTTACATTTCATCGGTTTCACTGTAAAAGGTTGAACCTAGTTGCCAATCTAGTATCTCATGCAAATTCACATCTAGGGGACACCAGTGATTTAAGTTCATCAGAGCAGACGCCATGAAAGTATTTATAGAAGAGGCACAGGGAAGCCACGTCACACCAGTGAGAGAGATACTACAGGCGGTCAGCCAAGTCGGTATCAATCACATTTCAGATTCTTTGCTGTATTTTGTCAAGAACCCCGAGGAGAATAGGAGGGGCACCTGACCAGATGTGGCAGCAGTACTCAATACACGGGCGGATAGTGGATTTATATAATTGCAGGATAGATTCAGGTGGAAAGAATTTCCGGGCCCTGCACAGAGAGCCGACTTAGATATTCTCCTATGAACGAGATAGATTACTTCAAGGGGACAAAAACAAGGCGGCCATATTAGAAGGCATGTTATTTGATTTCTGCGGTTGTTATTTTCGCTATATCTCAACCATTGTGCTCTCCAACCTTTAATAGGTACTTGTCAATTCATGTAACATTTAAGGAATTTTGAGTAGGATTCTTAATGTAAATTGTCGGTCCAGAGTTTTCTCGTTCTGCTGACAATGTCCAGGGATATCATGCTTTGTTCTTATTTAGTACGACACAGTTATTGCTTCCTCTTTGTTTTTACTGATTCTAAGTCTACACTACCTGGCTCAGGGATTGAACTCACAATTACTATGTCTCCAAATTCATGAACTACTGCTTTAATCCACTAGGTTTTTGTTATTTGGGACAATCTTGTGTGTATAACTTAGAGATTTAAACTTAATCGACTAGCATCTGAAACTACTGATTTTACTCAATACCTTTGACTGCATTCACTAAGGCTTATTTGTTCTCACTGCAATTGCTCATGTTCTAAGGTATAATACTGAAAGTTACTGCTATTACTCAGTTGCTATTTATTAATGGCTCACATATCATGCAAGGCCTATGCATTGATTCTTTCAGACATCTGACTCTTCAGTGTTCTTTTCTTCATCCCAGAAATACATATAAAAACAAATATTAGGTAAAAAGAATAAAAAGCTGTTCATACAAGATATCTTTAATTTAAAAATAAAGTGTAAATTTAGCAGTCGATATTCTTCTTCATGTATCGTGTCCATTCAGGACATAGGTGATCATGGACTTCCACTTGGCTCTGTCTCTTGTTGCTCTCAAGCTTCTTTCTTCTTGGTATCTTTTCTAAACCCTGCTCTGCTATTCAGTCCTATCATGAATGTCCCGAGCTGCCTTCCTCTGTTTCTTTTGCTCTCTACCCATCCTGTGAGTATTAAATTCTCCAGGTTCTCCTTCCTCATTGGATGTCCCAGAAATCTCATCTGTCTCTTCCTTATTTTAAGTAAGATTTTTCTTCTCATTTCCATTCTCTTTAACACCTTGTTGTTAGTCACATGCTCAGCCTATGGTATTTTCAGCATTTTTCTTTTGTAAAACCACATTTTTGCTACCTCAAACCTCTCCTTCATTCTTGTGGAGATTGTCCAACATTCACTGCCATACAGAAGGACAGACATCACATGGCAATCCAGCACTCTCTCCTTTGTTTTCAATGAAACTTTTTTTGTCTTTCAGTACCCTGGTTAGCTTATGAAATGGGTCCTTGGTCATGCCAATATTACAACATTATATTTGGAAACATTGTGAGCAACACTCCTGACATACTCTCAATCAATTAGTTCAAAATGTACATTAAAAATAATCATGAAGTTATTATTAAAACTTTAAGAAATATATGTTTCAGTAGAAAATGTCAGATAAAACTAAAATAAGGATTTGTAAAAGGACAATATATATAAGGATAAAAGGAAAACTGTATATTAATTGTCCAACAAACAGACTTGACAGCTTTTCAATAAACAATAACAAAAGAAAAGAACAGGGCAAAAATAATATTAAACAATATATGTAAGAAAAAATTAGGCAAAACAAAATTAATATGCCAAAAGGGTTCACAAACAAAGAATGATGTTTACACACAAAAATGGGATACAACAAGTGATTACAGCATCCTGAACAAGAAAAGCAGAAATATCGTAGATGGAACAAAGAATTGGCCCATTTTATTGGCTAAATTGCAATTAACAAAAATAATGTTAGCCATGTATGTTCCTTCCTTCAATGAACTTTATCAAGAAAATTAAACATGATAACAAGTCGACCAAAATTTCACCATCTCTCAAAATAGATGTATATTCACTTGGCCATCATGTCTTGTTTTGACCAACAAATCAGAAACTGTCCAGATCAGGATATGAACATCTTAGTCGAAAGAGTAAATCAGAAACAAGAACAGGCTCCCAACCAGACTATAAGGTCACTAATTGTGAGTCAGGGAGAAATGAAGCAGCACAAAATATGTATATAAAAAGATGGAAAATCAGCCCAAACAAGAATTGATGAATGAAAGTCAAAATATGACATATATGCAATCTGTACATTTCCTCATAGATACATTCAATACCTACTGTCTTCTATCAGAATTTAAGCAGGTGCCTGCTACATTTAAATACATACATATTTACATTCTCCCAGACAGTCTCCAGTATGCACCAGGATATTCAGTTGAACTCTTGAACCTCCAACTTTTACTTTCACTTTATCCTTTTATATATATATATATATATATATATATATATATATATAAATTTATTTTGTATATATTAATACACTGTGCATTTTCTTTTTGTCCTTACATAAAACCATAATTGATATATGAAATGAGTAGACGATGTCATCAGGTAACTTCCATTAATCAGCACAGAACCATTTATAAAAAGTGCACATACTTGACTAGTCATATTTAACAACAGTTACATTCTTACATTGACTGGTTTTATTATGGCATAAGTAATGTCTGATTTTATGTAGGTTGTGTCTGTTTTTTGTTTGTTTTATATCACTATTATGTTATCTCACAGTTTTTATTTTTATTTTTTTTAGGTAAGTTCATTATCTCTTTGGAAAATTTTACAGCAATGCTGAACAAGTAAGTTATTATTCAAAAACATTGTGTGTGTGTATGTATATATATATATATATATATAGTCTGTCTGCATAAACATAAAAACAAACACTACATACCAATTTTCTGCATTTAGGGATGATGAAAATAAAGCAGAAAACTACCTGTCTTCAGGTAGTGTTAATTTCTATGTCCATATGTTTATTTTTACATTTGTTGATTTAATTGTCAATATCTGCAAACATCATTAATCACTCTTCTTCCACAGTGATTTCAAATTTTAAACTATACCTATATATATATATATATATATATATATATATATGTGTGTGTGTGTGTGTGTTTTAATATTCTGATGTTATTTCTATTTTACTTATTGTTTTGTGTGTGTGTGTGTGTATTGTGGTGCAATAGATATTAGCTCAGAATGAGAAATCAGAGAGCTGAGTTCAAATTACAGTTGAATTTGTTGCATTCACTTATGTGCTAATATCCTTGGGAAAGGTATTAATTCATTTGTTCTCCCTTCAGCTTAAGTAGCAGAATAGGTTGTATTCTGTAGTTGGCAACCATCTACAGTAGAAATAAATGGCAATCTACTGCAGAAAAATCTTCTGCCTAGTCAGTCATAGATTGAAAGTGATATGATTGCCTAAGCATGTATCATGTACGGCTTTTAACTGACTGATATATATATATATATAGAGAGAGAGAGAGAGCAAGAGAGAGTTATGAATTTTTGTAACCCTACATTCTTGTTTAATGAATAGATAAGCTTTTGTTCAAAAGTAATGAAAAAGGAATTAATATGTTTTAGTTCTTGAAAAAGGTCACTCCAAACTGAAAATTCTATTTTATTAAATATGCAGTAAGTGTAAAAATTAGAAATATTTCATTCTCTTTACTTTTCAATTTGCTAATGTTGTAATTGAATAGTACATACATATTTTTTCCTGCATTTAACAATTTATAACTAGAGCATAACATATGAACTTAGAAATAAACAACAATTTCAGGAAGGTTCCAGAAAGTCATAGTACTTATATATGACTTAAAAAATTTTGTTTATATGTATTTTTGAATACTTTAAATGTTAATTCTATTGCCTGAAAATGTTAGTGTGTGTGTATATATATATATATATATATATAGCTCGATACACATATTTAATTTTAATGTATGCTAGATTTTTGTGTAAAAGGGATCAACATTAGGGACAGAGCATATGTAAATCAATAATTTGACACTGAAGTCCACACCGAGTAGCAAGAGTCTGTTTCATGCTTGAACACAATCTTAAAGCCTGGAGACTGTCACCACTCAGTATTGATGTCAGTGTTCACTTGCATATATGAGCATCAGTTTTTCATTCATACAAGTTTTTTGAAAGGTCAAAAAAGTTTCATGTTCAGAATGTTTTTGCTTACTTTTTCTATATTTTGAATCATTGTTTTCTGCTGAAAATTTTAATATCAAATGTTGAATGTCTGTGTAATTGAGGCTTTCATCACGAAAAGATAAATTTGATATAACAAGAATAACAAAACATAAGAAACAGAAAATTATGACCAAAATTCTTAAGGAGACTGAAAATTCTCAGACATAGAATAAATTACATACAAATTTCCACAGGAAACCAAAAAAATGATTTAAAATTAAAAAAAAAAAATTAACAAAAATCCTAAACAAAAAAAATGTATATAGATAAGTAAGCAAAAAGATAAATATTTGATGGGCACATAGCAAGTGTTGATTTTAGCTTTATAGTTTAAGCTTATATTGTATCATGAACAATCTTTCAAAACTAAAAAAAAATTCCCATTTTTTTGTCCATAGATGAGCGTACATTGACAGACACAACAAGGTATTTAGTGAATTATAGCAAGAACAGTCCATATTCTCAAATATCTCTGGAAATCTTTCATAAAGAACTACCGATTTTTAACAATGATAGTAGTTTATGAACATTTTCATATTTGGAGGTATACAAATTAATTGTATGGTTATTTTCAAAATTTAAATTGTGTGTAAAATTGTTCTCTTCATAGTAAAGCAGCAATGAGGGACAGTTTTATGCAAGAGAACTGAAATGTTATTTAATATCACTCCTCCTATATGGTAATAAATGCTAGACAATCTACTCACAGATGAAGAGACCTTAAGCAACAGAAGTGTGGTTTTACTGTAGGATGATGAGTATACTATAAACTAAACATGTGAGAAACAAAGACGTTTTAGAGAAAATAGAGATGAAAACAATATATGTAGCATCAGGAAAACACTGTTGAAATTTCTCAGCCATATTATAAGGAAAGAGGACTTGGAGAATGTAATACTCATAGAACAGATTAAAGGCAAGGATTAAGTAAAACAACACATAACCTACCAAGTTCTCTTAAGTAAATAGATAGGGGAGCAAAGATTAGGATAGGTAACAATAATTCAATTTAGTAACATGTATAAAGAACAGAAAGCTGTGGAGAGCCATGATTGTTAACCTCCTGAAAACACATCATAAATAAAAAAAAAAACATTTTTGATTTTGATTTTAACCTGACATATATTTAATGAGCAATTATTCTATTTATTTAATCTGAGCAAGTTTAATTGCAAGATACATTTGTGTTATTTGGTATAAAAATGCAAATAGATCAGGCAATCACAAATACAAAAAAAATAATTTATTCTATTTGAAAGACAGACAAGAAAAAGTCATCTATTTAGTTAAAAAAGGAATAACTTTTTTTTTTTTTTTTTTAGAGAAAAGTTTAAGCTGATAACATTGCTTATGTGATTTTTTGTTTGAAGAAAAAAAAACTTTTATTCTCCTGATAAAGAGATTTTTTTAATATACTACTGTTTTTGTTCTTTCATTTTTTAAGTTTATACATTTCCAGACAGAAATTACCCATTTGTTTAAGGCACTTTAGCATCTTCAATATATACATTTACAATATAAATCTTTATACATTTTTATGTTATTCCTGCAGAATTCTTAAACACTTTCTCAAATTCTTCAAACCTCAGACTAATTTAATTAGAGATTGCTAGTAATATTTACATTTGGGCTAATGTCCTCATTTTTCTTGTTATCTCAATATTTCAACTTTTGTAACCTCTGGCTTCTTCAGGTGACAATAGCAGAAAAGATAAAAGTAGTGTTTCGTGAATTTGGTAGCTTTCTAATTTTAAGTTCAATCCCAGGCCTGGATAGTACTGACTTATAATCAATGAAACAAGAGGTAATAACTGAGCAATACTAAAAACAAGCAAGATGTCCTAATACATTAAAAGGAGAATAATGTATTTCTGTAGGAAATATAAAGATTAAAGTTATTTAAAGTTTACTTGGCTCAGCTACATTAAAAACACTGTGACAATAACATCAAGGGTACGTGTTAATTATGCTCACCTCCTTTCACTCTTGCAACAGTTAAATTTGCTCCATCTTTTATTTCATTTGTGGAGCTCAGTCTCTGGTGTGATTCTGGAAACAATACTTTTATCTTTTCTGCTATTGTCACCTGAAGAAGCCAGAGGTTACAAAAGTTGAAATATTGAGATAACAAGAAAAATGAGGACATTAGCCCAAATGTAAATATCTCTAATTAAATTAGTCTGAGGTTTGAAGAATTTGAGAAAGTGTTTAAGAATTCTGCAGGAATAACATAAAAATGTATAAAGATTTATATTGTAAGTGTATATATTGAAGATGCTAAAGTGCCTTAAACAAATGGTCTTTCCATTGGATGACGAACGAAATTCATGTCGGCTAGTGAAAAGGGTCCGTGAAATAATTTGTTTCTGATAATTCAAGATTATCTGAATTTTGTTTTTAGATGATTCCTAGGTGTGAAATTTTGGTAGTTTTGTCTGTACTTAGCTCAGTTTAAAAATTTGAGTCATTTTTATTTTCTAACAAAATCAATGAGTCATTGCTTAGCATTTGAATTTTTAAATCTAGATCTTGTTTTGTTCATTATAAACAAAAGTTTGATCATTAGTCAGAATAGAATTAATGTGAATAATGTTAACTCCTCATCTCAGAAATTTGAACACTATGAACAAGTGCCTAGTTGATTATGAGATGCTAAGTTTTGGGTGCCTGGAAAAACCTCATGTGTGAAAAGAATGATTGAAGGACTCATTAATGTGCTTGGACAATGAGATAAAATGGTTGGTAATATTTTTGGAAAAATGAGGAAAGTGAAGAGTCTCATAAAGGGTTCATTTCTCATAAGACTGACAAGGGTGGACTGCCACTAGTTGGTAAAACGATGTCTCTTTTTATGCAGTTTGATTTCTTCTGAAAGCTTAATTAGAAAAAGTTGTCAATCACAGATCCCAGCCCACAATCATTCCAGATTAAAATATTTTGGTCAAGACAGATATGAGTGAGATAAGACTTGCCTTCACATGAAATATTTTATCTGCTATAAGAAAACTAATAAAAATTTTGCAGAAATAATTGAACTGTTAATGAGTTGGTCATTTCACACACACATACACACACACATAATTATTAAAGTTATTGGTCAGAGTCAAATTAATTCAGGAAGCAGTTGCATTCAAAAGTGCTCAATGCACATGTAAAGAAATATTAAAAGATAAAGATTTAACATGTAGAGTTTTTAAATCTTAAAATTTCGAACAGTTAGAGAGGACACCTCCTGAACTAAATTTTGAAAAACAATTTTTAATTTGGTTCAGTAAAAAAATAGTTACATCAAAATATGTGAAGTCCAAAAATGAAAACTAAGTACATAAGTAAGTGATTAATTCTTCTAATAATAAATCTTCTTTATAACTTTTTTCAGTTTAATATTTTTGCATGCAGTTTTCAACATCTAAATTCTGATTATATCTTTTATCTTTGTCAACCAAACTTTGCTTATCACTTATTACCTTATCGAATTGATTATCAATAATCAATTTTTTTGTTGTTGTTTTTAATCAATTGCATATAAATTTTTTTTTTAGATATTTTTTGAATGCAGTTTTCAGCATTAAATTTATATTAAATTAATACTAATGCCTGGAAAAATCATGGACTACATGGGAAAATGTGTGCATGAAAAGTAATATTCTTAAGATTATATTAAACCAGGAAAAAAAACAGGACAAGTTATTAAACCTGGAAAAGTAAAGGATGAGATATTTGTAGTGAAGTAAAAAAAATAAGATATTTCTTATTTAAAATATTGCAACTGAAAATAAAATTTAAAGGCAATATTTAAAGTCAGAAATTTCTAAATTTTATTTTACTAGAATATCTTGTCCTTTACTTTTCAAGGTTTAAAAACTTGTTATTTTCTTGGTTTAATATAATCTTAAGAATTTTACTTTTCATGGATGCATTTTCCCATGTAATATATATATATATATATATATATATATATATATATATGTCTACATTATAATGGACAATGTTATTCCTGCTTTTTATTTTTAATCATTTAACTCCAGACAAGGAACAAAGCTTCTAGAACACACATTGTTACTGAGCATGAAAAAATATCAGAAAAAGAGATAATTTTTTATAGGGTGAGAACAATAAAAGGGTAGATGACAGAATAGGATGATTGACACTGCATTTAAGTTTTTGAAAATCAAAGTCGTGTGGAAAACAAGAGCCCAGAAAAGTGTTCCACAAGTGAGAAGTGTGAAAAAAAAAAACTGTTCACATAAAATGTACAGTTACATTTATTTATTTCAACTGTAAATTAGATCTTGTTGCCAATCTAAAATTGTGCTTCAATACAAAAATTCTAGGTGTCATCAAAAGAATTACCAAGAAAATATTTATATAAAAGTTACATTGTTGCAATTATTTAATGAATTCTACTAGTTTAACATTATTATGCAGACTACTGAAATGCTAAAGAACGTTGATTTAATTAAAACTTACAACTGGAGAACATGTGCAGTGTTTCTAAAAACAAATTAAACAAAAATCACATGTGAATAATTACAGTTGTAAAAACAAAATTAATTTGAATGTTATGTTCTATGTTCAGTAACAAATTTTAGAAATTGCTCGTCCATTTTTTTAGCTTTGTAATTAACTCCATGAAACAGACTGCACAGAATCCGGAATAATAATTTGAAAAATTCATTCTTCAAAATATTTTACGAGTTTTAACTTGGGTCATAGTCAGGAAAACCAGCCAGGTATTTAATTAAATGAGTGTCTTTGAGAAAGATTTTCTTCTGATGTAAAGTAATTTTATTTATTGAACGTGATAGAGCTTTACAGTTTCATTGTGAGAGGTATTTAATCAAATGAGTGTCTTTGAGAAAGATTCTCTTCAGATTTAAAGTAATTTTATTTATGGTACATGATAGATCTTTACAGTGAATTAAGTTGTGAGAGCTCCTTCCATCAGTATTGACTTAGTATTTGCTCTATCTGTCTGGTCCATCAAAAGTAGCAATGTATTTGATTTACGTAATGGATGTCTTTTAAATGAAGCCCAGCAATCTATCTCATGTATTCAGCCATTTTATTTAAGGCCCAAGAGTTTTTTGTACTTGTTGATGTGAAGGTGAATTGGCATGGCTAAGGATTCATTTCAGAAGCTCAATAAAGTATTAAGAGACAGGAAGATTTTGCTGGAAACAAAGAAGAGAGTACTGGATTGCTATGTGATGTCTGCCATCAATATGGCAGTGAATACTGGACAAACTTATCAAAGATGAAGGAAAGACTTGAAGTAACCTAAATGTGGATTTACAGAAGGATACTGAGGATACCATGGACAGAAAATGTGAGCAACAATTTGGCTGTGAAGAGGTTGGAAATGAAGGGAAAACTGATACTAAACATCAGGAAAAGACAGCTGAAGTTTCTGGAACATCAAGTGAGGAAGGTGGGTTTGAAGTATCTGATGCTCACAGAATGGACAGTGAAAAGGAGAGACAAGGTAAAGCAACACATGACATACTTGATGGACTTGAGCATATAGATGGCAAAGCGGGAGATTGAGCCTGATTACAGAAGAAGGGGTGTTAAGATCGACAAGGGATAGGGAGATGTGGAGGGCCATGATCGCTTACATCTCAGAAGTTATCTAACATTTAGCATTTCGCTTAATCCAAGAAGCCTAATTTATGATTTTAAAATCTCAAGCTCATAACAGGGTTTTAATTTGAGACTATAAAATTAAAAACATTTCATGGAAATAATTGTCATTATTTTACAGAAAGAACTGGATTTTTTTTTTTTTTGGCTTTTATTTATGACTTCAGCCTATTAAATATTAGTTAATTGTATGTGATTAGACATGCAAGTAGATTGGTGTCGTCACTTCCCATAGAAAAAATCTACTGAGTGATTTAATGGAGAGATATATAAAGTGAATAGAATCCACTCATGAAAATGTGTTGGGTAGGCCCATTGTAGTAAAGTGGACTAACCTACATGCTGCATTAGGTACTCTTCTTTAAATGAGGTAGATTAGCTGACCTGCCTCACAAAAAGACAACAGAAGGTAGCCATGTTAGAAGGTGAGTTATTTTACTTCTCCAAACCACAAGCAAGGAGATAATGCCACTAATATGCAAGGGTCTTCTGAAAGAGAAAAAGAAGACTTCAGAAGGAACCAGAAACCCAATCCTGAACAGGATACAAGAGATAAATTTTTACTCCTGTTCAAAAGAGGAAAGGAAATAAGGTAATATCCTAAACATGCCAATGTTTCCATCATTTAGTATATATACCTTTAAATTCTGTTACGCCTTCATTTTATATAGTGTGTGATAGGGAATTTGTCACCATTTTGTATTTTTAATTTCATGCATGTGCATTTTCTGCTTTTGATTTTTCAAATTCATAATGTAGTAGGATCAGTTGAGCACACTGTCTATGAGAAAAAGAAGACCATAATTCAATTCTCTCGGCCAGAAATTTGGAAATGGCTTGCAGTACTGCTTGTCACTTGCACCAGAAGCTTCAACACAAACATTTCTGATTATTTGGGTGTCAATCTGAGAGCAGTGCAAAAGATTCAGAGAGAGTTGGATGAGTCTAATGGTGATTATGGTGTATCAATAAAGATGGTGATGTTAAGTCTCTGTTAATCAAAACACAGGACCTCAGGCTTCAACACAGGAACCTGTATCAAGTGCCTTGAGGAGATAATGCTGCCCTAGGTCAAGAGAGTGGCTGCCGGAAAACCATATTTCTGGCAACAGGACTCTGCAGTATGTCATACAATCAGGAAACCTCAATCATGGATATCAGACAATTTCTGTCACCACAACACCATTACATCCAGATACTTAACTCCACAGACTGCAACACCATTCATTGTTATGGGCAAGGCACATTTAAGAGACTAACAAAACTGCTTCTAATACCAAAGGTGAACTGAAGGCAAGGATTATGGCAGCATTCACCAACTTAAATAAGGAGACTGTCCAGAAGGGATGCAGAAGATTCCAAAGTTATCTGGAGACCATGGTTGAAGCCAATGGTGATTTTATTGAATAAATTTATTCTTTACTTTACTGAAACAAAAAAAATAAATAAAATGATAAATTGCTTTTTTAAACAATTTTACAAACAGATAGCTTTAACTGATCTATTGGCATAAGAAAATAATTTATACAAATCGCATTACACATTTTCAGCCACATTATGTTTTATCAATGAAAATAAAAAAAATTTGTTTACATCATCTTTAATAAAACTTGTAAAAACATGCTCTGAAAGATAATGCTATAAAGATTTGTCATTTTTCCTCTGTTGCTGAAGTTAAAAGCTATTGCAGTTTGTGAAACCAAATATATCATTTTCTTGTTTAGTATCACTACTAAATAAATCTTCACTATAGTTTTGTTGTAAAAATTAAGAAAGAAATTGTTAATAACTTTTATATACTTTATTAAGTAAAGATATTTTTGTTTAATTTTGGTAAAAATATCTCTTAAAATGTGATGTCAGTGTTAGTTTTATTTTGGTGTAATTTAGACAATTCATCTGTCACACCCTGTATACAATAGTTATTAACGATTTCTTTCTTAATTTTTACAACAAAACTATAATGAATATTTATTTAGTAGTGATACTAAACAAGAAAATGATATATTTGGTTTCACAAACTGCAATAGCTTTTAAATTCAGCAATAGAGGAAAAATGACAAATCGGTTTAACATTATCTTTCAGAGCATGTCTCTACAAGTTTTATTAAAGATGACATAAACAAAATTTTTTTATGTTTATTGATAAAACATAATGTGGCTGAAAATGTGTAATGCAATTTGTATAAATTATTTTCTGATGCCAATAGATCAATTAAAGCTATCTGTTTGTAAAATTGTTTAAAAAAGCAATTTATCATTTTTTTTTATTTATTTTTTTTTTTCAGTAAAGTTCATATGGACATGACCTGGGACCACTCAAGACATGAGTTTATGTTAGGAGACAGTTTGTATGTATATGAGAAGAAGATAATAGTTAACTTTAGATTTGAACAGGTTAAGATTGTATGATTGGGGAAAACATTCTCTTGGTAGTTTGTTCCACAAAGTAGTGGTTCATGGGGAAAAAGTTGTTTGAACAAAACTTACTCCTCACCAAGGGAATATGGAGAGAGTGGAAGTGGTTTGCTGGAATGTAAATGACATGAAGAGTCCGTGCACTGATGGTTAAAACTGGTGAAACTAGGGGATGTAGTTCACATGAGCACTTTCAATGAAAATACCAACACAGGATGTGTATTGTGGTGTATTGGATATCGGCTCGGAACAAGAAATCGGGGAACCGAGTTCGAATTCCAGCTGAATTCATTGTATTCAGTTACGCGCAAATACCCTTGGGAAAGGTATTAATCCATCTCTTCCTTCCAGTTATGGGTTAAATAACAGGGCAGATTGGGTTCTATAGCCTTGGTCGGCAACCAGTCTACCGCAGAAAGCAATGGGAACCTACTGCAGGATAATCTTCTGCCCAGTCAGTCATGTCTCTTTCGAGACATGATCGCCCAAGCGTGTATCACGTATGGCACTTAAGTGACTGACCAACAGAGCAGTGAGAGGGATGCCACATTTTGCTTATGAAAGTGAGGTTGGAGGGTGGAAAATAATTTGTCAGTCACAAAGTCTCAGTGATGCTTACTGAGGTAACATTTAAATGAAAATTATAATACTAATACCTATGTCAGACATTACCTGGGATTCTCATTCAAAGGTTTATCATACATAGATTAATATGTTAATATTTGTATTAATTAATGTGAATTAGGCTGTATTAATATCTGAGAAAAATTTTATCATGAAACTAATCATTCTTTTTATTTATTAAAGATAATCAATTTTATTGTTTTGCTATCAAGACAATGGATTCAACAAATTTTAATGATAAATATGAAATAATTTTAGAAATAAAACTAAGTTATTTTTGTCCTGATTTGTTGATTATAAAAGGGACATCGCCATTATCCCATTGTTCTGTTGATTAAACAATGCACTGAAATTATCTTTAAAATCTTTTTAATTTGCCAAATACTCTTTCCAGTGATTTTACTTATTAATATGTTAATTTAGTTTCAAACAATGACAGGACAAAATACAACCCTCTTATTTTTGTATTTTTAGATAGTATATAAATAACTCTAAAATATTAAAGTATTTTTAATGAAAGAACATTTAAACTTTACTGTAATTATAGAATATTGTTCATTTGTGGAATCAGTTAATCATTTATTATTAAGTATATGCTTGCAAAATTCTATCATTTTATCTGTTTATCTTAAACTGTTTTTACTAATAAAATGATTTGTACAGAAGTTCAAAGTGACTTGTTTCATAATTTCTGTAATTAAGAGTTATTATTTACAATATTGACAGTTGGTAGACTTCAGCAGTAAGTAAGAAGAGGCAACAGAGGGAGTTAAGCTTAACAGCAAGTCAACAGCCGAGTTAATAACATGAGTTTTAAGGTTCCACATTCTAGCTTCAGGATTGATTCATGAAGTTGGTGGCATAGTAATTGTGAGTTCAATACTTGGACCAAGTAGTTCCTAATTAGGGGAAAGAGGACTAACAATAATTGAGTAAAACAATCATTGGGCATAGACTAAAAACTAAAAGTAATTTACACTCGATTCGATTTGAAATTTCCTAAACACTACTAAGATTTACAAACTTCAGAAGAAAGCTGGAGGATACAATCATCTGAAATAGTTTATCTTCATCTTAGCTGCTATTATCAGTCTGATGTCAAGAAAAGCTTAATTTTCATACCATTCTTAACATAGAAGATATTATTTTTACTTTTGTCAGTAGGTTTTGCATTCATTTTTTATTACAATATCAAGAAGCGTTACTTTTCTCCATTGTGGCTTGCATTAAGTTATTGTCATGCTGAACTTACTTCTGGGCTTCATATCAATATTCACAAAATTTTAGCCTTTCAATTGAACCTATTCTGAGTGTTCTTGAGTATGAATCAGGTCAGAGTGCATCTGACACCTCTCATATGCATCTTCAGGTCAGCTCTCTTCAAAATGATAGACACTTGATATTTTAAAAGGAACTTTTACTGATTTCTGCTTCCTATGAGAATATACCTCCAAGGGAAAGAATCGTTGAAGAGAGCAATACAGGAAATATTCTGGAGACATGTTTAAGCTGAACATATTCATGCAGATAATGTGTTCTAATCATTGACTAAATGTTTCAAAGTACTTCCGAGTCAGATAGATGATATATTTCAAATACCTACAGGTACATGCATATACATAAATTTGACTGTGCAGAGCAAAAATGTCTGGCTATATTATTTTTATTGAATTCAAAAAGTAATGTAATTTATTATTAGGTTGTTGTTTTTTTTTTTAATTTAACTTCCTTGCTACTATGAAGAAACAGAACCTCCTAATTTTTAATAATTCTAAAACAGATTAAATTGTGAAAAATAAGTTTTTCATCTTTTGCTAGAACATATCAATTCTTCTTTATAGCAGTGAATACTGAAGAATTTAATCAGAACAACTAAGAAAATTGATGTGGTTCTCCAAAATATGCTGAGAATAACATGGAGGGATCATTTGAGCAATGAAAAAGCTTCAAGAAAAATAGCAACAAAAAAGATACGTGCTTCAAGCGACAATTTAAATTTTGTGGATATATCCTGTGGAAATAGGGCTTATAGAATTTGATATTCAGTATTCATATTGAAGACCTGAAAGACAGGTGAAAGCTACAGGCAAAATAATGAATCTATGGAAATGTACTTACTTTTATGTTTTTTATTGCGCTTGTGATTTCTTGGCATTCTTAATTTTTTACAATAGTTCACAATTCTACCATAAAGGAGATAAAAATTAAAAAGCAATCAAGCACATTTTTCTTTGTTCATGGATTCAGAAGAAATCAATGTATAACAACAGTAGCTCATCACAGATATTTAAACACAAAAGGTGTGTCTTCAGTCAATCAGTAAATCATTAGAATAATGAATTTTTCGTTTGGTTTGTTCATTGATTGGCTATTTGATCTTTGTCCTGTAACTCACTGATTCATTCAGTGCCAGAAACTCTTGTATGTTTTTTTAATTGTTTCACCCCAAGCAAGGCAGGACTGCCACTAGTGCACAGGGGATTACAAGAGAGAAGAGTAGAAGAACAAGATACACTTGGGGGAAGATCAGGAAAAGGATGAGAAAAAAATGGAAAAAGGAATAAAACTGACTCTTGGAGCGTCTAGCTATTAGGGAAGCAAGAGTACAGAAGAACGTTCTACAGGTAGGAAGTGTGAGAAAAAAAACTAATAGAGTCGAAGTAATGGTTACATTTGACTGTTTTCACTGTAAAAATTGGGACTTAATTGCCAGTCTATAGTAGCATGAGTAAATTTGTGCAGAGGGGTCAACAGGGAGATATACTTGTCAGAGCAAAAGCCATAAAAATAGTTGTAGAAAAGACAGAGGGAATCTACATCCCATTGGTGAGAAAGTGACTGAAGTCAAGCTGTCAAATCAGTATTGATTACACTGCAGATACTCATTTGAATTTTATTGAGCACCTCAAGATGAACAGTGAGAGTGCCTGACCAGATATGATAACAGTATTGAATGCACAGATGTATGATAAATTTGTATATGTGCAATATAGGTTCGAACAAGAAAAACTTCCTGGCTCAACACAGTGTCCCAACCTTCCTAGAAGCAGCAACTATAGCCATTGATTCTTTAAATAACTTGGTTAAAAGGATAATTGTATGTAATACTGCCAAAGCTAAATCCCTTTTTACAAATTTTTATAAGACTTCAGCTTTAATGATAATGACGAAAGATTATAACGTTCAGTGATTGATGTTCTTTATACCATCATCATATAAACATCAATATTTTTATTAGTTCTTCAGTTTTATTATCTTCATTATTATTATTGCTGAGTATTTCATTATTGCTAAGGTTATTGGAAATGAGACTTTGACCAGTTTTACTTGGACCATAAACTATTAATCTACTTACTAAAAATATTTTTCATGGTAAAAATTATATCTTTGTTCTTGTTGAGGTTTTGTTTACTAAAACTCTCATTCATTATCTCACTTGATAATTTTTTTTTTTTAGTTGAGAAAAAGTTTTTCATTCAAGAGTGAAACCTTTATAGAATTCTCATTTAGTTCTTTATTCATTAATGTATTTTTTATTTCAGGTTATTATAACTGAAAGAAAATCCATTAATATTTGCTTTGATGGTGTTGTCATGGTTACATTTTGTGCATGTAACACAAGTTGCTGTTTTTTTACTTTTTTCTTTGAAATTAAAATTTCTTCTTGGTTGAGAAAATTGTTTTAACTTGTAACCAACCAAACAAAAAATTGATATTTGAAGGAGGGAAAAGTGAGACTATTCACATATGGAAGTACTTTTTTTTCTTCAAACAAATAAATTTATTTATTGTACACAAAATTAATTAGATTACCTAATAGTAATTTTCCAGTTGGCCTTATAACTTGTAATTCTAAACATGTTTATTTTATGACTTTTACAAGTTTTTTTTTCAGTTTACGTAAACAAATGGACATAAGTCCTTATAAATAATACAAAACATAAAAATCATGAAATCTATTTTTATAATAACAATAGCAACAAAAAACTAATATTGTTTATGCATAAAGAGATTTAAATTTAAACAAGCCGAGAAGTTCAAAAAAGAGGAAAGAATATGTGACATTAAAATCAAAAGCAAATTGAAATTGCAAATCATGGGCCTTCAAAAAATTATAAGAAATAGAAAAATTTCATTAAAAACAAAAATTTAATCATTTGAAATGGCAATGAATGCTGGATGATTTCTTTATTCATAAAGAATTGATGAAATAGAAATATAGTTCTACAGAAGGATGCTGGGAATACAATGGATAGAGCATATCAGCAATAAAGAAGATGTAAGGAAAATAAACACAAAATGGTCACTTGTATTTAAAATCAGAAAAAGTGTTTCTCTGGAACATATAATAAACAAAAACAACTCCAAAATTTGACATAGAAAATACTGAATGCCAAAAGTGAAGGTGGTAATAGTAAATAACCTCTATATCAAGTTTGTTTAAATAGATAGCAAAATAGGAAGTTAAAGGGTCAGTGAGAAAACAAACCTTACTAAGACCTACAGTGGATATATCCTTCTGATGAGCCACATTTCTGTTGTCTCACTTTCCTTTTTTATCAGTGAAAAAATTGTCCAGCATTTATTGCCATATAAAATGACTCATATTAGTTAACAGTTTAGTTTCCTTTGCTTCTAGTAAAATTTTCCTGTTTCATAATATTTTGTTTAGCTTTTGGAAACTGTCTTTCTCTATTTCAATGCACTTTTGGATTTCAATGTAACATTTTTCATCCTCTGTCAAAAAAATTCCCAGATATTTAAATTTTTGTTGTCACTTGATTTTGACATTTCTAATTTGTAGTTTGCATCTTAGACTGTTTCTTTTGACATTTCCTCTTTTCATATTGATAATTAACTTTTTATTTTAAAATTGCTAGCTTGTCTAAGACTTCCTGTAGTATCTTTTCTGTATCTGCTATCAAAACCACTCCATTCTCAACTCATCTGGAGTGTACCCCTACCTGATTTCCCCACTAAAGTGGAGGTTTTTCTTTGCACATAACCTGTCGGTGGTTTCAAACATGATTTATTTTAATCGGATCCTCATAAGGCAAACAGATATGATGGGATTCCTGCTATTGTCCTAAAGAAATGTGGTCCTGAGTTGGGTCCTGTTCTCTCTTAATTTTATGACCATAATGTTGTGCTTCCTGATTTCCAGCATGTTGAAATACTCTCTCTGTCGAATCCCTGACCTCTGAAATTATTGCCCTATTTGTCCATTACCAGTGAAGTACTCAAAGTTCTAATCAATCAGCATCTTACTTGGCATGATATACACTTGAACAAACAATACAACTTTTGTTTCACAAAGTCTATTTGTTAGTGGGTATCACTATATATCAAGCTCTAAATAAGAATGACAGCTTAAGCTGTGACTCTAGATATCTTGAATGTGTTTAACCGAGTTGGACTTGCTAGCCTTTTACCTATACTTCAGAGTTATGGTATCACAAGATGATTATTTGGTTTAATCCAGTCATTTCTAGCAAATCAAAAAATGAAAGTTGTCTTGAAGAGGCCATCTTCCAGATATTTTCATTTGAACGTGGGCATCCCTGATGGCTCTATCCTGAGACCTAAACTGTTTCTAATTTCCATCAATGATCACCCCAATTTCATCAGTTCTCAACCAGGTATTTATACAGATGACAGAACCATCTACTCCTGTCTCAGTAGCAAACCTGGGAACTGCTCTTGAAAAAAAACTATTACATGGTTTCTAAATTTTGATACCTTCAAAAGAAAACTGCTTTAATTAAATCCTTACAAAGAACCTTTTCTGCCTTCCTTCAGCATGGCTGTTGCTAACCTACAAGAGAAGAATATGCTACACCTTCTTGGTCTTATATTTTCTACTAACATGAAGTGGCAATATCAAATCTACTTCTTTATCTATTATGGTGATCCATAAAAAAAATAACAGTAAAAGTGGTTCATTGGTAAAAAGTGGCTGATAACTACGGGTCTACTAAGGGAAAGAGGTTCACTGTATCAGGCCAGAAAGTTTTTCTCGTCATGATCCATTTTGAACACTTATAAATCTAACATTCACCTATGCATTGAATACTGTTGCCATATCTTGTTTAGTGATTCTGCAAAGCAGACTTGTGGAAGGGAGTTCCACAGGTGGGTAGCGCGAGAAAAGAAGCTGTTGGAGTAGAATTTACAGTTACATCTTATCTGTTTAACTGTAAAAGGGTGGGACCTAGTTGCTCATCTAGTAATATTGTGTACACAAATAATAAATCTTAGGAGGATTTCTACTTCCCTCAGAATCAGCTCTCTGTAAAAATTCAATAAGTTTTGGTATGAAGACACAGCATTCTTTTATGATCCTTTCAATTTTTTCGTATTCACTGAATTTGTTTTTCTATTCATACATAGATTGTTCGTGCAAGTACAAGCTTGGGATTGTAATAATATCTTTCCCATTTTGATAAAGCTTATCTGACAATTCAAATAGCTCTTTGGGTCATAACTTACTAAAAACTTTTGCACAATCTATGAAATATAGATATACATTCTTGTCCATTGTTTTTGACATCATTCTGATTATAAATATTGCATTCCTTGTTCCAGTGGTTTTAATGAAACTATGTTGTTGTTGTTGTTAACTTATATGTGGACTAATTCTTTTTATAATCTGTTCATCATAAATCAGATAAGTTTTATCATGTGACTTAGGCTGATTTTCCAATGGAACTTGCATTCATTTACAATTGACTTCTTTGGCAATGTTATTAATGCAGATCTAGTTATGTCTTCCAGTATTTCACAACTGTTTTTTTATATTTCATCTATTATTTTTGTACCAAAATTGTGTAAGGCTGTTAGCATCTTTATTCCAGTCTCATCAGGTCCTGCTGCTTTTTTCTTTTTCATCTTGACTAAATTTCACTGTCACTTTAGATTTTAATAATTCTGGTCCTTGCATAATTTTTAAATATTTTAACATTGTGATAAAGCTAAGTTTCCTTTCCATCATTTCTTAAATGTTTTTAAAAATTTTAGACTATTAGTATATTTCTACAGTAGAATAAAAAGATTTTTTGTCAAAGATTTGTAACCATTCATATATTTGAAATAATTAAAATGTTTTTTGTTTTCAAATCACTGATGTCCTCCTTGAAATTGAATAATGATAGAGATTGTTAAAATCTGATTTTTATCAAATGTTGTTTATTTTTATTTTGGCCCATTTTGTAAAAAGTCCAATCCTTTTAATCTGATAATCTAAATATTAATCAATAACATTAAATGAAACGTGATGTTTGTCAGCCATATTGCAAAGCTAAGTAGTTACAACACAGTATTTTCCAAACTGAGAAGTAAAAGTTTTCTCAGAAGGGAAAACAAACTAAAAAAGCATTTCTTTTTTTTGCAAATACAAGCATTATATCTTTGGAATTATGAGTTCAGTGATCTCAGTTGACTAAATAGTTTCAGAATTTATCGCAAATCTATCATGGCATTTATTCTGGGGATGTACTGCATAAAGATTGCTAAAACTAATTCTGGTTGTACATCAGGATAAAGTCAAAATATAGGATAAATTCTTCTTATACCAATAACAAAAGCTGTAAAAAGTACTGAACCATATATGGTAGTAGCATTCTAAGTATGGGTGAATGGGAGACTTTTAGCTATTTAAGATAGATTTTGGGGAGAAAGATTGTCTTGTTGGACAGAATAAACTGACTTACCTGGCAGTTGACCTAGCAATGGATTCAGTGTAAATGTCAGCTTAAAACATTAAGTTAATTTCTTGGAGATTAGCATTAGCCATGCTGATGGAAGGTAGAGAGTGGTCTCTCAGAGGACTAATGGAGAGAAGCTTAGCTTTTAGGTATTAAAAGTAACATACTGTCTTTTGTTCCAATTAATGAATTTAACAGTTAATATGTCACCCACAAGGATGCTGAGGTGGTTAGGGACACCAGCTGCCATTTAGATCTTGTTGTACTTATCAGCCTTACTATTGAGGCAAGAGTAAATGGTTGTGTCATCAGCATAGATGCTAAGTATAGAACTGATATCATCAGGAATGTACTTAGTGAGAATTAAAAACAGGCATAGGACCAAGGACAGAGAACTGGGGGATGCATGCATAAATATAAAAGAATCTAGATGAACTTCTATTCAGGATAACTTTCATTTCCACAATTTGATAGGAAAGACTGGATCAGCTCAAAAACGTGTCCAGAAAAACTGTGACTTTTCAGCTGGTGGAGAAAACTTGTATGCCAGACCCTGTCAAAGGCTTTCGAGATGTCTAATACTACATCCCAGGCTTCACTTTTATTTAGAGTATGATAGACTAATATGGTTCTACACATCTTCCTGTGTCTTGTAGCTCTTAATACATAAAGAGTTTTACATAGTAATGCAACAATGAATTTTAGAAAAAAGAGACATTTGATTGGCAATGTTTAAAAAATTAATGTTTGTCTATATTAATTTTGAAATAGAAATAATTAAAATCTGTATTTTCTTTTTCTTTCTTGTAAACAGGAGAATAAAATTAAGGAGTAAAGCATATATTCACCATTTAATTTTTCAAAGATATAATATGAAAGGATAAAAACAATTTTTACAATCATTTATAGATTAAAAAATCTTAAGCAATAATTTCTATTTTTCTTACAATTGTTGATTAATCTTTTGTTCCTGCTTTTTTTTATTAACTTGTCTTAGTGTTCCTCCAGTTTTCTTTCATACAACATGACAACCAAACCTTTCACAGGTTTTCAAAATATTATAAAATGCATCTGACACTAAGGCATCTGAGTTGGAGATCAGAGATTTTGAGGAGTATAGAATTACATCATAATTTCTGTTGTTCCCAAGTCTACCCTGCCCTGAGGTGGTAGCATCTGTTAGGATCCCAGTTATGAGCAATTAGTTAACCCCTAAACTGGGGTCAAAACAATATGAAAGTATAAAAACAATCTTTTACAGTAACAAAATCTAGCAATACTTGTTCAGAAAAGAAAATATTAGACGCATATAATTTTAGAAAGAAAAATTATCACCAGAAAATATGTTTTTGTAAAACAATAAAAATACATACCAACAATTTATCATACTCGGGTAAAAAAAAAACCCTCTTTACAAAAATACAACAATAAAACCTGGTCTACAAAGTGATTTCTTACAAAGAATGCATGTTCTATTCATATGAATCTATTGCAAATATCTTGTCAGCTTTAAATAACCAGTTGAGGTTTTTACACAGTAAAAAAAAACAAGCTAAAATTTTGAGAAGTAATACTCATTCCAACAGTCATTTCATTCTTCATGTTCATTCTACAAGATTTCAGAAAATCTGTTGTGATTTTCTATAATGATAATACCAATATCATTTCTATAATGATAATACCAATATCATTTCTATAATGATAATACCAATATCATTTATTTCTTTACAAGGAAAGATTTGTTATTCACTGACAGAGTAGCTAGTGCTACTTTCTGTTGAAATGTAAAATATCTTGTTATTAAAACTGTTGATAAAAAATATAGGCTTCCTCTATTTTGTTTAATGTAGTGTGGAAGATCAGCATCATGATTGTCATTATTTTCTATTGAGTTTATAGATTGTTCCATAAATTAATATGTGTGTATATATATATATATATATATATATATATATATATATATAAAGTATGCTATATTTATGGAGAAAAGGGATGAATATCAATGATAGAGTATGTGTAAATATGAAAGTGCTTTGTTAGCTCAACACCAAATAGCAAGACATATATATATTATTTTAAACCTTATTGTTACAGGAAACCTATATTTGAGTACCAAGAAAACTTATAAAAGAAAGGCTGGTAATCAAAATCCATACTGTTCAAAATACAAAGTAAAATTAGTACACAAATACAGGCATCCCCTGATAAATAACATTTAAAGTTATATAGTAAGAAGAACACATAAAATTAAAAAATAGAATTGATGTGTGTGTGTGTATATATATATATATATATATATATATATATATATAGTCATTTGCAGACAGATCTGTTTTGCTGTATGACAGCTTATCAGTACGGTTTCACTCCGATTGCTTTTTAACCCAAGATTGAAACCAGACCTAATTGGTGTCTGTTGGCGATTCTATCTCTGGGCTATGGGCGCTCGGTAGAAGAAGGCAGACAGGATGCAGTGGGGATAATAGTTTTATACAGTTTTATATTTTGAATTCACATATTCATGTTGTCCGTTTTTGATTTTGTAAAATGCACAGTATAGTAGGATCAGTTGGGCACTATCTGTGAGAAAAAGAGCACCATGATGCAATTCATTCCACTAGAAATTTGTAAATGCTGTACTGTTTGATATCTACACTGGAAGCTTCAATACAAGAACTTCAGGGTGTTTTGGTGTCAATCTGAGAACAGTATAGAGGATTCAGAAAGTGTTGATTAGTTTAATGGCAACATAGAAAAATCACTCCAATCATTCTAATAAGAAAAGAAACCCTGAATTTGTAGGTGAGAGCCTCAGACTCAACACAGAGACTTAAGTCAAGTGCCTTGAGAAGGCAGTATTGCTTTAGGTCAATAGGGTGGCTGCTGGAAGAACAACAGGACTCTGCATTATGCCACACTAGCAGAAGAACTCAGGAAAGAATTATGGCAGCTTTTACAAGTGCCATAAAGACGGGGAGCCAGAGTTTCTAACTTCCTCAGTAATTTCTGGGGAAAGGACTTTTAACCCACCTTAAAAGTTGTTTTTGAAATTTTGTTTCAATTGAAGTGGTAGCATCACATTTTTTAAGGAGGCCAAGCTGTACAAATTTAGATATCTCATTCAAGATTAAAGACATAGCAACATGATCTGCACAGTTCATAAGCACTGTGCCAACACCTTTATCGGGTGCAGAGATCACCAGTTCATGGCTATTTTTCAGTGGTCTAATAAGATGCCTGTGTCCATTCAATTTTCTATTTTGACTTAGAAGAATCACTGGAAGAAATAGCAAACATATGAGCATAATTATTTTATTGGGCTTTAAATTGTCATTGCTTAGCAAAGTTTTATGTCAACAGAAGATAAAATCATCGCTGATGATGGATGTTTTTATGTGAACATCCTTGTAACCTCTGTGATAATGGCTCATGTAAACTGAAAGCTTAGAACCAACTAAATAAAAAATTATCTAAATGTTGGAGAATTTTTGTCTTTATTTTCACCTGAAATTAAAGCCAAAATATGATGTTTAGAATGGCTCATGATTAAACAATAGATATTCATTGTCTCCTATATTTAACAGTATATGCTCAGATACACTATATATATATATATATATATGGCAAAATGAAAATAATGTATTAATTTTTATTAACACAGTTTTGTTGTTATCTTTTGTTGCTACAACTTGGACCCCTGAATATGATTTCAAATGAGATTGAAAGTACTTGGGAACATTGAGAAATTAAAAATAAAATCAACTGTAAATGTTACAGCACATATCTTACATCTTTCAATTATGATGCATGAAGAATTATCTGTGAGTATGAACGGGTTTTATTAAAAATATGAAGACATATTTGCAATTTATTTAATCTGACATGCTTAAAATAGAATTTTCTGCCTAAATACACTAATTTTAAAACATATATGATTATATATATTTATAAATATGCATAGATATATGTATACATTAATATATATATATCTATATCTATATTTAATATATGTAATATGTGTATGTATGTAGTCAAAGATGTATCCATGTATTTCTCTGTGTGGATAAATGCATGTGTTATTTTTGTGTGAGTATATATATATATATATATATATATATATATATATATATATGTGTAATATGTGTATGTATGTATTCAAAGATGTATATATGTATTTCTCTGTGTATGTATGCATGTGTTATTTTTTTTTGTGTGTGTATATATATATATATATATATATATATATGTGTATGTATTCAAAGATGTATATATGTATTTTTCTGTGTGTGTATATATGCATGTGTTTTTTTTTGTTTGTGTGTATATATATATATATATATATATATATATATATATATATCTGTATAATAACATGGAAGCATCAGCATATAAATATATTTCTTTATGTTAATACTGGATATGTTCCAAGTATCAATTTCATCAGAACGATAGTTAAAATATTTTGATTTATTGTGAGCCAACTAGAAAAAATATTCGCGATAGGATTTATTCACAATTTAATGATTTATCGTAAATGTTCTTTTTTTTATTTTTAAATCTGAGGATGAAAGAAGATTTCTTTAATTGCCTTTCAGAAAACCTGCCTGAATGAGTTCACCAATAAATAATCAGAAAACAAAAAAACACAGATATGTATGATGTCATACTTGTATATAAATGGGCTGTTTTTTACTTTTCAGATATTTGTGATATTTTGATTTGGGTTTTTTTTTAACAGGATTTTAAATCTCACAGTTCCATCCATTTTGCAATTCCCTTAAGCAATATTCTTCTCTATATATCTCTGTTTATGGCTTAAAAATGTTTTTTATGGAAGTTTCATTCAATTTGTTAGTCCTTTTTAGAAATCCCAAGAAATGTGTTCTCCCTATATGAAATAGCAAAATTTCTGTTGAGTGTAGATATCAACATAATGTAAAAACAAATGTCACTTTTTATAATTTTTATAAAATTCTTTATTTTTGAAAATTGCAGTGAAAATGTTACAATCAAGTGGCTAAAATATTTGTATTAGGTTTCATGACATTTTTTGGTAAATTTAAAAAAAGAGACATCTTTTTGGAAGCATTTTTTGCAACATTAAATCACATACATCATTTACTACTAGACGGAAGCATTCCAGAAGTTGAGTAAAGTATTAAGAAACAGGACAATTTTACTAGAAACAAAGAGAGTACTGGATTGCTATGTTATATCAGTTCTTCAATATGGCAGTGAATGCTGGACAAAATCATTAAAGTTGAAGGAAAAACTTGAAGCAATTGAAATGTGGCTCTACAGAAGGATGCTGCAAATATCATGGATTGAGCATGTGAGCAATGATGAGGTTTTGGAAATGATGGAAATGAAAAGGAAATTAATACTGAGCATTAGGTAGAGACAGCTGAAGTTCCTGGTACATGCAATGAGAAAAGTGGGCTTGGAGAACATGATAGTAACAGGCCAGATAGAGGGGAAAAAAGACAGGGGATAGCAGCGAATAACATATATGAAGGACCTGATCAGGTGGATGATGGAACAAGGGTTGCATGGTGTAACAGGAGTAGGTGTACTAAGAGCCACCAGGTATAGGGAGACATGGAAAGCCATGATCGCCTAGGTCCTGAAGGGATAGGGCACATAGCATAAGAAGCCTTCAGAACAAATGAAATCAACAAAATCGGTTAACTGTTTAATATGAGAGCTTGTCTAATGTCTGAATTTAATCTTAAAACAGGAGTATTAGAATCAACTTGTAAAATATATATCGTATTTGTTATAGAAGAAGATAGTAACAATGTATCACCAAAGTGGTTCAAGTAGATACTTTGAAAAGATAACATTTATTCACAGATGATGACCAACTGAGGATTTATATTGAATCTCAACAGCTTGAAATAAGCCAGCTGGATGGTTACAGTTGACATACGTGATGCATCTGTATGCCTATCCCTGTACCACACCTTTGACTGTATATGAATTTACTCAAGCCACAAGATTAGCAACTAGGTCCCACCCTTTTACTGTGAAACCAATAAATTGTAAACTCAAATTCTACTCCAGCAGCTTCTTTTTTTGCACTTGCCACCTGTGGAATTCCCTTCCATTTACTAGCTTTCCCAACAGCTACAATCTCCAACAATTTAAATGTAAAGTCAATAGTCATCTCCTATCTCACTAACCTGCATCCTCTCTCACATGCTCCTTTCTCCGTCCACTCCACTCTCATCAGTATCCTCATCCTTCTCTTATCCACTTCCTAACACTATCTGTAACCTGTCACTCTTTCTCATAATTTTCCTCTTATGTAATCCCCTGCAAAACAGTGGCAGTATAATGCCGTGCTTGGGGCAATGTGATTATAAAAAAAAAGTTTCTACATAGTGAGAGATGGCCCCCAACAAACTCTACATAAAAAGGATCTTCATAAATTACTTTGTTACCAAATACATTAGAAATTGTTATCAAACGGAAAAAAAAAATCATTTTAATATCTTTCTTATATCTAGAATTCTAATTTTGGTGTTCATATACTGATTTCAAAGGTGCTAAAAATAATCAGTGACAAATGAATAAATGAAAATGCTACAGGAAAACATCAAATAATCAAGCGAACAAACTTATATAAATGGCAGAGTAGGAAGTGGAAGATACAGTAAAAAGACAAACATTACTTCAAGCTACAAAGGATAACAAGTTGTAGGTAGTCATGATCACCCACATCCTAAAGAAATACAGTGCATAGAAGTAGAAAAATGTCTATATATTAATATTACAAATATACTAAAAATAATTTGTGGACATATTACTTCGAAGATACTACAATAGCCAGTAACGATTTAAAAATACTTAGGTGATTATATTGAAACTTTCAAAGCTACAAATGTGGAAAACTAGGTGACAATACTTAGTTTTTGAATAATATCCTTTCCTGGGTGTGTGCTGTGGTGCAGTGGATATTGGCTTGGAACAAGAAATTGGAGAGCCAAGTTCAAATTCCATTTGAATTCGTTGCATTTAATTATGCAGAAATACCATAAAGAAAGGTATTAATTTATCTCTTCTTATATCTATGGATCCTGTCGAACTCACTTCCTTATTCTTGCTTTCCTGATGGCTACAACCTCCAGGAATTAAAATGCAAGGTCAATACTCATCTTCTAACTACTTGACCATAGTTCTTTCCACACCGTCCTGTATATCCTTTCCTTTCTCTCCACCTTTGCAACTGTCACCACACCTGTATTCCCATCCTTCTCTTGCTTCTTTCTAATTGGTTCGTCCTTCTCTTCACTCTCCTCTAATCTTTTTACTCTTATGTATCTCCCTGCACATCAGTGGCATTACCTCCTTGCTTGGGGTAATATGATTAAAAAAAAATATCAGGATAGGTTGAGCTCTATAGCCTTGCTTGGCAACCAGTCTACTGCAGAAAGTAATGGCAAACTACTTTGGGAAAATGTTTGGCCCAGTCAGTCATAGATCCAAAGAGACATGATTGCCCAACATGTATCACGTATGGCAGTTGAATGACTGATCCTTTTAAAACATGGTTGATCATGGCTCTCCCCAACTTTCTGTCCTTTTTGATACTTAATAATTGTTTTTCTTTTTCATATTTCTTCTAAGCTATGTTCTGCTAACCAGTTACACAACCTTGTCAGGTAGGTTCTTTGCTGCTTTCTCCTGCCTCTGTGAGTCTCAAATTCTCCAAGCCCTCTTTTCTCATTATGTACACTAGAAATTTGAAGTATCTCATTTTGATTCTAGCTATAATTATTCATTTTGTTTCCATTTTCTTAAAAATTAATTAAAAATACAGAGGTGACTTATGACTATTTTAAAAATACTTGATGGTCATATTACTTTTTGATAAATACTAAAACAGACAGTTACTAAATGGAAATTGTTAAGGCGGCTATATTACAAGGTCAAAAATACTCATGTGGCAGAATTAGAATTTTGAAAATTCCAAGGTGGTCAGTTACTACTACAAATTCACTAATTATTGGTGTCTATATAACTTTAAAATAAAGTTTGACTTTCCATATCTAAATTTTAAAAATTACTTTTTTCCTTTATAACAATGTAACATTGATTATATTTTACAAGAATTCTTTAAATATTTCAATGACAGAATAAAAATAAGTTAATATTTATAATCTAAACTTTTTTTTACTATGTGACATTTTCTTTGTCAATAAAGAACATTAATGAAATATATTTGGAAAAGGAAATCAAAATAATGTGTATAAAAATGAATCTTATTACAGCTACAAAATCATATGACCTCTGTCATTCATATGCTGTTTTTCCATTCATTCAGTTTCTTTGCAGAATTTATTTTCTGAAACTCTAGTGGGTCTTTCAAGCTGCTCATTTTATTTTTAACATGATATCAACTGGAAAGAAAATATATGCTAATATTTATACGTGTGTGATCTTTTAAAAATCAGTTACACTTGAAACAAAAGTTTATTCTAGTCAAACTTCCCTCTGTTTTAATCATGGAATGTATTATTAAAATATTAAAGTGAAAGGTTAGTGGATACATTAGAGTTTCTTCAGAGAAGAGGATAAGAATAAATAAATAATCCCTCTTCACATGCTAGGAATTTCAAACTGAATCCTTTATTACAATCACTTGGGTATATGAACGCCATTCCTTTGCTTAGAGCCTCTTCTGGTAGTCATTAGTTATCTCCCTCTAATCCTGTAAATTACTTGTTCACCACTGCTGTAGCCTGGTATTGAATGCACAATTCTTTGGGTCAAGTCATAGGAACTAACCAACGTCTATATCCACTAGGCCATAAGATCTTAAGGATTGTAATAAAGGGGTCAGATCAAAATTCCTAGGACCTGAAGAAGGACAGAGCATACAATGGCCAAAACAGCATACAAATGGCAACAAAGATGAGGACAATAGTCAAAATAATATAAATACTGTAAGTACAACCTCATCTCAGAAATATAGACAAATATGTAATTATACAGAATTAACAACAGTATATTTTATTATCTGAGCAAACTGGTTGGTTGTGCCTAAAACAGCCTAAAACTGGTGTTGTTGAAGCCAATAAAAAGGCGAACACTTCCTGCAGCACTCTCATTCACCTCCTCGCATCAAGATGTGGTAATTACATTTCCACTGGGAACGTAGTTTCTTAATTCACAGATGACTGAACTCTTTTCCACTTTCTGACACATGGAACTTGCACCTGTGTTCCAAAAGCATCAAGCTACGAAGTAAATCAAGCTTTCTGTATGGTTGTTCCAACTCAGCACAAGGCTGACTTGAACAAAACAACAATAACAACTTAACCGTTAAAAACTATGAAGAATAAGATGTTTAAAACTAGGTTCAAACACGGCACATAAAACAAAAGGATCATTAACTTTATTTCTTTAATAATAATACATATTTTATTGAAAAGTACTTTTAACATAATGTATATTTTTTATATTTCATTCTTGCTTTGAATATTGCTGTCATATCTGGTCTTGTGATCTTGCTACATATTTAGAGGGCTTATGGCCTATCACGTTGAATACACTAGATTGATCACCAAAGTTAAGCAACGGTGACCCTGGTCAGTACTTAGATGGGTGACTGCTTGGGAATACCAGGTGCTGGATGGGTGTTGTGGTGCAGTGGATATCGGCTCGGAAAGAGAAATTGGTGAGCCAAGTTTGAATTCCAGTTGAATACCCTGCATTCACTTAAGCACTGGTATCCTTGGGAAAGGTATTAATCCGTCCCTTCCCTCCAGTTATGGGTTAAATAACAAGGGTGGGACTTGAAGACCATGCCCTTAAAAAAAAATCCCAATGAATCTTGATACTCGAAAAGAAAAATGTATTACTAGACACAAAACTTATATAAAAACAACAATAAATTGTTGAAAGAAAAAGGTATTACCAGCAATAAATAAATAAAATTTAGTTGGCAATAAATGACCAGCCATAAAAATAAAGCAAGCAACCAACCACACATTTAGAGATACTTGATGAACTCCAAAGAAGAATCTGAAATGTTACCCCTCATGACCTGGCATCTCGGTTTCAGTCCTTTTCTCACTGATCTAATGATATGTTTCCTGTGTTCTTTTCTATAAATACTTTTGCAGTAATTGTTTCTATAAACTTACATTATAGTATCTAGATTTTATCAACTTAAACACTGATCTAGATTAGTAGCAAGGTTTCATCATTTCACAGTTGAAAGGGCCAAATGTATCTCTAAAATCTATGCTAACCGTTCCTACTGTCTCATTTAATCTTGACAGAACACTCTTCTAGCTTCCTACACCCCAGCCAACTTTAATCTTCAAAAATTTAAATGCAATATCAAACATAATATTATGTCTCTTATTATTATTCTTTTATTTTCCTCTCTCCTTAATAGTAGTTTTTTTTTATTCCCATTTTCTCTAATACTAAGCAATCACTTGTGTACCAGTGGCTTTATTGTATTGGTTGGGGTGAAAGGACTAAAAAAAAACAAACTAAGTATTAAGTTGTCATACCAAAATTCTTTATTAGATAAGGTTTCTATTTAATTCAGCATTTAACTGCTGGATTATCATCATAAAAGTCTCATACAAATAAACTTTAGCTATAGTGTATAGATACAGCACTGATACTTTGCTGAGTTTTGGGAAGTGAGATTTTGATCTTTGGCAGAATGCTCAAATATGACACTGATCCGAGGCAGAGTGTATAAAGTGACACTTTGATCTTTGTCAGAGTGCCCAGATCTTCTGATCTCAGACAGAAGTGATAATCCATACCTATATAATCACATCATTTTGACAGGTAATTTACTAATTATACATTAATCTATTCAGACCAGTATTCTTATCTTAGCTCCTATCAGGCTAATTCTTTCAACTATTATACCCACTGGCCTTCTTCAGAAGTTGGCTCTATTTTGTCATTATCTCAACAACAAATTAACTTAATTAACAAATATGATAATCCTAAAGCATGGACAGTCAAATAACAACAATATATTTTCATCAATTGAATGAAAGATTGAGTTTAAAAGTCCTCAAAAAGGTAGCCAACTACAGAGAGAATGTGAGCATTCATAACATCCAAAAACATTATGAACTGAACAATCAAAGTGAGGATAAAGTTAAAATAAATTTAATAAATGATAAGGTGTTGCATACTCAGGTTGAGAAAAAAAAACAAATATACCATGGAAAAACTGTGTTAAGGATAATAAAATATGATAAATCATTTCTTTCTAAACTCTAGATATTCCGAGGTCGTATGTTCTTGTAAATTTTGCATTTTGTTAAGACAGAAAGGATTTTTAAATTCTTATGACAGCAAGGGTTAAATATATTGTGAGAAAAAAATAAATTAGTCATGCAAATAAAATGTAATATTACAGCTTTAAAACTGCTTATTTTCAAAGTATATATACAGACATACAAAATCTTGCTAATATAATTTATTAGATTAGTTTCAGGAAGATCCGTGTTACTAAATTGAAAAAAAGAAATTGATTACACCCAAGCCTATCAACTGAAACAAAGTATCTTAATCTTTCATAGGAGCTTCAAACATCTACAAAGTGTGATGAGTAAAATTTTCCCTTTTTATATTTTTAATTTTACACATGCATGTTTTTCTTTATTTTGTCAACTGAACAGTATAGCAGGGTCAGTTGGGAACCATCTGTGAGATAAAGAGCACCATGACGTATTTCACCTTATCATAAATTTAGAAAAACTATACTGTACTGTTTAAAATTTATACCAGAAGCTTTAATACAAACATTTAACAGTGTTTGGATGGTGAGCTGATAGCAGTGCAAAGGATTTCAATAAATCTAAGGAGTTAAATAAATCTAATTGGGATTATGAAGGTGTTTTGAGTTATTGTCAATGATGGCAATGTTATGACTCAATTTATCTTCCTGCAAAGTGTCAGACTCAACACTGAAGTCAGTATCAAGTGCCTTGAAGAGGCAGTACTCTCCTGGGTCAAGAGTGAGGTTGCTGGAAGAACATATATCTGGCAACAGGACACTGCATCATGTACATACACAAGCAAGAGAAGCCAGTCATAACTGTCATACAATTTCTGCCACTACATTACCGCTTACATCTGGGCACCTGATTCCTCAAACTGCAAACTCTTTAAGTAGTATGTGTGGAGAGCAAGTGAACATCTTGTAATATCAAAGATGAACTGAAGACAAGGATTTTGGTTGTATTCATAAACTTAAACAAGAGATGCAGGAAATTCAAAAGTTATCTGATAGCTGTGATCGAAGGCAATGGCAATTTTATTGAAAAAATTTTCTCTTTAGTTTTTTGAAATATTTTTGTATAATTTTGATAAATATATTTGTTAAAATGTAATGAAAAATTTATTTTCATTTTTGTGGAATTTAGATGACAATTTATCCATCTCACCCTGTATATATTTCCTTCAGACTCACCTTTTGTTGAAGTTAACAGATTAAAAAGGTGACATGTTTGCATGTTTTTTAAAGTGAAAGCATGTGTTCAATATGTAACAAAGTAGCATGGAAAATTGTTGGTTCTACGATGGATGTTTATTCTTTGATGATAATTGTAGTGAGACAAAATTCTCTGTGTCTCTTGGTTATGTCTGTTCTCTTTCTGATCCAGTAGTTAGAGTAGATAAATATAAGCATTGTATTCATGGTTGAGCAAGTCAGCCTTGCACAGAGTTGGAACAACCAAAGGAAAGTTGCTACTTTTCTGTATCACAAAGAGATTTAAACATGGAAGTCTATTCTTTTTCTTTTTGGTCTAGAAGTTAGGTTAAGTCGGTAGTTTTTAACAATTTAAATATATGGCAGGACATGGACAGGGAGGCCAATCGGTGCACTCTTTTCATTATTTTCTAGAAATATTCCAGAAGGTTCTTGCTATTTCCTCTCTTGCCTTTAATACTGTTGTATTCTTGTGAAAGTTACAATAACAAATTGGGCACCCAAATGACAAAATACAAAGGAGGATCTGTAACGTGGTTGATACTGACTTGGCAGACTGGCTGCAACCATTCTCTCACTGGCTTCCCTGTGCCTCTTCTACAAGTACTTTCATGGCTACTGCTCCGATGAGCTTAGATCATTGGTGCCGCCTAAGCACGAATTTACACGAGATACTAGATTAGCAACTAGGTCCCACCCTTTTACAGTTAAACAAATAAGATGTAACTGTAAATTCTACTCCAACAGCTTTTCTCCTGCTTCCCGCCTGTGGAACTCCCTTCCACAAGTCTGCTTTCCCGACAGCTACAATCTCCAGGTGTTTAAATGTAGGGTCAATAGACACCTCCTATCACACTAACTCCCAATTATTCTCAGAACACTCTCATCTACCCAACCCTCATTCTCGGTATCCTTACCCGCCTATCACCCACCCTCTGACATTTCCTATATTTAATCATCCTTTCTCCACTCTATGTAGCCCCCTGTGCAGTAGTGGCAGTGACATGCCTTGCTCGGGGTGAAACGCTTATAAAAAAAAAAAAAAATGGTCAACTACCAAATATGAACGTTGTATAGAAAACCAGATTGTTCGGTATGAGAGTGTTACTGAGAGATTAGTCTACTGCAATATACGCTACTATATACATTCCTCGCTAATCAGTAGCTATGTCTCCCATATAACAGATGTACCAGAAGGAGAACAGCATATTCCATTAGAACAAATATATTCTGAAAATTCCTGAAACATTCTTTCTCTGTGAAAAATTTCATCTGTTTTAAGTAAAATTATCTTTTTCATTCACATCTTTCTGAAGACTACTTAGAAATTCTCATGATAAATCCAGTGTTCCCAGTTTCCTTCCATAGAACCAAATCACTGTTATTTCAATTCGCCTCTTAATCTGTAAAGTCAATTTCCAGCATTAATTGCAAAATAGGAAAGTTTTGCACTCTTTTCATTATTTCAAAAAATTATTTAAAGTTTTGTTAATATGTTTTTTATTATTTAGTATGCATATTGGGTTCTACAATTTAGACATTAAATCAAAGTAGGAATTATTTGTCAATTCTGTGATTTGCTTCATAATGACAAGAAGGAACAGACAGTAAACATACACAAAATGCGACATTGTTCCTAAATACATATTATAATAAAAACTTCTTAGAAATTCAGTTAGAAACAATTTCTTGTGTAAAAAATTGAATGATTGAAGAAGGAACAAGTTAGAAATCATTAATAAATTCAACATGTTTTTCTTTCTGTTTTTATTTCATCAGAAATCTTTGGGAATACTTCTCTAAAATGTTTGATGAAGCTAAATAATTTATGAAACATTCATCAGTTTTATTTCCTGTTTTTTTTTTATACATATATAGTATTTGCGCTCTCACACCCTGATTGAGCGCTCTGGAAGAGTAGGAGACTTTGAAAACAGCAGCTACTCTGACATATATGCATCGCTCATTCAATAATGAATTAGAGCACTCTAGCTATTGGGCGTGTTTATATGTGCTAAAAAGTCTGCCTTCTTCTACTGGATGCCTGTGGCCCAGGGGTAGAATCGCCGATTTGGTCGGGTTTCTATCCTGGGTTAGGAAGCAATCGGAGTCTAACTGTACTGATGAGCTGTGATACAGCGAAACAGATCTGTCTGCGGATGACTATAGTGTATATATATATATATATATATATATATATCTATATATATATATACTTTAGTTCACACAATACATGGCTCAAAGGGAGTTTGTTTTTTTTAATCATTTCACCCCAAGCAAGGCAGTTTTATGCCACTGGTGCACAGGGGGTTACATCATAGAAAAGTGATGAGAAAGAGGGACAGGTTATAGGGGGGTGTTAGGCAGTGGGTAAGAAAAGGATGAGAATACTGGTGTGATGAGAGTGGAGTAGACAGAGAAAAGAGCATGAAAGAAAGGATGTCTGTCAGTGAGGAGATGACTATTGACCAAACATTTAAATTCTTGGAGACTGTAGTTGTCGGGGAAGCAAGTATATGGAAAGGAAGAAAAGAAGCTGATACAGTAGAGTTGTGGTTAGATTTTATTGGTTTCACTGTAAAATGGTGGGACTTAGTTGCTAGTCTAGTAGCTTGAGTAATTTCATACATACAGGGCACCATTGAGCTAAGTTCATTAAAGCAGAAGGAAAGGAAAGTATTTGTAGAAGAGACACAGGGAAGCCACATTACGCCTGTGAGAGAGTGTCTGCAGCCAAGCTGCAAGTCGGGATCAATCACATTACAGATTCTTTGTTTGATTTTGTCAAGAATGCCAAAGTGAATAGGGGGAGCACCCAACCAAATGTGGCAGCAGTATTTCATGCATAGACGTATACTGACATTGTTGTAAGAGCATAAGGCAGAGGCAAGCAAGAAGTAAAAATTTGCTGTTGAAAAACTCATCACAGCTAGATGTTCAATAAGTCTCTCATAAGACCATGTGGATATAAGTGTTTTGATGTGAAACACTTGAATCAGTCAGATGTTAGATGAACACTTTATTGATTCTCATATATATACATACATACACACACACGCACATATATATATATATATATATATATATACACACACTTACACACACACATATATATATATCTGGCGTTGCTGGGGGTTTTTAGTAGTTATGTTGAAATGGTAAGGTCAACTACTTATTCAAAAAGCTCTAGTACAAGTTTACTGTGATGCATAAGTTAAAAAAGGCAAAGTAAATATTGGTTTTTATTGTACTTGTAAAACAGTATTCATGCATGGTCAATTTTGCTAAAAAACAGGATTGATGTATGTCCAATTGAAAGGACAAGGCCAAACATTACAGAAGCCTGTAATGTGATGCACAAGAAGAGGATGCATTGTTCCTGCATTATCAAAGAGGCTGGCACCTTGTAGAAATCATGAATTTGTGATTGCATATGATAAGATAGAAGTTACAAAGAAGACCTGATTTTTGTTGGAATACAACTAAGCATTTCGGAGAAATATACGATAACAAAAAGCAACATTTTCCATTAATTTTTGCTGCACAGTGTGTCAATTAAAATCTTTGTTTGCATATAAAGGCATCAAACATTGGTTTACCAGTGACTCGGTTTTGGTTGAGTTTGAGGGAAGCATCTTGGAGAAATGCATAACAGTGCTCAAAAGCCACCTAAAATTTTGGAGATTGTAGCCGTTGGGGAAGCAATCATGTGGAAGAGAATTCCACAGTCGAGAAGTGCGAGGAAAGAAACTGTTGGAGTAGAAGTTACGGTTGCATTTTATTGGTTTCACTGTAAAAGGGTGGGATCTAGTTGCTAATCTAGTATCTTGTTCAAATTCGTATTTGGCGGGCACCAGTGATCTAAGTTCATCAGAGCAGAAGCTGTGAAAGTATTTATAGAAGAGAAACAGGGAAGCCACGTCGCGCCGGTGGGAGAGAGACTGCAGGCGGTCTGCCAAGTCAGTATCTATCACATTACAGACCCTCCACTGAACCTTATTGAGAAGCCCGAGGAGAATAGCAGGGGCACCTGACCAGATATGGCAGCAGTATTCAATGCACGGGCGGATGGTAGATTTATATATGTGCAGGATAGATTTAGACGGAAAAAACTTCCGGGCCCTACACAGAGAACCAACTTTCATAGCAGCGGATTTAGCAATGGATTCGATATAGTCATTCCATTTGAGGTCTGCTGAAAGTGTGAGACCAAGGAGGCATAGTGTTTTACTCTCTGGGAGGCAAGCCTGGTCCATGCTAATGGGAGGTAGGTGAGATTGTTGAGTTGATGCTGGTTAATTGAGAGTAGCTTCGTTTTGGAAGCATTAAAATTTACTAGAAATTTCTTACCCCAGTCCAATATGGATTGGAGGTCTTTTTCAATCTCGGCTGCGAGGTTAGCATTGACGCCTACACCAGATTTTTGTAGGAGGCGAGAGTAAACTGTGGTGTCATCGGCGTACAAACCTATTTGGGCTCTTATGGAATCAGGGGGATCATTAATGTATATCAGGAAGAGTGTAGGACTTAAGATGGAGCCTTGGGGGACACCTGCGTTTGTATGGTAGTTCTGGGAAGCATGTCCGTTTAATAACACCTTCATTGTGTGGTTAGTGAAGAATGACTAATTGTCATTGATTTGAAAAATTTTTGTGGACATCAAAGGTTCAGACTGGATTAGTTCAAGCAAATGTCCAGTTATACCATAGCTCCGTAGTTTACATAGAAGGCCAGCATGCCAAACTCTGTCGAACGCCTTAGATATATCCAATGCAACGGTTCTAGCTTTGCCATTCCTGTCGAGTGCCTGGTATATGTACTCGGTGATGATCATTAGCATATCAGCAGTAGACCTGGTGAAGCGGAAACCATATTGCTTGGGAACATTGAGAAATGGATAATAGAATAACTGTAAAAATTACAACATGTTCCTTACATCTTTCTATTATAATAGACGAAAGATTATCCATGAGTATGAACAGATATTATTAAAATTAAGCAGAGATAATGCTTGCAATTTATTTATTCTGACCTGCTTAAAAGAGAATTTGTTGCTTGAATACACAAATTTTAAAACTTAAATATGCACACTAAAATAATTTTATTAATAGTACTATAAAATAAGCACTTGTAAGTAACATAATTACTGCTGCACATAAGTTTTGTTAATAACCAAGAAATCATGCTGTTAACTCAGAGAAAATGTGTCATACTAAACCATCAAAAATACTATTTTATAAAATAGACCAAGATACATCAAATAAAATATGTGTATTTTTTTCTTCGTGGTTCTTAAATAAAAATCTGGAATAATATGAGTCTATGATTGGAGTCTTAGATTACTGTATGTAATTTCATTCATCTAAAATACCATGTTGTATGGACAAATTCAATCTCTGCAATCTTGGTGATTCCTGTCATTGCTAAGATGCATGAATTGGATTTTAAAGAGCTAGCTCTCTTATTTAGCCATCATCAGGCCTTAAATAGTCCTGATTTATCAACCATCTTTCTTTTCTGCCAATCTAAAGAAGCTTCATTATCTAATCCAACTATCATGTTTATCTCTTTCTCTATTAGTTTTGCCATGTCTTATGCTATGCATAAAAATGGCCAGTTTTGAATGCTCCTGCTTCATCAGTTTCCAAAGTTATGCATTATATATCTTGTATGGAAAACAGGTATTAGCTTGCTGAAATCATTATAGACAATAATGGACATTAGGGAAATCTTTCTTTCAGTGTCTTTACCTCTTTCATGCTTATATCTACATAAGATTACCACCAGAGGCATGTCATCATTTATATCTAAAAATCAATGTGTGCTGATATATCCCATGCTTTAATAAAATGATTAGTTTTATATATATATATTCTTTGTATTTCTCTAGTTTTTACTTTTTTTGTGAATGTTGGAAATGTTGAATCTGCATTAGTCAAATGGAAAAAGGTATTGTTAATATGAACTGTCTTCTTATAAAGAGACATTTGTTTTTCATTGACTGAGCAGTGAGTACAAGAGCCAGGTAAAATTTATTAAATCTTTCTCTCAAAGTAGTTTTTCAGGAAATGAGTTTTCTCAAGACTGATAACTGTTAGTGCTCTTTTCAGTATTGAAGGTGGTTTCCTTCCTAACCTTTTATTTAAATTAGTGTGGAATGTCAACGTCTTGATGATATTATTTTCTCAAGTTAGGTATGATATTCATTTTAGTTGTTGTTGCTGCTGAAGGTCCCTAAGTGATTTGGTTTCTGTTATTTTTTGTAATATTTAATTCAAGTCCACAAGGTTCAAATAAGCATGGTATTCAGCAAAACCTACAGGCTTCACTTACTGAAAACCATTTTTAATTATCTTAGAAAGTGTCTGTTTCCAGTTTAGATATTTCTAAACAGGTATAGTTCCATATGAAATTCTTGAACTGATATGGCTATTTATGAAAATAACTCTAGCTATCAGGTTAATGTAGGTTTTTAGCAATTTGTAATGTTGTATGAAATTACTCCTAGTTCAGGTTATTCTATGGTCAATTTCTTCATCTTATATTAAATTTATTATCACTGAGGTATTTGAAATGTTTAGTATTCACTAAATCCACATCCTGAATTGTTAGGATAGATTCGGTACATTAGGGTATATGCAATCACAGCTTTTATAACAATTTCAGACATTAGTTTACACAGATAAACACTTACTCCTATGAAAACGGAAATTCCAGCAATTATATATTGACAATTAACTATGCATTTAAATGATTCTAATGCCATTACGCAACATCTTAAGTCATATATTCTTTCCCTTCTGCATTATGACGTTATTAAAATTCTTATAGACAAAACTAAAATTATAGATCAACACAGACATTAAACACCTTAAAATTTTAGATGCACTACATATCAGAAGTAATAAACCTCTTATCAATCACACAGCTTACCAAATTTCTGGACACATAGTTCAATGTGTTTAGATTGTATATTTGAAATATAATTAAGGTAAATAATTCTTGCCCCTGCTTAATTAGATAATTCACATAATTACTTCCCTTTAATTTTAAATTCACTAATGTATTTTTATGGGATTTAAAAAATCTTTCGCAACTCTAACTATTCCATGTTATCTGATGATTCACGCCTCCACGTGATCACATATTTTCACGCTTGGACGTGATTACATTATTACTTGCCTTAAATTTTAAAAATTTTCTTACTGTTTATTTAGTTCTTCAAAATGTTATAACACGTTTTCTGCTACAAGGCAATTGTTGATGCTTAAAACTGTGAAATTGACCCTGATGATAAACGATGATGTTTGAAAGTACTTTGTTAACCTATGAACAATATTTGCAGAAATATAATTTGGAAATAAAAAGCCTCATTAGAAAATATGTGAAAATACAAAAGAAAATCTACAAGACTAAGTTTTCTCTTTTGTTTAATACATGTTTAAAAGAAAAGATGCTGCCAAAATATATATACTTTAAATGCATATATATATATATTTTTTTTTTTCATCATATCACCCCGAGCAAGGTGGTAACGGCATTGATGCACAGGGGGCTACGTAAGAGTGAAAAGATTGGAAAAGAGAAAGCCGAAAACCACATCCTAAACAGGGAACAAGGGATAAGCCTCTTCACCTGTTCAATAGACATGGGTGGAGTGTGAACCGTGCGATAGTTTAGGCTATCTACTCCAATATATATATATGTATGTATGTATACACACAAACATACACACACAGTGGTGGTGTCTTACCAGTTTCTGAAAATAATAAAACTTCAAACTGGTTGTCGCACTATCCAAAAATAATCTTATATATTAGCTGATGATATATAACAGATAGAAATATCGTTAATACCATTTTTGCAAGTTCTGTAGAGGCTTTTATTTAATGACAAAAGAAATCATATTGAACCAGGAAAATGTAGCAAATCTTCTAGTCATAAACTGGATAAGTCTCCATTGCATTTTTGGGACTCCAGCAATCCAGTTCAAATATGGCTAAGAAACCATGAAAACAGTTGATGACAATTGAGTCAAAAAGCATCATACTTTTGAACAGAAATATGATGAGAAAGGAATTTCAATCTGGAAATATATTCTTTTATAATAATATCACCTCAAGCAAGGCCTTTTACTGCCACTGTTGTGCAGGGCGTTACATGGGAGGAAAGTTATGAGAAAGAGTGACAGGATATAGGGGGTATCAGGAAGTAGGTAAGAGAAGGCTAAAAATATTGATGAGAGTGGAGCGGATGGAGAAAAGAGCATGAGAGAGACGATGAAGGTTAGTGAGATAGGAGATGACTTGACTTTACATTTAAATTCTTGGAGATTGTAGCTGTCAGGGAAGTAAGTGAATGGAAGGGAATTCCACAGGTGGGAAGTGCAAGAAAAGAAGCTGCTTGAGTAGAATTTGCATTTACAATTTATTGGTTTCACAGTAAAAGGGTGGGACCTAGTTGCTGATCTTGTGGCTCAAGTAAATTCATATATCGTGTCACCAGTGAGCTAAGTTCATCGAAGCAGAAGCCGTAAAAGTATTTGTAGAAGAGACACAGGGAAGCCACATTGCACCAGTGAGAAAGTGACTGTATCTGTGGATAGCAGGAGCACCTGAACAGATATGGTAGCAGTATTCAATGCACAGGCAGATGGTAGATTTATATATGTGCAGAATTTTTTCAGATGGGAAAAACTTCCTGGCCCTACACAGAGAACCAACTTTCTTATCAGTGGATTTAGCTATGGATTCTGTATAGTCATTCACTTTTCCTTATTTTTTTCAATTGGAGGAGATAGACTGAACTATCGCCCAGTTCACCCTCCACCCACATCTATTGAACAGGTGTAGAGGCTCATCCCTTGTTCCCTGTTTAGGATGTGGTTTCCGGCTTTCTCTTTTCCAATCTTTTCACTATTCCTTATTTTTTTTTCAATTGGAGTAGATAGACTGAACTATCGCCCGGTTCACACTCCGCCCATGTCTATTAAACAGGTGTAGAGGCTCATCCCTTGTTCCCTGTTTAGGATGTGGTTTCCAGCTTTCTCTTTTCCAATCTTTTCACTTTTCCTTATTTTTTTTTTCAATTGGAGTAGATAGACTGAACTATCGCCCGGTTCACACTCCACCCACGTCTATTGAACAGGTGTAGAGGCTCATCCCTTGTTCCCTGTTTAGGATGTGGTTTCCGTCTTTCTCTTTTCCAATCTTTTCACTCTTACGTAGCCCCCTGCACACCAGTGGTCTTACCGCCTTGCCCAGGGTGATATGATTAAAAAAAAAAAAAAATTCCACTTAAGGTCTGTTGTGAGTTAACCCGAGGAGGTGCAGTGTTTTGCTTTTAGGGAGAGTAGCCTGATCCATGCTAATGGGGGCTAGGAGCGATTGTCTATGATGGTTAATAGATAGCAGCTTTGTTTTAGAAGCATTAAAATTCATTTCATAAATAAATTAAATTATATTTATTAAATAAATTTTTCTTATTAGTTTTTCAAAATGATTTGATTCTTATTGATACTATTAATGGATTTGTTTCTTTTCTCAGACTGAAAATAAAATAAATAGAATAGCTTTTTAAAGATTCTTCTCCTTCATATGCCATGTCCCTTTAAGACAAAGACAATCATGGACTTCCGCTTACCCTTTGTTCATGCTCATCAATTATGTTTTGCAATGCTTTCCTCTGTTTTTATTTGCCTTTATCCATCCTTTGAGCATTAGATTCTCCAAGCCCTCATTACATGACCCAAAAACTTCAGCTCTCTCTTCCTGATGTTGAGTGTAGGTTTCCTTTTTGTTTTCACTCTCTCAAAAAACCTTGTCATTGTTCACATGTTTAGTTCATGGTATCCTCAGCATCCTTCTGCAGAACCACATTTCTGTTTCTTTGTGACTCTCCTTCATCTTTCACGAGATCATCCAGTATTTGCTGCCATCTAGGAGGACAGATATCACATAATAGTTCAGTACTGTGTTCTTTGTTTTCATCAAAATCTTCCTGTCTCTCAATATGCTTACCTGTTGAAATGCATCCTTGGCCAATGCCAGTTTACCTGCCTTTATAGAACTGGTTCCAGGAAATATGAGATGTCATTAATTTATGTATATATATATATATATATGTGTGTGTGTGTGTGTGTGGAAAAGCTGTTCAACTATACATTTGCCTCACTGATAACAGAAGTCCCCCGACTGGAATGAGATAACTGTGGGAAGAGGAGAAAAAGGTGATAAGATCTTCGTCAGTTGCAACTGAGGTAATTTTTTTGTATCTGCAGGATATTAAATTTATCCCACTTCAAGGGTTTTTTTCTTTATTATTTTATATGCTGCATTGTGTTACTCACAATGAGGTTACATCCATAAATCATGAAGAAATCACAAGAATAATGATGAAATGAATGTCACAAGTATATTTATTTTTTAATCATTTCACTCTAAAAAAGACAATAAAGCCACTTAGATGCAATGAGTTAGTGAGTGTGAAAAAATGAGAGAAAAAGTAAATGTTATTAAGAAGCAGAACAATAAACGAAAAGAAATTCAAAACACTTTAAATACACTGACCACAATTTCAAATTTAGAAATGGCAGTCTGATAAAATGAGAAAATGATTTATTAAGAAGAAAATAGACTGAATGTCCACTGATCTCACAATTTTCTACATTCAACCTTAGACTGAGATCAATTACAGCATCACACATCATTCCAAAAATATAAGAACAATGTAGTATCAAATAAAAACTCAATCTGTTTGGAGTAGGATAAATTTCAAAATCCAGTAGAGAGAGTGAAGTTAAGAATGAAATAGATTAATGGATTTCTGTAGGTACAGTATTCTCAATTCATATTTTATATATACACATATCTTAAAATACATGAACAAATACACTTGTAAGGCATACACATACATATAAAATAAACAAACGAGAAAACACTTTTATGTCAATGCATATCATTGATATATATCATTGAATATATATATATCCGTGTGTGTGTGTCTGTGAGTGTGTTGAGAGAGAATAAGCATTCTGGAGAGAATTCCATTCCTTGTCAATCACATGATTGCGCATGATTGACATGACCAACAAAAGGAGCTTTTTCTGCATCAGTTGCAAGAGGATGATCATTGGCTGGAATTAGCATCAGCTTTATATTGATGTCTTCTCCCATTCACCCTGAGTCGGCATATGGATTTCTTGAGGTCAGTTACCTGAAATATATAAAAACTAAATGTCATATACCAAATATATGAAATGAAATATGATGTCCCAAAATTACTTAATGATTTCTTTTTTTGTGATACATTTTGAAGAATAACATTAAGCTTGTATGATTCAACAAATTATTTGGACTCGTACTTTGATCCATTTTGGTTTTTCTGGTTACATTATGTATAATTCATTGAATTTGTATGATTGGCCAGTTCTTGATCTGCATCTCTATGCAAGAGATTTTTGCAGGTCACATTGGCTTTTTTTTCTTTTTTTTTTTTTTACTTACTAAAAAAAATCTGTTATATAGAGGACACAGATGAGAACATAGGCTAATCTTCTTTGTAAAAAAGATATAGAAAATATTTTGGCGGCTTCAGGTGATAGTGGTTATCTGGTATATTTTTTGTTTTCATTCAAAAAAGAGATACTTGCATCACATTGAAATCTACATTAACATGGCTTATTCTATTTTCACTGACTAATTTCATTTATCTCCAAGGAAGGCTGAAGAAGGTATTAACTGAAAATTAATGATAAAAATCAACAAAAATAAAAATGTGAACCCTTTCTAATTATCAAGATTAAAGAATAAGTTCTTTTTTATGCTAAAAAAATTCTTGCTTCCTTTGAGAATCTGTCTTTTAAAAGTGGCTCAGAAAAATTTGTGTGATCATGCAAAAAGAAGGTTAGTCTCAAATTTGGTAAAGATATGACATGTCAGCATCAGATATATCAACACCAGAGATTCACTTGTAAAGCTCTGGTTTAAAGTTTTGATCTCTGAAATAAGATATGAACTGAAGTCTTTTTCTAAATATTGTTATTATATGTCTTTGTATTAAGATACATAATGACTTGTTTATTAAAGCTTCTTTCACATACAAGCTTATTTTCTTGCTTTTTACTTACACAACTGGCATTATTATTTTTCAGGTATAATGAGAATAATGTATTACTTAGAATAACAAGATGTGAAATTGCACAAATATTGGTAGCAGATAAAATTAAAGTGTCATTTCATCAAGACTTTAAAATACCTGCTTCTAAACTTTTCTCAACTGCATATGCAAAATCATTAAAAAATCAGCTTTTATATATTAAGGTCATTAAGTCTAGTGCCTGACCCATTTAGGAGCAAAATATTGACCTAAAATTTCCTGTAAAATGATTAATCTGTCATAAATTGAAAAGCATTGGTTTACATGCAATGAGATTAGGATGAAAAATAAATATTTATTAAGCTCTGTACATTACCAATATGAATGTATAAAATATATATATCTATACACACACACACACATATATATATTTATATATATATACACATTGAAAGAGAGAGAAACAAAGAGGTAGAAACTGCTCCCACTAAATGGTAAGATATTAATGGGAATATTGTCCTCATTTTGCAAAGTTATGAAGTTGATATTTTTGCTTCAACTTCGTTCTTGTTCTTCAATACACTATATATATATATATATATATATATATATATATATATATCTTTGTGTATTTAGGCAGCAAATTTTCTTTTAAACATGTAAGATTAAATAAATTTAAAACACTACGTTTGCCTATTTTTAATAAAATCAGTTCATCCTCATGGATAATCTTGCATGCATTACAATCAAAAGATGCCAGAAATGAGCTGTAACATTGACAGATGTTATTTTCATTCATTTCTGTATACCCGGATACTCTATATTCAGATATCCAAGTACTTTCAACCTCTTTCTGAGATCATCTTCAGAGGTGTGAGTTATGGTAACAAATGTAACCAAAAAACTGTGTTGCTAAAAATTACTATACATTTTTTTCCTGCTTCAAATATAATGGCTGACAAATTGCTAGCATTCATTAGATCATGAAAATTATACAAAATGGAATTTTTTTCATATGTTATAATGTCATGGGCATGCATGTGAGAAAACATGAAAAAACTGATCTTTTTACAAATATTTTAAAACATTACTTCAGTATTCATAGCCAATTTTTATTTAATTGATGGCTTAAGTGTCAAATGTCCCTGAGGAGAATGTATATCTGACAAAAAAATATATCTGTTGAATTTACAACAACCACATTAATTAGACATCTTACATTACATTTGTCTGACCATTCATCCATTTGTAGACATGTACAACAACATTCCTGTCTACATTCACAATATAAAAAAATAATAATTAATAATACAACTATCCTACACCAAGGAAACAACAAAAGCAAGCTGCAGATTTTTAAGGCAATATTCATTAAAACACTTAAGCCATCAATTAATAGAATCAGCTATGAATACTGTAGTAATGATTTAAAATGTTTGTAAAAAGAACAGTTTTTTCATGATTTAACATGTGTATGACCATGACATTACAACATATAAAAAAATTCCCTTTTGGATAATTTTCATGTTCTAATGAATGCTAACAATTTGTCAACAATATTTGAAGCAGGAAAAAAATGTACAGTAATTTTTAGCAACACAGTTTTTCTGTTTCATTTATTACCATAACTCACACACCTGAAGATTATCTTGGAAAGAGGTTGAAAGTACTTGGGTACCTTAAGAAATGAATGAAAATAACATATGTCAATGTTACAGCTCATTTCTGACATCTTTTGATTGTAATCTGCAAAAGATTGTCCGTGAGTATGAACAGATTTTATTAAAAATAAGCAAACATAGTGTTTGCAATTTATTTAATCTGACATATATAATCAATAAATCTTGTTAGAAAAACCTGTATCCCCTAGGGTAAACCATCAATTGATCTGATGTTTCTTAGACTACTCAGCCATGAAGGACTTACAGATAGACAAAGCCCAAAATAATGACACATCAGATCAATCAACATTTTTCCCTACAAAAAACACAGGCTTGAATCCTGCCAGAGAATGCATATATTCCTAAAAAGATTTCTTGTTTATTCAGGCTGGAAGATATAAATACATTTACTGTTTAATTATAATTATATCTCTTCAAATACATACATATATATATATATATATATATATGTAATTTATTGGTTGAAACAGTATTTTTAATTGATACTCATATTTGAAAAGATATAATTTGTCTGTGTGTTAACATATAAATCTAATAATTACTAAAACCTATTCTCAGAAGCATTCAAAATGCCTGCAAACAGGGGGAGACACAAAGAACCAGACTGATTGCATAACTATGAACAAAAGGTTCAAAAATGCAGTTCTACACCACAAAACATAACCCAATGTTCTGTGCATGAATATGTGCTATATGACAGTAAAACTGTAGACTAAATATGATAAAAGTAATATTTGAACTTCAATACAACAATCTCCTGGAGGAAAAAAACCAAGTTCCAAGGTGATATTCAAAAACATTATTATGAATAAATATAATCTGGAAAAGCCAAGTGGAACATGCTGAGAGAAACACTAGTGATATCAGAAAATGTGATTATCCCAAGGTAACTGAGATATGAAAGGAATAAGTGGATGACAGCAGAAATTCTAAGAAATGATGAAAATATAGCAACAAACAATGCCAAAGAGTTGAAAAGATGACTGAACACAGAAATTAAAAACAAATACTGGCATGCTTAAATAGAAATTGTGATAATGGCTGATTCAGAAATAAATCTACAGGACTTCTTAGACAAGTAGAAGAAAATGAGAAAATATCTTAGCCATCAACTGCAAGAAGACACAAAATATGGTCATCAACAAAAGAAAAAGTCCTCGATGTAATGTGAATATTAGAGATTTCAACATCAAAATCTTTGTAAGTTAAAGTATCTTGGCAGTGTTTTCACCTTTTGTGGCATATTGGTTACAACTGTAACCAATTGGTTACAACTGTAACCAATATGCATCAAAGGTTAGAGAATGGTTACAATTGTAACAAAGGGTTAACAGAGGATAGAAACTGTGATATTAAAATCCAAACATTAATGAATGATGCATCCCAAAAGATGGATTGCTATGTAATAACCTTCTTCTTATATGACATTGTATGACAAATAATGCTCCCCACCACAAATGAAAGAAAAGCTGGAGGAAGCAGAAAATTTTTTACAGAAAGATATAGAAAATTCCATGGATAAACCAAGTAAGCAATTTTGAAATATGAAAGAAAAATGGAACACAAAAAGAATTGTCAAAGCCAGAAAGAGACAATTGAAGTTTCTTGGATGTATAATGAGAAAGAAGAGCTTGTAAAACTGAATACTTACAGTGCATGTGGATAGCAAAGAACCTACCTGACTAGTTTGAAGAAATAGATAATGGAATATGTGGTACAAAGATTGGACAAGGAAGAAAAGCCGTTAAGGACCATGAGGTAAACAGGATTATGGAGTTTCATAATTTCTCAGGCTCTGAAGGAACACAGCACATAGATGATGTCCTCTGCTTTTTCTGCAGTTATTTTCATGGCAACTGTTCTGATGCACTTTTTCCCTCAGCAGTTTGACTCAATAAATGTAAGCACTTTCACAATTTTATGACTGAATTAGATGCAACTGCCATTTATGACTTTTTTTTTAATCATTTCACCCCAAGCAAGGCAGTACTGCCACTGGTGTTTAGGAGGCTACAGAAGAGGAGAGTGAATGGTTACATAGGAGGAGAGAAAAGAGAAAGAGAAACTGAAGAGGAATCAATTACAATGGATGTCAGAGAATAAGCAAGTAAAGGAGGGAAATACTGATGTGAAGAGAGTTGTGTTAGAGTAGAATGAAAAAAGAACAACAAAAAGATTCTGGGGGTTTTAGGGAAAAGATAAGAGAAGCATGGGAGTCAAGGGGATAAGAGATTGCAATTGACATTGAATTTAAACTCTTGAAGGTTGTAGCCATCAGGGAAACAAGTATACTGAAGGAAGTCCCACAGGTGGGAAGTGTGAGAAAAGAAGCTGATAGAAGCGAAGTAGTGGCCACATTTGATTGTTTTGAGTGTAAAAGGGTGGGACCTTGTTGCCAGTCTGGTTGCTAAGAGAGCTAAGCTTGTTGAAGCAGAAGCCATAAAAATATTTGTAGAAGCGACAGAGGGAAGCCACATCATGCCGGTGAGAAAGTGGATGGAGTCAAGATGCCAAATCAGGATCAGTTACATTGCAGATTCTTTCCTGGAACCTGTTGAGAGTCCCAAGATGAATGGCAGGGTTGCCTGACCAGATATGACAACAGTATTCAATGCACAGATGGGTGGTTGATTTGTATATGTGCAAGAACTCAGGTGAGAAAAAACTTCCTGGCCCTACAGTGACCCAAACTTCCTTGCAGTAGATTTGCTATTGATTCAGTATAGTTATTCCACTTGAAATCAGTAGAGAGAGAGTGAGACTGAGGAGGACTGTATTGCTTTCAGGGAGACTAGATAGATCCATGTTAATGGAGAGACAGGAGAGATTGTCTATGGAGTTTGAAGGATAGCAACTTTGTTTTGAAAGCAGTAAATTTTACAAGCTGTTTCTTAACTCAGTCCACCAAAGATTGGACGTCCTTCTCAAAATCAGCAGCAAGGTTATCTTTGTCCACTTTGGCAGATTTCTGTCTGAGGTGAGAGTAAATGGTAAAGTTGTCAGCAGAAATTCCTACCTGAGATTTGATAACATCAAGGAGATCATTGATGAAGATCAGGAAGAGGATGAAGCTCTGGGGAATGCCTGTGTTTGTGTGATAGAATCTGGAGGTTTGCCTTTTCAAGACAAACTTCATTATGCAGTTTGGTAGGAAGGATTGGATCAAACCAAACAAGCATCCAGTGATACCATAGCCCTGTAGCTTTTGCTGCTATATGCTGCTTCATTCTCTCAACAAACAGCAGCTTGGCATCATTTAAGCAGAGGCAAATAGGTGCCTATTATGGTCATGCATGGCTCTACTATAGTCAGAAAAAGTGATTCCTGTGAACAATGTCAGCAGAGCAGGCAGGAGAGAATCAGGAGGATAAAATGAGGTTTAGGACAGAACTTTCTAACTGGTATAAAAACATTGATGCCAACTTTCAGCCAAGTGGATACATCAAGGTGCATTCCTCAATGGGAAGGCTAAACAATTTTCCCAAGAGTCATCACATAGTAAATTGCAGAACAAATTCTGTTAGTAGGAGCTTCCTGGGGGAATTGGTAGTGGAGAGAAATATTAATGGAAATGACAGCATGATCAGAGTTTCCAAGAGGGCAAAGCTGCAAGGCTTTGCAGGAATCAGAGACAGAGGTGAAGCAGAGTTCTAGCAGAGAAGTGTGTCCTGTAGGGATACTGGAGGAATGTATGGGGAAATCCCCCCACTTGTGTAAGAGATGGCGTAATAGCAAAGTTCATGGCATGAATGCCAGCAGGATTGGTGATCGAGTGTTTCAGCTACTTGGCATGGTAGGCATTAAAATTAAAAAAATGGAATGATGAAAAAATGTACAAGCAGTTTAAATTTTAAATTTGATCATCTTGCTGTCAGTGAAGCAACAGGATTCAAAATAGTAATTTCCAGAGTTGTATTATCTAAACTTATTTATAAATGGAAGTTTGTCTCTGTGTGTCTGTGTGTCCGTTACCTATAGACTCTGAAATGGCTGAACTGATTATCTTGAAAATTTACACAGTTGTACTATAACCATCAGCAAGTGTTCTTTGCTAGGTTTTGTGTTGAGGTATCCCCGATAAATATCGAAAATTTAATAATCAAAAGAATCGTGTTATAGGAGTGGTCCAATTTTAATCAAATTTGATACACTCATAGACAAAGACATAAATGATATTCAGAAGTCTCAAGGTTGCAGTTCTTACAGTAGTGCTGAAAATCAATTTTATATATATATATATATATATATATATATAAGGCAAGATGTTTGTGTATATGTCTGTTTATTTACCTGTATGTCTGTATTTTTTCAGCCCTTTTGTTGTAGTTTTTGCTTCAGGTTTGGCTCTAAGTAGGTATAATTGTAGTTCTTAGTCTCAGCCATGATACCATTTACTCAAAGGACTTATTTAGCCTTCAAAATTCAGTTTACGACGAAAAAAACTTATTTGATATCAACACCAGGAAATCAAAATTTGACTTACATCCATTCATTTTTCTTTCAGTCTATGGTTTTGCTTTCACTGGAAACAACTATTGCTTTTTAGTCTTTCATACCACCATCCAAAGAGTCTGAGCTCCAGGACTATGGATTAGTTTTCATGCTTCCATTACACCCGAGCAGCACTGGGCTATACTGCTAGTTGTGAATATTATTTACTCCAGTTTAAAAAAAATACCTTGAACCATTCACCTTACGGCACCTAAGTTCACACAGTAACTATTAGGCTTTCTCAAAACAAAAAGTTAATTATACTTGCACATAAAAGATCTTTCCTTGTCCTTGAGCAAATGAGTGATTGTGACATGAACATTGTCCAGGTTCAGTTATTTATTTCTGCATTTTGCATCATGAAGGCAGTTATCTTCTGAAACAAGCAAATATGGCTGCCGATAACATCAGATTGATGACTATCCATGATCACATGACTGAAAATATTGTAATTTATAAGATTCAATCAAGTTTTAAAATTGTTGCTTTTCCACAAAGCCGGAGTAAGAGAATTTCTTTGGGGGACCATAAATTTTAGGTGTTGGGGAACCATTCATTTGTCAACATTTCATGGAATTTCGCAAAGCATAAATCATTTTGCAAGTGGCCATTTCTTCAAACAGTGGCATAATAATTTATCAGCAGAACCATAAAAGTTATCTCTTCTAAGAATGATATAATTCTCATTACTTGTCCTTACAGAAAGACAACACATGCAAAACTTGGCATGCTTCATAGAGAAACAAAAGGAAAATAGTCTTTAAATTTTCAGAAAAAAAATGAGAATGAAGCAGAGTGATTCAGTGCTTGCAACTCATCTGCTTAATATCATGAAGTTATTTGAGATGTTAATGAGAGGCAGAGAAAGGATTTTATAAAATAGAAAATTCAGCAAAAGTGTTATTATTTCAATTGCTTTAAAAAAAATATTTAGGGTTATTTGTAGTTGCCAAAATCAAATGAATGAAACCCTGCCTTTGTTTTTTTTCTTTTAAATTTTCTAATTTCTTTCCTTTTATTCATTTAACTTGTTTAAAACAATATCATGTTGAAACAATAACAACAGTTCCTATACAATCACTAAAGTTAAGCAACGTTGAACCTGGATAGGTGACTGTTTGAGAAAACCAGCTACTGTAAGCTTGAATTTTCAGGTGATGTAATAGATAATGAATTAGAATTGTTAGTATTTCTCTATACTCCTTAGATAAGGTAGCATTTACATTATTTAGATTGTTCAGATGGTTGTCCTCATCTTCATTACCATGTTCACAATGTTTTGGTGATTGTATGTTCTGGCCCTCTTTAGGTACTTGAAATTTTGAATAGTGGATATAGGTGTCAGATAGATCCAGTAATTTGACCCAAAGAGTCGTGAGTTCAATACCAGGCTACAGCAGTGGTAAACAAATAATTCAGAGAGTTGAGTTAAAAGAAGATAACTACATGGTATCTAGAAGTGGCATTGCACAAGGAATGAGAACAATTTACCCTGGTGATCAAAATAAAGGGTTTGGTTCAAATTCCTAGCACCTGAAGAAGGCTGAAATGTACAATGATTGAAACCTCATAAACATGGCAATAAAGATGAGGACAACAGTTTAAACAATATAAATATTGGAATTTTTAATCTAAGAAGTTGCAATTTCAGTCATGTTCATTATATTCACCCACAAGCAAATACCTTTGGCAAAGGTATGAATCTAGATTTTTCACACCATTTCCTATGCAATCACTGAACTTAGGCACTGTAGAGCCTGGTCAGTAAGTCAATGGGTGACAAATGGGTATTGGATGTGTGGGTGGTGTAATGGATAATGAGTTGGAATATTTCATTAGAGAGGAGAGTTCCAATTCCAGATCCTTTGGAAATGTATGAATCCACACCATCTCCTCCCATCAATGTGTTAATTATGAAGACTTGTACACCTAAATGATTATTGTCTGAAAAGATATTCTTACTGTCTAAAAATATTTTCTGGCTTTTAGCAATCTCAAAAAGGTTGATAAACAATGAAACAATTTAATCAATATTTCTGTCTATAAAGCTGGTCTCTGTTTCCTAATTTTTTTCTCTATCTACCTGTTCTTTATTTTTCTCTTTCTTTTGACCACTTCTGCTTAATGCCTCTTTACTTTTTTTAACCTCATTTATTAATTTTTTTAACTTACTCAAAATTAAGACATTTATGATGTAGAAGCTTTTTGAATTTATTACTGGTAAAACAGGTTATTTTACAAATATTATTGGATATTAATTTAAAAGATACATTGGAAACTTTCAGAGGACTTTTCTTGGGAAAACAATCTTTGCATCACTATATTTTTCAGTTTGTCGAACGCCACAACCTGCTACAAAACTGAAACAGTAAATAAGAACTTGAGTCATATTTTTAAAAAGCCTTATTAGATGTTGTTTGGTTGGTTGTTTGTTTTGTTTTTATGGCATATCAACCTTGGTGGGTCATTTAATGCCAAATAAATTTTAAAAAATTTATTTATTGCTGGTAATACCTTTTTCTTTCAACTATTGTTGTTTTATATAAGTTTTGTGTCTAGTGATACTTTTTTCTTTTCGAGTATCAAGATTCATTGGGATTTGTTTTTAAGGGCAGGGTTTCCAAGTCCTACCCTGTTATTTAACCTATAACTGGAAGGAAGGGATGGATTAATACCTTTCCCAAGGGTACCAGTGCTTAAGTGAATGCAGGATATTCAACTGGAATTTGAACTCGGCTCACCAATTTCTCTTTCCTAGCTGATATCCTCTGCACCACAACGCACATCCGTCACTAAACGCTTACAGCACCTGGTATTCCCAAGCGGCCACCCATCTAAGTACTGACCAGGCTCAACATTGCTTAACTTAGGTGATCAAGCGAGAACCGGTGTATTCAATGTAATATGGCCATAAGCCCTAATTAGATGTAGACTTTTATATGAAAGTCATGCATGATTCCTACCTGTTCAGAAATGTCTAAACTGTCAACTGTATACAAACAATTTTGTTGTATAAATTATTAAAAATGGTTTCCAGTGAATGAACTTTGTCTTAATGAGGAACATATTTCTTCAGACATTGTGGACAAGCACTACAGAATTAAAAACAAAGAAGTTTAGTAAATAACAGAAACCAGATCACTTGAAAACATTTAACAAAAGCCACATTTAAAATGGGTATCACTCAAAAAGGAAATCATGATATCATCAAGATGTTGAGATCACACTACTCAAAACAAAATGTTAGGAAGAAATCTCTATGAAAAATAAAAAGAGCAATGACAGTTATTGAACTCAAGAAACCACTTCTTATAAAATAATTCTTTAAACAGAAACTGATACTAATATTCACTTTGATCCCATAGATGCTCTGTGAAATATGGGGCCTAAACCCTCTGCAAAATAAGCATTGATGCCATAGTTTCCATAGCATGTTGTAGAATTGTTGGAAATAGAAACCCACATGTTCAACTTTTTTTAAAATTTTGTCCTAGACTTGTTCAAAAACACAGATAAAGAATTTAGTTTTCATTTCTTTTTTCTTTTTTTTTTTAATCATTTTACCCCGGGCAAGGCATAAATGCCACTGATGTGCGGGGGGGGGGGGGGGGCTACATAACTGAAAGAAAACTAATTAGAGGAGGGAGAACAGCATTAGAAAGAAGCAATAGAAAGATGAAAATGCAAGTGTAATGACAGTTGCAAGGGGGGAGAGAAATGGAAGGATATACGTGGTGAGGGAAGGGCTAGAGTCAAGTGGTTAGTAGATAAGTATTGACATTGCATTTAAATTTCTGAAGGTTGTAGCCGTCAGGAAAGCAAGAATATGGGAGCAAGTTCCACAGGCGTGAAGTGTGAGAGAAGTTGCAGGAGTAGAATTGTCGTCTGCATTTGGCTAACCTAACTGTGAATGGGTGGGACCCAGTTGCCATTCTGGTTGCATGAGTAAACACCTGTTGAGAAGGCACCAGTGACTTAAGTTCGTCTGAGCAGAAGCCATGTATGTACTTATAGAACAGACAAAGGGAGGTCACATTTCGTCGGTGGGGAAGTGGCTGTAGTCAAGCCGCCAAGTCAGCACCTATCACATTACTAACTCTCCTTTGGAGCCTGTCGAGAACACTGAGGTGAGCGGCAGGGGCGCCTGACCATAAATGGCAGCAGTACTCCATGCAGGGTCGAATGGTAGACTTGTATATATGCAGGATGGATTCAGGCGGAAAGAACATCCTGGATTGACACAGTGACCCAACCTTCTTAGCTATGGATTCGATGTAGTGGTTCCACTTGAGATCAGAAGAGAGGGTAAGGCCGAGGAGGCGCAGTGCATTGCACTCAGGGAGAATCACTTGGTCCATGTTTATGTGAGGCAGGAGAGGTTGCCTGTGATGGTTGACAGACAACAGCTTGGTCTTGGACGCATTATAGCTGGGGGAGAAGAGATGGATTCACACATTTACCAAGTCTATTTGGAGATAAGTAAAATTAACTGAAACGGATTTCATACATGACTCTCATTTCTCATTCCTAGCCACCACCTGCATTTAATAAAAAGATTTCATGATTTTCATCCAACTGCACTTCCATTTTTGTCAATGAATGTCAAATGTTTTTATAAAAGGAAAAGCCTTATATTATCATTACCATATATATGATTTCTTTAACAGTAAAAATTAAACATTTGCTGCATAATTTGTTATGGAAATTTACAGTGATTAAAATAGTGTGAAATCTACAATTATTAAATAATTGGAAATTAATATTGACAAGGCAATTATATAAAAATAATCTAGGCAGACTGTATGACTCAGATGGTCAAAATATGGCTTTGTTGCATGGTGATTCTGATTATACATTTACTTGTAGATATGAGAAAAATTTTGGTTTATCACTATAAATATTTCAGTCTTCTTACAGTTCTAAATTTATAGATAGTAAAGCAGCATATGTAATCATATAAAAGAAAGAAAAATAATAAGACAAAAATATAATGAAAAGGAATGCTATTTGTTGTATGCATATATATGTATATACAGAGAGTGAGAGAAAGATAAGGTACAAAAAGAAACAAAAAATCAAGCAAGGCAAAGACTGGATATCAAAAAGAGACAATGTACAAAAAGGCCGATAGGTAAGGATAAAAATTCAAACAAATTGTGATACATAAAAATGCTTTCTGAAGAGATAAAGCAAAAGAAAGATGAAAATAGATTCCTTATTTCTTTCTCATATAGGAATAACTAATACTTGTTTTGTATAACATTTAATTAAAAACTAAAATGGGCAAGAAAGATTAAAAGTGACAAAGAAGAGATTTGAAACTATGGGTAAAGAGTGGGAGAAGAGCAGAAGTACAAGATAATTGAAAATCTTATTTATTATCAACTGTGGGATTTACTTAAATCTAGCTTTTATCCAAATAAATATGAGTTTCTCAACGATAAACATTTTTGCAATGAGAAAAATAGAATAAAATTTCATGAACAAGAAAAGAGAGTTGGGTGGGAATTTGGAAACAGATGATAGGCAGACCTAGCTACTCCTGTTACTATGTCATATTAATCCTCTTATATGACAGTGAATACTAGATGAAGAGGAGATCTGAGGCATCATAGACATCGTTCTGCAAAAGAATCTTGAGAATCAAATGGAGAGAATAATGGGCATCAAAGAAGTTTCAAGTATTATTGGAAAATGGAAACAAAAAGTACAATTGTGTTCAGCATCTACAATAGTTGACAAATAATACAGGGACAAATAATGAGGAAAGAGGGCTTTGAGAATTCAACATTCCGGTGTCATATTGAAGGTAGAAGAGAGAGAAACACTGCAACGCTTCCCTAAATCTATTTGTGTAAATGGATGTAAAACAGGGATGAGGAGAGGTAGTAAAGAAACAAAAAATTATTAGTTACAAAGCATAGAAAATTATAGAGAGCCATGATACCCCATATCCTGAAGGGAGACATCATATAAAAAACACTTCTGTAATTTTCAATTCTTTTTTTATTGATAACAACATCATGCCTTCAGTGATGCAATGAATGTTGCTTATTAGATAGAATTCACCAGTTGACCTCTCACAGCAGAGAAAATTGCTTTCAGTGGATTACAGTTTGTAAAATTTTTATCATTGAATGAGATGAACATTTTTAAATCCCATTTTTCCTGTTTGATCCTCGTCTTGATATAAACTTTAATAGAATTTCCTAAGTTAGAAATGAAATTAAAAGTTGTTGACTCTATGATCTCCTGCTCAACCCCCTAACATTTTAGCTTTTTTTTTCTTTCATGTTAATATATTGCAGTTACTGAAAACTCACCAACTTTTCACTGGATTTAGATAACCAAATTTTCACTGGAAAAACAAAATTGAATAATTTTTATTTTCAATTCAATCTAAAGAATATTTACACTGTAGATTGTGTGTATCTGTGTGGCTTTGTGTGAAAGCATGTGTTTGTCTGTGTTAAAAATCCAACTGTATATGTGCTAAATTTACTTTAAAGTTTGTTCAATTGCTTTATTTGATCTCAGCAATAAGCCGTAAATAAATTAGACATGATCATACATTTTTGAGGCCAGTACAAGTCTCTGAAAAAGAAGCAAAATGAAGTTATGACACACTGTTCTCTGAAGACATGCACACACATTTATTGATAAAAAATATGCATACTAATATGAACATAAACATACATATGCACACACACACACACACACACACACATATATATTTGAGAAATCAAGACATGAATGCATGTAACTATGAGATAGCAATGTATGTATGTATATATATATATATATATATATATATATATACTTATTTATAAATGGAACTTCACCTGTATGTGTCTGTGTATCTGTTACCTATATACTCCAAAATGGCTGAACCGTTTTTCTTGAAAATTTACACAGTTGTGCGATAAGCGTCTGCAAGTGTTCTTAGCTAGGTTTTGTGTTGAGGTACCCCCGATAAATATTGAAAATTGATAATTGAAAAAATTGGGTAATAGGAGTGGTCCGATTTTAATCAAATTTGATACACTAATAGACAAAGACATAAGAAATGATATTCAGAAGTTTCAAGGTTGCAGTTCTTACAATAGAGCAGAAGATCGATTATAGATATATATATATCTATATATAAAGCAAGATGTTTGTGTGTGTGTCTGTTTATCTGCCTGTATGTCTGTATTTTTTCAGCCCTTTTATTTTTGCTTTGAGTTTGGCTCTAAGTAAGTATAATTGTAGTTCTTAGTCTCAGCCATGATACTATTTACTCAAAGAACTTATTTAGCCTTCAAAATTCAGTTTACAACAAAAAAGCTTATTTGATATCGATACCAGGAAATAAAAATTTGACTTACATCCATTCATTTTTCTTTCAGTCTATGGTTTTGCTTTAACTGGAAACAACTATTGCTTTTTAGTCTTTCATGCCAATGTCCAAAGAGTCTGAGCTTCAGGACTATGGATTAGTTTTAAAGCTTTCATTACATTTGAGCAACAGCAGGCTATACTGTTAGTATATGTATATAAATCTAAAAGGATATACACACACTCAGACAAACAATTCTATTTTACCCTAATGATTAAGATCACTGATGATGTGGGTGTTAGTTTCACTCCTTGCAATGGCCATTTGATCTTGGAAAATTTAAATTTTTTTTATATATAAAATATATATATATATAAATATACTAGCATCATAGCCCGGCCTTGCCTGTTCAACTCGGAACATTTTAGTAGTAGGACTCGTTTATTTAAAAAACATAATTATATAAAAAGTTGTTGTTTAAAAATTTTTTAAAAATTCCATTAAAATAATTTATTTTCTTTTGTTTTGCATAAACGTGATTTGATGTTTTGTGTGACATTTTAAACAACATTGCATTTGTTTTTGTTTCAAAATTACTGGGGAAAATATTTACATATTTAGTTGACTAAATGAATTTAACATAAAAATAAAAATTATTTATTTTGTTTTACTGAAATTAGAAATATCAAAACTAGTACTCTCTCAGTTCAGAAATTTTCAAAGAATATTTAAAAATGCTGAAATATAAAAACTATTATACTCTTAGTTAGGAATTTTTTTGTAAATGTTTCTTTTGTTTTTAAATTATGGGGAAAAGTATTCACATTGTTTTGTTGACCAAATTAATTTTTAAAACACTGGAATAAAAATTAAATATAAAGGCTCATTTTTTTTTCTTGTTTTTTTTTTTTTTTTAAAACGTGTGATTTGATTTCTGTGACGTAATCTAGCAACAATCTTAGATGTTTTATGGAGCAAATGTAAACAATCTGCACCATTGGCCAAAAAGTGCAAAAGGAAAAATTGCTGAACTTAAGCTCAAAAAGTGTGTGTCAACCTGGCTTCCCTGTAAATATGTGTCCCTAGAAAGTTTGAATGGCATAGCTTAAAAAATGTAGGCATGCATAGGGAACAGTCAAACACAGACTCACAGATTGCGTTTTATATAAATATAGATATATATATCTAGTCATCGACAGACAGATCTGTTTTGCTGCATCACAGGTTATCAGTACGGTTAGACATCTTATTGCTTTTCAGCCAGGGTTGAAACCTGACCAAACTGACATTAGTAAGTGACTCTACCTCTGAGCTATGGGCACAGGGTAGAAGAAGGCAGACTTTTAGCATGTTATATACCATGTAAACATATATATATATATATATATATATATATATATATATAAAAGTGGACACTACTCAGCACCAAGCAGCAACAGACTGTTTCATATTTGAATGAAACATTCATGGCCTGTTTCAGTTTTTACTTTTATATTTACAGGCATTTTATCTTTGATATTGAGCACTTTTAGCCATAAATATAGCACACCACATAAATATTTTGATCATGTTCATAAATTGTATTCTTGAATGTTTTTTTTTATTTACACGAGAATTTGTGTTAAAATAAAGAAAACTTTCATCATCATCAACAATGCTGAATGAAGCCAGAAGTTACTCGTCATATTCAGGAATTAAGAAATATGTATGCCTTTCAGTTCTTTTGTACTATTTATAACAGCACAGCACAAAACATTGAAAATGTCAAATAGATTAGCTAAAAGCACTGAGAAGGGAAATTTGCATACAATAAAAACAATAAAAATTAGCAAAAGTTATCAGTTATTTATTTAGCAGTTATTTATCAGTCATTTTTTTATGAAACACATATTAGAGAATGATTACTTTTTAAATACACACACATGTATTCATGGTTCATGTATAACATGAAGACCTAACTTAAACGGATGTATACTAAACATTAAATACTGAAGAATAAATTCAGAAACTTAAATGTAGAGCTCATGTAAAAAGATGCAGAAAATCACAAAGTCATCAGGGGGCTGTGATTAAAGCTAATTGCAATTTTATTTGAATAAATTTATTCTTCAATATTTCAAGATGTTTTTGTGTAATTTTGCTAAGTATATATTAAAATGAGATGTCAGTGTTATTTTCATTTTGATGTAAATTAGACGACAATTTATCCATCGTATATATATATATATATATATATATATATAAGTGAGTGTGTATGTAAAGGTAAGGTAGGGATAAAGATAGATACTAGTATGATGGTAGAACTTAGTAGTTAAGTAGTTTTCATAAATGCAATAAAGTCTACTAATTTTAAAAAATTGCATTCACAATTTTGCTTGAAGAAAGAGAAAATGAAAAACTAGTTACAAACAAACAACTCACAGTAAAACTCAAATCATGGCAATGAATGATGTTTCTATGAAATATGAGGGTGCTGTGTTTTGTTAGAATTCCAGATTCTTTGAGAATACAAATGAAAACATATATATTGGATACATGCACCAAATGGTCAAACAGAAATATTTTCTGTCTCTTTGTATCTCTTGCAGAAGTCACCATAATGGATTGTAATATCTGTGTTTATCAGTAATTTGTATCATATATTGTTGGCAGCAGAAAGTAATGCAGTAATTTTCATGAATAACGCCCACTTTATAATGGCATTTGCAGCAGATATGCAACTGTCAAATATTTGTAATTGTGTAGAATCTTTCTTCCTCAATGATATTCATCAAGTGGTTTTGGTTGCATAACTCAGGCAAAAGAGAATTCTTTGGAAAGAAACAGTTTTCCAAGTTATCTAGCCAAGATAGGTAATTTCATTTAGATCTGTCATACGCAGTGGTCCAATTCAATTTCTGATTATAAGCATTGTCTTTCATGCTCCTGCAAGTGGCCATAATGTTTGTCTTTTTGTCTTTCTCATTTGCATATATATCTATATATATTCATAAAATTATATGCATTGTATACGCATTATATATATATCTAAACTTATTTATAAATGGAACTTTGTCTGTGTGTTTGTGTGTATGTGTATCTGTTACCTATAGACTCCGAAATGGCTGAACCAATTTTCTTGAAAATTTACACAGTTGTACAATAAATGTCTGCGAGTGTTCTTATCTAGGTTTTGTGTCAAGGGGGTCCTGATAAATATTGAAAATAAAAAAAAACTGGTTATAGAAGGAGTTGTCCGATTTTAATCAAATTTGATACACTCCTAGACAAAAACATAAGAAACGATATTCAGAAGTTTCAAGGTTGCAGTGCTTACAATAGTGCAGAAAATTTGATATCAATACCAGGAAACCAAAATTTGATTTACATCCATTCATTTTTCTTTCAGTCTACAGTTTCGTTTTAACTGAAATCAACTATTGCTTTTTAGTCTTTCGTGTCAACGTACAAAGAGTCTGAGCTCCAGGACTATGGATTACGCTGGGCTATCCTGCTAGTATATATATATATATATATATACACACACACAAACACACACACACATATATATATATATATATATATATATATATATATATATATATGAACATAATAGCAAAACAATTCTACAGATATATTTGAATTTTTATGAGACGATATCATTTTTAGATAAGAAGCAAAATAACATATCTTTAACATATATTATTTAAGATATATATTTTACAGCATGGGTTTGTTTTGGAAGAAAAGAAATATATTTACTCTAATTATTTAATTACCAAGCCTCTTTATCTCATTATGTGCCCTTGAAATTTGAATTGTCTCTTTTTTATGTTAATTAGTGTCGTTTTTGTTTCAATTTTCTCTAAAACTTTGCTATTGCTCACCTGTTTCAGTCAATGATATTCTCAGCATTTTTTTGTATAACCATATTTCTGTTACTTCAAGTGATTTTTTTATTAATGAGGAGTTTGTCAATCATGCGCTAATATTCAGAATGATTATTAAATATTAAGTATGACATAACTGACTAGTACTCTTCTCTTTTGTATTGCAATGAAACTTATCTGTTTCTTAATACACATCTTAACTTTTAGAAGGCGTCTCTCTTCAGATATTGTTGTCATATTTTCTGTTCTGTTAAAAGACCTTCTAGATATTTACATTTTTGTATTTGCTTGATTTTGGTGCCACCAATTTTTATCTTAATTTGTTTCTTTTGCTGAGAAACATACATTCTGTAGGAATGCATTTAATTTGTTTTCTATGTCTGCTATCAACACTGTCATCTGCATATCTTAAATTGTTAAGATTGAGGCCACTAACACAGCTTTAAAAAACATTTTAAAATTTTCTAAAAGATAAGAAAACTATTCAGTTGGTGCTAAAATTACTAGCTTGATTTTTTTTTTAGAAATTCACTGTTAAGTAAATATTAGAAATATTTTTTGAAGTTTTCTTAGCTCATTATTGCTTGTATAGTGTCAAGTTTAGTGTTGTTTACTGGTGCGAGGGAAATTAACTAGCTAGGTAAACAGGTTTCACATAAATTACAGAAACAAATATATGTTTTTAAATACTTGCTTTGGATTTTTTTCTTTTGGTACAAAAGTCATTTTCTGATAAGGTTTTCACTGCTGTCAAAAACTGAACTTATTACTTGAATTCATATTGAAAAAGTATAACTGGATCCAAAAAAACTACAAAAGCCAAGGTAAAGAGCTATAGAGTAAGAAACAAAGTTTCTTTGAGTATGTGGGAATTGTTAACCATAAATTTGAACAGTAGAAATGTTAATATACCTCTTATCAAGTTTATTCATTTGAGTGAAATTATTTCTCAATATATATGGGTATATCTTCTTCTTCTTCTTGTGTTGTGCCCCTTCAGTATGTAGATGATCCTGGCCCTCTGCCTCGTCGCTCTTAATATTTTCCTTTTGGTATTTCTCCCAAGATGTACTCTGCCATCCATTTGTTCAAGATTGTTAAATATGTCTCGTGCTGCTTTTCCCTGTTTCTCTTTCCCTCTATTCATTCTGTGGGTATTTAAAAATCAACCATCTGACCGTGCAAAGAAGAATCTGTAATGTGATCGGTCTTGACCTGGCAGCTTGGCTCCAGTCACTTTCTCACCAGCGGAATGTGACTTTCCTTTGTCTATTCTATAAATATTTTCATGGCTTCTGCTCTGACGAGGTTAGCTTACTGATGCCCTATCCACAAGAATTAAATGAAGCAACCAGACTGGCAACAAGGTCTCACCCTTTTACAGTAAAATCAACTAAATGCAGCTTCCACTTCTTCATCAGCTTCCTTTCTTGCACTTTCCACCTGTGAAACTCCCTTCCATATACTTGCTTCCCTGACAGCTACAATTTCCAACATTAATTCCCATCCCTTGTACATTTGACTCCAGTTTTTCTCTCATCCTTTCCTCATCACATCATATATCTTGTTCTTTTCGTTTCTCAAAACTGTCTTCACACTGGTATTCCCATCCTTCTCTTGCCCTTTCTCTGACACCCCCAGTAACTGGTTCATCTTTCCTTGGCTCTCCCCCTGCATAAACTTTCATTCTTCTTTTATGTAACCTCCTGCACATCAGTGGTGGTATTGCCTTGCTTGGGGTGAAATGATTTTTTTAAAAAAATTAGTTCTTTATACCTCTTTCCTTATTAAGTGTCTCAGAAACATTGGCTGTCTCTTCCTGATTCTAAGTATGTTTTCTTCTCATTTGCATCTTTTCCAACACCTTGTTGTTTCTCATGTGCCCAGTCCATGGTATCCCCAGCATCCTTCTGTAGAATCACATTTTCATTGTTTCAAGTGTATCCTTCATCTTTGAAGAGATCATCCAATATTTGCTGCCATATAGAACAGATATTACATAGCACAAAGATATACACAGATATATTTTTACAGTGAGTTTCACCCTGGGGTAATTGAGGTAGAGGGTAACAGAGTAAGAGGAAAAGTTTCTTTGGGTATGTGGGAAAGATAATGTTTATCACTAATTCACTTGAACAGCTTAAGATTGTTGTTATTATTTAACTCTGGTGAGTTGGTTCCACAGAGCAGTGGTCTATGGAAAGAAACTGCTCAGGTGGAACTAACTTCTTATGAATGAAATACAGCTGGAATTAGGATAGTTTGCTACAATGCACTTAGTATAGTGGGTTCAAGCCATAAAAATTAGCATTGGCAGAACTAAGGAATGTAAAACACTTTCCATGGAAGTGGCAATAGAACAAAGAGAGTCTTGCAATAAACCTTTATTAAATAAAACAATTTGTAAATATTTTACAAAGTAGAAATAAAAACTAAATGACCATTAACTTGTTTGATACACTATTTATTCAATATTGCTCCTTTTCATGTGCCAATAGTGTATGAAAGACTGTAACACCTTTGATTATTCTGCATGGGGTGCAGTTGCAGAAGAAACCCACAAAATTTCTTGTAACACCAAAGATGAAGACAAGGATTATGGCAGCATTCACTAACTTAAATAACGTTCCTTTTGTTAAGAATCCAGCATTATATCTTTTTACAATTGATGTTTAGTCCTTTTCTTCATTACCTTCTGTGGGAATTAGTGTAGTTTCTTGTTTACATCTGCTATCAACACTATGCTACCTGGTCCTTGGTATGATGGTAAACTGTACCCGGCAGCAAGGTCTCTGATTGGAAGGTTGTGAGGAGCATGGAACCACCTCTTAATTGCTGTTGTTCTCAGGTCCATTTTGACCCAAAATGACAGAACCTCTTAGGGTCCCAGCTATGGGCAAACAGTTAACCTCCAAATGGGGGTTAAAACACTACGAAAGTATAAAAATAGACTTTTATAGAAATATATATGTATATATAAAAATACTTTTATAGAAAAATATACATTTTTGAAGAAAAAAAAAATTATTGCCATCATATATTTTTGAAGGAAAAAATATTACAAGCAATATATTTTTAATACAAAACTACGAGAAATCTTCATTTTTTTTAAAATAAAAAATTTTCAACAAAATCTGACAAAATCAACTTTTTCACAATAACCAAACATAAAAAGAAATACCTTAAAACCCACCTTTTTGGCTTTAAATGACCCACAGAGGTTGATATGCCGTTAAACAAAACTCAAACTATGCTACCTGAATATTTTATGTTGCTAAGATTGTTAAGATCCTAGCAGTTCAGGTCTTCTTTTTGTGATAGTCATAACTGAAGTTTCCTTTCATTGGAAATCATGTCAGCTCAGGTTTTCTTTTTGTGAAAGTCATAACTCAAGTTTTCTTTTATTGGAAATCATATAAACTCAGGTTTTCTTATTTTGAGAAGAATATCAACTGGGGTTTTCATTTGCCAGGAATAATATCAATTCCAGTTTTAGACAAAATTTTCAGAACCCTACCAATGTTTTTAACATTAGATCAATAATTGCCACAAAGAAACTCCTTAATTTGAAAGATTTGCAAATATTTTTTCTGTTCTCATTTTGATGCAGAGCCAATCCAGTAATTGAATTTTCTATGGACGTCTTCAAGTGGTAAAAAATTGAATATTATTTTAATTAATGTACTAAGAAGAAAAAAAATAAAGAATTTTATATTCTACCTGAAATAAGCATAAAGGATCATGACATTGAATCTTTGCTTAAGAATACAAGAGTATGATGAATTTTTTTTTTTAAATCATATCACCCTGGGCAAGGTGGTAAGGCCACTGGTGTGCATGGGGCTACGTAAGAGTGAAAAGTTTAGAGAAGAGAAAGCCGGAAATCACATCCTAAACAGGGAACAAGGGATGAGCCTCTACACCTGTTCAATAGACGTGGGTGGAGTGTGAACCGGGCGATAGTTCAGTCTATCTACTCCAATTGAAAAAAAAATAAAGAAAAGTGAAAAGATTGGAAAAGAGAAAGCCGGGAACCACATCCTAAACAGGGAACAAGGGATGTCTCATCCCTTGTTCCCTGTTTAGGATGTGGTTTCTGGCTTTCTCTTTTCCAATCTTTCCATTCTTACATAGCCCCCTGCGCTTCAGTGGCATTACTGCCTTGCTTGGGGTGATATGATTAAATTTTTTAATTTGTACATTTAGAGATGTTTCTACTGAAGAACTGGAAGAATATTTAGTAAATATTTAACTAATTAGTAAACGTTCCTTATTTTTTGAACAAGGAACTTTAATTAAGAGCATGAAATCTTTACTTTTTTCAATGTTTTTTTTTTACTCAGTTATTTTTTTTTATAAATAAATTAAAACAATTATGTAGGATTTTTATAAATTAATCATTAATGTTTCTCTGAGATTAATTTAATTTAAGAAACTATTTCAGTTTCCATACACCTCAGTTTTTATTAGCTAAATTATATAATATTGCTCAGAGGAATTGAGCAAACAATTTTGATTTAAGAAGTCTTAATTAATTATTTGGCCTGAGAGTTGAAATAGTTTTCAATAGCTAAGCATATGTCACTGATTTATTTGTTAATTTGTTTTCTGAAGTCAGTTTGATTTTCACATGGGTTTAAATTCTTTTTTAATAGAAAAGAAAGAATAAAGGTGAACATTTGAAACCTAGACAAAAAAGCTAAAGAGTTAAGCTTCTGAAGTTATATCAAATAAGGATGTCTAAATGTATGTTTTTTGCCAGCAGCTATTAAGGTGTGAGACATTTGAGCTGAACTAGGTTAATTTGAACAGGTTCAAATGTAAACAAAGATTTTGTTTCCAAATAAAGTCAACATTGTAAGGCAGGATGATATGTCCCCCTGTGTTGTATGAGAGAAAAGAGATCATAAAGAAACTGTCAGCTGAACAAAACATTGCCCACCTTACAGTAAAGCTGTCTGCTGAATATATGCAGTAAAATAAAAATTCTATATCTCATGGATTTTGCATACTGAAGCTTTATTTATTTTTTTTATAAGCGTTTCACCTCGAGCAAGGCATTTCACTGCCACTACTGTGCAGGGGGCTACATAGAGTGGAGAAAGGATGGTTAAATATAGGAAATGTCAGAGGGTAGGGTTGGGTAGATGAGAGTGTTGGGAGAATAATTGGAAGTTAGTGTGATAGGAAGTGTCTATTGACCCTACATTTAAACACCTGGAGATTGTAGCCTTCGAGAAAGCAGATACGTGGAAAGGAATTCCACAGGTGGGAAGCATGAGAAAAGAAGCTGTTGGAGTAGAAATTACGGTTACCTTCTTATCTGTTTAACTGTAAAAGGGTGGGACCCAGCTGCCAATCTAGTATCTCATGCAAATTCGTGCTTAGGCGGCACTAATGATCCAAGTTCATCAAAGCAGAAGCCATGAAAGTACTTGTAGAAGAGGCACAGGGAAGCCACATCACGCCGGTGAGAGAGTGGTTGCAGCCGGTCTGCCAAGTCATTATCAACCACATTACAGATTCTCCTTTGTATTTTGTCAAGAAGCCCAAGGAGAGTAGCAGGGGCACCCGACCAGATGTGGCAGCAGTATTCAATACATGGGCAGATGGTAGATTTGTAGATGTGCAGGATAGATTCAGGCGAGAAAAACTTCCGGTCCCTGCACAGAGAGCTGACTTTCATAGTGGCAGATTTGGCAATGGATTCGATATAGTCATTCCACTTGAGGTCCACCGACAGTGTAAGTCGTAGTGTTTTACTCACTGGGAGGCTAGCCTGTTCCATGCTAATGGGAGGTAGATGCGATTGTCTATGGTGGTTAGTTGATAACAGCTTCGTTTTAGAAGCATTAAAATTTACTAACCACTTTCTACCCCAGGCCACTATGTTGGTATAATATTAGGACAGTGATGAATATTCTCTATCAAAATGCCTTTGGTTTCTATCTCTGTGAAGTGAAAAACATTTAGCTATAAAATAAAAATTTCTATAGAAAATATTCTCAATATCTTAATAACTTACATCGATGGTTATCTTTGACTATGTGTATACACACACACATATATATATATATATATATATATATATAAAACATATACCTTTGAATTTCAAATGGGTTGGTCAACAGCAATAAAGGTGTATCAGATACCTCAGGAAGTTGAACAACTTTGACATATATATATATATATATATATATATCTCATTAACTCTCTGAATATAAGAGGAAAGGGTCTTGTTATTACAAAAAAGAAACTTATGAAAATATTTTTACTTTTTGGAAGTTGAATCTATCAATGCAAATGTTTTAAATGAATTTTAAACTAAAACCAACTCCTACACCATTAAATAAATCATGGCATTAAATAACACTGAAAGAGTTGAAATGCCATTAAAAAAATTAAAGCTTGTTCAAAAATTTTATTTTTATTTGGAAAATATCTACTGGGACATCCTTATATCAAATATAATTTTTTATAAAATTTCAAGCTGCCACATCTACTCAAAATGCTGTATGTATGTATGTAAAAATAATATCTATCTATCTATACACATACACACACATGTATAACATTTATGTTATAAATTCTAAATATATACAGTACTGTGCAAAAGTATTAGGACAAGAGCTATTTTATCTTTTATGAGGCATATTGACAGAAAATAAACAATTAAAATAATTTGATTTACTCAACAGATGCTTTTTACAAGAAAAAATACTTGTTACAAAATAAATTTAATATTGAGTATAATAGCCTTTTGCTTTGATCACAGCCTTCATTCTGTCAGGCATTGACATCACAAGCTTTTTCAATGTATCTAATGGTATCTCCTGCCAAGCAACTTGTATTTGTTCCTAAAGTGTGTCTTGTAAAGTAACATTAGATTTATCAATTTTTTTAATCCAAAATATCCTATAGATGTTCAATAGAGTAGTTTCAAAATAACTTGTTTAAGAGAAAATAGGAAAAAATAAATGTAACTTCTTTTTAATACATTTCTTTTACACCTAGTTCTAAATAATCAATATTTATTAGAAATTTACTTGGCTTTTCACCCTGTATTTGAATTTCAGTGAGGTTTTTAGGAAAATCATCCCTGTCCTAATACTTTTGCACACTATTGGTAGTGTGCAAATGTGTTAAAACAGGGGTGATTTTAAACTTTATTTTGATGCCTCATAAAAGATAAAATAGATTTTGTCCTAATACTTTTGCACAGTACTATATATATATATATATATATATATATATATGTGCTTGTGTACAAAAAAAGAATTTAATAATTTTGTACTGACAATTCTCATTAGTGAGCATTATTAGATCATAAGTAATGAGTATTAGTACACTAAGAAATGATAAATCCACCTAAAAAAAGGGAAGCTTCTAAGTTTTCATCAGTTCATACAGATTCTATTTATTCAAATGAAGATAAAAGAAGTACTTGATGAGTAACTGAAAGAGCTTGAATTTTTTGCTCTTGACTTGTCAACTACAATTTTAAATTGTTTGTTTTTGTTGATGATGTCTGTGGATCATTGTCAGAATAAAAAAAAATTTCAGTTCATGTTATATTATTTGTTTGCTAAAAATTTTATTTTCAAATGTCAAATTAATCTTTCATTTTATTTCAACTGAATTGTATTTAAGTTTAAATGTGAGCTTGTCTGATAGACAAATTTGGAAAGGTGAGAAGAGCTAAATTTTTAGTGAATAGAACATCTGGAAAATAGAAAATTGATAGACATCTACTTCAGAGTTCAAAATCATTTATCATGATGCTTTTTGATGGATGACTTACTCTCTGACAGGTCCCTTCCCTCCAGTTATGGGTTAAATAACAGGGTAGGACTTGGGGACCCTGCCCTTAAGAACAAATTCGAATGAAATTTGATAATCGTAAAGAAAAAAGTATTACTAGACACAAAACTTATACAAAACCAAAAATACATTGTTGAAAGAAAAAGATATTACCAGCAATAAATAAAAAAATAAAAATTTAGTTGGCAATAAATGACCCACCAAGGTTGATATGCCATAAAAACAAAACAACCAAACCAAATATTCTTCTACAACTCAATAAAAACGTTCATATAAAGTATTAACTTGGTAAATAATTGAAATTTAGCTGATAAAGCAGAATAAATAGAAAAAAAGTCACACCTCCGATATTGCATGCTTTTTTTGAAAAAGGCAAAATATATTCAACATTTCTTATACTACATAACTTTTTAAATAGTAAATACATTACTTAGATTGTTCAGACTATTATTCTCAAAAAGAAATTAAAGAAACTCTTTATTTCAGTTATGGAGGTATAGCATTCTCATTGCATGTGCAATGCTACTTCCTGTAGCCATGTAGTTATTTCCCTTTAACTTAACTCTCTAAGTTATTTGTTTACTACTGTTGTAGCAAGGTATTGAACTCACAACTCTTTCGGTCAAGTCACTTGAACTAATCAAAAACTATATCCACTGTCCTTGAGTACCTGAAGAAGGCTGAAGTGTACAACAGCCAAAACATCATAAACATGGCAGTAAAGATGAGGAGAATAGTCTGAACAATGTAAATAATACCTCATCTCAGCAGTATAGACGAATAAGTAGAAAATGTTGTTAATTATGTAATGTCCTCCTTCATGAAATTTTCTCTTGGTCTTTATTTTATTTTCAAATCCTCGTGTGACTAATATCTGGTTCTTAACAATGCTATTTAGTCTTTGTTTTATTTTTGATTTGTACATGTCAGAAAGAAAAATTGCTTCTCAAAGTGTTAAAAAAATGTTTCATCTTGTATTCACCAAAATTTAAAGGTATGATTTCTCTCAATTGATAATAGACTGTAAAAGATATGTAATGTCGCATAGATTATAATTTAATTTTTATCTTGTTTGCAATTCAAATAACAATGATCATGACATGAATTATCTTGTCCACAGTTTCAATTAGAAAAGTAAAAATATTAGTATGCCAATTGATTTATTAATATTTTTTAAGAAATAAGTTTTGAATTATTTGGGAGGTTCTTTGCAGTCCATAAAATTTGATAATTTTCAGAACTTGTTGTGCAAATGATGTAAATACATGAGTAAAACTTTTTTCTGTTCAGTAAAAAGCCATTTCTCATTAGATATTTTTTTTTTTTTAATCATTTCACCCCAAGCAAGGCATTCCACTGACACTATTGCGCATGGTGTTATATAGGGGAAGGTAAAGAGAAAGAGTGGTTAGATATAGGAAATGTCAGAAGGAGGGTGATAGACAGGTAAGGATACCAAGGCTGGGGGTTGGGTAGATGGGAAGAGTGTTTGAAAGAATGGATGCAAGTTAGTGTGTTAGGAGGTGTCTATTGACCTTACATTTAAACTCCTGCAGATTGTAGCTGTCAGGGAGGCAATCATGTGGAAGGGAATTCCACAGTCGGGAAGTGAGAGAAAAGAAACTGTTGGAGTAGAAGTTGTGGTTGCATTTTATTGGTTTCACTGTAAAAGAGTGGGATCTAGTTGCTAATCTAGTATCTCGTGCAAATTCGAACCTAGGGGGCACCAGTGATCTAAGTTCATCGGAGCAGAAGCCGTGAAAATATTTATAGAAGAGACACAGCGAGGTCACATTGCACCGGTAAGGGAGAGGCTGCAGCCGGTCTGCCAAGTCGGTATCGCTCACATTACAGACTCTCTGTTGTACTTTGTCAAGAAGCCCGAGGATAATAGCAGGGGCACCCGACCAGATGTGGCAGCAGTATTCAATGCATGGGCGGATTGTAGATTTATATATGTGCAGGATAGATTCAGACAGAAAAAAACTTCTGGGCCCTGCACAGAGAACCGACTTTCATAGCAGTGAATTTAGCAATGGATTAGATATAATCATTTCACTTGAGATCCGTTGAAAGTGTGAGACCAAGGAGGTGTAATGTTTTACTCTCTGGGAGGCAAGCCTGGTCCATGCTAATGGGAGGTAGGTGCGATTGTCTATGATGGTTAAAAACTTTGTAACTACCCAAAATTATAACTACATTTTAAGTTAGCTTTACTTATTTTACTAATTCCAACTCAGCAGGTGTTTAGTTTTTAATTCTTTTTCATGTTACAAATTAAATAATGCCTATTTTCTGAAGCAATTATTTAAAAATATATAATAAAGGGTATGTATTTTTTATAGAAAATAAATTTACTATTATTTAATGAATTTCATTATTTTATATGGCTAGCATATGTTCTGTGTCTAGTAAAAATTTCACTTTTTGCTCTTTTGCTGTAAGATAAAAATATTAACAAAAATAGAAAAATCATGTCAAAAATATTGAGCAATAATGAAACTTAGGCTTTTATTACTAATTTAAAATCTTACTTAAAATATTGATTATTCTTCAGTTTTAGGATTATTTTTAATGGTATTGTGCAAACAGATTTTCACTAAAATGTACCCTTTTTGCTGCCTTAGAATCACAAGCACAGATGCACTTGTATTTTTAGTCATACAAACCAGAAGTGTCAGATTCATGATAATTCTTGAGATGTTGCTGACTTTTACAGGGGTACTTCCTTGAAAACTACAATTTTAAACTCTTTAAACATAGTTTTTCCAACTTATTCTCAATCTTCATATCACTTTTTCTTTCATTCATGTCACCTCATTCATCATTACCATTTCAGATCTAACTTTCTATATATGAAGTAAATCTTAGACTTGTATCAGGTGAACTTACATAAAAGCAATAACCAACAGTAATTAACTGCATTGAATATAAAAATATAAGTACTCATTCTAGATGTTAAGGGCTACATGACCAGGTTTTTTAAGTTATACCAAGGCAACTACTGTGATAAGATATTTGATATTTGTCTATAATTTTGAGATTAGGTTGTGTTTACATTATAATATGTTGTTTGAACTGTTGTTCTTTTCTTTATTGCCATATTTGCAGCCATTGTACACTCTGGCCTTCATGATTTGGTTTGAAATTCCAGGCACCTGAAGAAGGCCAGTGTATACAACAACTGAAACATTGTGAATATGGCAGTAAAGATGAGAACAACAATCCAATATAAATAATGTAAGATTTTTTATACTTAAAGAAAAGCCAGAACCAAGCAGTAAAAGTACAAAGAAAGTAAATGAATATTGTTTAATAAGATAAGACAGTGTAGGTAATTAAGAATTACCAATCAAAAAGTGTGCAGATGCACCTGAAGACAGTGTTAAGTTTAGAATATTAATTTCCAAACTTCTCAATTCATTGCATCATTAGATTATTTTACAAATCATTACTAGCCAAACATAAAGCAGTTCAGTTTTGTAAATGTCTTGTTAAGATTTAAAAGCACAAATAAATTTTATTTTATTCTTTTTCTTTGTATGATTGAGAAAGAAATGTAAAAATAAGCAGTTTGTTGCTTTTGTTTATAAATTATATATATATATATATATTTTTGTTTTTTTTTATAAGCGTTTCACCCCGAGCAAGGCATGCCACTGCCACTACTGTGCAGGGGGCTACGTAGAGTGGAGAAAGGATGATTAAATATAGGAAATGTCAGAGGGTGGGTGATAGGCGGGTAGGGATACCGAGAATGAATTCAAGTACTAAGAGATAAAGATGTGTGCATTTGACCAGATTCTTAGATCAACATTTGTAGATGAAACGGTTTATAATTTTACATGCATAAACATAGATTTCTCATTTTAATGCTTTTGTTCAGCCACTTTTTAAGTAAGAAATAATATTTCATTTGTACATTCTAATTTTGTTTCTTAAATCTAAACGTTACTAGTTTTGTATGAATCAAAAGGATTATCATTGAAAAGAGAATTAACATCAGTCTTTTCACTTCAAAAATTATTTGCATTTCATGAAAAAAAAGAAGTGATTTTATTTGTGTGATGACTGTTAATTTTTCTTGATAATAGTGAACCCAATAACTGTAGATATCATTTTTAGTTCATACTTCAAAATGTGTTTAATTTATTTCTACAAAATAACATTTTTTAGGAAGTAATTTCGTGAAATAATCTTGATTGGTGAAGTTGCTATAATTCAATAATATGTAATTTGATCTTGACTGTGAATTAAAAGTACATTTTTGCAAAGAAACTTGAATATATTTCAGATCACATACTTTTCAATTGAAATTTCAGAAGCAAAAATTCTGTCATCGTATACTTAGTTAATTGAGCATTTTATTTTGTTAAATAATAATTTTAGTTGTGAAGTGTTTTTATTACCTAGAATTTTGTGACACACTTAAAATGATTTCAATAAGAATCTGTTAGGTATTTTATTTACAAATAATTTACTACATTTGCATATAACTAATATCTTTCAAGGTGAATATATCTATAAAACTATTCAAAATAGTGTTTTATACTATTAGAAAGCATTACTCAAAAATAAGCAATGAAAATATCTTTAATAAAGAAATAGATAACAATTCAAGTGGACAGAAGCCAAACCCATTACAAGTAGATCTTTTAAATATTTATTACAAACTAGCAGTATAGCCCAGCATTGCTCAGGTGTAATGAAAGCTTTAAAACTAATCCATGGTCCTGGAGTTCAGACTCTTTGGATGTTGGCACGAAAGACTAAAAAGCAATAGTTGTTTCTAGTTAAAGCAAAACTGTAGACTGAAAGAAAAATGAATGGATATAAGTCAAATTTTGATTTCCTGCTATTGATATCAAATTTTCTGCACTATTGTAAGAATTGCAACCGTGAAACTTCTGAATATCGTTTCTTATGTCTTTGTCTATGAGTGTATTTGATTAAAATCAGACCATTCCTTCTATAACCCAATTTTTTCGATTATCGATTTTCGATATTTATCAGGGGTACCTTGACACAAAACCTAGCTAAGAACACTTGCAGATGCTTATAGTACAACTGTGTAAATTTTCAAGAAAATCGGTTCAGCTGTTTCGGAGTCTATAGGTAATGGATACAGACACACACACACACACACACACACACACACACAGAGACAAAGTTCCATTTATAAATAAGTTTAGATATTTTCATTGTATGTTTCAGACACAGAATTTTAAATACATATTTGATTTATAAAACACCTTCTAAAAGTCTAAAAAATTTATAAAGAAACAAGAAAATTTAATTAGAAACATTATAGTTCAATTTCTGTCACATCAATCTACTCATCTGCTTGACAATTTCTTCATAGATGAACGGGAAACTTGAAAGAACAAAAATGACAATATAACAACAGTGGGAAAGGAAAAAGAATATTTTTTAAAAATCAGAACAAAAACTCTCCTAAGTCAGGAAGTGGCAGTTGAAATTTCTGGAACACACAATAAAGGAAATAAGTTGTAATGGATATTTTATAACACAAATATGAATGCTTTCTACAAATGTAATGAGAAAAATAGCTTTGAGAATTTGACACTCATAAGATACATTCCATGCAAGAGGGTCAGATGGAAACAGTAACATAATTTAACAGGCTTGTGTAAATGGATAGAGAACATATTAAGGGGGCAAACTTTGCTTAGAGCTGTTGAAAGATAAGAAATTGGAGAGAATTATGAAGGGACATGGCTCATAAAAGAAGAGAAGTAACTGATGAGATACCTTGGGAGAGCTTTACTTTATCTTGTAGCTGCTAATATCTCAAATTAAATTTTCTGGCCTTGGGCCTTTTTAGTTTGGCAGTAATTTTTGATAGTAATTAAATTGAAATAATGAAAACCATAATTAAGCTAATGAGATATTTGACTGATATGATGTTACATACATATATAAATATGTGGGCATTTGACAGAGTTTAATGGTCAGCAATCTTGTTTTGCTTATGACTAAATAGTGAGTTCAATCCTCACTGGGAGCCCCATACTTTTGGCCTTGTGCCACATCTAAGTTATGCACTGAAAAAGAAGCAGAGACAAAGAGAACAGAAAAGGAGATCAAAAGAGCAGCATCTTCATTACAAGTCTCACGGGAGAGACCTATGAACACTTAAAAATCTACTACCTTCCAACTGACTCCTCTTACATGTAGAGAAAAAAAAACGTACCAAAGTTACTTAGTGCGGACCAGCCTGAGCTTTTATTCCCCTCTCCAAACTGGCCTTGTGCCACCACAATGTAATTCATTGTAAATGAAGTTATGCATTGAAAATCATTAGGATGAGCATCTTGATTGGGCTTCTTGACATGATGTAATGGTTAGCAAGCTTGTCTCCTTAGGATCATTACAATTGAGTAATGAATTTGATCCTCACTGGGTGCCCCATACTTTCGGTCTTGTGCCACATCTAAGCTTCAGTTAGAAAATCACCACATATAAATAGTGCAGTCTAAAGTGATTAGTATACAAACTGCACCAAAATGAGTTAATATTTTAAAGGAAGATTGCTATAAGAATACCAATGCATTGCAGTCTTTATGTAGAAAGCTGCAGCTTTTCATTATAGTTGCAGCTGACACAACTTCATGCATTTACTCAAACTTTGTCTTAAGTCTTTTTTTATCTTTTTTATCTTCTAAACATATTACTCCTTTGTTGCTGCCTGCCAACTTAGATATCTGGTTTGTTTCTTTTGCATGATCATTGAAAGCCAAGTGCATCAAAGAGCTTAAAATCGCAACAATAGAAAAGAAAAAGTTTTCTCTTCACTCAATAGTAAGAAACCTATATCTTTTGTTCTGCTAAGTTTCCAAGTATGCAAAGAATCCTTTTAATGATAAACCAATGCTAAATTTTTCTTCTAAATATTTTTATGATAGAGATTTATTATATGCTTCATCTTTCTAAAGGTATAAAATTTCATCTTGGTGGTGATGTGTTCGATGTTTCTTCGGTTATTGAGATATATATATAGATTCAAAGTAGATGTTCAAGATAATTTATCAGTAAGAAAGCTGGAGAATTGACTTTAAATAACACAGTGATTAGAACACAGTGAAATGAGGAAAACAGCCCAAAATACATTTATGAATTATCCACTTGGAGATGCAGAACAGTTATTCATGAAAATCTCAGAAAAAGGAATCAGGGGCCAGTTTCGAATTCCAACTGAGACTGTTCTCTTTTTCATTCTTCTTTTATTTTTCCACTGTTGCCCTTCAGAAAGGCATGAATTCAACACGTCTTTCTCTAAGGATGGCAAAAATAGACAAACTAACTAGGTTATCTAAGATTGGAAGGCAACCAATCTTGGTAAAGGACAAATCTAAATTCAGCTGAGACCATTGCTAGGTCAGCTAAAGAAAAGCTAAAGAAAGTTGGTTCATTGTTTCATGTGAGACAATTTTTCTCTCTAGAATCTATCCCATATATCTATTTGGTTTTTATAAGTCTACCATTTGCTCATGCTGAGATTATAGGTTGTCACATATAGACTGGTGCTACCTGCTATTTACTGTGAGCTTCTTGATAAAATCCAAAGAAGAATCAGCAATATTATTGGTCCTGATCTGGTAACTTGGCTTCAGTCACTTACCCACTGTTATAAGGTTGCTTCTCTGTGCCTTTTCTATAAATACTTTCATGGTTATTGTTCAGATGAGCTTTTCACTTTGGTACCTAGACTTTATGAATTTAAGTGCAGTATTTGACTCGCATTGAGATCCTATCAATTACGCTAACAGTTTCATTTCTTGCACTTTTTGTGGAACTCTCTTCAAGCTCCATGCCTTCCAGCCAAATTAAGTAGCAAATATTTAAATGCAATGTTGAGCGCTATCTTCTGTCCTCTTAATTACGTTTTCTTCTTCCTTAGTATTAATGTTTATATTTCTAAATGTTCTAGTAGATTTACTGCCTTGCATGGGCTACACTGATTTAAGAAGAAAATATCTCTTGGGTATAGATTCCAGTCACTTAGTAAAACCTGCTTGGTATTAAAAATGCAAAAGTATCTCAATCCATAGCATTGTTGCAGCCCTGTGGATCATAAAGTGCTGTTGCATATAGTTATGAGTTCATATCATTTAGACAAGCAACTATTTGAAACAAGAAAAAAATACAGCATACCAAATTCAAACTATATTTATTGATATGTGAACCTTGGTGTGTAGGTTCTCATTCAATCACTGAAGTTAAGCAGCGTTGAGCCTGGTCAGTACTTAGATGGGTGACCGCTTGGGAATACCAGGTGCTGTAAGCGTTTAGTGACAGATGTGCATTATGGTGCAGTGGATATCGGCTCGGAAGGAGAAATTGGTGAGCCGAGTTCGAATTCCAGTTGAATACCCTGCATTCACTTATAGCACTGGTACCCTTGGGAAAGGTATTAATCCGTCCATTCCCTCCAGTTATGGGTTAAATAACAAGGGTAGGACTTGGGGACCCTGCTCTTAAAAACAAATCCCAATGAATTGTGAAAAGAAAAATGTTGTAAAAATAAAATAACCTTACCCCAAAATCATTGGTTATGACCTTAAATGATCCCATAAGGATTGATAGGTTGTTAAGCCTCAAAAACAAACAAGCAAACTTGGTGTGTATGCGTGGAACTGAGATGTTGTATGCATGAAAAGTGTACATATTGGCAAGGATGTCCGTGTCATGTGTGCATTGGCACTGATAAGCATCTATGCGATGAGTATATGGGAAAGAGTCTGTACTTATCTACTTGTAGTGGACAGGAGGATGTGGCATCACTGAAGTAGGTTGTTATTTGTTTTTTGACCTGGCCGTCAGTGTGCATATACATTCCATCGGATGCATCATCTTGGGCATCAGTTACTTTTGGGTAGCAGGATGAAATCTTCCTCTCTCTCTCTCGGTCAATTTTGACAGACCATTCATGATGTTTGTGCCAAGGAAAATGCATGGTGGTTTAAGAAGAAAGAAAAACTTAATTTTCAACCAATCTTTTTTAGTATTTGTCTATATTTCTGAGAGAAGGTTGTATTTACAGTATTTACATTATTCGGACTGTTGTCCTTATCTTTGTTGCCATTTGTACAACATTTCAGCCATTGTATGCTTCGGCCTTCTTCAGGTGCTAGGAACTTTGAACTGAACACTTCATTACAATCACTGGGGTATATGAACTCCATTTCTTCAGAACACGTGGCCCAGTGGATATAGACGTTGGTTAATTCCTGACTTGATTCTTAGAGTTGTGAGTTTAATACCAGGCTACAGCAGTGGTGAACAAGTAACTTGCAGGATTAGAGTGAGATGACTCATGACTTCCAATTTATGCCAGGAATGGAGTTCATCTACCCAAGTGATTGAAATAAAGGGCTCGGTTCAAAATTTCTAGCACCTGAAGAAGGCCAGAGCGTACAATGGCCAAAACATTGTACAAATGGCAATAAAGGTGTGGACAATAGTCCAAGTAATGTAAATACTGCAATCTTTTTTTAGTCTGATACAAAGTATAAAGGCTTCAAGATTAATTATGTACATGTATATTGTTTGTTTCCAATTTTTTTGACTGTACATTATAGTAGAATCAGTTTGTTATCTGTGAAAAAAAGAGCATCCTAACGCTATTCATTCTACAAAAAATTTATAAATAGCATGCTGTACACCTTGGCCTTAATGCCAGAGATTCAAATACATATATTTCAGAGTGTTTTGGTGTCAATCTGAAGACAATGCAGAGGATTTAGAAATGAGTCTAATGGTGATTACAAAGGTGTTTATGGTGATCTCTAGTGATGGCACTAAACTCCATTCATCTTCACTCATAGCCTCAGACTCAATAGGGAGGCTGGCATCAAGAATCTCTTACATTTTTTCTAGATGGTACCCTTCTTTAAGTTAGTGAATGCTGCCATCATCAATGCCTTCAGTTCATCTTTGGTCTTAGAAGAAAGTTTATATCAAATGTCTTGACAAGGTAGTGCTGTCCTTGGTCAAGAGTTTGACTGCTGGAAGTCCTTATCCTTAGAAACAGGGCTCTGCCCCATGCAACACCAACAGGAGAACCAAGTCATAGTTGTCAAACAATTTTTGCATCTACATTATCTTATATCTGGCTACCTCACTCCCAAAACTGCAACCCCCTTGATTATTATGTTTGTGGTGCAGATCAAGGACTGGTAGGTATGGCAAAAAGGCAAAACATACCTTGATTGATTGATTGATTAATTGATCAACTTTCTGTAGCTTATCAACTTGTTCTAGGTTATTTAGAGCCAGAAAATATTTTTAGATTGTAAGAATTTTTTTTTTTTTGAGATAATAGTAAGAATTTTTTTTTTTTTGAGATAATAGTAAAATTTACCAAGAACTATTGTTGAGAATTTTTTTTTTTTGAGATAATAGTAAAATTTACCAAGAACTATTGTTGAGAATTTTTTTTTTTTGAGATAATAGTAAAATTTACCAAGAACTATTGTTGAGAATTTTTTTTTTTTGAGATAATAGTAAAATTTACCAAGAACTATTGTTGAGAATTTTTTTTTTTTGAGATAATAGTAAAATTTACCAAGAACTATTGTTGAGAATTTTTTTTTTTTGAGATAATAGTAAAATTTACCAAGAACTATTGTTGAGAATTTTTTTTTTTTTGAGATAATAGTAAAATTTACCAAGAACTATTGTTGAGAATTTTTTTTTTTTGAGATAATAGTAAAATTTACCGAACTATTGATTTTTTTTTTTTGATTAAAATTTCCAAGAACTATTGTTGAGAATTTTTTTTTTTTTGAGATAATATAAAATTTACCAAGAACTTTGAGAATTTTTTTTTTTTGAATAAGTTTTCCAAGCTATTGTTGAAAATTTTTTTTTTTGAGATAATATAAAATTTCCAAGAACTATTGTTGAGAATTTTTTTTTTTGAGATAATAGTAAAATTTACCAAGAACTATTGTTGAGAATTTTTTTTTTTTTGAGATAATAGTAAAATTTACCAAGAACTATTGTTGAGAATTTTTTTTTTTTTGAGATAATAGTAAAATTTACCAAGAACTATTGTTGAGAATTTTTTTTTTTTTGAGATAATAGTAAAATTTACCAAGAACTATTGTTGAGAACCATAATCATTTGTATCCTGAATGAATAATAAAGGATAAATAAAATCTTCTGAAATAAAGAATAAGGAGAATATACTTTCTTTCAAAGGATAATATTTTCACAGAAATAACATAAAAAATGTAAATCTGTTATTGCTTACAATTTGATGAAAATTAATCAAAATAAGTTGAATTTTTGGACTTTTTTTTTCATTTGTGTTTATCTTTGCCCTTGACTACACAATTAAGCCTGCAACTGAGATGAGATAATGGCAATTGATACATTGAAATCACTATCACACAGATTTTACAGATGATTTAGCTTCTGGATCAAACAATCTTGGCCAAACATATCTCCTTTCTTCTAAGATTAAAAGAAAATTCTGCACCATAAGTTGGCATTCATATAAATGGAATTAAAACAACTTTCATGTCTTTTAATCAAGCATAACAAGATCTTGTAACATTCAAAAGTGACAGTCTAAATTAAGAAAACTATTATTCATTATTGAATTTCTCACGAGTACACATCGATGTTAATATTGCCATGGATTTGGGTGCACTATCAAAAATGTTCACTAAATGCCTGAAAGTTCAACACTATGTAAAGAGTACAAACAGTCTTTTTGCATGGGTCAAACAGATAAACAATAACAAAACTACTGGCAAAAACTAGATGGTAAGTACACTAATCTAACGATAACATTACTAATTGTTAGTATAAATTGAATAAAGATTGATTTGTTTTTAAAGGTTTATCAATCTTTTGTCAGTTATTTAACCTCAGAAAATGCTTATATATTGTAAGAATTCTTTTTAGATAAAAAAACTAATACAATGATATTTAATCCATAGCTGGAGGGAAGAGGTGAATTCATACTTTTCCAAGAGCATTTGCTCATAAGTGAGTATCAAAAATTCAATGTGAATTCTAACTGAGCCCAGTTTTGGGTTATTATCTTTTACATCACCCATAAATCCAAGTTTATATCACCTGGTATTCTCAAGGCGTCTCTCATCTAGCTAGTGACCAAACTAAATGTTGCTTAACTTGAGTGATTCTGTGGGAACCAATGTTTCAATGTGATATGAAAATAATCCTATTAAATAAAGAATTATATGAGAATCTACAAAGGTTACATATTCTTCCATATGCCATGTCCCTTCATGACGTTAGAAATCATGGCTCTTCACAGTTTCCTTTCCTTTGCAGCTGTTAATAAATTTTATCTTTTGTTATTTCTCTCAAACCTTATTTTGTCATCCATTTACTCAAGCTTTCAATGTAGGTTATGCATGGTTTTCTCTCTGATTTTTGCCTTCAATCTGTCCTCTGAGTTTCAAATATTCCAGGCTCTCTTTTCATCACTATGTTCCCTAGAAATTTCTCTCTGATTTTTGCCTTCAATCTGTCCTCTGAGTTTCAAATATTCCAGGCTCTCTTTTCATCACTATGTTCCCTAGAAATTTCTCTCTGATTTTTGCCTTCAATCTGTCCTCTGAGTTTCAAATATTCCAGGCTCTCTTTTCATCACTATGTTCCCTAGAAATTTCTCTCTGATTTTTGCCTTCAATCTGTCCTCTGAGTTTCAAATATTCCAGGCTCTCTTTTCATCACTATGTTCCCTAGAAATTTCAATTATCTCAGCTTTATTCTAAATATAAATTTCCTTTTTGTTTCCCTTTTCTATGAAACATTTTCACTGCTCACGTGTTCAGTATATAGTGGCATAGAACTTTAAAGTTAAAATAAACAGTTGGTTTATCCATGCCAAGACAGTTAATAGAAACTGATAATAATGAGGAAACACATGGATAATTTTGATAAAATAAGGAATTTATTTACATATTTACAGGCTTGAAATTGTGTCAGTAATTCATTTCAAGAAAATTTGAAAGTTCATAGTTTTAATGAATTGTCATGAAGAGAAATATTCACACAACAGATTAAATGATCTGATACAAAATAATATTAAGAAATATTTAAAACAAAAGTAAAAGTGTTATTTGTTCATAGAAAGAATATATGGTTGCATACATTCAAATGTAGAGAAAAAGAGATTTTGAAATATTGAGCTTTCTAGGTCTGTTAAAATACATTTCTGTCAAATGCCAAGTGCTTAATTAAGGCTGATAATTAGTGAGTCATTTGACATCGGCTAAAATCTGAACACTTGACATGTGAACAAAAATAAAACTTTTCACTTGATTTCAAAATATTTTTTTTTTAATCATATCACCCCAAGCAATGTGGTAATGCCACTGATGTGCAGGGGGCTACATAAGAGTGAAAAGATTGGAAAAGAGAAAGCTGGAAACCACATCCTAAACAGGGAACAAGGGATGAGCCTCTTCACCTGTTCAATAGACGTGGGTGGAGTGTGAACCAGGTGATAGTTTAGTCTATTGACTCCAATCTTCTCTTGATTTAATTTTTTCCTTGTTTTATATAAAAAAATATTCACATCGGCTTGCTATTTTTTCTGTCTTTTTCTTGGCTCAGTAGCTAATACCTGTGAAAACAAGGTTTTCATTGGTCCTAACAAAATTTCACATTGGCTTGTGAATTTGTTTTTTTTTTTCAGTTTACTGGCCAATCTCTATGAAGTCAGTTTTCAGTGGTCCAAAGAAAATTTCACATAGACTCACAGATTTCTTCCTATCGTTCTACACAGCCCATTTGAATTTGAAGGGAGTGAGTAATGAGTTTGGTATTATTTTATACTCACCACAAGTACATGTTATTCTCATCCTCCTTCTGTAGAACCGGTTGCTTCATGTCTCTTCTTCATACATGAGAAGATTGTTCAGCAGTAAATGTCATATAGGAGAACTGATTGTGAAAAGTTTGATTTGTTGCTATTTCTGGAGAACTAAATAAAAAGTTGTGTATCAGTCGATACTATGAGATCCAAATTATGAGAAAATATGAAGAGGTGCACAAGCAAGTATGTCCATTGATCAACTCTGATTCAACTAGGTAGAATTATCAATGACAAAAATGGTTGTCAGAAGTATTTGTCTGAGAATGATCTGATAGATAAATAGAAATGGCTGTGCAACAAACAAAACTGAGAAATCTCTTGATGAATCCGGTCATAATTTTCTAAGTTATTTTTGTTCATCATTTCAATAAATATTCTAAAGTGTTTAAACTGATTCTGTGTCACTTTTAATGATATGCTCTATTGATGGCGTGCAGGCATCAACATTTACCATTATGCTTGATTCATTTCTTGATACAAGAAATCATTTTATTCATATTTACTTGAACTGGAACAACCAATTTTGTTTTCATGTGGAGATTATCAGAGTACTTACATTTGATATCATTGATTTTGCTGTTGATTTAGAGTGCCAGTGTCCAACCATTTCAATGAAAACATCCATACAGTGTTTCTTTCAAAACTATTCATCCTTTGATACATTATGTCGTATGAAAGATTCTTGTTAAATAGAAATGTAACTGTGTTCATATACACTCAAAGGTAATGGTAACAGAAAACAAAGAATATATATATATATATATATATTAGTAAAAATAAATATTATCCTACATCTATGGCACGACTTGAAGTTTCATGCATTATGCAATCATCAGGTGCATATTTATAACTGACAGTTTATTAGATTTGAATTTAAAATAACTCAATGTTCATGGGAATTAAATCTTATAAAGTTAATTTACTACATTTTTAATAACAAGATGAAAAATTTAAATATTCTAAGGTTTCATGTTGATAAAAATTAAAAATTAAAATAGAAATAATATAATAAAATAAAAATATTGTTATCAAAAAGCAGTAAAATAATTTCAAAAGATTTAATTCCCATAAACATCAAGAGAATTTAAATTCAAATCTTATCAACTCTTAGCTTGAAATATGCACCTGATGATGGCATAACACATGAAACTCAGTTGTGCCATAGATATAGGATAATATATTTACTAATATATATAATACAGCACTGTTCATACATTGAGCACTGTTTTATTAACAGCTGAATAATAATACCATATGTATGTTCACCATCATATATATATTTATTAATTTACGTTGCTATATATATATATATATATATATATAAACTTGTTTATAAATGGAACTTTGTCTGTGTGTGTGTGTCTGTTACTTATAGACTCCGAAATGGCTGAACCGATTTTCTTGAAAATTTACACAGTTGTACTATAAGCACCTGCGAGTGTTCTTAGCTAGGTTTTGTGTCGAGGTACACCCAATAAATATCGAAAAAATCGGGTTATAGAAGGAGTGGTCCGATTTTAATCAAATTTGATACACTCAAAGAAAAAGACATAAGAAACAATATTCAGAAGTTTCATGGTTGCAGTTCTTACAATAGTGCAGAAAATTTGATATCGATACCAGGAAATCAAAATTTGACTTACACCCATTCATTTTTCTTTCAATCTATTGTTTCACTTTAACTGAAAACAACTATTGCTTTTTAGTCTTTCATGCCAACATCCAAAGAGTCTGAGCTCCAGGACCATGGATTAGTTTTAAAGCTTTCATTACTACACCCGAGCAACACCAGGCTCTCTCTCTATATATATATATATAGAGAGAGAGAGAGAGATTCATTTACGTTTCACAATCCTCTTCTGGTCTTTTGAACAGGAATAGAAGTTTATCTCTTGTTTCCAGTTTAGAATTAGGCTTACAATTTCTTCTGGAATCTTCTCTTTCTCTTACACTCTCAGCAACCTCTTTTATCATAGTGGTTTTATTGTCTTGCCTGGAGTGGAATGATTTTGAAAAAAGATAGCAGAATGTGATCAGTTTATACTATTTAATTTCAGAATATTTTCTTTGTTATTACTATCACAACATTGTAGAAATTATGCCTTTTGGCTTTCATCAGGAATATATTGCTCTGGGTAATCTACAGGGAATTCTAAACTGAACCCTTTATTTAATCTGAGGGCAAACACTTCTCATTCCATTACTCATGTCTAGGAATATCTCTTTCATGGTCCTGGGCATGGCGGTAAACTGCATCCGGCAACAAGGCCTCTGATTGGGAGGTTGTGAGAAGCATGGAACCATCTCTTAATTGCTGTTGCTTCCAGATCCACCCAGACCCAGAGTGGTAGCACCTGTTAGGGTCCCAGCTGAGGGCAAATAGTTAACCCCTAAACTGAGGTCAAAACACTATGAAACTATAAAAATAGATTTTCATAGAGATATATACAAAAAATAGACTTTTATATAGAAATATGCATTTTTGAAGGAAAAATATTACTAACAATACATTTTTGAAGAAAAAAAATTTTTTCAGCAAAACATTTTTTGAATACAAAACTAGAAGACATTTTCAGTTTTCCAAAATAGAAAAGAATAAAAACAAAATATTTTCATTAAAATTTAACTAAATCAACCTTCTAACTAAAACCAAACTTTAAAAAATTACCTTAAAACCCAATCTTTTTGGCATTAAATAACCTACAGAGCTTGATATGTCATTAAACAAAACTCAAACTCAAATATCTCGTTTCGTTCTTATTTTTTAGTACTGTTCTGTTATGGCTCACTCTGTTTTTATTGAGTCCAAGTTCAGACTGCCCAGCCCAAGGATTGAACTCTAAACTACTGTCTGCAGTTTGATGAACCAATGCTTTACTATACTAAGACAGCAGTCGAGAAACTTTTTGTGTATGAAGACCACAATGAAATTCATCATTCCTCATAGAGGCTGCATTTGCCAAGTGATTTCCTTTTACAGTTAGACATTTTGTATCTTAGGTAAATAAACTATAAAAAAGAATTTAATAAATATATAATCTAAAATGACAGACATTATAAAACTGAAACAAATGTTCAAACATATTTTATTCACCTTTTAGACAAATTAATTACTTCTTTGACATTGCTTTTTGGCAATATCATGTTTGTTTTTAGTTTTAATTGGTATTTCAAATGTTCATCTGTCAACTGTGTTCTCAACAAGTTCTTGATTTATCTAAAGTATGAAACTGTGGATTCACAACTGTATGTTGAAGAAAATCATGTAATAAATAAGAGTGCATGTTCACAAAGGAAAAGACATTGTTCCATCCTTTTCTAAATTTCAATGAGATTTTTTTGGCTTTCAAATAGAGTTTCCAGGACATTATCTTCAGACAACTCAATAAGTTTCATTTGCCACACCTCGGAAGCCTCTGATATGTTAACTAAATGAGGTTGTAAAGCAAGTTTCAGGGTAATATTATGCTTTTCAAAATCTGAATCTTCTTCTGTATTTGTTTATTAATCAGTCTAAAACTGACTGGTATTTCTGAAAAGATTCACAAACATTCTCTTCACTTTCACTCATTACTTTCGACAAGTATGGGAACTAATCTTCTAAAAGTTTTGGCTGAGCAAGAAAGAACCTGAAAAATAACTTCTATTTAAATGAAATAATTTTTTCCATATATATATATATATATATTTATATATATTGATTTATTTCTGTCTAGTAACAAAGTATTTCACTCCTTGTGTTTCATCATTACAACACACACAAACGCAGCATCTCTCTGAAATTTTGTATCTAATAATTCACAGAATTTCACTCTTGAAAAGACAAAATTTTGACTAGTATGTGTCCTTGTGATAACCAGCATATCTTTAGTGATAGGACAAATCTACACAAATTATCTTGTCATCTATCATCAACATGTTACAAAACTGATTCTTTCTCATGACATTTGCTTGTATATAGTTCACAATACTTAAAATCTTTTGTAAGGATTTTTTTAAAATAGCATTTTTTTCATAGAGATGTAACTGGTGTGCAGAATGAAAGGAAAAGAAATCAGGACATTTGGAGCTGTGGTTTCTCTTTTTAAATGTGCAATGGCTTCTTTGTTTTTAGCCACCATAGTTGAAGCACCATCAGCACACGCACTTAGCAATTTAGTGAGATTCAGCCTAACCTTATTAGATTTCTTTTTGAAGTTATTAAAAATATCTATTCCTCACGTCTTTCTTTTAAGGGTGCCTAAAGCAAGTATTTCTTCAAATAATTAAAAATTGTCAGTTATTGCAAAGCTAAGGAAAAACATACATTGTCTCTTTTTATTATATTTCGGAGCTTCTCTGTTAACGTTACTAGCCAATTTATGCTGTCAATCTGTTTTAGTTCTGCTTGAAAATGGCACATTTTTATGTCGGCTAACTTTATTTGGATGTAAATTTTTTACGACTTCTACAATGCGTTCATTTATGTGCTTGGCATCGCTGAATGGTTTAGCTTTTTTCCGAGCAAATATGCAACTTTATACCTTGTTTCTGTTTCAGCATTTTCTGAAATTAATACTTAATGGAATAATTGTCTCTGTTTTTGTTTTTCATCCTTTAGCTTCTACCATGCAAATCTTAAAGCTTCACCATCTAATTTAGCAGATTTATTGACTTTATGAACAATATAATGTTGATGCACATTCTAATTTTTAACTGTTTAAATTGCAGTACCAAAAAGCAAGCAAGACACTTCAGCACTTTTAAACGCTAAAAATATTGCAATTCCCATTCATCATTGAAGGTTCTGTTTTCTTCTTTGAAAGTTTTAACATTTTGGACATAATGGGTTAAAATTAATAGAAAAATGATTTTATTTTGAACAGATAAATAAATATTAGCAAAAACAAAGAACGAAGCTTATTGTTGCTATTGAAAATCATGCTAATTAATTCAAAGATCAGTATCAGTCAGTCAAGTGCCACATGTGATACATGCTTGGGCAATCATGTCACGAAAGAGACATGACTGACTAGGTAGATGATTATCCTGCAGTAGGTCGCCATTACTTTCTGTGGTAGATTGATAGCCAACCAAGGCTATTGAACTCAATCTGTCCTGTTATTTAGACCCATAACTGGAGGGAAGAGATGGATTAATACCTTTCCCAAGGGTATTTGCACATTAGTAAATGCAAGGAATTCAATTGGAATTCAAACTCAACTCCTCGATTTCTTGTTTCGAGACAAAATCCACTGCACCACAGTGCATATCCTAAAGATCAGTATACATAACCAAAATTAGTAAAGATAATATGGACATTTAAAATATGCAGACATTGTTATTATTAAAGTTGTATCATAGCCTCAAATAATAAAGGGGAATTTTATGGTGAAAAAGAAAATTTTGATGGCTTGCCTAGGAAAATAAGGTTGTGGAAACCTGGCAACCTTTCTCAAAATCAAGGTTGTGGATCTGACATCCAAATCTTCAGCTCCAAATCTGGCTGTGAAAATTTACTGGCACCTTATTTAAATTAGACTTTGCTCATTCCTATTCATAGGCCAGAATAGACAGTTATTAAACAAAATTCTAATGATTATACCTCTGCTTTGTTAATCTCTTATTGATCATAATATAATCAATCATAGATTATTGATAACAGTATAAAGTTAGCAAAAGATTTTAGTACAATACAATTTTCCTTCATTAACTATAAATTCAATTCTTCAGTGAAAATTCCAAAGAACAAATGTTCAAAAAATAGAAAGCTCATTGTTAATTGAAGTAGTGTGAGGTTAGTATTTGAAAGATAAATGAAAAAAGTCAATGTGAAAATATTTACTTATTCAGGTTGTGAAGTAGTAAGTTGTCTAATAGCAAGTTGATGTATAATTTTACCAAAAAGCATTTTTGGTTGGTCAAAGGGAACAAACTTCAGTGGTATATTGTTACAGCAATCCTTTGTTCAGTTAGAGTTCTTATATAGCAGAAATTTCTTTTTGTAAGTTGTCATAGAAATAAATTTGTCATCAATGTTCTGAAAAACCAGTTGGCAAGTTGAGTTACATTTGCATCTTCCTATGTCCAAGTCTCTCGTATTTTTTATTGTCTTCTCAATGCTGTCAGCACTCTATATCTGTTCATATACCAGTTTATTTTCTTGCACCAGCACATAATGTTTTTTTCTTTTTCATTAATTTCTCAAAATGATGCTTCTCAGTGGTTGAATATTTATTTCTAACAAGTACTTGGGAATTTCTTACTTTGCTTTACTTGTTTCCTCAAGGCAAGACCTTGTTCATGAAATATTTACTTCATGCCTATCATGAACTTTTCTTTTTTTCTTGAATTGGTGATTTCACTTGTCAAGCTAAGAAAGTTATTTAATCTTTTTTAATTTTTGTTTTCTACAATAATCATTATTATGAAATAAAAAAAAACTAAATACTGATGAAAAATGACCTGAATTATATGGTCTTCTTTGAGGTAATTTTTTTCATGCAGTATGTAGCATTTTTTTTTACTTAAAATATTTTTTAGAGTTTTTCTCATAGAGAAAGAAAATGAAGACAACTAGGTGAAATTGTTAGTAAGAGAAAGGTAAAATATTTGCCAAGGTGTAACCAATGGGCACGTCACAAAGTTACTAACAAAGACTGTTGCTACAAGTAGAATAATATTAGTGCAATGATGTACATAATTTTGAAATAAAGATTTTAATGATTCAAAGTTAATACCAGCAAAGAAACCTTAGCCAACTCAAACAACACTAGTTGTGTATTTTTGATCATCAGTGACAAAAGCTCAGAATGAGAAATTTAATTATTGCTGAAAAATAAGAAAGTTTATCCTGAACTTTTAGTTTAAGAAACTGGAACTGGAGCTATTACATTTTTTGCTGGCTTACGGCCATATCATGTTGAATACACCAGTTCTTGCTTGATCACTGAAGTGTAGCAACGTTGAGCCTGGTCAGTACTTAGATGGGTGACCACTTGGGAATACCAAGTGCTGTAAGCAATTATTGATGGATGTGCGTGCTTATGACCATATCACATTGGATAATACACTGGTTCTCACTCACTCACCAAAGTTAAGCAACATTGAGCCTGGTCTGTACTTACATGGGTGACCGCTTGGGAATACCAGGTGCTGTAAGCATTTAGTGATGGATGTGCATAGTGGTGCCATGGATATCGGCTCGGAAAGAAAAATCGCTGAGCTGTGTTCAAATTCCAGTTAAATACCCTGCATTCACTTAAGTGCTGGTACACTTAGGAAAGGTATTAATCCATCCCTTTCCTCCAGTTATGGGTTAAATAACAGGGTAGGACTTGGAGAACTTGCCCTTAAAAATAAATTCCAATGAATCTTGACACTCAAAAAAAAAAAAGTATTACTAGACACTATAAAAACAACAATAAATTGTTGAATGAAAAAGGTATTACCAGCAATAAATAAATAAAATTTAGTTGGTAATAAATGACCCGCCAAGGTTGATAAGCCATAAAACAACCAACCAACCACATTTTTGCTAGCTTTAGCTCCAACTTTTCTAAATTATCTGGTTCCACAGCCCAGCTTAAAAGTTTCAGAAGTTCACATGCAAGTTTAAGACTGTAGGTTCCCAACTTCTTCACCAAGCTATTGTTCCAGAAAGCAATTCTCTGTGAATAAATTGGAGCAAAGATTTGAATAATATTTCAAGTGTAAATTATGATAAGCCTGTATCCCAGAAATTTAGACAGTAGAATATAATATGTAACTTTTATTTTAGGCAAGTGAATAACAGAGTTTTTAGTCATTTAAAAAATGAAAGAATTAAAATATTTAGATTTTCAGCATTTCCACATTTTCAGTGTTTTCCTTGGCACATAACTGTAACCATTTTTCTAGGTTGTCACCACCTCCTGTACATGTATAATTACATTAACAAAAACATTACTTTAGTCAAATGAAGTTCTTTTAGAGAAGAAAACACATTACACAGAATTGTTCAAAATTTTTGAATCATTTTCCTAAACCACTTTCGGCATTCAATGACTGATACAATCAGTTATAATTTAATAAATCTTATCTGGATTCTCACATTTGTTTGGCATGGTGCAGAGTCCTGTTGCCAGACATATGTTCTTCCAGCAGCCACCCTCTTGACCCAGGTCAACACTGCCTCATCAAGGTACTTACTGTAGGTTTCTATGTTGAGTGTGAGGCCCTGTAAGGAGATGAATGAACTAATAACTTTGTCATTATTAGTAGTCACACCAATTAACATAATTTTGACTGGATATATCATCCAACCCTTTTGGAAACCTCTGCACTGTCATCCCAAGCACTCTGAAATGTTTGTATTGAAGCTTTTGGTGCAAATTCTGTGCAGGGCCTGGAAGTTTTTCCCACCTGAATCTATTCTGCACATATTCAAATCTACCATGTGCCTCTGTCTTGAATATTGCTGCCATATCTGGTCAGGTGCCCCTGCTGCTCTCCTTGGGCTTCTTGACAAAATACAAAGGAGGATCTGTAACGTGGGTGATACTGACTTGGCAGACCGGCCGCAACCACTCTCTCACCAGTGTGATGTGGCTTCCCTGTGCCCCTTCTACAAGTACTTTCATGGCTTCTGCTCCAATGAACTTAGAGCACTGGTGCCGCCTAAGCATGAATTTACATGAAATACTAGATTAGCAACTAGGTCCCACCCTTTTACAGTTAAACAGATAAGATGTAACCATAAATTCTACTCCAACAGCTTCTTTTCTTGTGCTTCCTGCCTGTGGAACTCACTTCCACAAGTCTGCTTTCCCAACAGCTACAATCTCCAGGTGTTTAAATGTAGGGTCAATAGACACCTCTTATCACCATAACTCCCAATTATTCTCAGAACACTCTCATCTACCCAACCCTCATTCTCGGTATCCTTACCCGCCTATCACCCACCCTCTGACATTTCCTATATTTAACCATTCTCAGTATTCCCACCCACCTATCACTAACTTTCTGACATTTCCTATATTTAATCATCCTTTCTCCACTCTATGTAGCCCCCCTGTGCTGTTGTGGCAGTGACATGCCTTGCTCGAGATGAAACGTTTATAAAAAAAAAAAAAAAAATGCCAATCAGTACAGGATGCTGTTTCCAAATTTCTGGGTCCTGGACATGGTGGTAAACTGCATCCGGCAGCAAGGCCTCTGGTTGGAAGGTTGTGAGGAATATGGAACTACCTATTAATTGCTGTTGTTTCCAGGTCCATCCTGACCCAGAGTGGTAGCACCTGTCAGGGTCCAAGCTATGGGGTTAAAACACTGTAAAAGTATAAAAATACTCTTTTATAAAAATATATATGAATAAAAGTAGACTTTTACAGAAAAATATACATTTTTGAAGGGAAAATATTATCAATAATACATTTTTGAAGAAAAAATTATTACCCTAACACATTTTTGAAGGAAAAAAATTATTCTCAGAAAAACATTTTTAAATACAAACCTAGGAGACACTTCTAGTTCTCTAAAATAAAAACAAAACATTTTCATTAAAATCTGACTAAATCAACCTTCTCATTATAACCAAAAATTAAAACATACCTTAAAACACCACCTTTTTGGTATTAAATAACCCACAGAGGTTGATATGCCATTAAACAAAACTCAAATTCCAAATTTCTGGCAGAGTGAATTGCATCATAGCACTCTTTTCTTCACAGATGACGATCAGTTAACCCTACTATATTGTACCCTCAATAAAAACAAACAATATAAATGAAAATAAAATGTATAATTATTTTCTCTTCAAGTTAGATTTGCTATCCATTTTAACTGTTGCTGCTTTTTAAAGTCCTTGGTTTTGGTTATTTAAAAGAATTTTCTTTCTGTTCTGTTCCATCATGTTTAAAATATTGTCCTTGTAAAGATCTGCATGATTTATTTGCTCAAAATCATTTTTAGCCATTGATTTTAGAAAAAGGCTGTATATAGCTGACACTTTATATATTTCTGAATGTGTTTGATGCCATGCATGGCATGAATATTAAAACTTCAATCTAACAAAAAAAATCAAAGCATAACTTGAGTTTCTAGGTTAATATTCCGGTTTTGTAGCAATTTGTAGTATTGGGTGAAACTATCTCTAGCACAGCTTATTCTGTGTTCAATTTTCTGTTTTCTTAATTATCAGTCAGTCAGTTAAGTGCCTTAAGTGATACACGCTTGGGTGATCATGTCTCGAAAGAGACATGACTGACTAGGCAGAAGATTATCCCGCAGTAGGTTGACTTTGCTTTTTGTGGCAGACTGGTTGCCGATCAAGGCTACAGAACCTAATTTGTCCTGTTATTTAACCCATAACTGGAGGGAAGAGACGGATTAATACCTTTCCCAAGGGTATTTGCACATAAGTGAATTCGACTGGAATTCGAACTCTGCTTCCCGATTTCTCATTTCAAGCCAATATCCACTGCACCACAATGCACTTATAATCTTAATTATAAGTGATTCATATGGTATTTGAAATGCTTAGTATTTACTAATTTCATATTTTTAAGAATAGTTCATGGAAGGTATCATCACTACCTTCACTCTAATTCTTGATCATAGTTTGTGTCTTGAAAAGGTTTGTTATCAATCATATTTCTTAAAATACTTGGTTGAGAATAACATCAGTCAGTCAAAGTGGCTAAAGTGATAAATGCTTGGGCAATCATGTCTCCTTCAATCCATGACTAACTAGGCAGAAGCTTTTCCCACAGTAGGTTTTTTTTTTTTTCTGAGTTAGACTGGTTGCAAATCAAGGCTATAGATTTCAATCTGTCCTCGTATGTAACACATCGAAGAAGGGAGAGGAGATTGATTAATATCTTTTCCAAAGTATTTGTGCATAAGAAATGAGAATAAAGTTCAAAATAGTTATTTTTACAACTTAAAACTTCACAGACGAACCACTCATGATTTATCTATAACTGATTTTAATGAGTTAATTATTGTTGCTCTATTTTTATATTAAATACTTTGTTTAAAAAATATGTTCAGAACATGTTAAACTCCAGTAATTTGCTGAACTATATGTTCTGTTTGGTATTAATGATCTGTATTATTATTATGCACTCAGTTAAGTGCTATATGTGATACATGCTTGGGTGATCATGTCTCAAAAGAGACATGACTGACTGGGCAGAAGATTATCCCACAGTAGGTTGCCATTGCTTTCTGTGGTAGACTGGTTGCCCACCAAGGCTACAGAACCCTGTTTTATTATTTAATCCATAACTGGAGGAAAGAGACGGATTAATACCTTTCCCAAGAGTATTTGTGTATAAGTGAATGCATAGAGTTCAACTGGAATTTGAACTCGACTCCTTAATTTGTCGTTCAGAGTCAATATCCACTGCACCACAATTCACATTATACACTCACAGATATACATATTTATATCTGAATTCATTCTTTATTATTTTGCATTTGTGGGTCTATTTTGTCAACTTTAAATGGATGATGTCATGAAACTCCAAAATATTTTACATAATTTTTATGTTTCCAAAAACAGTTCTTGGCTTCATCTAAACTAATGTTATAAGAAGCTAAGATTTTCATCAGTAATTTTTTTCACTATGTATTTGTGTACAGTATCTAGAGTCATGCTGGTGAAAGCTTCACTTGCAAAACTTTATTTTTTTGTCTGGCAACACTTGATTTCCCTGTGTTTTCTAAGGTACTGGACACATCAAAACATACATATATTTCAACATAATTTTCTATTTATTTTACTTTGATGCAACATCTTTTCTCTCTGCAACATGGAAGCAGCATTTCTCTGGCAAACTAACTGGTAAAGCAAGAAAAGCTGATAACACTGACCAATGAAACGGCAAAGAAAATGTCTAATATACACACTGATATAGACATAAAAGTTAAAAAAGAACCTATTGTCATTGGTTTACCTAGTTTATTTTCCTCATGAGAAGCTCTTCAGTTTTTGAGTTAAGTTTTATGAGACATGCAATCTCAGCCTCTTAAAGAACTTAAATAATAGCATTATTTTGAACCACCACCACCTCAAGATTTCAATCTAGATAAGATTTTGTCATTAAAAAAACATGTTTAATTCTTTAGAAAAAGTAAAAATCTAATGCTTCCACCTGCTCTTAACTCAAACAGGCATATTTTAAAATGGTTTAGTGACAAAAATAAAGAACTTTAAAAGACTATTATTTTTAATTCAATTTACTTTGTTCAAAGTATTAAGAAATAAAAAAAATTGTTAAAAACAAAGAAAAGATTACTAAACTGGTATGTAATATTGGTCCTATGACAGTGAATTCTTGAAAATCTCTTGCCAGATAAAGAAGAGAACTTAATCAAGTATGGTTCTACCGAAGGATGCTGAGAATCCCATGAACTGAAATATGTCATGAGAAAGTTTTAAGGAAAATGGAAATGAAAAGGATTCTGACACTTAGTATCAAAAAGAGACAGTTGAAATTCCTGGGATGCATAATGCAGAAAGAATGAGTCAAGGGTCCTTACCTGTAACTCCAGAATGAACTCTTCCTAACACTATATATACAATGCCCTTTGAGAGAGAGGGAGTCGAGTTGGTAGTAGTTCACTCCAAACCAGACTGACAGTCATACTAACACTTTCCACATTTTGTATTGTTATTTCTTGTTCATATATAATTGTTATTTCTACCCATGTGGTCGTGTTGCTCTTTTCGGATCTTAATTTGGTCTATCACAGAATGCTTTGAGGCTCACAGAACATTGAAGGCAAGAGAGACAGAGGGAGACAGCAAGTAACAATCTTTTAAGGGAGACAGCAAGAAGATGCCAATTAATGTTGCATTTAATTTTTTGGAGATTGTAGCTATCAGGGAAACAAGCAAATGGTAAAAAGTTCCACAAATAATAAGTGCAAGAAAAGAGTAGCAGAGGCAGTTACATTTAACTATTTTGATGGTAAAAGGGTGAGATGTTGATACCAATCTAGTATCACAGGTAAATACATGTGGTCTGGGAACCAAGAGAAAAAAGTACATCAGAGCAGTTGCCATGAAAATACTAGAAGAAAAGACAGAGGGAAGCCACTTCACATCAGTGAGAAAGTGACTTATGGTGAGTTGCTAAGTTTGGATTAATTATACTGCTGATCCTTCTTTGGAATTTGTCAAGAACAATGTTGTAACCATAAAAGGTTACTGCATGAGTAATCACCAAAATGGAGGTTGGGAATAATAGTATATCAATAAGTACATGACTCGCATGCTGTATGAAGTAGCTACATGGCTAGGGAACTGCTAGTCAGTATAATCACTCTCTCTACTCTACTACGATAGGGTCCATGTATTTACAAGGATAGGAACATCCCATTCCTGTATACAGGTGGGTATACAACAAACCCCAACATGAATCAGCACCCAATCAGATAGGCAACAGTATTCAATGAATGTATGAATTGTAGATTTATAAATGTGCAAAATAAATTTGCTTCTTCAGATGCAAAAGATAATTTTGCTCAACTGATTTTACATGACTTCTTTCTTGGGCCAAATCCAATTCATATCTCATCATGGCTCTCTACAACTTCCTATTATTTGTAGCTCTAAGCAATGTTTGTTTCTTTTTCTATCTATCTCAGTCCCTATTCAGCGATTCATTTGCATCAGCTCTGCCCATTCTTGCCTGAATGTAAAATTTTTCAAGCCTTCTTCACACATGTGGAAAGTGCTAAGCAGTAGAAAACTTATGTCTATCCATCAATATCAAGACTGTGTATTGTCAGTGTACACAACAAGTAGTAGTAAAAAAAAAAATAAAAGCAGACAAACAAAATATTAATTCTGAATAACTTATTTTTTGGATTGCTATATATTTGTATTTTTAGTTGCAAAATTTCAGTGCTCTAGAGTTTCTTGAGAGATAAAACTGATGTCATGAAAACTACAAGATGTAATAAAATATAGAGGAGTTTCAACAAAATATTAATCTACATCTAAACTTATCTACAAATGAAATTGTGTGTGTCCATTACCTATAGACCCGAAAACAGCTGAACTGATTTTCTTGAAAATTTACACAGTTGTACTCTAAGCATTTGCAAGTGTTCTTAGCTAGGTTTTGTGTTGAGGTACCCTCGATAAATATCGAAAATCGATAATCAAAAAAATTGGGTTATAGAAGGAGTGGTCCGATTTTAATCAAATTTGATACACTCATCGACAAAGACATAAGAAATGATATTCAGAAGTTTCAAGGTTGCAGTTCTTACAATAGTGCAGAAAATTGATAATATATATATATATATATATATATATATAAAAGGCAAGATGTTTGTGTGTGTCTGTTGATGTGCATGTACGTCTGTATTTTTTTCAGCCCTTTTATTTTATTTTTTGCTTCAGGTTTGGCTCTAATAGGTATAATTGTAGTTTTTAGTCTCAGCCATGATACCATTTGCTCAGAGGACTTATTTAGCCTTCAAAATTTAGTTTTCAATGAAAAAAACTTATTTGATATTGATACCAGGAAATCAAAATTTGACTTATACCCATTCATTTTTCTTTCAGTCTATGGTTTCACTTTAACTGGAAACAACTATTGCTTTTTAGTCTTTCATGCCAATGTCCAAAGAGTCTGAGCTCCAGAACCAGGCATTAGTTTTAAAGGTCTCATTACACCAAAGCAACACAGGGCTATACTGCTAGTTTTAAATAATTATCAGGCCAAAAAATATTCACTCAGCATTTTGCGTTTAAAATTGACATTAACCTAATTTATGAGTTAATTTTTCAATTATTATTTAAAATCTTCATCACAATCAGGCTGACATATTTATTAACATTGAAATGTCAGCAATTTTCTTGTTATCGAGAATCATAAGCAAAATATTTTTCATCGACAATGATTTTTTTCATCCAGTTGTTTTTACTGTCATAATTTATATATTGATGTATATATATTGATATCTTATAAAAACCAATTTTATTTGTTTTCCTGTCCACTCACACACAAATTTAGATAAAAAATTTGCAGTTCATCAATTTAAAGTATTGACAATATATTTATTGTGCTTCCCACAACTTGTATGGCTGTAGTTTGTGATAACAAAACTTGAAGACATAGTATTATCAACAGTTATTGATGTATCATATGAAGGTACAATCAGAAATATCTGATTGTCAAAAATTGTAGTAAAATATTTTGACGTATACTCACTTGAAGATAGCAGTCATTAATCATTAAATGAATTTTACATTACTATTTAGAAAACTTGAATTTACTTGTAAAGAAAAAAGTTTAATAAACCACTCTATAAATATCTTAATCAAATGAGAAGTTATGTCACTTGGGAAAGCAGATAATTAGAAATGAGCATAATATTACAAAGTCTGAAACTGGATGAGAAAATTGCTTTATTAAGTTTGATAAAAGTACTGTGCTAACAAAAATCATGCTATGATGTTTTGTTTTTGCTGTGCAATTTATATTTATTTTGAAAATACAAGCAAAATGTTTGTATTATATATAAAATTTTCTTTTGTCTGTATTAAAGAAACATTTTAGGTGACTTGTAACCCTATTTTGAGAACTTTAAAATTGCATAAAAAGTGAAAAACAAAGATATAAAATTTTTTAATAAATTTAAGTTTTTTTTAAAACAAAACCACAAAAGACTTTTTTTTATTTTGAGTCCTTAGATTTGTTTTGATATATATAGGGAAAAGTCATGAAACTTGAAAGAGTTACCGAGATGAACACTATTATTAATTTTAGAATGTTCTATTAACTAGAACTGACTGACAATTTTTTTTACAAATCTTTCATTTTTATTACGTTATTCTTCATTGAAACTTTTGAGTTATTTTACTTATTTTAGCCTGAAAGATAAAAACAAATTTTCAAAAGTTAATAATGCTTCATCTCATAAATTAAGACAATGTTCGACATATCTCATATAACTTATGTAAACAATATGACATTATATCAGATAAGAGAAGAAAAGAACAAAGCTATAGAAAAAATTTCAACATCTGTTGATTTAGTACCATCAGTAAGTTAGTATCACTGTAAGACACACTCTCAAGAACAAGGGACATTAGTTCAAATATTGTTGAAAGCTGAGTCTTCATTTATGATCTACACTGCTTAATAAATGGTTGTAGAATAAATAAATAAATAAATGATCTGAGATTAACAACAAGAAAAAATGGAATGCGAATTAATCATTATTTGTATTTATATCTGAGATGAGCAATTTCAGGATGGTAGTGTAGTGGATACAGTAGTTGGTTATACATGTGTTAGTATCATCTAGTGGTCATGAGTTCAATCCTTGGATTTGGTAGTGAGAAAACCAAATTCCAGCATGAAAGAACAATAATTGATTTCAAAGGATATTTTGCAATAATCGAGATATTCCACATCAGCCAATCTATGGACACCTGATGATGTCCAGAGAGTACTTGGTTGAAATGTTGTGTCTATGATAGCATTTATATCAACCAAGATGAGAAGAAAAGTTTGAAATAATTTCAAGATTATTAAATTAAACATTACTAATTAAATTTGTTTATCTTGGAATTCAAAACAATTTAAGATTATTTACATTCAAATATTTTTAATTAATTCACCCGAAACAATGTGATAATGCAACAAAGTGCAAGGGGGCTACTAGGAATGAAAGTGGGTGAGAAAACTTTTGAAGTAACTAGAAAATCTAATCTTGTTCAAAATACCCTCCCTGAGTGTGAACAGGATGATCGGTGAACCTGTTTACTCTTATTGAAGAAAAGAAAAAATAAATCGTGAATAAAATTTCAGGTTTTAGGCAGAGATGTTAGATGTATACAGTTGAAGTTGATGATAGAAAGAATCAGAAATCCAGTTCATAACAGAAAACAAAGGATGAATCTCTGTTACTGCTAAAAAGACTTCAGAGGCGTTTGAATTGGACAATAGGCAAACATATCTTCTTCTATCGAGAAAAAGAAATAGTGAATAAAATTTCAGAGTCTAGATGGAGATGTTAGAAGTATAGTGATGAAGTAGACTTTACAAGGAACCAGAAAATCAGTCCTAAACAGGAAACAAGTGAAAAACTTCTACCCCTGTTCAAAAGACCAAGGAGGAATTTAAGCTGGATAGGCAAATTTGTCTACTTCTATTACAGAAGCAGGTGTGGAAATGTTCCAAACGCAACTAAGAAAAATCTCACTCTACCAAGCAAAGAAAAAAAAATCTCATTTGATGATTTGTTCAGATTTTGTTCACCCTTTGTTGCATATTGGTTACAATTGTAACCAATATGCAACCAAGGTTAGAGAAACGTTACAATTGTAACCAATATGCAACCAAGGTTAGAGAAACGTTACAATTGTAACCAATATGCAACCAAGGTTAGAGAAACGTTACAATTGTAACCAATATGCAACCAAGGTTAGAGAAACGTTACAATTGTAACCAATATGCAACCAAGGTTAGAGAAACGTTACAATTGTAACCAATATGCAACCAAGGTTAGAGAAACGTTACAATTGTAACCAATATGCAACCAAGGTTAGAGAAACGTTACAATTGTAACCAATATGCAACCAAGGTTAGAGAAACGTTACAATTGTAACCAATATGCAACCAAGGTTAGAGAAACGTTACAATTGTAACCAATATGCAACCAAGGTTAGAGAAACGTTACAATTGTAACCAATATGCAACCAAGGTTAGAGAAACGTTACAATTGTAACCAATATGCAACCAAGGTTAGAGAAACGTTACAATTGTAACCAATATGCAACCAAGGTTAGAGAAACGTTACAATTGTAACCAATATGCAACCAAGGTTAGAGAAACGTTACAATTGTAACCAGTATGCAACCAAGGTTAGAGAAACGTTACAATTGTAACCAATATGCAACAAAGGGTTAAGGGGATCATGCCAAAAGCTTTACTGCACATTGCCATCCTTGCCATCTTGAAAAACTCAGTATAAAAATAATCTGAAACGAAGCCATAGAAAACAATTTACCTATGTAGATTTTTCAATAGACTTGAAACAAAAACTAAAGATCAAACTAACAGATGAAATGTTAACTCGATATGGTGATATTGATCTTTATTCTATAGCTTTGATCAGGTCTTTTTTTTCCATTATCTATTATTCAAAGATAAAAAGGTTTTATCTACTAAATCACTGTCTTAATAGTACCTAAAGTAATAAACATAAAAATTTGGAAAAGCTATTAATATCCACCTTTTTGGAAAAATCAATTTAACATTTGGGTGAATGCCCAAGCCTGCACATAGTCAAGTTGAAAAATAAAACAGAAAAGTAAGACAGCATAGAATTTCCCCTTTTGAATTAGCATCGTAAAGAACTGCACCACAAAAATGTCCAGAGAACCCATTTCCATATTTGCCTTCACTCAATTTTGGATGTTTTATGCCATGTCACTCTTTTCAATCAGCCATGACTACATTGCTGAAAGACATTTTGACTGGATCTATTCAGAGATGCCCCAGTTTGGTTTGTGACACAGCCATTTCCATTAACAAGTATAAAAATTTGCCACCTTTTGACAAATTTCCATCAAGTTGTTAGAAATGGAAGCTGAGAAAACATATTTATTCATTCTTGGTGAGGAAGGAGAAGAATCCTTTTTTACTTGGCATTTATTTTGTCTTTTATTTTGCTTAACTTTTTTAATAATACATTATATAATGCTATAAAAGGTGTTAATTGTATTTTTTCTTGGAGAAAGAGAATATTACTTTCAGGATGTTAAATTTTCAGTTACGAATTTTCCCACACACACATTGAATGTTGATAAATACTACATCTGTATCTGTGTCTATTTGTGTACTGCTGAGGTCTGTACATATTGGCTTACAAGAAAAAATGTGTGTATACATCAGAAAATATAAATGCATCTCTGGAAACACATATCCATCCCTTCATTTTAGTGAAAAATGAAAGGTGAAGAAACATGTTAAGAAAGATGCATTAGCTTGTGTGAATCCTTAAAATATTTTTCATCTCAGATTTATGTCCATTTCACACATACATATTCTTTCTATCTATCTGCACACACATATATATATATTGTTGAGTTGTAATAATACTTAGTGCCAAGATGGTTGTTTTTACAGGGATTTATTGATAAGAAAAATATTTTGGCAAGTTTTTTTTTTTTTTATAAAGTGCTCGATTTCAGAATGGAGCATAAATAGGATTAATGGGGAGAAGGTTGTCACTTAACTGAAGCCAAAACATGCCAACTTCAAAGTTTTGTGAAGGCGCACTATGATGTCCTCACTCAACAGGGCTTTTCTTCTTCTTTTGCTGTTGTGTTCTTATCTTATTCTTGTTTATATGGAACTTGGTGAAATTTGATATTTTTTTTATTTTTTTCAATTTATCACATCCTGTGCATATATATATATATATATAAATAAATAGATAGTAAGGGATAGAGGAAGATAGTAAGGGATAGAGTAGCATTCTATGTAAATACATGAATACAAAGTTCAGCTCAGGAGGCAAGAATAGTAGTGACAACTGAACTCATGAAAGATTTATCTATGATCAATCAGCAATAAGTTAAACTGATTTTTGAGCATAATTGCCTTCTTAGTCACTATTTAATCCAAAATTTTTCATTCATTATGTTGATCAGAAATTAGTTATTGTGGCAGACTACTGATCTATCTTCACACACACACACACACATATATATATATATATGATGAAGATGTAATTTCAAGCTATATTTCCGGGTAAAAGGACACTATAGTGAAGACAGACAATATAAAATATAAAAATACATTGAAGTCAAGACCAAGCATCAAAGGTTCATGCTTGAACATATTGCATCTCAAGAAAAAACAGACATTAACCACTGAAGGTTGACCTAAGTATTCACTTATAAATGGATGTGATGTCATTTATATTTATTTCAATATTTTTTGTTGAATTCAGTTGACAGGGACTGTCTTTAATAATTTACTGTATTTTTGTAATTTCCAAATAATTTGTGGATAAATTCTCCAAATTTCATGTTCAAATATATAATTATGATTTTGATGTACAAATTCAAAAATAAGGAAATACAATTCATAAACAGAAAGAACTTCCCATTAGAATCTAACAACACACATTTAAATGAATTCTATGTGACAACATATAATTTAATGTTTAGAATTTGATATGTTTATAGTAGGAGAGTTGACAATATCAGAGACAGAAATAGATGATTTGAACAAAGGAATCAACATTGCATGGTGCCTGTTTCATGCCTAAATTTGATTTTGAAAGCACAAAAAGAAGGTAGTATTGAATGAGCATGCTCCCAGATACTATCATATGAATATGTGTGTCCCTCAAGGCTTTATTCAAGGTTTTGTGCCGTTTCTGATCTTCATTAACGATCTCCCTGATTTAATCAGATCTCAAGTAGGCATCTACACTGATGACACAACCATTTACTCCAGCCTCAATAAGAAATCTGTTAAGGCTGCCAAAGCAAACCTTGCTGCTGATCTTGAAAAGAACCTCCAATCTCCAGCAGAAAATCTGCAATGTAATAGATCCCAACCTGGTAGCTCAACTCCAGTCACTTTTGCATCAACGTAATTAGGCTTCCCTCTGTCTCTTTTCCAAATACTTTCGCACTTCTGCTCGAATGAGCATAGCTCACTGGTGTCCCCTCTGCATGAATTTACTCAAGCTACTAGACTAGCAATCAAATCCCACCCTTTTACAGTGAAACCAATCAAATGTAACTGCAACTTCTATTATACCAGCTTCTTTTCTCGCACTTCCCACCTGTGGAATTCTTTTTTATATACTTGTTTCCTTGATGGTTACAATCTCCAAGAATTTAAATGCAATGTCAATTGCCATCTCTTATCTCCTTGGCTCACAATCTTTCCCTGACAACTCTTGTCTCATGTTCTTTGTCCCTTTCCACTCTACTCTCATGCCCTTCTTGTCACATTAATGTTCTCATCCTTTTGTTATCCATTTTTTGACACCCCCTGTAATTTGTTCCTCCTTTTAATCACTCTCCTCTCTTATTTAACCACCTGCTCACCAGTGGCAGTACTACTACTACTACTACCTTGCCCGGGGTGAAATGATTACAAAAAAAATCTATAGTATATGTGTATGTTTGGTTTTTTTGGTAGATCAACATATATATTTGTACATTTTATTTATATTTCATGACATTCTTAATATTATTTTAATTTTAAAATGACAATGAATTTACAAGTCTGAAGTTATTCATTATTTTCGAAAATTTTATGTAGAATATAAATATCTCTCTCTCTCTCTCTATATATATATATATGTCTGTGAAATGATTTGTTTGAACATTATTTTTTATCAATACTCATATTTAAGTAGATATTCTGTTTATAATTAAACAGTCTTATATATTTATTTCCACTGGCCTGATTATTTATGAGAAATTTTTATTATGAAAATGTGTGTCATTAGGCAGGATTCGAACCTGCAACCCCTGTCCACATAGGGGATGCCACCATGTGACCTGGTGTGTCTTAGACCTCTCGACCATAAATGACGATCAGTCTAAACAAAGTCAAATTAAGCCTATAACACAATTTTTGAATTCATTGTAACCATCACTGCTCTGAAATGTATCATAATGTCAACAAATGTAAACATGCTACAGAAATTAACAAAGATAAACAAAACTTAGTTGTAAACAACCAACAATTTGAAATGATTTGTTTGAACGTTATTTTTGATATTCATATTTAAGTAGATATTCTGTTTATAATCAAACAGTAATAACACACATTTTTATAATAAAAATTTATCGTAAATAATCAGGCTGGTAGAAATAAATATATAATACTGTTTGATTATAAATGGAATATCTACTTAAATACAAATATCAATCAAAAACAATGTTCAAACAAAACATTTCAAATTATTGGTTGTTTATAGCCAAGTTTTGTTAATCTTTGTTAATTACCATAATATATTTCCATATATGTGTATATATATATATATATATATATATATCAATGTGTATATTCTAAAAAAGAAGTTGGAACTACACAGCTCTATTTGATTTTACTACATTTATTGTGTTCTAGTGTTTGGGCATTTCTGTTTGTGTTCATGTTTACATCTTTATGTTTGAGTTCCATTTGTAAACAAGTACACATTGAATACACATTTTGCTCAGAAGATATATTTTGGCTTGTATGATGAATATGATTGAAACACTTTTTTGCCAGTATTTTTTAAATAAAATCTTTTAGATAAAATTATTTAAACATATGTCTACTAAATGAATAATTGAATATATAACATGCTTCAACATGATTCAATATAATTTTTTAATGTTTATTTTGTGATATTTCATATTTTCAAGCCTCTGGGTATGTTTATTTTATGGCATTAAACACATGCATATGAAGAAGTGCTGAAAAGTTCTCACTCCAATTTGTTTCCCAAGATTTGGGACATGTAATAAAAAGAGAAGCTTTAGGCTATCAGGATGTGTGTTGTGGAACAAGAATTCAGGGAGCTGAGTTCGGATTCCAGTTGAATTCCTTGCATTCACTTAGGCGCTAATACCCTTGGAAAAGGTATTAAGCTGTCTCTTTTCTCCAGTTATGGGTTAAATAACAGGACAGATTGGGTTCTATAACTTTGGCTGACAACCAGTCTACTAATAAAAGCAATGGTAACCTACTGCGGGATAATCTTCTGCCTAGTCAGTCATGTCTCTTTTTTGAGATATGATAACCTAAAGTGTTTATCACGTACAGCACTTAACTGACTGACTGAACACTTCTGGGCACATTGAAGGCAAGAGATACCAGGAAAAGCTTGGATCTTGTGAAAATGGGAGTGAGCAATAACTGATTAGTAGTAAAACATAATCTAAAGAAGATATCTCTAGACAAGAGCAGTAAAAGAAGAGCAGTTTACCTGTTGTGTCTGTATACACCTTTGTGCAAATTAGCCAAGTGCCTTGACAATTGTGAAAATTAACTGAAACAAAATGAGTAATGTCATCCTAGAATCTTTCACACTTTCCTTGATCATGTATATATCGTCTCTTGGCATTGTTTTTCTCTTCCTACCATATTTTCCTTTGTTTTGAACTGTTGGATTCATTTTATCTCTTTGCCTTGATAATACAACTGACAGTTGAAAGGCTGACGCTAACAATAACTGCAATCTCTCTTTAAGGCTTCCTGGTGTGTTCATGCAGCATTACAGTTTTTTTACAGACAATGGCCATGGAACAACTAATTGATGGTTGAGACAATAGTATCTGGGAATGATAAAAATCAAATGCGAACCCAGATGAGGCAATATTTTTCAAGATCAAACAAATTTTATCATAGAATTTGAAAATAGATTGATATTACTGAAGACAACTACAAATGACCCAATTTGAGAAAAAATAGAAATCAATTACACTCTGTCACTCCTGTGGGTATAAAACTGACTGTATGATGTAAGTAAGGAAACTAAAGTCATTGTTTCAATTAATTTACATAAGTGTGTGTACATATATATTTATATATATATATATATATATATATATATATATATATATATATATATTTATTTTAATCATTTCACCCTGAGCAAGGCAGAAATGCCACTGATGAGCAGGGGGGAAGCTGCATAACTGTAAAAAGATTAATTAGAAAAGAGTGAGGAGTACAAACTAGTTAGAAAGGAGCAATAAAAAGCTGAGAATGCAGGTGCGATGACAGATACATAGGTGGAGAGAAAGGGAAGGTTATACGGGGGTGGGGAGAGAGCTAGAGTCCAGTGGTTAATAGATGAGTATTGACATTGCATTTAAATTTCTGGAGGTTGTAGCCATCAGGAAAGCAAGAATATAGGAGCGAGTTCCACAGGCGGGAAGTGCGAGAGAAAAAGCTGCAGGAGTAGAATTGTTGTCTGCATTTGGCTAAACTGACTGTGAATGGGTGGGACCCAGTTGCCAGTCTGGTTGTACGAGTAAACACCTGCTGAGGAGGCACCAGTGACTGATATATATATATATAAAGCAGTCATTGTTTGCATAGTTAGTTCTCTTTAACTCCAGAAACAATGTTTATATAATTAACTCCCTTGAGATAAAGGGTACTATCAGACATGACTTCCAGAGGAGGAGTCAGAAAGTAAAGATATATCTAGCAACACACACATGCATTTGCTACAGATTCTAGCATGTCTTAAAGTCTTTTTTTCATGGGTCTCATATCACACCTATACTCCAATAAGCTTTTTCTTCTTCTTGACTGTCAAACATATATATTACCACTGTAAGGGGTCAATTCAAAATTTCTTCCATGTTACTTGGATCGACATACACCCAGTGAAGGTAGAAAAGATTAAAACATTACGTAAATTGTATAAGGAAAAGTCTGCTTCACAAATTTGAGTGAATGGAAGGAAGAACAAAGACTGAAAACAGAAAGAGACATAATTTATGTATAAAACGTTTGCTTAATACTTGTATATATATATTATTTTGGTACAAGTTTTAACAAAAATGTATTTCCTTTTATTATTCACACACATAGTAACTTTACTGACATATAAACACGCTTAATTCAACTACAGTCTAAATATGCTTGACACGTGCATCATTTTGCATACATACCCTTACATTCAAAATCATGATCTATTGCTTTTATTACACATGAAATAAACACATATAAATAGGCATAAGTTGTTTTTTTCTACTTTTAAAAATGACCAGCTATTGCTTTAATATATATGACCTGTATCTGGCCAGTAAAATCAAACCTCAATTAACATACTGTCTGTTTGGATTTTTAAAAATTAAAAAATATTAAACCGTTTGTTTTTAAAAATTGCTCTCTCTTTCTATATATATATATAAATGTATACATGCACATATACAAACAACAATGAATGAACTGTTTAAATTATTTCAACAGATATATTAGCCCAAATTACACAGAAATATCTTCAAATACTAAAGAGTAAATTTATTCAATAAAATAACCATTGGCTTCCACTATAGTATTCAAATGACTTCAAAATCTCTTGCACCTCTTCCGTATGGTCTCCTTGTTTAAGTTGGTGCTACAATACTTGCCTTCAGTTCATCTTTGGTTTTACAAAAGTTTGATGGTCTTCCACTCAATTGCACCCCACATATATTAATCAAGGTGGTCAGATGTAAGGGATGATATGGTTTCAGAAATTGTCTGACAGCCATGACTGTGTTCTTCTGCCTGGGTGGTATGGTACAGAGTCCGGTTGCCAAGCAACAGGGTCTTCCAGCAGCTGTCCACTTGAGCTAGGGCTGCACAATCTTCTCAGGTCACTTGATGTAGGCCTCCTTGTTAAGTTTGATGTCCAGTGTGAATATGAATGGAGTCAAAACATTGCTGTAACTATTAATCACTAATCCAAATCCTTCCAAATCCTCTGCACTACTGAAAAATAAACTTTGAGCAACAAATGACATAAAATAGTGGGGTGTCACCATTGCAGATATTCTGAAAGGAAATGTTTCATTGGTGCATTGGAAATTTGTTTCCTTAAAATTTAAATTGTGTTCATACAAGCTTGATAAAAGGACAATACAATTTCAGTTTTAGAATAAGGAGTTACTGTATTGAGCTGTCACATGAAATTTGTTGTTCTGAACACACAACAAATAAAATAAAGTCACTGAAATCACTACAGCACCAAAATTCTACTAAATAAAGATCTCTGGATGTAATACTAGGTATTTTAGACTTTAATCTTCTATTCTGCCAAATGAGTTGAACATAATTTTTTCTTCTCTGCTGTTAGCAATTTCGGTCAATATATGTAAACTCCAGATTGATAAAAATTTTCGATTACAGATTAGCATTTCTGTTTTGTGACTTTTTAATTTTTCATCATAAATATTCAATGTTTGATAAGTATAAAAAGGGCTTTTTTTGACTTATTTGCTCTGAACTTTTCAGAATGAACCAGCTGATGGAAATTTTCCCAAAGTTTTTCCTTGTTATCATATTTCTGAATTAACATTTATCATACTCATCATTTATGTATTAAAAATCATGATTTTTTTATTGTTTTACTTTTTAAATGTTGGAAATAGAAAGGATATATTTTTTCCAGAACTGTGTTTGAAACATTGGAATTTACAGCATTCATGATGAAATGTCCCCAGCTAAAATGTTTTTTAGTTACCTATCTTTTTTTATGTGTTGTGTCCTTGAAGCAAATGAAAACACACAAACGCTGGTACAAGTAATAGATTTTAAAAACAGATTAGTAAAGATACTGAGTATAGAATAGACTAAAATAATAGGATTATTTTATTAGTTTCTTTAAATCATGATGTGCCAGCATTCAAATAGTTAGTGGCTCAGAATGAGAACTTAAGAAGTTTATTAATGTTCATGAGACTCAATTTAGCCCAAATATCTTTTCTAGCTCCAACTATTAGATAAATAGCAGGAGATACTGTGGTCTATATCTGTGGTTGTCAACCAGTCTAGGAAAAGGAAAACTCTGTACAGAAAACAACTATTGATAATTCCTTGATTATACAGAATGCTTTTAAGATGAATGGGAAATGGACCTAAGGAAGATGATAATTATCAGTCATAATGTTGCATTTTGTCACTTTCGTTAAGAGTAATATTTCAGGTTCTTTAGCTAAAAAAGAAAAAAACTTTCAAAATGACCTTAGACTATAATTCCAATATACTAGAACAAAAATTTGTGTTAAAGTGAATTTTTTCTATGAATTAACATTCGAAGTCAAAGAATGTATAGAAAAACCCAACTGAATGAGAATTTAAATTAAGATATATATATATATATATATATATATATATTGGTCTATACTTCTGAGATGAGGTGGTATTCACATTAATTACACTGGATGGACTGTTGTCCTCATCTTGACTGTTATGTTTATGAAGTTTCGCCCATAGTACACTTCAGCCTTCTTCAGGTACTCGTAGTTTTGAACCAAACCCTTTATTTTAATCACTGGGATATATACTTCTCAGTTCATGTGCAATGCCACTTTTGGATACCATGTAGTTATTTCCCCTTTAACTCAATTCTCTAATTATTTGTTCACCACTTCTGTTGCCAGGTATTGAACTCAAAACATTGTGAGTCATGTCACTGGAACTTATTGGCTAGTTACAGTGACTTGACCCAAAAAATTGCGAGTTTAATACCCCAGTGATCAAAATAAAGTGTTTGGTTCAAAATTTGGTCTACTAGAAATTTGGAAAAAGTATGCTGTACTTTTTGGTCAGTCAATTAAGTGCCATATGTGAAACAGGCTTGGGCGATCATGTCTCGAAAGAGACATGACTGACTATGTAGAATATTATGCTTTCTGTGGTAGACTGGTTGCCGACCAAGGCTATAGAACCCAATCTGTCCTGTTATTTAACCCATAACTGGAAGGAAGATGGATTAATACCTTTCCCAATGGTATTTGTGCTTAAGTGAATGCAATGAATTCAGCTCCCCGATTTCTCGTTCCGAGCCGATATCCACTGCACCACAACGCACATATGCCAAAATCTATAATACAAACATTTAAGAGTGTTTTGGGAATCAATCTGAGAACAGTGCAGAGGATTTGGAAAGAGTGGGATTAGTTTCATAGTGATTACAAAAGTGTTTGGAGTGATCACTAGTTAGGGCAATGTTTTGACTCCATTCAATCACACTTGATCTCAAACTTAACAAGGAGCCCTACATCAAGTGACCTGAGGAAATAGTGCAGCTCTAGCTCAAATGTATAGCTACTGGAAGACTCTATTGTCTGGCAACAGAACACTGTACCATTCCATAAAGCAGAAGAACACAGTCATGTCTATCAGAGAATTTCTGAAACCACATCATCCCTTACATCTGACCACCTTGATTAATATATGTTGTGTGCAGTTGAGTGGAAGACCATCAGACTTTTTGTAAAACCAAAGATCGCCCGGTTCACACTCCACCCACATCTATTGAACAGATAAAGAGGCTCATCCCTTGTTTCCTGTTTAGGATGTGGTTTCCGGCTTCCTCTTTTCCATTCTTTTTGCCCTTACGTAGCCCCCTGCGCATCAGTGGCGTTATCGCCTTGCTTGGGGTGATATGATTAAAAAAAAAAAAGATGAACTGAAAGCAAGTATTGTAGCACCAACTTAAACAAGGAGACCATACAGAAGAGATTCAAGAGATTTTGAAGTCATTTGAATGCTATGGTTGAAGCCAATGGTGATTTTATTGAATAAATTTACTCTTTAGTATTTGAAGATATTTTTGTGTAATTTGGGCTAATATATCTGTTGCAATAATTTAAACAGTTCATCCATTGTTCCTTGTATATGTGTATGTATAAATTTATATATCTAGAGAGATTTTTAAAGACAAACGGTTTAAAAATGTTATTTTTAATTTTTAAAAATCCAAATAGACAATATGTTGATTGAGGTTTGATTTTACTGGCCAGATACATGTCATGTATATCAAAGCAATAGCTGGTCATTTTTAAAAGTAGAAAAAAACAACTTATGCCTATTTATGTTTATCTCATGTGTAATAAAAGCAATAGATGATAATTTTGAATGTCAGTGTATGTATGCAAAAATGATGAATGTGTCAAGTATATTTAGACTGTAGTTGAACTAAGCATGTTTATATATCAGTAAAGTTAGTATATATGTGAATAATAAACAGAAATACATTTCTGTTAAAAGTTGTACCAAAATAATATATACAAGTCTTAAGCAAACATTTTCTATATAAGTAAATGTTTTTAAAGTAATTTGTTAATGGTTAGAATCTTTCAATAATATATGCATTAAAGAACTAAATATTTATGTATTAAAATTATTATAATAAGTTATTATATTAAGTAATACAATATTTAGAAATATTTTGAACATCACACATCACTCAATAATTCCTATGCCTAATTAATAAAACAACAACTTTTAGGCAAAATACGACTTTATCCATCAACATAGACATTTTTTAGGGTGATATACTGATTCCAACGCATCTCTGACAATTTGATGCTTTTTTTGTAGAATGATTTTTCTTTGGCCTTAAAATAAGCTACAGTTTCTGATATTACTTCTTCTCTGAAACCAAATCTTTTTTCCCTGGAGCATTATTTTGAGGTCTGCAAACAGCCAGTAGTTGCTGGGAGCCATATCTGGTGAATAGAGTGGATGCTGAAGCAATTCATAGTGCAGTTCATGTAGTTTTGCCATCGTTACAATCAAGTGACATGGTGTGTTGTCTTGGTAAAAGATCACTTTTTCTTTATCCTTTGTGGTCGTTTTGCTGATTTTTTTCTTTCAGACACACCAATAATGATATATATTATTTGCTATTTATGGTTCTTCCTTTCTTAACATAATTGATGAAAAAAATCCCAAAATATAGAGACTAAAACCTTCCTTGCTGATGTTGGGGTTTTTAGTCGCTTTGGACAGCTTTTGCCTGTTGCTATCCACTCAGCTGACTGCTGATTTGACTCCAGTATGTAATAGTGGATCCATGTTTCATCCATTATCAAATAGTTATGCAAAAATCATTCTTGTTGCACTGAAAAGTTGCAGTCAATGCTCTGAATTGTTGATGCATTGTTGTTTTTGATCAACTGTGAGCAAATGCAGTACCCATTTTGAACACAGCTTTCCCATTAACAAACATTCATGCAAAATGGTGAATACTCTGTCTTCTGATATGTTCAACTCCTCTATTATCTCAAGCAACTTAAATTTATGATCAGCCAAAACGAGTTTGCAAAATTTTTTTTTGTGTTTTCCAGGACAACTGCCAATTTTGGGCGACTTGAGCATCCTGCATCATTTGTGTCTGTATGACTGCATTTAAATTCAGCATACTACATCTTAACCATTGTTTCTGATGGAGTAGAGTCCAAATAACAATTATCAAGCCATTTCTTTACTTAAACAGTATTTTTTCCCATCAGAAAGCAATGTTTTATCAACACAGGAAATGTAGATTTTTCCATTGTTTTGAAAATTTGCAACAGTAGCTTCACTTAGATAACTGTAATTTTTCAACTAATAATCCGGTTAGGCCAAAATTTTGTCACGTGCCATTTGAAGTTTAGTAATTCATAAAAAAATCATATGGATTTTCATTTGCAGCATTATCAGGCCCGGGATTTATTGGGTCATCTGTTATATGCATTAAAGTATTGTTATTGTAATTATAAAAAAATACCATATCATATCATTACAATATTGCAGTTAAGTAATACAAATAACATTAGGAAACGCTAAATTAAACATATATATTAAAATGTTGGGTAAAATAATAATTTTGCAGTTAAAGACTTATTTTTGAAAGGAGAAGTAGAAAAACAAGCATGACTGACGACATATGAAGGGAAAAAGGAGATCACCACCCATCATGTAATGTGGATGAAATATTAGGCAGAGACCAGAACTGGAAAATATGAAAACTTCAGGTATCAACATTCATTCTAAGCCACAATAATCACCTAAAGTATCCAAGCTTAGGCAGGAATACAATATGGGAACTAGTAAAATGGAGTGCTACCAAAAAAAAAAAAACAATAATAACACCAAATATTGTAATAGGAGCTCTGCTAAAATACAATTATATTAGTTTTTTAAGTTTAAAAAACTTAAACACTGATGTCCTCAAATGGATAAAAGTGTTGGTTGAATCCAGTGACTCAAAGAGATCTGTGTTCAATATCTGGTTACAAAAACTAGAATAGTTAAGTTAAAAGGGAGGTAACTGATAATGTGATATCATGTGGTGGTAGAATAAAGAGTTTTATTTGAAAGCACTGGAGCATGCAATGGTCAAAACATTATAAAAAAGGCAACAAAGATGAGGAATACAGTCCGAACAATGTAAATAAAATATGCAATTATGTTAAGTTAGTAGAAAAGTGACTGAAGATAAGATGCCTGGTTAGGACTGATAAAATTGCAGATTCTTCTTTGTATTTTGTCTAAATCCCTAGATACATAGCAGAAGCACCAGGCCAGATGTGACAAGATTATTTAATGCATGGATAAATGGCAGACTTATAAATGTACAAGACAGGTTGAGTGAGAAAAATTGTCTAGAAACAGCTTCCCTCACAACAGATTTAGCATTTGAAAATTACTGTGAATTCAAACTATTTAAGCAACAACTCCATATTATAAAACCTACTTATTAGTAAAACTGTCTCACTCAAGGCATTGTGTCATTGTTGCTCTAAGTTACAAAGGAAATCATCAGTTTGAAAAAGATAGTGTTAAGCTAAGGTAATATGTATGTATTTTGAGTTAGTTTTATTTTTCTCAGAATAAACTGTCTTGAGTCAAGTAATTGTAATTGTAAACTCATGGACCTCCCATAACTATTGTTCAAATTATATGTTAACTTGCTATATTTAGCAGTGATATCATTACAATAGCTAATCTCTCTGTTTGATCCAGATTTAATTTCAGAGCTCTTAGGATTGTTCATTGGTTCTTTCTGTTGTGATATAACCATTATTCAATACATTCTTCCCCTCTTCAGCTTTTTCATTGTCAGTCAAATCTATAATAATCATTATCATCATCATTTACTGATAGTCTAGGATTTAGCATGTACAAATTCAGTTTGTATAGTAATTTTCCATTATTGTATCTACAACAGAAATACCATTTAATTCCTGTGCGTCATTAAAATTCACACCAAACTTGGATATTTGCAGCAGAAATTAGATGCAAATTATTTTAAACATTTTATTAAGATCAGATTTTATTTTGTTATTTCAGAATCTGAAAATAACTGAAATTTTAAAAGAAAATGGCACTGTTGAATTGTAAAGAAACAATGCAGTAATGTTTAATTTAATATATGGAATCGCTGAATAGAAAATATGAACAAAAAAAGCAAGTTACTTTTATGAGAAGAATAAATAAATTTTGGATTATATCTTTGGGAGCAAACAGACATTAATAGTTCAACTGAGAAGTGTGTATCAGCCATTGCTGATGGTTTAAGATGATAATTATTGGATTGTAACACACTAGAACCATGTACACATTTCAGAAAGTTAAACTTTTTACAAATAAAAAAACAACTGAATTTGGTGAATTCAGGTGTAAAATCAGATAATTTTAGCCAGTAAATCTTGAATTATTTTTCCCTGTTCTATTCTCAAGAAACTTAATAGTTTCATGTATCTGCCATTAAAGTCTCTATCTAAGAGAAGAAACAGTAAATTTTGAAATAAATGATTCCAGCCAACAGTTGGGATGGGTTTTATTGAGCAAAACCTTTTATTCTAGGATATTTGAGAAAATAAGCAATTCTTGTTTGTATATAGTTTTCACTGAGTTATTTATCTTTTTTTTTTATTCTGTTCATGTAAACAAAATATCAAAGGTTTTCAGTTTTTTTTCCCTGATTGTTAATGCATTATATTCATGGGCACATCTATTCTAAATTGTAAATTCTATCTGTTCTTTGGTGTGTTTGAAACTCCTCTAATGTGAGTCACACTTACTCTTCTTTGAATCAGGATGATTCCAGGATTGAAAATCTCCCTTCATCTGGGGTTTGAACATCAAGTATTGGGATTTGTGTCCAGATGAGGAGGGAACACTTAAAAATTGAAATTTTAAAATAACTGAAAAAATTAGTGATTTTAAAAATTTTAATTTACGTTGAGTTAAACTAATATGAGAACTTTGAGAATGTAACATATTCATTTTAGATTGTTCAAAATATCTAAAAAATCTTTTTATTTATCAGTTTTATTCCTTTAAAATGTCAAGGAATCAGAGTTACATTATGTGTGGTTTTGAAATACCACAGAGTTTGAGATTTGAAGAACTCAATTTTCAACCTGAATTGAAATTTTGGTTCAAGTTAATGTTTCAGCCTAAATTGAACTGAAAGCCCAAATCAAAGTTTAAGTGTGGTTTTGAAATTCTATTGTGTGAATTGAAGAATTCAAGTCTATTTCTTCAAAATTATCATTGCTGTTTTCTAAACTAGACCAGATGTTTTTTGCTTCATGCCAAAAGCCAAATTAACACTTCACAGGAGTTAGTTTCAAGGTTTTCACAGGGTGTTACTTTATAGCTATTATAATGTAATTATTTTTAATCATTTCATCGCAAGCAAGATTAGAATGTCACTAGTTATAGAGTGAAAATGAGAAAAAAAAACTGAGAATTGAGAGAGTTGAGGAAATAACAAAATATGGATAAGATTCATGAAAACAAATGATGGTGATTGATGTTGCATTTAAATTTTTGAAGATTGTATTTACCTGGGAAGACGTAAATGTAAGAGGGTTTTCAAAGGCAGGGGGAATATGAGAAAATAAACTGTTGGAGTAGAGGTGGCAGTTGCATGTAGCTATTTTAACAGGATACCTAGATGGCAATCTAAGTAGTACACATAAATTGATGTAGCTGGGTCACTGGAGAAAGAATATCATCAGAGCAGTTGCCATAAAAATATTTGTAGAAAAAACAGAAGCCTTGCCCATCAATGAGAAAATGACAGAAGTTCAGAAATTGATTTCATTGCAGATCCTTCTTTGAATTTTGTTAAAAACCTCAAGAATGAATAACAGAGGCACCTGACTTGTTTTGGCAAAGTATGGATGAATGGTAGATTTGCAAATGTGCAAAATGGACTCTGACTGAATCAATAGTTCCAGTAGCTGCTACTATTGATTCAATGTAGTTACTTCATTTCAAGTCAATTGCAAACATGAGGCCAAGAATGTCTGGTGTGTTGCTCTCCAGAAGTCTAGCATCAGCCAAACTGATCAAACAGGCAGAAAAGTTACTCTATGGTGGTTAAGTAAGAACAGTTTTGTTTTGGATGCATGAAAATTCCCAAGCCATTTTTTGTTCCAGTTAACCACTGATTGGAGGTTCTTTTCAAGAGACAGGTATTTTATTCCATTGTATCACTTATGGACACAAGGGAACATGGCTCTAAGCAATTCTTTGTAGTTTTCATGTTTGTCATTTTACTATTCCTGTTCCTTTTTGTTGTGCCACCCAAGCTTGTAAGACAGTGTTACTCTGCCCTTTTTGCCTTCATCATGAATATCAAGTTTTCTAAGCCTTCTTTCTTCATGATATGTGCTAAAATTTCAACTATGTTTTGAATATCAGCATATATCTGTTTTGGTTTCCATTTATCTCAAACTTTTTAATTGTTTTACATGCTTCATCTGTGGTATTTCTTGTATTCTTTTATATAAGTACAACTGTTATCTCAAGTATCTTCTTCATATGAAAGGAAATTATCCAGCATAGAGGAGGATTGATATTACATAGAAGTTCACACCTTTTTTTATTTGTTTCTAATGTTTTTCTGTTTTTATTTATTTGCTTAGCTTTTGGGAGGCATCTTTAACTATTCCAATGCACCTTTTTATTTTGGTTTTATTATTATCAAATTGTTTGTTTTTGTGTTTTAAAGGAAAGATGAGCATTTGCTTAACTGCATATATAAAGTTTCTTTTAAAAGTATTAATTTTTAGAGTTATATTACTTTCAACTTTCAGTTTTTTTCAACATAACTCTTCACGCCATCATCTTTTTAGCCAGTAAGACATTTTTTTTTTGTCTTGGGGGCCCAAACATACATCATTGATGTTTTCATTGACTGTGTTCTAAGAGTTTGTGGGAAAATTAGAAAAAATAAAATAATTGTTAAGAAGAAAAAACAAAATACATTTTCCCATGATGCTAGCAATGAACAAACTGTAAAAGAGGTTTTAATCACCTGCTCAATCTTATGATCCCATTTTCAAAAAGGACAAAAACTTCTTTTGAATTTTCAGTGCAAAGCATTCATTTGGTCATTTCTGCTAAGCACAAAGTTGACTTGAGCTCAACCATTATTGTCCTTACCAGGGAAACAGACATACCCAAGTGACCATGAGAATTTTATTTCCTTACAGTTTCCACGATAAAAGAATGAATAAACAGTTCGTAGTAGAAACCCAGGTTTGGCAATCTACAGTAATATGAAAAATAACTTTGGAAAAATATTATTTCTAAACACCATTTTTTACGTATCAAAATGAGACTTTAACAAATAACTTGAACTTTGACTCTTATCTTAGATTAACTTTTACTCACATACTAGAGTTGTTTGAAATTTTATTGTTTTATCAAAAAATGGATTTTAAAATTTCTAATATCTGGTCATTTGATCTGATTTTGGAAATTGAATCATGATAACTTTTCAGCACCCATTTGTATGACAACTGAAAGAACATATTGGAAACATACTAGAGTTCTTTTCACCATTAGGAGTATTATTAGTATTTCACTGTTAGATGTAGTGTTGGTACTTCACCATTAGGGGTAATATTAGTGCTTGACTGAGCCACACTCTGCTTGAAGAGCGAGATACAACCAAAAGGGGCAGGTAAGTATAAATTAAATGGTATTCATTTATCATTGATATATACAACAATGTATATATCTTTCTCTATTTTTAAGTACTTAATGTTTGTATCTATACAACAGTGATTCCATCTCTTATAGTGAAATTCCTCTAATTTACTCATCAGTTAAATGGAATGACATCATAAATGAAGTAGTATTAAGAAAATCAATTCTTCCCTTCAGCCTTTTCATTAATTCTCTTTACTGGTCATTGATTTTTGTAGTTATCTAGTATATTTCCTGGTCAATGACTTTAAAATTAGAATTTCAAATTGCCTGGTCAGTACTTTTCAGACAATCATGGAGCATTGTTCCTTGTCAATAATTTTCAGATGATTCTACAGCACATGCATCAATGATTTTTAGATGGGAACACGGCCCATTTATTGGTTAGTGCTTTTCAGATACTGTTTAGGGTCTTTCATATGATCATGTGCAACATTTGTTTTTCGAGGCCTTTTAGATGATCCTGCAAAGTATACATTTGTCAAGGCCTTTCAGAAGGTCAACCATGACATTTGCTAGTCAAGGCCTTTCAGATAATCAAGCAGCCTGTTTCATGTCAGTGATATTTTTTTAGATCATCATAGAAAATTTCTTGAATCTATTTATTGCATTTAAGGTTCCCTTATTCTAATTTCTTGTTACTGAAAAATGTTTGAAGTCATCTTGCCTTTGGTTAGAGTTTTAGTTATGGCAACTGCTTCTTTTATCTGCTGCATCGATTCTATGATTTATTCAATCATGGCTTGTTCTGGATATGATGAAAAACTTTATCTGACAGCAAAGTCTCTGATCAGGAAATTTGAGGAGCAAGGAACCACTTCTTAATTGCTGTTCCCAGGTCCACCATGACCTAAGGTGGTAGCACCTGTTAGGGTCCCAGCTATGAGCAAATAGTTAATCCCAAAACTGGGGTCAAAACACTATATAGTAAAAATACCAGCAATATATTTTTGGAAAAAATTATATTAGTAGTAATACATTTGAATTTCGACAAAAACCCTCTTTACAAAAATATGTTAATGAATCCTGATCTACAAAATAATTTCTTTCAAAATATAAACATTATATTCTTATAAATCTATCCTAAAAATTTTATTGGCATTGAATAAAGCATTGATGCTGATATACTGTAAAACAAAATAAATCATAAACCATTGATCTCCACAATATCTTATTTTATGTAGCACTTCATAAGTTATGTCTTTTCAGTAACCCTCCTATTCTCTATTCTGAATCCATTTACACGTTGTTTGGTAGGTTATTCACTGCCTGTCTTTCCTTCAATATGTCCCATGAGTGATAGATTCTCTAAGGCCTCTTTCCTAAGAATGCATCCTAAAAATTACAACTCTCTTTCTTATGTGTAAGTTTTCTTCTCTGAATAGCTTGCTTAAAAATTAAAATCTCTTATAACAACAAATAATGAATCTTGACATTACACAGCATTTAACTACATACTTCATGAAATTAATATCAGCCTTTATATGAAAGACCCAAGCCTCTGAGCTGGAACATGAACCTTATATTCTCACACACAATATCTAAGAGACTCTCCAGGTAAGACTTGGGTGGGTGTTTATATAACTTTAATGAGAGTAGTTGGTAGAAAGATTTCTCTCATTAACAGGTATTGCTATATCCATGATATAATAATACCTAAGTTCACAGACAGGACAGAACAGAATAGCTGAAAAGAAAAGAAATGACAAACATTTGTTCTCAGAGTGATATTTATATACTATGACATGCACAAAACTATACATATATACAAATGTCCACACATGGGTAAATACATATCACATATATCTACTGCAAAGCAAAGTATAAGGAGGAACAAAAGGAAATTTCTTACATTTGGTTTGAAGATACTTCTGATGTTAAAAAGTCAATGTTAAAAATTTCAGATTTAAACGGGCCAGATTCATCTATATTCTAGCAGGAAATTCTTACTGTCTGCTGGTAGGGGACAGATGTAGCCACAGCCTGGGCTAGAGAGCCCAGACAGAAAAAAACAAACAAACGTCTCATTTGGTTGCTCTCCATGAACTGTAAAAATGACGAGTGCTTGGGTCTCTATATAGAATTGTAGTGAACGAAACAAGATCTACATTTAAAATTGAAATTTGACTCATTGTTAGAAATATACGAATTTTCTCAAATTTATAAACTCTGCTTAACATGCACAGAACTGGCGAAATTTCACACCTCAATGTAAAATGTTTGTCATCCAATGGAAAGGCCAGAATCACATCTGGGAGTGAATTCCCAAACAAAATAAAAGACAAGCAAGCTCGACCATTGTCAGAGAGTTAAGATGACGAGCGCAATTAACACATGTTTTGACTAACGTCAGGTGATTGCTATTGTTGTCTCTATCTTTCTCTCTCACCTTTCACCTTTTCATTGTTTACCCATCTACTTGATAACTGCATGGAACCTTTAAGACTGAGCAAAGACACTCCTACCCAACAAACGCTCATACATACGTTCCTGCCTACGTACACATCAACTCAGTCTTACAAGGACTACTATGAACTTTTGATACCCTAACTTTTTAACTGAAGATTAACTTCTACCAATCATGTTTTTCTATCAATAAATTTCTATTCAAACATTCCAATCTCCAACTTCTGGTGATATCGAATAATCTGGAAGTTGTAGGGAGTTCAGTTATGTATGACATATGGCCATTTTAATAAACCTTAACTATTTACCTACAGCTTCACTGGTGACCCCCGACATCTAAAAAACACAAACCCTACTTCTACAGAGTGATATCAGATGTGACTTAAATGATTTACCTTGACCAAAGAGAGATAATTGCATTCTGTATCCAAACAAACCTATCTCTGTTATGCTACTCTTTATCCTTTTTACTCATGTTGATTTTAAAGATGTCTTTTGACATTGCTGTTAAGTAATTAATTAGATATGCCAATTTGCTCCCACTTTTTATACTCATTATTGTCTTTATGAACTGAAGAAATCAATCATCACCACTTTGACTGTGAACTTTCACCCAGTGGACACCAAGTCTGTTGGGTACATTGAAAACACTATGATTCATGTATCTATGGTTGTTGTATGTTGCATATGTGCATGTTATAATTGATTATCTACAGAATAGTATTTTGTAAATGAAAACTCATAGAGGAAAAAAATTGAAGAAAAAAGACAATTGTTTAGCTGACTTGAAAGGTTAATGATTTTATTCAAAATATTATTATTTCTTTTAATGTTTTTCTTTGTCATTACTTTTGAATAAATTTCTGAGTTTTGTACCAAGTCATAACAATAAAGTATCTATGAAGGCAAAAAAGAATATCTTTTGTAAAATTTTTGAATAGAGTTTCACAAGCATTGAATAGCCGTTTTATTCTTTTAATTAATTTATTTTATTATTTCGCAATCAATATCAAGTTAGAAATTTCCAAACTTTACCATTATTTAACTTTATTCTACTGATCATCTGTTTATTTATGTTTTTCTTTTAGAAAAAAAAAATTGACAAGTATTTCTGAGGATTTATTAGTTGTGTGTGTATATAAATCCTTGGGCTAATTTCAAGTAAACTAAAAATAATTTAAAAAGTAAAAGTTTTTATTTTTAACAACATGTCTTCTGATATGAGTGTGGTTCTTGGAAATAAGAATGTGTGCCTTGTGTAGAGGTTGTCAGTAAGGGAAGTAGAATTGACAAATCTTGTTCCAGTTGTTATTCATTTTGCTGTTATGCCTTTCGGAAATATAGGAATTCATATTTTATCAAACAGCTAGATTAAATAGCAGAGTAGACCGTTCTGCCAAGCCTTGGTTTCCTAGGCAGTATAGAAGGACTACTCTGAATACAAAATCATATGAAAGCATTGTATATCTCCTAAGAAGTTATATGAATTCACAAATTATGAAGAAAAAGAAAGCAGTGGAGAGCCATCACCAACGATATCTTGAAAGTACATCACACATAAGAAAACAGTAATCATATTTGAAGTACATTGATTTAAACTATACAAGGTGCAAAGGGTAAATTGTTGCCATTTTATATTTTTTTCGCACATGTGCATTGCTTGCAGGGTAAAGGTGCCCCATGACGCAATTCACTCCACCAGAAATTTGTAAACGGTATGCTGTATTGCTTGTCACACGCACTAGAAGCTTCAACAGTGCAGAGGATTCAGTAAGTGCTGGATCTAGTCAACATCATGATCTTTGAAGTGGTCACTAGTGATGGCAAAATTATGCTTCCATTCATTTTCTCACAGAGTCTCAGACTCAACGCGGACTCACAGATCAAGTGCATACACCAAGAACCCAGTCATAACTGTCAGACAATTTCTACAGCCTCATCACTCCTTAGACCTATCCGCCAAACTCTAAAGCTATGGGTTAAATTGCAAAGTAGACTGGGATCTTGTATGCTTGTTTGCCAGACAGTATAGGAGATGGAGTACTTTAAATTAAAAATCCTGACAAAGGCAGTGAGAAACCACTCTGCTACCTCAAGAAGGCGTAGTAATTAATAGATTACAAAAAAGAAAGCTATTGAGATTTCTATCATCTACACTCAAAATGGACATGGGATATAAAGAATAATGAAAAGAAAACTTTGAGAAAAGAATTTTGTCGGTGTCGAGCAGATTTTTGTCTGGTATTTGCATGGCATTTCTTATTTATCTGGAAGAAAACTAGTAGATAATAAGCTTATACTTTGTAATTGTGCAACTGTATAAGAAAGAGTTTACTAAGTGAAATGAACAGAATAAAAAAGATAAGAATATTAAGAGAAAACCATTCTTAAGCTGCATCCAGTCTTAAATATTAGTTCTTGTAATGCTGTTCAATTATATCCATGTACTTAAAAGAATTCTTCTATCCAGTGCTATATTGGACTTAGTTACTTAGCTATGACAAGGATTTCATATTTAATTTCCATTTCAGTTTTTGCAGATTTTTTACCTCAATCTCTAATATTAATCAATAAAAGCAAGAATAGCAGGAGCTAATCTGTGTCTGTATTCATTAGCTAATCCACACAGTGGGACATGTGTTGTGGTGCAGTGGATATTGACTTGGAACGATAAATCAGGGAGTCAAGTTTGAGTTTCAGTTGAATTCTTTGCATTCACTTGTGCACATATACCCTTGGGAAAGGTATTAATCTGTCTCTTCCCTCCAGTTATGGGTTAAATAACAGGGCAGATTGGGTTCTATAGCCTTGGTTGGCAACCAGTCTACCGCAGAAAGCAATGGCAAACTCCTGTGGGATAATCTTCTGCCCAGTCAGTCATGTCTCTTTTGAGACACGATTGCCCAAAGTGTGTATTACTTATGTCATTTAACTGACTGAATCCACAGAGTTGGCAAGTTTTTTTGTTTTTTTTCTTGGACTTTTTTTCTATTACTCAGTCTCTCATGATGAGTATACAATCTGAAGTTGTGTCTGGTAAAAGGATGCCTCAGGAAAGTAAAACATAGCCTAACTACAAACATTCAAAAATGGAGTATCTAATCTAAACTTATTTATAAATAAAGCTTTGTCTGTGTGTGTGTGTGTGTGTGTGTCCGTTACCTATAGACTCTGAAACGACTGAACCAATTTTCTTGAAAATTTACACAGTTGTCCTATAAGCGTCTGCAAGTGTTCTTAGCTAGGTTTTGTGTCTTGGTAACCTTGATAAATATTGAAAATTGATAATTGAAAAAATCAGATTATAAAAGGAGTGGTCTGATTTTAATCAAATTTCATACACTCATAGACAAAGACATAAGAAATGATATTCAGAAGTTTCAAGGTTGAAGTTCTTACAATAGTGCAGGAAATTTGATATCGATACCAGGAAATCAAAATTTGACTTACATCCATTCATTTTTCTTTCAGTCTACAGTCTCGCTTTAACTGGAATCAACTATTGCTTTTTAGTCTTTCGTGCCAACGTCCAAAGAGTCCAGGACCATGGATTAGTTTTAAAGCTTTCATTACACCCGAACATCGCCGGGCTATACTGCTATTCTCTCATATTTGTGAAAATGATGTGATTAAATTGAATGCCTCTAGTCACAAAATTGCTAAAAGTTTAATGAGTTTTCAAATGACCAACTTGAACTCTGAAGGACCTTGGTTAAAATTTTATGATGTATATATTTCATAAAATTTGTTTATTTTTCTTCAGTTTCATAATTAATCATTCTCAAGAGACAACTGGTTATTTTAAGTCCTTTTATTAATCGTGTGACCTATTGAGGAAATTTTACCACTATGCTTGCAGATTTGATGAAAGAAAGCAAATAGAAAGTAAATTACTCAGATTCTTCTCTGACCTGTTTTTGTGGTGCGTTGCTTTTAATTAGTGTAACTATTTCTTTTGATTTCAGGATCTACTTCAGCCATGTATATAAATAAAACCAAGATTTATACTAACCATATAACAATTTTTTACAGTCAGAATGACAGAAACAATATGAATCATTTTTTCATAACAAGTAGAGTACACATTGAAGTATATTTTATTGAGTTTATTTTTGTCTGGCAAAAGTTCACAATTATAAAGCATAATATAGCCAGGCAGAAAATGTTCATTAATGGAGTATCTTTGATATTTGGTTAATGATTTGATGAAATGGATATATGATTTGTCATGAATCATGAAACCATCTAAGAACATGTCCCATATGGTCCTCTGGATTAGATGAAGAATGCAATTGCAAAATGGCCAGTATGACTTCATACCAAATTTTTATTTAGATTTCCTTCTGTTTTTATTTTAAGTTAGAAGTTGTTGGATGATTTTAATCAGTAAAATGATTTGCTTTGAATTTTCTTTCTTTCACAATTTTATATCTGAATACAAGGAGGGTTTCAATTAATCATATAACTAATTGTCATAATAAGATTTTTTTACTGCTTTTATATAGGGCTGGCTCAAGGTATTGGCAACTCAGGCAGTTGCTCAGCCTGTTATCAAGGCCTAGGTCATGTGTTTGGGATTTTCTGAAGAAAATGGAAAAATTGTAAGAATAAACTCGTATTAGCATGTCAAGGTTTGGTGGATAAGTTAAGGTACCAATAAAATACTAATACTAATGGATGTGATCTCTTGACTGAACCTAATATTGCAAACACTGGAGTGGTCTAATAATTATGGCCGATAGTGTATTTTAGTGATAGTCAAGCAAAGCAGTCTTGCTCTGTCATCCGTCTGTGATAGATAAGTATGCAGAACAAAATTTTATTTGAATGTCTCTAGTCACAAAATTGCCAAAAGTTTAATGAGTTTTCAAATGAATAACTTAAACTCTGAAGGGCCTTGGTTAAAATTATATTATGTAAATATTTCATAAGATTTGCTTATTTGTTTTCAGTTTCATAATTAATCATTCTCAAGAGAAAACTGGTTATTTGAAGTCCTAGAAAAATCCTTAACTCATTGACTGGATGTCTAAAAATGTATACACACTTTAACAGTCTATAATTTATTAAATACATTGTTTTGGAATCATGACTAATTTAAACTAAGTTTTGTGAAAAGGGAATTTATTCTGATATGCTAATGGAAATGCAAAAACATAGCAAAGGGTCAAAGACACTTTTTAGCACATCAACAAACATTGGTCATATTAGTGATAAGTTTCATGTTAAAAGAATTGTTCACCAGTATCATTTCATAAGACTGCAGTTATTTATAAACACTATAAAAGAAGCTGAAAAATTATCATCAGTCTTTAAGAAAATCTGTTTGACAAGGAACTCATAAGTATTTCAAAATCTTAATATGAAACATGCTCATTGGTTAAGTTTTATTCTAGCATTAGTTTTATTAAGGATTTTAATTATTATGATTTAAAAGCATATATTGATTAAAATAAAACAAACACATTGAGGTGTTTCTGAATACTTAGCACACTCAACAGACCTTAAATGACTGGATGTCTTCTTTTTTTTTTTTTTAAAAGGAATATTTTAAAGATGATATTTAATATGCTTTAGAATATTGTTGCTCTGCTATTTACCTTGATCTCCTTGATAAAATCCAAAAAAGAATCAGCAATGTTATTTCTTCTGATCTGTGGCATAACTTCAGTCACTTTTCTACCACTGTAAGCTTGTCTCTCAGTGATTTTTCTATACATAATTTCATGGTAATTATTTGGATGAACTTTTTGCTATGGTATCTAAGTTTTTTGAATTTAAGTGCAGTACTAGACTGGTGTCAAGGTTTCATAAATTTACAATTGAGCTGGCTAGATGTAGTTGTTAATCATATGCTAACAGTTTTTTTCTTGCACATAGAACTCCCTTCCAACTCCATGTTTTTCAGCCAATTTTAATCTGACAAAATTTAAATGCAATGCCAATTTCTATGTTCTGTTCTTCTGATTATTCTTTTCTATTTCCACTCATTATTAATGTTTTTGTTCCTAATTCTTCCACACCTTGTAACCCCTTGTATTTCAGTGGCTTTAAAGTCTGCCATATAGTTATACCAATTACAAAAAAAGAATGTAATAATTTACAGATAATGAAGTGGTTTTCTGATACAAGCAATTTCAAGTATGTCTTGGTTAGAATGGTGATGATACCAAACACTTGCAATAAGTAGAAATATATTTTTATATTTGTCTTCTTTGATTAGAATCATAAAACTTAGACATATCATGTATTTTATCAAGTATTGTATTAATAAACATTAGAATTTGTATAAAGTTTTGAAAAGACCTGTAATTTTATAATTGTAGTAAGTATATGAAGGAAAAGAGAAAAATGCTTCATTATACTCGTGTGCAAAATTTAACTATTTTATCTATTAGCTAAAGAAATTAAATATTCAATATCATATAAGAATCTTTATTGAGAAAAAGTAAGCAAGAGAAAAAGATATATTCTAAGTTATCTGAAGATAAAAATAAGAATTTTGTACACATAACAGGAATGTATACTGTAATCGAAAAAAATTGTTAACAAATACAATGAAAAATGTAGAAAGATTGATGTTTGACAGATACACTGAAATAGAAGACTTAATTTGAGAGCAAACCTGTTTTATTTTACATAAAAAGTTAGTCATTAATAATTCAATCTCACTTATAAATATTTATTGGCATCAAAACAGTCAAATTAAATACTAATAAATGTTCATAAATATTTATGAAATAAAAATCATTAACAATAACTTATGTTTGGCATACAAAAAAAAAGTTTTATTTTTGCTCCTCAAAAAGTGGCTCAGTTTGTTTTTTCCATAATCTATCAGGAAAGTTATCTGTTTATTATGATCTATACTCATTGTTTCCTATGACATCTTTACTATTTACATGGTTCAGACTGTTGCCTTCATCTTTGTTGCTATATTCACAACAATGTGGCTATTTGTATGCTCCCACCATCTTCAGGTGATTCGAATTTCAAAGTGAATCCTTTATTTCATTCACTAGGGTATATTGTTCTAGTTCCATGAGTCATATCAGTTATTTCTCTTTAAATCAACTCTCTAAGTTTTTTGTTCCCTTTGTTGTGCTTACAGCCTATCACGTTTAATACACCGGTTCTCGCTCAATCACCAAAGTTAAGCAACATTGAGCCTGGTCAGTACTTAGATGGGTGATTGCTTGGGAATACCATGTGCTGTAAGTGTCTGGTTACGGATGTGCCTTGTGGTGCAGTGGATATTGGCTCAGAAAGAGAAATCGGTGAGCCGAGTTTGAATTCCAGTTGAATACTCTGCATTCACTTAAGCACTGGTACCCTTGGGAAAGGTATTAATCTGTCCCTTCTCTTTAGTTAGGGGTTAAATAACAAGGGTAGAACTTGGGGACACTGCTCTTAAAAACAAATCCAAATGAATCTTGATACTCGAAAAGAAAAATATTGTAAAATTAAAATAACCTTACCCAAAAAATCATTGGTTATGACCTTAAATGATCCCATAAGGATTGCTAGGTCGTTAAACCTCGAAACAAACAAACAAATTCCCTTTGTTGTAGCTGGGCACTGAACTCAGAACCCTTTAGGAGAATCTGTAATATGATAGGTCCTAACTTGGCAGTTCAACTCCAGCCCCTTTTTCACTGGTGAGATGTAGCTTCCCTCTGTCTACTCTACAAATATTTTCATGACTTCTGCTCTGACAAATTTAAGTTTCTGGTGCCGCCACCACAAGAATTTACTCGTGCAACCAGACAAACAACAAGGTCCCGCCCATTTACAGTTAGATCAACCAAATGCAGCCGACAATTCTACCCCAGCAACTTATTTTCTTTTATTTCCCGCCTGTGGAACTCCCTTTTATATGCTTGCTTTCTTGATGGCTCCAACCTCCAGGAATTTAAATGCAATGTCAATACCCATCTCTTATCCACTTGACTCCAATTCTTTCTACATCACCCCATATATCTTGTTTTTTTCCCTTTTTCTTTACTTTAACAACTGTCTTTACACCTGTGTTCCCATTCTTCTCTTGCCCTTTCTTTGACACCCCTTGTAACTGGGTCATCTTTTTCTTCACTCTTTTCCTGTTTAAACTTTTAATCTAATGTAGCCCCCTGCACGTCAGTGGTGGTACCGCCTTGCTTGGGGTGAATTAAAAAAATCAATGGGTCCAACCAACACTTTTATCTTTAGGGCCATGTGTCCTTGGGGACACCTCAGTTAATAAAATAAAGGTTTCAGTTCAAACTTTCAATCACCTGAAGAAGTTCAGGGCATTCAAATGGTTGAAACATTGTGAATATGGCAACAAAGGTGAGGACAACATTCTAAGCAATGTAAATAATGGAAATAACTGATCTCAGAAATATAGACAGACATTTTTACTATTGAAATACTAAGGAAAAACATGGTTTCTATAAAAATTATGGTAGTATGATTTGAACCAATAATGGATTTTGCAAGAAGAAAAAAATTCATGCCATTCAATGATTGTAAGAATGGAAGACAAATTTTTAACATGGTTGGCACATGATAATGGCAATAGGGATAATATTCATTTCTGTACTGGAAAAAATTGGTTTTCGTTGAGTAAATAGTTAGTGTTAATGCGAGTTGTAATTTATAAAATCTGTTATGAAGATTTTTTCAGGAAACTGTTGATGAAAGTTTTTCTTCCTAAGCATCGGTTTTTAATAGCGAGGCATATCAAAATCATGATTATATGTTTATTTTTCTTTCTAGTTACATGTGCTATTTATTTTAGTTGTTTCTGGAATTATTCAAGTGATGTGGTTTTATGAGGGAAGTCCTTTGTTTGCTATTCTGCCATGTCAGTTTATAAATTCCAATAAAGGAGTCTTGTTTAAGATTTAAGTAATGAATTTCCTTGAAGTGTAATATCTAAACTCTTAGCTATATACAAATATATTTTTCCAGATCAATGATTAAAAATAATCATTGGCCTGGAAAAAATATTTACATATAGCTGAGAGTTGGATGCTATGAATATCATCAATATGTAAGTCCAGATTTTACAAGGATATTTAAGAGAATGACTAGAGATTGTTCGGTTAATATTTTTGTTTTATAGAATCTCTACTAAATGAGTTCTAAATGATTGATATACAAAGATATTTGTAGTATTTAGTATCTATTAATTTTCTATTTTTTATTTTTATGATGAATTCAGGATACATGATATAAGTGTTTTCATTCCAGTTTCAGATCATAGTTTCTATTCTGAAAAGGTTTATATTAAATTCTTCTTGAAGAACATTATCAGGAATGTTGATCGATGGTATTCAATATCATTCTTGTTCCTGATAGAAATACGTATGTTATCAGCAGAGCTAATGTCGTGATTAGTACACTTGCCTCTGTAAGGAAAGCAAGAATACTGCTTTCAAATAGCAGATTTATTTAAACACTGGAACAAGGAACACAATATTTATGCTGAGAGTGTTATCAGAAAGGGCAATAGAAATGTTGAAATATGTGTACCTGTGTTTCATTGTCTATGTAAAGGCATTTGACAAAGTATGCCACAAAAACCTGATAAAGATGCTTGGGAATCTTGACATGTTTAGGAAAGACTTTAGAATCATTGAGGACCTTTACTGCCATCAAACTGCCTGCATACAGGAAGGAAACAGGTCCACAAATATAGAAAAGGGTGTAGAACAAGGATATGTTTTCTCACACGATCTATCCAATCTACACAGACCCTTTCTGAGAACTCTAGAAGTCCTGCCAGGATTTTTCATTAGCGCCTGCTTTCTGAACAATATATGATATGCAGATGATACTGTGCTGATAGCAGATGCAGGAAAGAATCTCCAAGACCTTCTACAGAAAGTAGTTAAAGAAAGCAGGAAGAAAGAAGTACAAATCAACTGAATCAGTAAAAAGTGGGGCTGAAAATGACAACTAGAAGTCGGTGATATGAAAATATAATTCTGAGAAAATTCTCTAACAGAGGACAGAAAGTGCAATACAGAGATCTGAAGACAAATTGGCCTGGTCAAGGATGCATTCCAGAAGCTAAGTAGAGTATTAAGAGGCAGGAAAATTTTAAAAGAAAAAAAATACTGGATTTTTATGTGATGTCTGTCCTTCAATATGGCAGCAAATGCTAGACAATCTCATCAAAGATAAAGGAAAGATTTGAAGCAACCTAAATTTGATTTTGCAGAAGGATGCTGAGAATAACATGGGTGGAGCATGCAAGCAATGGTGCAGATTTATAGAGGATAGGCACTAAAACAAAACTTATACTTAACATCAGGAGAAGACAGCTGAGGTTTTTGGGACAGGTAATGAGAATGTGCATTGTTGTGCAGATGATATCAACTAGGACCAAGAAATCAAGGAACCATTTGAATGCATTGCACACAAATACTCTTAAAAAAGGTACTAATTTGTCTCTTTCCTCTAACTATGGGTTTAATAGCCAGACAGATTGGGTTCTATAGCCTTGATTGGCTACCTACCACAGGAAAATCTTATGCCCAGTCATTCTTGTCTCTTTTGAGTCATGATCACCCAAGCATGTATCACACATGGCAATTAACTGACTGAATCAGGATGGATGATTTGTAGAACCTGATGCTCATGGGACAGAAGGGAAGAGGGACGAGAGAAAGCATCACACTAATGGACTTGAGCAGATGGATGGTGGAGCATGGATTGAGTGGAATGAAAAAAGTATAGGATGAAGTGGAGGGCCATGATTATGTCCTAAAGGGACACAGCACATAGAAGAAGAAAACTGAGCAAGGTTGAAGGAGAGCAGGAAGTACAAACTGCTGCTAACTTCAGAAAATGGCAGTAAGAATTTCTGGGACACATTGATGAAAAAGGGCTTGAAAAGTTTCACACTCACAAGACATAATAAAAGTGAGAGAAGTCGTGGGTAATGTTCTGATTATTAGGAGTTTTTTCTGATGATATTAGTACTTGTAGTTGGCATATGAAAGATCTTGAACTGAAAAATAAACAACCTCTATCCTCTACCAATGTTCCAAGATATAGGACAAGATAGAACTTTCCAAACAGAAACTATGGTCAGGAGTTGGACAAAAAGCAGTGAAGGTATGTATTATCACTGCTTTCATTTCGACCTTTTCATCATTAGAAAAAGGACATCGTAAGAGAAAGAAGGATTATTCTTTTCTGTTAGTTTATGTTATGGTGCTCTATCTATAGCAATGAACTCTTCCTCCTCCAATAAATACTAACCTGGGTAACTTCCAGGGAGACAGTCATTAGGAAATCAAGACACAGTGTAATACATTTTTGAAGGAAAAAAAATATCATCAGCAATACATTTTTGAATGCAAAAGTAGAAGACATCTTCAGTTTTCTAAAATAAAACAAATAAAAAAAAATTTTCATCAAAATCTGATTAAATTAACCTTTTCACTATAACCAAACATGAAAAGAAATACCTTAAAATCTTATCTTTTTTGCATTAAATAACTCACAGGTTGATGTCCGTTAAACAAAACTAAAACTCTAACACAGAGGTTACCAAAGCTTTTTTTGCTGCCACCCTCTTAGTTACTAGTCATATTCCTATTAATCCTTTTTACATTTATATGAAGGCACTTCTTTTTAGATATTAGTTAAAATACAAATTCAAAACTAATTCCATTAGATAAGGTGTCCCCAGATGAACATCTGTGGCTATCTCCCTTTCCCTCCAAACCTAGAGAAATTGACACTGTGGGCATCAGCTGTTTTTAGTTTGGTTTGTGGCCTATCCTGTCAGTTATTTACAGACATTTGGATTTTTAAGTTAAAAAAAATGCAAGTAAATTATACATTTGTGCATCACTGCTGATTTTATTGTTTGTCAAGTAAAGCATAGACGTTCTTTAAGTGTAAGGAACTTAGTTTTCATAATATAGATTTTATAAAAAGAAAAAATGACTAATAACACATCACTCAATAAATCCCAGGCCTAATTAATAAAACAATAACTTTTAGGCAAAATTCAATTTTATTCATCAATATCTGGGTGATATACTGATTTCAACACTTTACTAACAATTCGATGCCTCTTTTGTGGAATAATTTGTCTTTGGCATCAATATAGGCCTTATTTTGGGATATCACTTATTCATTGGGGTCAAATCTCTTTTCCTGGAGCATTCTTTTGAAGTCTGCAAACAACCAGTAGTTGCTGGGTACCAGATCTGGAGAATAGGGTGGATGCAGAAGCAGTTCAAAGTATAATTCATGTAGTTTTGCCATTATTGCGATTGACTTGCGACACAATGCGTTGTCTTGGTGAAAGATAACTTTTTCTTCTTCATTTGTGGCCATTTTGTTCATTAAAATACACCAATAATGCTATATAATATTCACTATTCATAGTTCTTACTTTCTCAAGGTAATTGATGAACAAAATACTTTGCACATCCAAAAATACAGAGGTCAAAATCTTGCCTACTGATGTTTGTATTTTGGTCCCTCTGGGTGGCTTTAAGCTGCTGCTGTCCCCTCAGCTGACTACCAATTTGACTTTGGAGTGAAGTAATGGATCCATGTTTCATCTATTGTCATATACTTATGCAAAAACTCCTTTTTATTGCACTGAAACCGTTGCAAACAATGCTTTGAATTGCTAACACATCATTTTTGATTGACCGTGAGCAAATGTTACACCCATTTTGAACACAGTTTTCTCATTGACAAATGTTTATGTAAAATGGTGAATACACTGCCGTCTGATATGTTCAACTCCTCTGCTATATCACACAACTTTGATTTATGATCAGCCAAACAAGTTGGTGGATTTTTGGTGATTTCGGAGTTCAGCATCATTTGTGTCTGTATGACCACATTTAATGTCTGCATCCCACTTCTGAACCATTGTTTCAAAATAAGAGTACAAATAAGACTTACCTAGATTTGCTTGAACAGTATTTTTTCCCATCAGAAAGAAATGCCTTATCTACACACAAAATTCAGATTTTTCCATTGTTTTGAAAATTTGCAAAAGTAGCTTCACTTGAATAACTGTAATTTGTAAACTGATAATTTGATTGAGTTCAAATTTTGTTAGATGCCATTTAAAGATTAGTACTTTGCAAAAATCACATGGATATTTTATTAGTAGTATTATATGTATGTCAAGCCTGGGATTTATTGAGTGATGTGTTACTGCTCTGTCATGGTCTACTGCCTTGTTTTAATTAAGCTCAACTCTTGGACGTTCTTACACACTATGGGACTTGCAGCTAAAACTCATCATTGAAGGAGTTAAGCATCTACTGCAATATCTTAACAAGTGAGCAAAAATTCCCAATAGTTAACAGAAGATAAAATATAAACTCATGTCCTCAATCTGGCCCACTTGATAAAAGCATTGTTTAGATCCAGTGACTTAACCCAAAAGAGTTATGAGTTCAATATCTGACTACCATTACTTTCTGCAGTAGACTGGTTGCCAACCAAAGCTATAGAATTCAATCTGTCCAGTTATTGGACCCATAACTGGAAGTAAGAGACAGATTAATACCTTTCCCAAGGGTATTTGTGCGTAAGTGAATACAATGAATTCAACTGGAATTTGAACTCGGCCTCTTGATTTTTCATTCTAAGCAGATATCCACTGCACCACAATGCACACACAAACACACACACATATATATGCATCTGCACACACAAAATGTACTTCTTATTATAAACATTTGAAGAGCTTTTTGCTTTTAATTGCTTGGTTTTGAGAGATAAAAACATGAATATTAGCTAAGAGGAAACAAATTGTATTCACATCACAATAATAGGGCATGTTTTTTGTTGTTTTGAATGTGTAATTTCAGGATTATTTTATTTTTTTAATAGAATTAAATTATGAGATTACAAAAATTCCTTTTTCTTGATCCTTCTCAAATCTTCTCCAGAATTGATCAAGTAGATTGAAAAGGCAAACTCACATTCATCACTTGCCAAATGAGCAAATTAATTGGAATTCTATCCTGTTCAAAATTCTTAAAGGCCCTCTTGATTTGAGACAGTAAAACAGATTGTGTGCTTGTTTAAATGCTGTCAGTAGTACGCTACATAAAGTACAGCTTCTTTTTCTTCTTCTATATGCCTTGTTCTTTTCAAGACGTAGGCGATCATGGCCTTCCACATTTCCCTATCCCTGGTGGCTCTTAGCATGCTTTCTTTTGTAACATTTCACAAGCCCCATTTTGTCATTCACCTTCTCAAGCCCTTCAAATATATTATCCTTTACTTTCCTCTGTCTCTTTTTCCCTCTGTCTGGCTTCTCAGGTTCTCCAATCCCTCCTTCCTCATTGCATGTGCCAGGAACTTTAGTTGTCTCTTCCTGATGCTCAGTATTAATTTCCTTTTCATTTTAATTCTTTCCAAAACCTCATCATTGCTCACATGTTCCGGGACAGTATTGGAAATATGTGTTAAATTTCTGCAGACTAACATCTGTTCAATAAGATTTACATTTGGTCATTTCCTGGTGCAACACACTCTTGGGTTTTTTTCTTTTTGCCAAATATGATCTATACAGTGATTTGGACCATTCTAATAATAAGTCACAGTCAGTTAGTTAGTAAGTCAAAGACAACTTGGCACTGCACAGTTAATATGGATCTGCTTATATTTTCTGTACATTATATCATTTATCAGATATCTCAAAGAAACAACCCCAGATCTCGACACTGCTTTGACCATACTTAATGAATTCTCATTTTTCTATGTGCCAGGTACCTTCAGAACGTGATCATTGCTCTTCACAATTTTCTGTTCTTTGTAACTCTTAGACCTTTTTCTGTCAATCATTCACACAAACTTATTAGCTAATTTATGGATTGTTTCAATGTCTTGTTTGCCTTCAATCTCTCCTGTGAGCAAAATATTTTTCAAGCTCTATATCCTTATTATGTTTATTAAAAATTTAAATTATCTCTTTTTGCTGCTATATATAAATGTCCTTTTTATTTACATTTTCTTCATCATTGTTCACATGTTGTGTCAATGGTATTCCAAACATTCTTCTGTAGAACCATATTTCTGCTGCCTCGAGATTTCTTTGCCATTTTTGATCAGATGGTTTGGCATTCACTGGAATGTAGCTGTACCAATATTGAATCAGAATTTAGTACTCTTTTCTCCTTTAATTAAAAGTAGACAATTTAAATTTGAATTTATCTGTCAAAAGAACTTCTTTTATCTGTTCAAGAGTCTATTTTTTTATATTACCCGATAAATTTAAACTGTTTATATCTATGTCTATTTTATGGAAGGGTTTTTGACTATAACTCTTTTTGGTAATTTATACTTTATCTGTTTGTCATGTCTACTAAAATATCTAATACCATAGCTGCATAAACATTAAAAAACATTTAAAAAATATTTATAAAAACATAACAATAAAGTGTTTCCACCTTAAACCATACAAGACAAAACTATAGAATGAAAATAAGGTTGTTTCATTAGTCAACATAATTTAATTATATGCTGTCCAAGTATTGCATGGATGTAGTAATTAACATACCACATGGTATTTTAAATCCAATTTGGAATAATTAGAATAATTCTGGAATCAATTTCTTAGAGAAAAGGTATAAATATCATGTAGTCCAGCCCCAAGAAAGAGACACAAAAATGTCACCAAGGTTTACATCAATCAAGTTGTAGATATTCAAGACCCCATTCACATCAACACAAAAATGCAACGTTCAACTCAGCACTGACCAAAGTGACCACTGCAGATTAGGGTGCCACTGTCCAGAGTAAGAACTAAATTCTACCTATTTCTTTCATCTACATTACAACTACAGATGTATAAATGCACTGACTTTTTCACATGAACTCACATGTAACCATGTTTCACTGTTCTCATGTATGTATGCAGTTTATATTCTATCCAAAAAACTTTACTAAAAAAAGAACATTACTCATTAAATACATTCAAATAACTTCTTGTCTTCTTTCTGTTCATACATTTTTTTCTACTGAATTTCATTCTTTTCATTAAAGTTGTGGGATTATTCTACACAGCTGAAAAGCAAGCAGCCCTGCAACAATATTTCAATTTATTGTATTGAATCCCAGCACTGAATTTTGACATTTAACAACAATTTGAGAAGAAGAATTCCTACAAGTATTTTATAAAGAGTTAACTTGGACATTTTTGGTATGTTGGCTCAGGATGTGAGGATGCTTTTTCACAGAGGAATTACTTTAGACTATTACTATTGAGTTACAACGAATTACTTTTTGTTAAAATTGCTTTGAATGTTTTCTTAAACTTAAATGACTTTTAAAATTTTTTTCTTGATTTGAAATGATCCAGGGTGTCTTTTAAAAAATGCAATTGCTGCTATAATCAGTGATTTTTCTGTATGTCAATCAAAATGATATGATGCTTTTGTTCAACTTCTTTGTACTGAAAGGAATTCTTTGTTTTGGGTTGTTTCAGTATTCCTCAATTTAAAATTTCCAGAAAAATAAAACTGAATTGTTAAAATTGTTTGCCTTAAATTACTATTTATAAAAGAAAATAAAACTTTGCCACAAGTTTGCACCACACACTGAAAATAAATATTAAATTTTACCAAAAATAAAATAGGAGTTCAGATATCTTAACAAACAACTTATATATATATATATATATATATATATATATATATATTAATGCAGGTTTCATTGAATAATATAGACAAGTTTTGTCTATTAATTTTGTGTAGGATCCGTTCATACCGTCTGACATACTTGATGGTGATGTCATTGAAAGACAACAAAAAATCACAGTATTTGTTGAATTTTTTATCGGGTCTAAGCTTTCGGCTCACACCTGGTTTGAATACAATCAATTTTGATATTTCCAATAACGTACTCAAATGTCTGTAATCAGACCAGGGACCATAACACCACTATTTTGTCACTGTCTTCAGCCATCTGCCAAGGTAGAGATGGACTTATATTTTCAATTCAATTATCTTTATTGTTAATAGCTTAAATGTTCTATGTTTACTGCGTGTTAATATTTACTCTTTGATAATGGCTTATGTGAGCCGAAAGCTTAGACCCGATAAAAAATTCAACAAATACTGTGATTTTTTTGTTGTCTTTCAACGACATCACCATCAAGTATATCAGACGGTATGAACGGATCCTACACAAAATTAATAGACAAAACTTGTCTATATTATTCAATGAAACCTGCATTAATGAAAAAATGCTGCCAAAATACACACAATATATATATATATGCGTGTCTCTTCAGAAATGAATTGAGTTCTTTCGGTGACTGGTGTGTATATACACTGCTTATATTCAACACGTTAAAATTTCCCTTCTCTGATTCCATGCATCGATGGCTTAGGGAGTAACGACTCCGACTGACACCAAATTGGTCAAGTTTTGATGCCGGCCAGAAGCAAGCGGATGTGTCTAGCCACACTGATGAGCTGTGATACAGCGAAACAGGCTTGTATGTGGATGACTAATATATATATATATATATATATATTTGTCATTCACATACAAACCTTTTTGGCTGTATCACATCTCAACAGTGTGGCTAGACACAACCACTTGCTATGGGATCAAAACTCGACCGATTTGGCATCAGTTGGAGTCGCTACTCCCTAAGCCATAGGCATATGGAATCAGAGAATAGAAATTTTAACATGTATACAAGTAGTGTATACACACGCTAGTCACCAAAAGAACTCAATTCAGTTCTGAAGAGGAATGAATATGTCACAGAAGTGGAAGCTGTTAAAATATACATATATATATCAGCCTCCTTCTACCGAGTGCCTGTAGTGCAGAGGTAGAATCACTGACTGATGCCAATTCAGTCGCATTTCAATCCTGGGTATAAGGCAATCGGCTGTCTAACCGTACTGATGAGCTGTGGTACAGTGAAACAGATCTGACTGCAGATGAATATATATATACATATAATTTTTGATCAGTACATTTTGATGGGTTTGCAAGTGTAATCAAGAAACAAAGGATGCATGAGTTTTATGATATTCCTCCATATTCAAACTATTAATTAGTGAGTGACCTATTTTCTTTTTATATGTGGTTGTTCCTCCAGGACACTGGCGATCATGGCTGTCCACAGTTTCCTATCCTTTGTAGTTTTTAATAATTTTTTTTATTTCTCATAAACCTTATTCCACCATCCTTTTACTCAAAATCACTATGTAGGTTTTTCTTTTGTTCATTTTGCCTTCAATCTGTTCAGTGACTATCAAATTTCCAAGCTTACTTTTCTCATTAAGTACTCAAGAAATTTCAGTTCACTTTTGCTGATGTTAAGCATAAGTGTTCTTTCTGTTTCCATTTTGACTAAAATTTGATAATTTCTCTAGTATTCAGTCCATGGTATTCTCAGTATTCTCCTGTAGAATCACATTTCTATTATTTCAAGTCTTTTCTATATCTATGAAAAGATTGTCTAGCACTTATTGCTATATAGGAGGAGTGATGTTATGTAACATTTTGGTACACATTTCCTTGATTTTAGAAAACTTTTCCTGTTTCTTAATACTGTGCTTGCCTTTTCAAATTCACCTTTTGCTATCCCAATGCACCTTCGGATTCAGGTGTTGCACATGCTATCTTCAGTTAAAACATTTCCCAAATAGTTAAGTTTTTGTACCTGTTTGACTTTGGTATCTTCAATTTGTAATTTGGACTATTCCTTTCACTAACAGTCATGTATTCCCTCTTCTTCCAATTGACATTTAGTCCTTTCTTCACTACTGTTTCTAACAGTTCTTGAAGCGTTCTTTCTATGTCTGCTTTCAAATCAATATTATATGCATGTCTTATATTAAGATTGTGGCCACCAGTAATGATTTCTGAAAGGACTTTGAATTTCATCAAATCACCTCATTGTGTAAGTTAAATAAGTCTTGTGAGAAAACATATTCTTGTCTTACACCACTTTGTGTTATTGTATATTTACCAGATTTATTTTCTATCTGAATGCTGGTGTTTTGATTACAGTATAGGTTCTGGATTATTCTAATATCCTTCCCAAATATGTCATGGTTATCTAGCAACATTAAAGTGGGGACAGTGAAGGACAGCATTTTTACAATTTTGACCTTATGTCATTTGTCAATGTTATTTTTCTTAATAGCCACTGTAGCTACAGATAAAGAGAATAAAGTTCTATGTAATGAGTCAAAAATTAAATAAAAAATTAAGGATGCAGTCAAAAATTAATTTTGAGACCAATATTTCATTTCATAAATCAATGATCATTTTAAAAATTATGTAAGGATAAAAATTGCTCAATTGTTTAATCTAGGCATTAAGTTTTGCTTACAGAAGAAATACATTTAAAAGAGTACATCTGTAGCTGTGTCTTACATTATATATTTGGCATTATATTTTGTTTGAATACATTTTACAGAGGATATATTTAACAGTGTCTGACATTAGATTTTGTAAATACATTTTTAAGAGTACATATTTAGCAGTACACTGTCCAACATTGTATTTGACCTGGTATACTATATACAGTATTGTTTTTTTTTTCTGATACATAATGTAGACTACATATTTAACAAGGTCTGACATTGTAAATTGATATTGTATATTTAACATTGTTTTTGACCTGATATATTTGATACTGTGTTATGGTTTATAAAATGGCGAGTGTTCTAAAAATAGAAAAAGATGGGCACACTGACGCCAAGAATTTAAAATTGGGCAGCAAAATAAGGAACCGTTTCTTTTGGTAAGAGTAAGAAGTAGGAGTTAAGGACAGTAGTTTTGTGTAGGATATTTGAAAAGGGGAAGATGCTAGTCAGTTGACCCCAAGAGTTCAGAAGGGATAGGCTCGTTTACTACTAGCATCCCACAGTGAAGAGAATTTAGCTAGTCTGCTCCAGTATCCACACAAAATTTAAAGGTTGTAACTTGATGTAAAAACCTAAAGTTTTATACCAAAAATAAACATCATTAATTCAAGTTTGTGTTATCTTTTAATAATACCAAAACGAAGCAACACAACAACTGTATTGTATTTGTTCTAATGCTTTATGTAGAATATATTTTTAGCAGTACAGTATATGGTGTATTATATTTGATATTGCATTGATTTTACTCTAGTAAATTGTGCAGATCCCATATTTAGTAGCACAGGATCTGTTTCTATCTTATATGCCATTCAAATATTGAACTCTGCCATACAATATTATGAAAATATTTGAGCTTAGATTTGTGAAATAGATATTGAATATTAGTTTTAAAATAATTTCAGAGAAAGTAGAAAGTTTTCAGTATCAGTTCTTGAATCCAAAATTATCTTCTGTACAAAAAGTGTTTTCAGCATTTTCTGCTGACGAAAAGATTAGATCAAATCAACATTTCCTTTCCTCCTCTGATGTGTATATCATAATAATCAGTCCTAAGCAGACTTTCTTGAATAGATAACAGGAGAGAGAATTTTGGGACTAAATGAGTAGAATTTGGTTAAGATAAAACCAAATAAGACAAAAAAAATCTCTGTTAATTGGCTCAGAATTACACGAAGAGAATATTCACTAAATATTTTGGTGTTCAACAATGCATTTTGGTGTTCATGCATACTGGTCTTAGACTGGATGTAGTCACACACAACCTACTTTTCAAGTATTTCTGTACATACAGGGCTGGAGAAATCTATCTGAAGCTTGATAATTATTGGCAGAATATTTACCTAAAGTTTTCACTGTATAATGTTCAGCCTCTACACTCCTGATCAAAAATTTAAGACCACTTAAAAATCTTTAAAAAGAATTTTTTTTTTATGGATAGATTTTAAACTCCTCCCACTTAAGGTTACCAATACTACAATCTAAAAGATTATGGAAACAAAAAGCTACATTTTAAACATTTTATTTAGAAATTTACATTTTTATAAAATGAGGCAATTTACACATGATCAAAATTCTAAGACCAGGGGTATAAATTGTTAGATCTATGGTAATTCCAATGTTTTTAGTTCAGTTAGAGATTAGCAATCACTGCGTAAAGGTGTTAGCATGCCTAAAGCAAGCAAACTTACTGAAGTTGAGTGTTCTCGAATTCTAGAATTCCATAAACAAGGTTTGTCACAGCGGGCGATCGCAGCTAAGGTAAATCGCAGAAAAACTGTGATTTGCAACTTTCTACAGAACAGCAAGAATTATGGAAAAGCAAAATCCTCTGGTAGGCCCCAAAAAATTTCTCCTGCATTGAGTAGGAGAATAAGACAGGTTGTTATGAAAGACGGGGGACTTTCTTCTCGTCAAATTAAGGCAGTCACAGATGCTGATTGCAGTCCCGTAACCATCAGACGACACTTAAGACAAAAAGGCATGGTAAATAAAAAGCGTAAACAAATTCCTCGGCTGCTTCCACATCACAAGGTGGACCACTTAAAGTTTGGTCGTGAATACCAAACATGGGACGTTGAGAAGTAGAAGAAAGTCCTGTTTTCTGATGAGAAAAAATTCAATCTCGATGGTCCTGATGGCTTCCAATGATATTGGTATAACAAAAACATGCCTCCTGAAATTTTCTCTGCATGTCATAGTGGTGGAAGATCCCTAATGGTATAGGGTGCCTTTTCTTACAGAGGAACGATGGAGCTCCAGGTGATGCAGGGTTGTCAGAGAGCAGCTGGTTGTGTTAACTTTCTACGAAGAGCATCTTTGATGATGGAGGGCCATCGTTTGTGTGGGGATGGATGGTTATTCCAACAGGATAATGCTGCAATCTATGCTGCAAGATGGACCTTGACCTTTGTACAAGAAAATGGGGTCCATGTCTTGGGACATCCTGCATGCTCACCAGACTTGAACATAATTGAAAATGTTTGGGGATGGATGACAAGAGATGTTTATTGAAATGGCAAACAATATTCAACAAAAAATGAACTTCGTAAAGCCATCTTCAGAAGCTGGAGCAACATCCCCCACACCTTAATAGAAATGCTTATTTCTAGCATGCCTGACAGAATTTTTGAAGTCATCAAAAGCAGTGGAGGTAGACTCATTATTAAATTTGGTTGTTGAATGTTTTCATACACTTTTTGTACAATTTTGTAGAATTTTTGTCTCTGGTCTTATAATTTTGATCATGTGTAAATTGCTTCATTTTATAAAAATGTAAATTTCTAAATAAAATGTTTGGAATGTAGCTTTTTGTTTCCATAACCTTTTAGATTGTAGTATTGGTAACCCTAAGTGGGAGGTGTTTAAAATCTATCTGTAAAAAGAAATTTCTTTTTAAAGATTTTTAAGTGGTCTTAAATTTTTGATCGGGAGTGTATATAAGGAGAAGCATCAGATTAAGTACATTTATGAGCATAGGACAAGTTATGCTGAACAATATGTTATATTAAATAAATGCTTGTTTCATCAAAAACATTTTACTTTTCTTATATTTTATTTGCTTCTTTCATCGTGGAGTTAAACTATTTAAAGAAATTAAGCACTTCTTAAAACAGAAATGTTAGCTCTCTTAAATTCTTAGTTTAAATTGGTCTTTACATTTCAGTTTTCTGTATTCCTAGAATTAAATAGTAATTAAACTTCTAAATTATTTTTATGGTCTTCATTAATTATGCAGATGAAATTGTTCTACTTCAGTGGTTCTTTGTATTTGAAAGTATACCAATGAATTGTTGGAAAAGCTGTATATTCTTTCAGAGAACTGAATTGATCAGTCTTAATGTTTATTGCCACAATAACACATTTCAAATGCAAAACAGTTTATGGAATCAGCTTTTCATTTTATTTTATTTATGGAAGCCGAAACGACCAGAAAAATGGACGGTTCTTATCAAAAGAAAGGATTTTCAGAATTTACATTGTTTGAAGTATTGTCTTCATTATTATTACCATTATTATGACATTTAAGCTGCTTTATGCTCCTGCCTTCTTCAGGTTCTAGTAATTTTGAACCAAACACTTTAGTACAATCACTGGGGTATATCATTCTCATTCCATGTGTAATGCCACTTCTGGTAGCCATGTAGTTAACTCCCTTTCATGTAACTCCCTAAGTTATTTGTTCACCACTGCTGTAGTCTGGTATTGAACTCATGACTCTTTGGGTCAAGTCACTGGAACTAACAAGTGATGGAATGAGAATGATATACTCTAGTGATCATCATATAGGGTTTGGTTCAAAATTTTTAGCACTTGAAGAAGACCCGAGTGTAAAACGGCCAAAACATTGTAATAATTGCAGTAAAGATGAGGACAATAGTCCAAACAATATAAATAGTCTAAATACTACCTTATCTCAGAAGTACAAACACAGAAAGGATTTTACTTTCTATTTCTTTTTTTTTTTTTTTTTTTTTTTTTATAAGCGTTTCACCCCGAGCAAGGCATGTCACTGCCACTACTGTGCAGGGGGCTACGTAGAGTGGAGAAAGGCTGGTTAAATATAGGAAATAACAGAGGGTGGGTGATAGGCGGCTGAGGATACCGAGAATGAGGGTTGGGTAGATGAGAGTGTTGTGAGAATAGTTGGGAGTTAGTGTGATAGGAGGTGTCTATTGACCCTACATTTAAACACCTGGAGATTGTAACTGTCGGGAAAGCAGACTTGTGGAAGGGAGTTCCACAGGCGGGAAGCGCGAGAAAAGAAGCTGTTGGAGTAGAATTTACGGTTACATCTTATTTGTTTAACTGTAAAAGGGTGGGACCCAGTTGCTAATCTAGTATCTCGTGTAAATTTGTGCTTAGGCGGCACCAGTGATCTAAGCTCATCGGAGCAGAAGCCATGAAAGTACTTGTGATTTAAACTTTTAACTGCAACAATTCAACTTAAATCTAAATAATGAGAAAATACATGTTAACTTGAATCTTTAGTAAAAGAAACATTTCCATTTTTGAAAATTCTATCAAATACCAAAAAATATCACAATCTAATTGCTAAAAATCTCTAATTTGCCTCAGAATGAATTCTACATACATAAGTAATTCTGTTGCCTAATGATGAAAAAAAACATAATTTATCTAAAAAAATGTTTACTTCTCAACATAGTCTTTTTCTCTGACAATATTATCCATTGAAAATCTCATATATTCAGCTACTTATTTATCCAGTTCAATTTTTACACAGATACACAAATGGTGTTTATATGTGAAAATACATAGGTGAAGTTTTTTTTTTATGTTTTATGACTAATCCCTCAATCTTAATTGGAATTTCTTTTATGTAATAAGATTAAAATGATTGCAAATTATCTTTTTTTATTACATAAAACAACTTTTCAAATTTGTTTCATTTTATTTGAAGAAAAAGGTTAAATGGTGATTACATAGGGGTTTAAAGTGATCGCTATAGATGATGAAGTTATGCCACTAATCATCTTCACCACAGGCCATCAGATGCAACACAGAATCCTACATGAAGTACATTGTGGTAGTAGTGCTGCCCTTTGGTCAAGAGAGTGGTTGCCGGAAGACCTTATGACTGGCAACAGGACTCTGTATCATGTCACACAAGGAGTCATGGCTGTCAGAAAGTTTCTGGAACCACATCACCTCTTACGTTTAGCCAAGTAACTCCCCAGACTGCAACCCCCTTGATTATTATGTGTGGGGAACAGTTGAATGAGAGACCAACAAAACTCCTTGTAGTATCAAAGATGAACTGAAGGCAAGTATTATGGCAGGATTCACCAACTTAAACCAGGAGACTATCCAGAAAAGATGCAGGAGATTCCTAAATCGTCAGGAGGCCATGGTTGAAGCCAATGGCGATTTTATTGAATAAATTTACAATTTATTATTTCGAGATATTTTTGTGTAAAATGATATGACAGTATTATTTTCATTTTAGTGTAATTTAGACGACAATTTATCTATCGCATACTGCATACAAAATCTATTTATACAAAAGTACATTTGTTATTCTGAACAAAACTCAAGTTTCTACATTTTCATTACTAACTGTAAAGTTATCATTATAAAATATTGCTTGAAACAAGTGGTAATATTTTCACTTAATAGTAATTTTTTATGTCATTATATAGTGGGGAGAAAAGTTGACTGATTTAATCCATATCTTTTTGGTATCAATTAAAATGAATATCTTGTTCTTTTCTATATCAAAACTATTATAAAAAAACTACTATTTTGTAAACGGATAATTTTGCTAAAATCGTGTTTAAAGTTTCAATGCAATACAAACTTTCATAAAAATAGGGCCTATGCGTATAAAGAAGAAAAGATATGGATTTATACAGGTTGTAATGATATTTTAAGTTTAATTTCATCTGTTATCATCATGTGACTAGTCTGTAGTAAACAGAGTGGAGGTCAAATACATGTGCTCCCCACTTCTTCAGTGTTACTCAACAACATGAGACCCCAAACTCAGTATATTAAGTAGATAGAAAATTATCTAACCTTTTTGAGAAAAGTCAATATTAATAGACATTCTTAACTATTATTCAGTTATCAAAGTATGTTCCCAAGATGATAAGCTGTGTATTTTATAACCGAAAAAAGATTTCACTCTTGATTCAATGAATTTGTTGGGGAATTTTTTATGCTTTTGTTAAGACTACTGACCAAAAAGGTGTGTGATATGGAATAAAATGAAGATAATAGATCTGAAAAATAGATTTCATTTGGAAGAAATATATATTCCTGTTTATTAAAGCATATGATTTGCAACATAAGCATAGACATAATTGTTTATTAGAATCTCTGATATTTTTCTTGCTTCCGTTATACCTTTCATCCTCTAAACAAGGTTCAATGCTTTTTTTATATTTTGTTATCGTTCCCTGGACTTAGGGTGAAACGACAAATTATATCCGACTGGTTACTGAAAACTCAAAGCAAAATTTCGCCGGCCAATCTCTGTTAAGTCAAGGTTTTCATTAGTCAAAAATATATTCCACATACGCTTGAATATTTCTTTCCGTCTTTTTCCTCAGTTCGCCCGAATTATTTTGTATTCACTACACCGTTTTTTCTCTTTGAGTTATCCTTTTCTAAAATAAATAAAGAAGCATGATATGCCAGATAAGTAACTTATATTCTGCTATCGATTCAATCAATAAATGAAAATATGACATATTAATTTGCGAAATTTTCACTGATAAACCAACTGTTACAATAACAGTCAAAATAGATGTTTCTGAATTAATTAAATAAAACTAAAGCTTGGACTAAAACGAAATGAAAATTTTCCCCATCTACTTTATTAACCTATTGATTTTTGATAATATGTAAGATCTGATAGTTAGTCTATCATTTTTCTTAATAAACAATGACCACACGAGATGTGGTAAACTTAATAACTTTATTATTCAAACTGCTCGCTGGAGTTGCCTTACTCTGAGCATTCCCTAGTGGGACTGGAAGTGTTTACAATCATCATCCTTGTAATCAACATTATTGTTGTTGTTATAACAGCTAGGATATCTGTTATAACAATATCAATAATGTTGATTATGATGTTTACTAAAACAAAGTAAAATTATTACCTTTTCATATACAATTCTCATCAGTATGCACATGTACACACAGACAAAGAAAACAGCTGCATAAACTTGAAAGACATGTCTAAACTTTACTTAAAATTGTTCCAAAGTAAGCACTAAGGTGTAAATATCAATCTGTTAATAGATTTAGAAGAAAAAAATCTGGCCTGGTTATATACAGTTGTCTGATTATTAATCAAAATAATAATCTAATTATTTAAATTGTTCAGACTATTGTTTTCATCTTTATTGCCATGTTTATGACATTTAGTCTAAACAATATAAATGGTGTAAATACCACCTCATTTCAGAAGTAGAGACAAATAATATAATTCTTGGATCACCCATCAGAAAATATTTGAATTTTGGAGTCATCCAAGAAAATAACTAAAAAAGAAGATTAGCATTTTTATACCACAAATATATATATATATATATATATATAACCTAGAATACTTGGTACTTTTGTCGGGTAAATTCTCATAGAGACAAACTCAAAAGAACCCAATATTAAAAATTTTATTAAATTTAACAGAGTAATATAATCTAGAAAAAGTTTTAGGATATTCTACAAATCTATGGGTAATAAATATTTCGCAGCTAAGCAAAGCAGCCTCTCCTCAGACCCAAAACCTTATAACAGCTAATGTTTCAAATCATCCAGAAAATCATCACATACAGACACTCATGTGCCCATATCAAGAATAGATAGTTGTAACAGCAATCTATGAAAGATGTTCTTCGCTCATTCAAAAAACAAAAAAAGAAAGAAAAAATTTAGGTAAATTTTGAAAGAAAAAATAGAAAGAAAAGGAGAATGAAAAGTATCATCTTAGATCGACACATAGCATTTATGTTCTAGATATATCACAAATATATTTTAATGAAAGCAAGAGTATTAACCAGAATTGCAATTCTTCTGTTTTCTTTGAAAAACATGACATGGAAACTTAACATTAGTTTAAATTTAGTTTAGTTTAAATGGGTTGTATTTACGGTGTAAAAATAAATGGTAAATTTTACTTTTTAATGCAAAATATTATAAAAATTCATATATCTATATATCTATATATATATATATATATATATATATATATATATATAATATAAATATATTTGTGTGTGTGTGTTATGAATTTTAAAGCAAGATGATGAGATGGCAATAGCATTAATAAAGGCTTTATTAAAACAAAAAATGGAGGATAATGATGCTATTAGTGTCTCTCTTCATAATAACTCTCACTAGAATACAGCACAATTGATAAAGGAAAAATCTATGTTCATTTACATACAATAAATTTGCATTCAAAACATAAGTTTATATAAGATTACACACACACACACACACACACACACACATATATATATATATATATATAAGGAAGCAGTGTGGGTATAGAAGAATCCAAAGGAGTATCCTGTACAAACAGTGGTAGGATAACTCTCTAAGAGAGCTCTAAACATATATGCATATAAATACATATAGAGCAAATATAAGAAAAATTAAGGCAGACACATTATTTCATGGTGAATCAGAAGTATAGGCCTATTTCAGGCAAACCATCATCAGCTTCCATTTTCATTTAACAAAGGATTTTACATGATAAAATCCTTTGTTAAATGAAAATGGAAGCTGATGATGGTTTGCCCGAAATAGGCCTATACTTCTGATTCACCATGAAATAATGTGTCTGCCTTAATTTTTCTTTTATATATATATATAAAAAATTAAAAACCTGAAATATTATTTCAACTGATCTGATATCTTGGCTTCACTGACTTTCATACCATGTCAATGTACTTTCATTGTGCTTTTTTCTAAATATTTTTATGGTAATTTTTCTGATAAATTTTCAGCTATGGTACAAAGATTTTATGAGTTTAAGTGCAGTACTAGATTGGCAACATGGTCTCAGTCTTTTACAGTTGAAATGGCTAGATGTAACTATAAGTTCTACATTAACAGCTTCTTTTCTTAGACTTTTCACTTGTGGACCTTTTTTTACTGGTTTCCTGCTTTCCAAGCAACTTTGATTTTCCAAAAATTTAAATTCAAAATTTTCTGTCTTTTAAATTCCTATTCTTTTTTTTTTTTGTTATCTATCTTTCATAGACTTTTCTTTTTTGCATATCCTCTCATGCCCCTGCCTTAGTAGCTTTAATGACTTGCTTAGGGGGAAATCATGAAAATAAAATATATGTATTTCATTTGCATACATGGTCTATTGCTTTAGAAATAACAAGAAAAGTAAATAAAAAAAAAAGAAAAATACTGCATTGATGCTGAGAAGATTTAAATATGTCTTCTTTGATGCTATAATATTGTTTTAACCTTTGTTTTAACCCTTTTTACCAATTTTTATGGTAGAAGATTTGATCCATTTCACCAATGTATGGCCCAGACTAGAACCTCATTTTAAATTAGTTTTATTACTGTTAACCAAATAAAGAATTTGATTGGAATCATCATGTTTTCAGCAGCAAAGTACATATGTCCAAGACATCCTGGATTAAGAGTTTACAACATCTGATTTATCAAAGAACAGATCATTAATAAAAATGGTTGCCATTTCCACAAAAGTCCTGATGGAGCCTTAACTATCTCCACGCTGCAAAGCTTTTTGTACTGCCACAGAATGAAATACTCCCACTGACAGTATTCTACTTTCAGACCTCAGCTTGCCCAACTCCACCTGTCAGATGCACCGTCTTCAAGTATTCTTATATCATAGAACTTTGAAGATGTCTTCCCAAACACTCTCTTGTAACTTAGCTTGCATACTCAACAGTCAGAAAAAAGGAACATCTATCATTATTCTAGTATAATATCAGTTTCCAGAATGACATCAAAAGTGGAAATATATATATATCAATGAACTGCACTTGCATTCCTGTCAAATCCAATCATTCTACATGCTCTTGAAAGTATCATAGTGATTTTATAAATTCCAATTTCATTTTGTAGAAAAATATATTTCTCTCTTCCCTATTCAAACTAAATAATAAAGAAAAGCAGTTGCATTTTATTTCTTGTTAGGTTTAATGAAACACTTAAAAAATGGCCAGTAGTAGTTTTACTGTTGTACTGCAAGGTGTTAGATGTTACATACAAGCAGATGACATTCCAGATTTTACTCATTTCAAAGTGAAAGAAATTCTCTTTTTTTTTAATTATTTTTTTTTTTAGATATTAGAAAATAAGTTGAATTCAAAGGACTTACATATTAAATACTTAGTGAGAATAAAATCTAAATTTAATGTATGGTTCTTTAAAGAAAAGAATAGAAAGAGTTAGGATTAACACAACACATGCTTGTTATCAAACTACAAAATTATTTTTAAATCCTCAAGTCTCTCATTTAGGACTTGTTTATTCAAATATAAGCTCTGTTTTAAAAATTCATAACCACAAGAAGCAATTAAAATTATATGTTCATTTAGCATTATTTGTCTGTCAATTAAAGACTTTTTATCTACATCCAGATGATTTATTGTAATGGCAACATTTCTCACTATTGTAACTAAGAGTACATTCAAATTTATACCTGAACTGTGCTTTAGCTTAAGTATTTTATTTTTCTTTGAAAGTAAAGACCAAATTTTCTGACTAGTGAGACTAATCCACTACAAACTTTGTATCTGGATATCTATGGAGTAGTTATTATTTACACTATTTACATTAGACTATTTTCCTCATCTTAGTTGTTACAAAATTTTGGTTATTGTACTCACTGACCTTTATCACGTGTATATCAATCCATATTAATATTGTGATAACAACAACAAAGATGAGGATGATAGTCTAAATAGAAATAGTGTAAATAGTTTCTGAATAGTTTTGTAAGTATGGAAGTTTTAAAAAAATTACAACTGTTTTTAATTCATCTTACAATAACTAAATTTTTCACTCTAAGTGCCGAATATAAAAATTCCATTTCATAGCATCTAAAGCAGAAAATCATGTTTACAAGAATTTTTCAAACATTAATTTCAGAAACTGAAAGACAATGTGCATCAATTTTATCTGATAAATCATTAGTTTACCCAATAAGAATAGTTTTAAGGATTGGAGAGTTTTGTTAAGTTGTAAACTAAGAAATATTTTTTCTTCATATTTAATTTTAAGTAATGAAAATTCAACTTGGGTTTTAATTATTCATAGCATATCATTTGAGTTTGACCAGTCTTGGACAAGACATTAAATTCTCATGAAATATTCATGCAAAAGTCTTTCTCCTCTAAACATTTTGAAATGGAAAGATATCTGAAAAAGTGTTCATTTTGATATTGCAGCCTGGGAAGGCAAAATTATTTTCTAAGCTTCACATTAAGAAACAAAAATAAAATTTCCTCTGTGATTTTAAGGCATTTGTTGCATTATGATAAAGAATCATAGCTAGCCTTTCTGATGAATAATGCACATATATGCACACACATACAGACATATATATATATATATATATATATATATCCAGGAAAGATAAAAAATTGTTAGTTTCAAGTTCATATGTGAATTTGATGGAATGTTCTACTTAATTCAGTATTGTTGCTAAGTTTAATAGGTTAGTGTCATGGGAGTAAAATAACAGGATATCATCTTAAGTATTTAGAATTGTTAAGTATAATATATTTGAAAGGACTAGATTCTAAGAACTCTGGAAATAGGCAAGCGGGAACATCACTGATAGAAGACCCTCTCAGTAAACCGAGTTTTTGTTTATAAAAAGCGTTGTTAAAAGAGAAATAACAATGCTTAGTGATTAATATACATATTTTTATGATTGTGTGGATAAGTAGGGAGTTTTTTTCTTTGGGAATTTTTGAGAATGTTTACCCATATTTTAATGAATATGTTAGTATAGAATGATTTAATATCCAAACTTGCCATAGATAAGTTAGACATATTAATGTTTCTCATTTTATTGAGTAAGTCACCTGAGTGTCTGATATGTGTAGTGTTAATGAAGCCTAAGAATGGGTTATTATCTTAACGATAACTCTAGCTAATTTATGGGGAGCACTGTTAATAGCAGATATAATGGTTCTAATGGGAATGTTTGGTTTATGAGTTTTGGTATCAATACTATATAGTGTGGTATCAAATTCACATATGAACTTAAAAGTAAAAATTCTTTACCTTTCTTTGACATCTTAATAAAACATAATAATGATAAATTAGAATTAAAGTTCACCTCCCTCTACTGAATGCTGATAGCTCTGAGTTAGAATTGCCGACTGATATCAATTCGGTTAGGTTTCAATCCTGGCTAGAAGTAATCAGATGTCTAACCATACTGATGAGCTGTGATATAGTGAAACACTTCTGTCTGCAGATGACTAACATATATATATATATATATATATATATATATATATATAACTTAAGATTCATTCTGAAGTAAGAGCAAAAATAAAATATAAGTTATCCTTATTTTCTTAAACATAATTTTAATGGAAGTAGGTAGACACTTGTTTTTAAAACATGAACATAGACTCAACAAAATATATAAGTAATTTGGTTGATTTTCAATATTGTAAATGTTGTCTACTTAGGGCAATATCATGTTGAAATATTTGTTCTCATTTGATCAATCAAGGGAAGCAATGTTGAGCCCAGTCATTACCAAGATAGAAAATACCAAAGGCTGTAAGCCACTTGGGCCATCACAGTAGCATAATACCCTATTTTTCCCTGGGAATGACAAAGACAAAAATATCTGGGGAAGACGTATATTCAACAACTGAAAATCACAGGCTGATTAAGAAGTTCTGTGATTCATGATAAAAATAAATCATTGTATACTAGTATAGTTTTTGTTTTATGCAAACATATAGTTTATATAATATATGTTGCACACACATATATCTAAACTTATTTATAAATGAAACTTTGTGTGTGTATCCGTTACCTATAGACTCCAAAACAACTGGACCAATTTTCTTGAAAATTTACACAGTTGTACTATAAGCATCTGTGAGTGTTCTTAGATAGGTTTTGTGTCGCGGTACCCCCGATAAATATCGAAAATTGATAATCGAAAAAAATCGGGTTATAAAAGGAGTGGTCCGATTTTAATCAAATTTGATACACTCATAAACAAAGACAAAAGAAACAATATTCAGAAGTTTCAAGGTTGCAGTTCTTACAATAGTGCAGAAAATCGATTATATATATATATATATAAAAGGCAAGATGTTTGTGTGTTTATCTGTCTGTATGTCCTTTATACAAATCCACAATTTTTATCTGATTCTCACCAAACTTCACACAAATATTCTCTAGTTTGTGTGTGAGCTCCAGGACCATGAATTAGTTTTCAAGCTTTTGTTACACCCAAGCAATTCTGGGCTATACTGCTAGTGTAAATATAAAAGTGGTCATTGAAGTCACCACCCAGCAGCAACAGTCCATTACCACTAGGTGTTGTTATAGTTCTACAAGACATGTCTTATAACTGAGATACCCGGAAGAGGCATGGTTCATAGAACTAGACAAATCTATCTAGGTGAACAAAATAAAGGGTTCTGTTAAAAATTTTAATCACTTAAAGTTTGAAGTGCACAATGCCAAAAAGTTGCAAATAAGGCAACAGAAATAATGAGAATAGTGTAAATAACTTTTATTAAGTTCAACTGACAAGGTCATTTTATTGTTGTATTATTTCAACTAATGCCATGCCACCAGCATACATTCCTACAGCTTTTTATCTAGCTCATTGTGCTAGATGACTGTTGTTCTAACAAGATGGTTTATCCATCCTTTGAAAGGTTCTATTTAACATTTGTAGATTGACCTGACAGAAATAACAATTAGAAAAAAATAATTTCATTAAATAAAGGTTTTCAGCCACAAAAAGCTATTTTTGACATATTCAGCAACATTTTTAATATACTCCTCATATGGTGGATTGACAGCTGTACAAGGACATTCAGAACATATATCAGTCAAAATTGCAAATGCCTCTTCCACTGTGTTTACATCCAGTATTTTACAAACATCAATGAATACCAGTAAATGTCATTTTTTCTGCATGGAGGAATTTATTGACCCACCAACTCTGTTTGGAATCTATTTCATGCTGCATGAAGTAGATACATTGCTAGTCACTGCTATTCAGTATAAAAAACTATAATCTCTTACTTCAATAGTGTCCATGCATTTAGGAACTTCCCATTCCTGAATACAGGTAGGGGCACAACAATCAACAATATTGGTTAGGTTTTTATTTGAAATATTCGATGCCATTTTGCCTGACAGCTAATCAGCAAATATCTGTAACGCTGCAAGAAATATGTTAGTTTAATTGCAGAAGAGTTCATTTGAGACTTCTACAACCTCATCCAATTCTGGCATCATGAGTAACAGAATTTATAATTTCGTTTTTCATTCTAAAAATGTGTGGCCAAATTGAAATTAAAAAGTGTCAATTTCCAGATATGTCTAATTCTGGAAATCATTTTATCTGGGCAGTGATTAAAACATAATAAAAGAAATAATTCATTAGTGCTGTGTACCTACCTGTAGACAGGAATGGGATGTCCCTATTTTCTATTGGACACTATTGGAAAGAGTAGAGTAATTATACTGACTGGCAGTCACTAGCAGTGTATCTACATCACATTGCATGAAGTAGATATATTGCTAGTAACTGCTAGTCAGTATAACCATTCTACTCTCCTACTCCAATAGTGTTCATGTATATAAGAGAGTAGGGACATTCCATTCTTATATACAGGTAGGTATACAACAATCAGTAATATTGGTTATGTTTTTTTTTTAAATCTGTTATGCCACCAGTAGACGACCTTTTCAAATTCTAAAATCTTCATACTTCATTTTCTTTTGCTCACAAGACTTTAGTTAGAAATAACATAATAATTAGTCAGAAAATGTACTTTTAGTCACCCAGTAGTTTAATGATTAGTGCATTGCCATGAAATGTTGTAGCAGATACCAGCCAGTTTGGTCATACTTCATTTATTTCCACCTCCCAAGATACAACAGAGAACTAGAGTAGTTTATGTGGTAATAGGATTCAAGGCTTTAAGTGAAATCAGCAGAGAATTTCCCACCGACAGATGTGATTCAATTGAATCAATTAAGAAGCTTTCTCATTCTGTTGAGTTCTCTAAGAAAAAGTTTATTTGCTTCTGTTGACTTACAGAAATTAGTTAACTTCCCAAAGATTTTACTTTCTAGCGAATCATTATTTTTCAGTTATCTTTAACTTCTCTGGTAATTCATATTCTGTCTGAAATTCTGAGACAGTTTGCTTATATTGTTGCTATCACTATGTTTAGGCTGCTCTACTATCAAGTTTTCAAAAGCTTTTCCATAGTTAATTTATTAACTGTGTTGAAGGAAACTTCATTTTATTCATTTTTGTTTTGTGTTCTTTGGAATTTCAAATTACCATAATTGGATAGCCAAAGTGGTTCACAGTCTCTGATATTCCCCATCTTGGTAATGACTAGGCTAAACATTACTTTCCTAGGGTAATCCGATTGAATATCTGACACCAAAGTCTAGGTTGCCAGGGTGAGCTGTTTTTGAAAGTGCATCCCTAGTAAATTTTAGATTTTATGAATTGTATCTGCAATACTTTTAAAGTAATCAATTTAAATTAACTTTCTTCTCATAAATACCATATTTTCTGCACTTTCAAATGTCACTTAGTTTAATCCTTGTCTTTTCTATATGATAGTCCTGTTCAAAATTGTAGAAGAAAATAAAGAAATTTTAACTATTCCTTACACTATATCCTATAGAAGACACACTGAGTAGATGTTTGGAGCTTGAATTTAATATCTGTTTGGATCTAATTAGTAAATCCCAAATGCTATTCAGATACAGGCTGATCCTATTGATTGAATAATTTGATAATGAAGACAAAGATGAGAAAACTGATGAAAAAGAATCAGTGAAATTCAAATTATTTAATTAGTTTAAGTTTTTCCATCTTGGATATTTCTTCAAATTTTATCTTTGAAATCCAGAAAGTTTTTTCAGAATAAATAGCTCAACATTGCATGCATCATATTATTTATGGAATCATAATCAATAATACTTAAACATCTTGAAATGTTAGTGATGTTGAGATTTTCTAGCATATCAGTCAGTTAAGTGCCATACGTGATACACGCTTGGGCGATCATGTCTCGAAAGAGACATGACTGACTGAGCAGAAGATTATCCTGCAGTAGGTTGCCATTGCTTTCTGCAGTAGAGTGGTTGCCGACCAAGGCTATAGAACCCAATCTGTCCTGCTATTTAACCCATAACTGGAAGGAAGAGATGGATTAATACCTTTCCCAAGGGTATTTGCGCTTAAGTGAATACAATTGATTCAACTGGAATTCGAACTCGGCTCCTCGGCTTCTCATTCCGAGCCGATATCCACTGTACCACAACGCACATCCGCATATACTGTTCATTATTTACATTTTTATGTTGGCTGGTTTATTCTTTAGGTACAATAGAGGAAAGAAGTTTGGGACCACACTCTAGATTTAATAATTAGTAAGTTCTTTAGTTTAATTAACTCTTATCAGATTGATGGTTAAAACAGATTTCATCAAATCAAGCCTGTAGCTCTTAGAAAAAAAAACATATTTCTTCAAAACTTGTCAACTGACACTAAAGAATCATAAACAAACACTCTTAAAATAACAGAAACTACATCATGTGAGGACTTCCAACAATTAAAAAGGATAGAACATGTTGGTTGGTTGGTTGTTTTGTTTTTATGGCAAATCAACCTCAGCAGGTCATTTATTGCCAACTAAACTTTATTTAATTATTGCTGATAATACATTTTTCTTTAAAGAATTTATTGTTGTTTTTTATATAAGTTTTGTGTCTAGTCATACATTTTTCTTTTTCGAGTATCAAGATTGGTTGGGATTTGTTATTAAGGGCAGGGTCCCCAAGTCCTACCCTTGTTATCTAACCCATAACTCGAGGGAAGGGACGGATTAATACCTTTCCCAAGGGTACCAGTGCTTCAGTGAATGCAGGGTATTCAACTGGAATTTGAACTCGGCTCACCGATTTCTCTTTCCAAGCCGATATTCACTGCACCACAATGCACATTCATCACTAAATGCTTACAGCACCTGTTATTCCCAAGCGGTTACCCATCTAAATACTGACCAGGCTCAACATTGCTTAACTTTGGTGATTAAGTAAGAACTGGTGTATTCAACATGATAGGCCGTAAGCTGATAACTTGAATATAATAAAATATTGATGTCCTACACTATGTAGGGAGCTCTATTATGTCAATCGAATTGGTCTTATACAAAACATAACCAAAATTTCCACAATTTATAGATAACAAGGTGCAGAGTTGTTAAAAGCCATCAAAGAATAAATTGGATGGTTGCAAAGAAATTGAAAGACAAAAAAAATCTCATTTTTATGAGAAAAAGATGATTTATTTTTCTTCAAAATTGTTTTTGAAAAATAAGTTGAATGTTTAATGTTTGTTAGAAAGTTTGGGTTTTTTTTTAATGAAAAGTCTTCTAAAGATTTGTTTCTGAATGAATGCACGGAGATAGTTGGCTTCTCTACGTTGAGTTTCTTCCTCTCTTTCATTTGTTGCTGCTGACCAGTTGAGGAAGAAAGGGTATAGGAGAAAGAGAGAGTGGGATAATTGTTGTCTGCTTTTTAAATGTCTAGACAAGTGCAACTCTGTCCTTTGCTTGAGGAAGAAGGAGAGAGATAGAACATAGCATGAGAGAGAAGATGAGAGTGAGAAATGTGTATTATTATTATTATTATTATTTTTAATCATCTCACCCCAAGCAAGGCATTCCACTGCCACTACTGCGCATGGGGCTACATAGGGGAAGGTAAAGAGGAGGAGTGGTTAGACATAGGGAATGTCAGGAGGAAGGTGACAGATGAGTAAGGATAGTGAGGATGAGGGTTGGGCAGATGGGAAGAGTGCTTGATAGAATGAGAGCAGGTTAGTGTGTTAGGAGGTGTCTATTGACCTTACATTTAAACTCCTGGAGATTGTAGCCGTCGGGAAAGCAATCGTGTGGAAGAGAATTCCACAGTCGGGAAGTGCAAGGAAAGAAACTGTTGGAACATGGATTAGATCCTGTTATTAATAGCGACTCTCTGTTTTTTTCGCTGTATTAGAGAGAAGGCGAGAGGGTAAAAAATACATGTTACTGAGACTTACATTCCAAGGATGGCTTAAAAACCCTCTAAAGAAAAGAAGCAAAGTCACGCCATTATGAACATTTTCATGACCGATAAAAGGATGGAGTTTTCACTGTCTTCCAATTCGTCAATATATATGATTGTGTATCTAATTTGTTCTAGATGACATCTGCATATAGCAAAATCTTAAAACCAGTTATCTAACTAAACATGATCTATTATTGGTCACTTCAAATATGTAACATCTCTTTTCGTTGGCTCCTGAAATGATATAGGTGTGTATAAAGTCAGATTTACTAAGCAATCAAAATGTGGAGAAATCTGACAACTATTTCAAACAAAAGGTTTGGATGAAATGCCCTTCAATAGTGGAAAGAGCAATGACAGTAGATTTGAGAAACCTGTCTTTTTGAAGAGTTTTTAAAAGAAAGGTTTTGTAAATTTCAACCAGAAGTAACACTGACTGCTCAGCCAATGAATGCTGAAGGTTTCCTTATAAATAAATGGTTAATATTATCATTACCAAGGTATGATGCTGACTCTGTTTAACCTATAAGTGCATGGCATCCAATTTTTTTTAGAGGAAGTTACCTTAAATTTTAAATATGGGAGCATTATGATTGCTCTTAGCCAGCCAAAAAAAAAAAAAAAAAATAGGCAGAAAGAGCTACAATTTTAAAGAAGGTTCATGTAGTAATAATTTCATTTAGGTATTACGTTTCACTAACTTGAAGCATCGAATCAATAGCTGCATCTATTAGAAGCAAAGTTAGATCATTGTGTATCATGCCAGAAAATTTTTCTGTCAGAATCCATCTTGCACATTTACCATTCAACTATGCCTTGAATACTGCTGCCATATCTGGTCTGGTGTTCCTGCAATACATTTTAAAATTCTTGACAAAATCCAAAGAAGTTAACAAAGCTAAGAAGGTAATCAAGAATGTAATTGATCCTGACTAAGCATCTTGCTTCAGTCACTCTCTCATCAACAGGAAATGACTTCCCTCTGTCTTTTCTACAAATATTTTCATGCAACTGCTCTGATGAGATTTTTTCCCTGGTGCCCTGACTAGATGAATTTATACATGCTACTAGATTGGCGTATAGGTTCCACACATTTACTGTCGAATTAGCTAAATGCTACCACCACTTCCACTTCAACAGTTTTTTCTTGCACTTCCTGCCTGTGAGACCATTTACATACTTCTCTGATAAATAGAATCATCTGAAATTTAAATGCATTAACTGCTATCTTCTGTTTTCTTGAACCCTGTTCATCTTTTATCCTTTCCTCAGTTCCACCTATAATCAGTTTACTCTTTCACTTTAACTACCTATAGCTCACTGTATTCTAGTTGCGTTTCCATCTTGCTTGAATTCTACTGATTAAAAAATAACTAACTTATGGAAAACCCAGTGAAAAGTCATATCTTCTGGATTTACTAATGTTAAGTTATTAATAAAAAATATGTAATTGTAATAAAATAATATATCATTTAATTTAGTCTATTAAAATATTTAGCAGTATATCCAGGTCAGTGATCACACCACATTACTGCATGCAGAACTTCTGTGGTTGCAGTCAATTGTCAGGATATCATCATTATGAATGACCACATATCTTTAATGAAGATGAAGCTTCAGTCAGATACACCAGCTGTAGTCAGACCTGGAGTGAAATAGACTCCACCAGGTCAGTTAGCTCAAGACATTCTGTACATTAAGGAATACTGACAAAGACATATGTAGAGAGCTGATTAAGTGCTCATTTTGCACATTGATCCTTTGATCATGCTTGGTATGTGACTGATGATAATGATTAAAACATTAGTCATTAAATAAAGTATTAATTAGTAAACATGATTTAAATTTTTTTACTGTAAATTAAGTTTATTATTTTCTCTTTGGCTTTTGTTCTAGCCAGTAGCAAAATTTATGATCTCAGTTAATTATGCAGTAATTTTTCTGTTTTTCAATTCATATAATTAACACATTAGTTCTGGTATGAATCAAAGGCACAGCAGTTCTGAATTCCAAACTAGACTGTCTCCAAATTAATTATCTAATGACAACATATATTTGTTTCCTAGCAATAATTTGTGTGTAGAAAGAAATTATAAAAACAAGTTAATCTGGTTACGGTAAAAATGACCAATCTTGGTCATTTCAGATATACAAACTGCCCTGTCAACTGGGGCTTTAGAATATGCCAACTGCCCTTCTGCAGAGAGATAAATTACCTCCCCGCTCCCAATGAGGCATTCTGGGTATGACTATGAACTAAATTCGGATCCTGGGTTTGATGATAAACTGCATCTCGCAGCAAGGCTTCTAATTAGAAAGTTTTTAGGAGAATAAAACCACATCTTAATTGCTGTTGTTCCCAGGTTCACCCTGAACCGGGGTGGTAGCACCTGTGAGGGTCACAACTATGGGCAAATAGTTAAACACCAAACCAGGGTCAAAACACTATGAAAGTTTAAATAGATTTTTATAGTGAAAATTCCAGCAATACTCTTTAATAGAATAAATATGGCCAGCAATATATTTGTGAAGAAAAAATATTACCAACAATTCATTTTCGAAAAAAAAAGTTAACAGCAATATATCTTTAGAAAACAAATATACACACTAGTAATACATCTGTCACTTGACAAAACCCTCTTTACAAAAATATGTCAATGAAACTTGATCTACAAACTGTTTTTTTACAAATAATACATTTTCTATTCATACAAATCTATTGTAGAATTCTTGTCAGCATTAAATAACCCATCAAGGTTGATATACCATAAAACAAAGCAAACGAAACCAAATATTCCAAAAAAAAAGTGACCAGAAGACACTTATGGATGTAAGTTCTGGGGTTCAATCCGGTTCTTTCACTTAAACAGCCAATCCATGTAGAATTAATTTCGTTGCTCGTATCAACTGAAATAAAATATATAAAGTAAAAAAGAAGACTGAGATACTAGAAAGACTTTTAGGACTTTATTTACTGGGTTGCAACTACCTTTTGAGAGGAAATGACTTCCTGAGTAAAAGGTATCTCTCATCCAGTCAAGTCTCAACTAAAAAAAAGGATTCTTTCTGTTCCAATTTGGTACCAGGAGGCCCTCCTTTTTTTCTTTTTTTTTTTTTGAACATGTATATAATTTTTCCTGTCAGAGGTCTCCTGAAAGATTTTTTTCTATTTGTGTTTATTCTATTTCATTCTGTGTTTTTAGGTTCCTTATTCAATTCCCACACACTAGATTGAGTTTATTCCACAATATTTTCTTTTGTCTATTGACAGAGGACAGTTATTTTAAATATCATGTTTAATTAATACATACAGTACTCTTCCTCTTTGTGATTGGACATGTTTTCATTTAAATACTTAGTTTGTATCTATCTGATTACTATTCATTGTAATCACTATTTGAAACAGAAATACAATAATTTCAATAATTTTAATTAACTGATATTTTTATTGGTATCAGTTAAAATTGACACTTTTTTTTATTTCCACATTCCTGTTCCTACCTCGTCTTTTGAATATTTATATATATATAGTCATCAGTATGCTTAGAGATCTGATTGCTTTTTACCCAGAATTGAAACCCGACCGAATTCGCTTCAGTTGGCAATTCTACCTCTGAGCTATAGGTGCTTGGTAGAAGGAGGCAGACATTTTAGCATATGATGTATCATACTGCTGTAGTTAGAGGGCTCCAATTCATTACTGAATGAGCGATGCGTAGATGCTAGAGTAGCTACTGTTTTTTTAAAGTCTACCGTTCTTCAAGGGTGCTCAGTCAGGATATGAGAGCATAATCCTGTAATAAGCAGCAATTTTAAAAATTGAAAAATTTCACTGAAGTCTTTTTAATAATGACCAAGATTTAATCTGAAAGAAATTGATAAAATATATCAGTCGGTCAGTTAAGTGCCATACATGATACACGCTTTGGCAATCATGTCTCGAAAAAAACCATGACTGATTGGGCAGAAGATTATCCCGCAGGAAGTTGCCATTGCTTTCTGCAGTAGACTGGTTGCCAGCCAAGGCTATAGAACTCAATATGTCCTACTATTTAACTCATAACTGGAAGGAAGAGAGGTATTAAAAACTTTGCCAAGGGTATTTGCATGTAAGTGAATGCAATGAATTCAAACATGACTCCCCAATTTCTCATTCCGAGTCGCTATCCACTGAGCCACAACGCACATTCAGGAGTTTATATAATCATGAAATAACTTCAAAAAGAGAAATTCATTTTGCTTCTCATTTGATATAAACTAAAATGCCAAAAACATTGTATGTGTGTTGAAAGAAATGGCAAATAAAATAAAACATTTTCACATATGTGTTTGAGCCTAATAAATAAAAAAAATGTGTATAATACAGGAAGCAGCAAAAACTATTATTAAAATCAAAAGGGCTAATATCTTTAGTTTTTTATATCAAAGTATAAAAAGAAAATTAAAGTAAAAACTGAAAAGCTTCCATGAATATTTATTTGAAAAGATTTATTGAACCCATAAAACGTTGACAAATTTCATTGGTAATAAAAACGAACTTTGAATTTTGTAATATACTGACTTCAATATACCATCAGTATATTTTACAATATATTGACTTCAATATAGAGTATAAATTCTCAAGAACAAATAAAACGTTAAAACTAATATGTTTTCCATTCAAATAAAACCTGATTAATTTTTTTAGAAATATCTGCATAGATGATGGGAGCTAAAATCATGTCTCGAACAAACCATGACTGATTGGGCAGAAGATTATCCAGCAGGAAGTTGCCATTGCTTTCTGCAGTAGACTGGGATGATGGGAGCTAAAAAGTTTACTATCTGACCAAGAACTTCTTTACCAAAGTTTCTGATGTTCCATGAGTTGATCAGATTTTGGCAAGCTGGATAAGCTGAGAATTTTCAGCATCCTTTATTAAATCTGCAATTTTTATAAACAGAAAATTCAATTAATCTTGAGTAATTACAAACTGACCTTAAAAACAAGATTTTATTTAGTTTTTGTTAAATATTTTATAACTTGTTAATTTTTAAAATTTGTTTTTTATTATTATTGTGTTGGTAAATTTTATTGATTATTTTTTGATATCTAGTGTTCAGGAGTAATGATTCGGATTTGAACAATGCTTAAATTTAGTGAAATCTGCCAAACTTCCAGTGAAGACAGCATTCAAAAACCATGTCCTCCATAAATGTTTTTACCTTGATCCCAACTCTGTTCAAAGTCCCGTTTCTACCCTTGATATCCTCTTTAGTATCCAATGATTAAAATACATACACACATTTTCTCATACCAGTGTATAACAGGTACCATTAATTTAGCAACAAATATTTCCAAAATCTTAAATGTTATTTTGAATTTTAATCATAATTTAAACATAATCAGAGGTAGCAAAATTACATTTAGTCAATACACTTGTTTGAGTTGATATCACCATTTTGCAAGAAGAGAAATTATTTCTATCTGCTTACATACTTAAAGTAAAACTAAGAAAATGTATTTTCAACAAGATTTAAACCTCTACTCCCATTTTAATCTAAGAAAATGCTTAACGTCCATGCTTAATTTCTAATTAAGCTACAAGAAGCCATTAGAGAAGAGATAAGCTCAGTTAGCCAATTTAAGAAATTTTCATCTCATTGAAAACTTCAAAGTATTTTTTTTTCTGAATCTATTTTCATACCCAAAACATAAACAAAGCATATTTTAAGGAACTAATGAATGTTTTTACATATAGACTTCAAAATCTCCCAATAAGGGAAGAATATTTTTTAAAAGCATAAATAAGTCTTGTTTTGCTCTAATGTCTTCTTGTAACTTCATGGTAAGCAATACATTTTTTTCTTAATCATTTTACAAGCAAGACAGGAATGCCACTAGTATGCAGTGAGTTACAGGGAATGAAAGTGAAAGAAAAGACTGAGTTTAAGAAGAATTAAGGAAAGGAGAAAAAGTGAACAGGATTCAAGAAGTTAGTAGAGGGTGATTGATATTGCATTGAAAAAATTTCTGAAGCTGGGCAAGTAAATGGAAGGGAGTTCCACTGGCAGGGAGTGCAAGCAAAAAAACTATTGGAGTATAAGTGATGGGAGCATTTATCTATTTAAACAGTAAACAGGTGGAACCTTAAATTTCTGTACTTGGGGCACAAGGGAAAAAAAATCATCAGAACAGTTGCCATGAAATATTTGAAGAAAAGACAGAAGGAAGCCACACCATGTCAGTGAGAAAGTGATTGAAATCGGGATGTCAATTCAGGATTCATTACATTACTGATCCTTCTTTGGATTTTGTTAAGAACCCCAAGATGTAGAACAAGACCACAAGACAAGATATGGCAGCAGTATTCAATTCAAGAGTGAATGGTATATAGGTAAAAGTCCAGAATAGACCATGTTCAAGAAAAATATCTTAAAAGCTGTTTGGCAGATGAAAAAAAGAGAATACAAGTTTGGCTCATGTTGAGCGGTACATTTTCTTTATTATTACTTTCAATCAGTAGGCTTGATTTTTGTTTTTAAGTGAGTTCCAACTTATTTTTTGCAAGTCATATTTATGTATCCTGTCTATCATTTAAAAATTCTGCCAATAAGCATCTTTGATAATATGTTGGCTGAAAGGGTCCTAAGGTCTTATGGACATTGTGATGGGAATTCTGTTTAAATCCATTTGTTTTTTTCTTTGAATACAAGTCTCTTTTTGAATGTATATATATATAACACTGTTTACACCCTCACATGTTGATTGAGCACTCTAGAAGAATGGTAGACTTTGAAAAACAGTAGCTGCTCTGGCATCTACACATTGGGTCAAATAGCAGGAGAGATTGGGTTCTATATCCTTGGTTGGCAACCAGTCTACTGCAGAAATTAATGCCAATCTACTGTGGGAAAATTTTCTGCCCAGTCCCTTTCTAGATATGATTTCCCAAATGTTCATCACATATGGCACTTAATTGATTAACAATAAAAATATTACAATAATATATATATATATATATATATATATATATATATATATATATAAAAGAAATAATGTTGGATTAAAACCTTTGCTAATTTTTTAAAAATTAATCATATATATCTCATCCGGGAGGTCATCAGAGGTTGGGTATCTCCAACAGGTTTATTTTTATTTTTAGTCTAGTACCCAAACTTGTTGTGGTGCAGTGGATATCGACTCAAAACGACAAACCAGGGAGCCGAGTTTGAATTCCAGTTGAATTCACTTGTGCACAAATACCCTTGGGAAAGGTATTGATCCATCTCTTCCCTCCAGTTATGGGTTAAATAATAGGACAGATTGGGTTCTATAGCCTTGGTTGGCAACCAGTCTACTGCAGAAAGAAATGGCAACCTACTGTAGAATAATCTTCTGCCCAGTCAGTCTTTTGAGACATGATCACCCAAGCGTGTTTCACGTATGGCACTTAACTGACTGACTGACCCAAACTCATTGTGATGTAATGGATATCAGCTCAGAATAAGAAATCTGAGAACCAGCTTCAAATTTCCATCAGTTTCATTACATTCCCTTACCTGCAAATATCTTTCGTTAAGGCATGAGTCCATCTCTTTTCTTCTCAGCTATGAGTTGATTAGTATAACAGTTTGGGTCCTTTACCTTTGGTTGATAATCAGTTTACTGCAGAAAGAAATGGCAACCAACTCTGGTGGGGGAATCTACCTATTCAGTCATAATTCAAAAAAGTAAGATTTACCAAGTGTGTATCAAATATGACACTTGATTGACTGACTCAAACTCAATCATCAGGATACACAATGAAGGATAATTTCTGTTGCAGTATCTTTATTTTAATTTGCTTTATTTTATTAATGCACTGGGGAATATGGTAAATACTTTCCTGATACAAACAAATTATTGACAGTCATGCTGTGTACAGACGACAAGGGAACATTTCATGAGAAAATAACCTAATTTATCCCTAACACCTGCTTGTCAAAATATAATTGACTTATCTTGTTTTATTTCCAGGGATGTTATCATAATTTCTCTTTGAGTTATATTTTAAGCTGTGTGTGTTTGATGGGTTGGGGATAATTTCTGACATTGAGATCCAGTTCAGAAAAACATATTTTAAAAAATCGACTTATGCCAATCAGTTAACACCAAGCTCCTTTATAATTCATAACAAAGTAATATTGAAATTACTTTTCATTAGTATTTGTGTTGATATTTATGGCCCTCCATCACATCCAGCTGACTTTGCTCTGTGCAACCCTTCTCCATTTGTCACTCTTCTTTGTTCATGAGGTTCTTGTTTTGCTACCAAGACTGTTTATTTCTCTGATTTATGACCACATCATGTAAGTTTCCTATACAATCACCAAAGTTAAGGAACATTGAGCTTGGTCATGACATTGATGAATGACCACTTGAGAATAACATTGCTGTAAGCTTGGATATACCAGTTGATAATGGCTTGGTATTTGAATTCTTATTGGGTTTGTTATATTCACTTATGCACAGATACTTTCAGGTATCAATCTACTACACTCCCTGTTATCCAGCTACTCAAGGTGACTCAGAATTTTACTTTGAATTTTATGGATGTATTGTCATATCCAGATATGGCAACAGAAACAATTTTGAGTGAAATTTTACTTTGAATTTTATGGATGTATTGTCATATCCAGATATGGCAACAGAAACAATTTTGAGTGAAATTTTACTTTGAATTTTATGGATGTATTGTCATATCCAGATATGGCAACAGAAACAATTTTGAGTGAAATTTTACTTTGAATTTTATGGATGTATTGTCATATCCAGATATGGCAACAGAAACAATTTTGAGTGAAATTTTACTTTGAATTTTATGGATGTATTGTCATATCCAGATATGGCAACAGAAACAATTTTGTGTGAAATTAATAAGGTTACTGTAATAGAGAGACCTTGAGAAAAAATGCTGTGGAAAAGAAATATTCATAATGCAAATTGCTTAGCTTTTTGGAAGATAACTTTTGCTGTTTCAAAGTGACTCAAGATTCTAGTATCACATTTCTATCCGAGAATAAAATTCAGTCTTATCTGACTCTTAAAAAAACAACAATATGTATGTATGCGGGTTTATATATATATATATATATATATATATATAGTCATCCACATACAAGCCTGTTTGGCTGTATCACAGCTCATCAGTATGGCTAGACATCCAATTGCTTTCAGCTGGGATCAAAACTCAGCCAATTTGTCATCAGTCAGAAATTCTACCCACTAGCTATCAGTACACTGCTGACAGAGGAGGAGTGTTTAGCAGCCATAACCAGTTATTAGTCAGAATCAAATTTGGCCAGTACACAGTTGTATTAAAAAGTGCTCAATGCATATATAATGTAGAACTTCTAAATATTTCAATTTGTAAGTCAGCCAATGATGTTATTTGTGTTTTTAACCTTTCAGTATTTTCATGCATTTTATATAACGTAAAATATGTATAAATTTAATATATACATATACATCATTTTATATAAACAATCTGAAGATAACAAAAAGTTGAAATTGAGGAAGTGTAATTGGGTGACTTCTAAATTAAAATATATATATATATATATATATATATATATATATAAGGCCTGATGAGACTGATATGGTTGAAATCTGGGTAGCCAGTAATTGATTAACATTTTGTTCTCTAACATGTTGTTGGCTCTGCATATTCAGTCTTTGGATTGTGCATTGAGCAGTTTTATAAATAAACATCTACTGGTCTTACCAGTACTACTTTTACTGTTTCTGGAAGAATGGTAGACATTGAAAAACAGTAGCTACTCTAGCATATATGCATCGTTCATTCAGTAATGAATTAGAACACTCTCAGCTATTGGGTGTGTATAATGATAATATACGTGCTAAAACATCTGCCTCCTTCTACTGATCGCCCATAGCTCATAGGTAGAATCACCGACTGACGCCAATTTGGTTGGGTTTCAATCCTGGGTAAAAAGCAAACGGATGTCTAACCTTACTGATGAGCTGTGATATAGCAAAACAGATCTGTCAGTGGATGACTATTCATATATATATATATATATATATATATATATATATATATATATATAAAAAAGAAGGCACAATGGATTCATAGATTGTGTTGTTGGAGAGCAAAGTTTAAATTCCAGTTGAGTTCATTACATCCATTTATGTGCTAATACCATCAGGAAATGTTAGAATCTATTTCTTTTTCCCCACTAGCTATGGGTAAGTTGCAAAAATAACTGGCTTTAATAGCCTTGGGTAGCAACAGATTTAGAAAAGGAAAAATCTAAATTCAAACCAGCCTAGAGAATGTTTGGCTCTATTAGGCTATCTTGTTCAAAACCTGCCACTTCTACTGCAGCTGCATTCCCCATAACTCTAACAAGTCATGAGTTTCATGATAATGCTATATAAACACAAGCATAAGATTTTTCTAAAAATAAAAAGAGGAAATATATTAGTGGACATTAAGGTTAACACTGAAGGAAAAAGCCACAGGTTAATATCTTTCCCAAGGGTATCAGTGCATAAGGGAATGCAATGGATTAAACTGGAATTTGAACTTAGTTCTCTAATTTGTTGTTCCAAACCAATAGCTACTGCATCACAATGCATATCCTACCAATAAATATAGCATACATTAAAACAATATTTTTATGAAATTATATATATATATATATAGGGTGATTGAAAAGTAACTCTGCATTTAAAATTTTTTTTTTTTTTTAATCGTGTCACCCCAAGCAAGGCATTCCACTGCCACTATAGCGCAGGGGTTACATAGAGGGATTGGGTATAGGAAATGTCAGAAGGAGGGTGATAGATGACTTAGGATGTACATAGGGAGAGAGTGGGTGTGAGTTAGTGTGATAGGAGGTGTCTATTGACCTTACATTTAAACTGCTGGAGGTTGTAGCCGTCGGGGAAGCAAGTATGCAGTAGGGAATTCCACAGGCAAGAAGTGCGAGGAAGGAAGCAGTTGGAGTAGAAATTGCGGTTACATTTCATCGGTTTTACTGTAAAAGGGTGGGACCTAGTTGCCAATCTAGTATCTCATGCAAATTCACATCTTGGGGGCACCAGTAATTTAAGTTCGTCAGAGCAGAAGCCATGAAAGTATTTATAGAAGAGGCACAGGGAAGCCACGTCACACCAGTGAGAGAGATACTGCAGGCAGTCAGCCAAGTCGGTATCAATCACATTACAGATTTTTCGCTGTATTTTGTCAAGAACCCCGAGGAGAATAGAAGGGGCCCCCGACCAGATGTGGCAGCAGTACTCAATACATGGGTGGATGGTGGATTTATATAATTGCAGGATAGATTCAGGCGGAAAGAATTTCCGGGCCCTGCACAGAGAGCCGACTTTCATAGCTGTGGATTTAGCAATGGATTCGACGTAGTCATTCCACTTGAGGTCCGCTGAGAGTGTAAATACATAGAATTTATTTATTAACTATAAATTTGAAATGAAATGGATATGAGAGGAAAGTGTTTAGCATGAGGTCTTATTTAAAATTTGATGTGGACACAAGATTTCAATACAAGTTTCTCAAGCTGCACAGAAATCGTGTCAAATGATTTTACCAGAAACTCTTGTGCTATAGAAGACTTAACCTCTTGTATTTGCTTTAAAATGTTTCTAAAGTCTTGGTTTGGTATAACAGATTTAACTGAATCCCCTAAAAATGTCACAGGGTGTTAAATGACAAGATCTGGCTGGCCATATATAAAATAGGGAGTTTCTTTCAATCACCCTGTATACATGATTTTATGAAAAATAAGTAATATATGTTATAATATGTGTTATAATTTGTTTTTTTTCCTTTTTATTTTAGGTAAGTCTATTCAGCAGTAAGAGGACAGTACTGATGACAAACTTTCTTCAATGTACGTAAGTGGTACTCATGAATGTAATACAAATATTCTATTTCATCTCACCTTTAAAACATATTTGTCTAATAAAAATGCACAAATTTCTTATGAAATAAAATGCTTCTTTTACATATCCTGGGATATCAAATATTTTTCATATAATATTTGTAGAAAAATGTCCAAGGTATATTTAAACAAAAAATGCAAAGTTACTTCCATCTGTAACGTCCTGACTTATTTCTTAGATTTTCAGGTGTTAATAATGCAACAGCCTTCATTTTTAACGTCATTTATTTAATTGATGTGTTACATTTTGCATCTTGACATTGTTTATGAAATTGCCCAGATGTTTTTCCTCTAGGACACAATGAGCTGTTTATACAGGTTTGGGTCTCTGATTTCCTCTATTTTAGAAATGTATGCTATAGATGTGGTTGTTATAATAAATGAGTAAAGGCCAGTATTTATTAACTGTACCATCATTATTTTATTGTTGTTGTTGACTTGATAAGGTTACATATTTTGTTATATATGAATGTTCATTATTATATCTTTGTTGTGGGATATGTATATTCATGTGAATATAGCATCTTTATTTCTTTATGTTTGAGCTTACAGCCTATCACGTTGAATACACCAGTTCTCGCTCGATCACCAAAGTTAAGCAACATTGAGCCTGGTCAGTACTTTGATGGGTGACCACTTGGGAATACTAGGTGCTGTAAGTGTATAGTGACGAATGCGTGCTGTGGTGCAGTGCATATCAGCTCGGAAAGAGAAATCGGTGAGCCGATTTTGAATTCCAGTTGAATACCCTGCGTTCACTTAAGCACTGGTACCCTTGGGAAAAGTATTAATCCATCCCTTCTCCCCAGTTATGGGTTAAATAACAAGGGTAGAACTTGGGTACACTGCCCTTAAAAAAAAAATGAAAATCCCAATGAATCTTGATACTCGAAAAGAAAAATGTATTACTCGACACAAAAACTTATATAAACAATAAATTGTTAAAAGAAAAAATATTACCAGCAATAAATAAATAAAAAAGATTCGTTGGCAACAAATGACCCGACCCTGCCATAAAAACAAAAACAACCAACAAACAATCTTCATGTTTGTGTACTGTGTAATGTATTAGCATGTTGCTGTTTGCATGTGCTATGTTATAATTTGTTCTGATATTTGAGTGTATCGATTGTCTGTTAAATTAATTCTTTGGTTTTTCTGTATATACTTTTATGAATGTTATTTAAGGAACATCTTCTTTTGGGTGGTTGGTGTATGTTGATTGAATCTCCGACAGCTGCCACAAACTCCACATATGTACATGTGTGCAAGCTGTGGACCAACAGAAGAGCAAAGCAAAAAAAGATTATGCTTATGTTCACTGTTCTTTTTATATTTACTTAATGCCTATGTATTTTTACTTTGATTTTGGCAGGAGTATTGGTTAACTTTTGCATGATGTCAGTTGACCATGTAAGCTGTGTCTGGGTTAAAATCTAGGTTACTAGAAGTATGGAAGAATAGAAATAAGGAAAAGAATGTTTATATGAAGAAAAAAAAGTTTCTCTGTCATTTTATTAGTAAAGAGGAAAGGCTATATTTCAATACATTTTGCTATGAATCACCACAATTGTATAGCGACAGTTCCACTTGAACAGTTTTTTACAAGAATTACAACTTTGTGGAAAAGTTCCTTCTTAGATGCTTCCCTGGACACCACAGTTTTTATTTTTTTCAGCTTTATGCTTATTCATTGTCTATCTTTATTCTTCATGGTCATGGTTTCTTATGGTTTTCACCCTTATCACAGTACACATTCATCACAATCATTTTAAAATTAATCCTCTAACATGCAAATTAATGTACCCCTCAAGACTTATACTTCGTAAACTTGAATATAAAAAGAAAAGTCTGACCATATTTTTTAAAACCCTTGACTAACTTAAAAGAATATGCATAGTTACTGTCAAAAGACAAAAAGCATGTTCTAACCATCTGCAGATCTAAAAAGTCAGCAGAACAGGTGAAGAGGCTCATCCCTTGTTTCCTGTTTAGGATGAGATTTCCGGTTTTCTCTTTTCCAATCTTTTCACTCTTTTCTTTTTTTTTTCACTTGGAGTAGATAGACTAAACTATCGCCCGGTTCACACTCCACCCACATCTATTGAACAGGTGAAGAGGCTCATCCCTTGTTTCCTGTTTAGGATGCGGTTTCCGGTTTTCTCTTTTCCAATCTTTTTACTCTTACGTAGCCCCCTGCGCATCAGTGGCGTTATCGCCTTGCTTGGGGTGATATGATTAAAAAAAAAAAAAAGAAAGATGATCTTATTATTAGTTTTGTCAATTTTAATAATAGTTTTAACAATTATTTAATTTTGGTTTTTGCTAGTTTTGCCAATTAAATATCGCTAATTCGAAAATATTTGTTTTCTTCTTGCATGCCAAAAGTGGATTCCATCCATGTATGTAATTACTTTGGAAAAACAAAGATTGTAATTAAGTTGTTAAAATTGACAAAATGTCTTTGAATGAAAACATTGATCCTATTAAATAATAACAAAGTACAGAATATCTTTGGAATCCAACTGAAAAAAATTATCTTTTAAGATTAAAAAGAATGTTTTCATAGTAAAGTAAATTATATTTCAAATAATATGAAATTGAATAATTGCAGTTTTGTTAGTCAAGATAAATTATTTTTGTGTTTTTGTTTTTATGCATATCATAAAGTCAGTGAAAGTCTGATGTATTAAAGAATTTTATGATCAATGTTGAATTTTTTTTCAACTTTATTAGGAGTTAAATAAGAAAAACAATTTCTTTCCTCTTTCAAAATAATTTTTTAACTCTTATTGCCAACATTTTTAGCAGTTTCTTCTAGATTGTTGAGAGAATTCATTTAGTAAGCAAACTAAAGCTTGGAAAATAATTTACAATTTGTAAGACATTATTAAATTGAATAATACAGGCACTAAAACCTTAAACTATATCATAGTAAAAAAATATCTGTTTTAGGCTTTGATTTATAATTTCTTTTCTTTTTACAATAATGTCCATCCCATACAAGACCCAAGAGCCACCCAGCTAGTGGGTTACAAAATAAGAGGTAACAGGCATAATTTATAGAGAAATGTGGTGACAATGGTTAAGCCTAAACTTGAACAGGTTAAGAGTGTCGTAATAGAGGATGCATTCTCCTGAGAATCAGTTCCACAAAATGCTTTGTGGGAAGAAACTGTTTTAGTAAAAATTTAAGCAATGATGGTGGGTCACTAAAATATGAATTACAGAACATTTACAATGGAGATATTGACAGAGTAAAAAATGTGCGTTGTGGTGCATTGGATATCGGCTCGGAACGAGAAATCGGGGAGCCGAGTTCGAATTCCACCCGAATTCATTGCATTCACTTACGCGCAAATACCCTTGGGAAAGGTATTAATTCCTTCCAGTTATGGGTTAAATAACAGGACAGATTGGGTTCTATAGCCTTGGTCGGCAACCAGTCTACCACAGGAAGCAATGGCAACCTACTGCGGGATAATCTTCTGCCCAGTTAGTCATGTCTCTTTTGAGACATGATCGCCCAAGCATGTATCACGTATGGCACTTAACTGACTGAACCATAGGTTTGCAACATTTTATCTTTGAGAAAGTGCTCATAGATAGAAAGCAATTTATCACTTACAAGGCTCTGTGGACTCTTTTAAATTTTATCAAAGCTAGAAAAATTTTCATTCAGCATCTGAAAATAGAGTTCAAAAACATGCTATACAGAGATTTCTGATAAGCCCTTTAGTGATAGTACTAAACTAACTCAATCACTTTAGGGACTAATAACTTCTTTTGGAATAGTTACCAACTTTTGATTAAGGAAAATGACTCAGTTTTGTTATAAAGTAACAGTATTTACTAAAACTGAAAGTTGACAGAGTAGAAAATACTTAAGATCTAAATAAATGTGTTTAAGAAAAATGTTTTAAGTTGAAAATCTATGTCCATTCCTTTTTATGAAAAAGTAAAACTCTAGATGTACCAGTCGTTTGCTGAGTAGCAACATTTTTCTATTTGAAGTCTGTGCTGGAAATTTTAGATGTTAGTTTTCTTTAGGTTCTGTTCACATTCACTTGATAGACTTTTTAGAATGAGAGTTTTGAAGTTGTGAGTGTATACATTTTATTGATGGATTATTTTTTTTAATTTTATGTTTATTATGCGTTCTGTGATTGGTTGTGTTCTTTATAAATCTCCCAAAGGTGAGTAACCATGTCAGTCAGTCAGTTAAGTGCCATATGTGATACACGCTTGGGCATTCATGTTTCGAACGAACCATGACTGACTAGGCAGAAGATTATCCCTCAGTAGGTTGCCATTACTTTCTGCAGTAGACTGGTTGCCAACCAAGGCTGTAGAACCTATTCTGCTCTATTATTTAACTCATAACTGGAGGGAAGAGATGGATTAATACCTTTCCCAAGGATAATTGTGTGTAAGTGAATGCAACGAATTCAACTGGAATTCGAACTCAGCTCCCCAATTTCTTCTTCCAAGCTGATCTGGCTTTAAATTACAGCTTGAGACTGAGAAATATGACCAGAAAATCAATTTTATCACAGAAGGGAAATGATTTTGCATGAAATAGGCACTATTCCAGACAGGTAATGAGGTACAGTTGCAAATACATATCTCTTTATTCTTCTTAACTTAAACACATTACTACGAAACATAAAATTTCTAAGTCTACAAGTTAAACTATTTTAATATAATAATTGAAAGTAAATTATAGAAATAAAAAGTGAGATTCATTTTAACTGTAATAATTTTGTGTGTGTGTGTGTGTGTGTGTGTCTGTATCAGAAAGTCCATAGCATAATAAGTGATAAAAAACATTTAAGAAAGGCTTTTTTAAGAAAAATTCCTTTCCATTTACTTGCTTCCCTGACAGCTACAATCTCCAAGAATTTAGATGTAAAGTCAATAGTCATCTCCTGTCTCACTAAACTGGATCCTCTCTCTCATGCTCCTTTCTCCATCCACTCCACTCTCATCAGTATTCTCATCCTTCTCTTACCCACTTTCTGACACTCCCAATAACCTGTCACTCTTTCTCATAACTTTCCTCCGATGTAACCCCCTGCAAAACAGTGGCAGTAAAATGCCTTGCTTGGGGTAATATGATTATAAAAACAAAAACAGAAATCTCACTACAAGAGGTGTTACTGCTGTAGTTACCATAGCAAGTAATTTTCAGAGCAAAGTTGTTAACCCCATGTTCAGCAAGTTTTGAATTTAACTCATTCTCATAGACTGATTGGCAACCAAAGCATGAGGTAAACATTTGCTTTGCTATTAATCTCCAGATGAAGGAGAGAAAAAAATGATTTATATCTTCAGTGGGATAAACTCCATCAGGCAGTGTGACTCCAGACACACCAACTGATATATATGCAGTAAATGTGGTGTACCCACCACCTTATTATGTGACAAGAGTCATCAATATCAAATGCAATAGCTTTAGCTGGGATTTGTACTTGACATGTCAATCTAACTTTCTATGCTGGTAACCACTATGATACACATAACCTAATAATTCATAATGCTCTTTCTAAAAAAATATAATAATTTACTGTTTTTTGTTAGCATGAATTATATAATTATAAGGAAAAATATTTCCTTTAATTGAGCCTTTTAACCAGAATAATAAAACTGCTTTCTTATAATGTACCCAAAACATTTCATATCTTGCTGGATTATCAATGCTGAAGAGAAGATGTCTTTAATTTGTGTGTGGATGGTGGTAGTTTTCAAAATCTGGAAACAAAGAAGTTTTGTTTTAATTCATGTGTTGTCCTGTTGCCCCAGTGAACAGATTTTTGCACTGCAAAAAGAGAAAGCAATATAAGTGTAGAGAGAAGAAAATGACAAAACATTTGATTTATAAATAATGTATATACATAAAAGAGATCGAAAGAGCTTGGAAATGGAAACATGACGTGCAAAGGGAAGACATTGAAAAATGGTGAAACTCAGTAAAGGAAAAATTTGTGTATTTATTCAATCAGATATCAGAAGAATTAGAATTAAATATTCCCCAGTCATAATTTTATTAATGTTTGATGTTCATTTGCAGCCAATAACAAAGAAAAATGAAATCAAAAGAAACTTAGCTAGTGTAAGCTTCAGTCATAACATTTGTTGACCAAATTAAACCTACTAAAAGGATATTCTCAAGGATGTAGATAGATAAGTGACTTTCAACCCCAGTATCTAAATTTATTTATAAATGGAACTTTGTCTGTGTGTGTGTCCGTTACCTATAGACTCTGAAACGGCTGAACCGATTTTCTTGAAAATTTACACAGTTGTACTATAAGCATCTGCGAGTGTTTTTAGCTAGGTTCTGTGTCAAGGTACCCCGATAAATATTGAAAATCAATAATCGAGACAATTTTAATCAAATTTTATACACTCATAGACAAAGACATAAGAAACGATATTCAGAAGTTTCAAGGTTGCAGTTCTTCGTGCAGAAAATCAATAATATATATATATATATATATATATATATATATATATATATATATATAAAAGGCAAGATGTTTGTGTGTGTCTGTTTATCTGTCTGTATGTCCTTTATACAAATCCACAATTTTTATCTGATTCTCACCAAACTTCACACAAATATTCTTTAGGCTGAGTCTAAGCTCCAGGACCATGGATTAGTTTTAAAGCTTTCATTACACCTGAGCAATGCTGAGCTATACTGCTAGTAAATATATAAGCAAATAAATTAAAATAAAGCATAAATTAACTGATAGAAGTCATTGCAGAGAATACATATTCTTTGAGAGATTCTTCTTCAATGTGCCATGTCCCTTCAATATGTAGGCGATCATGGCTCTCCACATCTCCCTATCCCTGGTGATTCTTTGCACGCTTTTTTCTGTTACACCACCCAAACCCCGCTGTCAATCCACTTACTTAGGCCCATCAACTATGTTACCTCCTACATTTCCCTGTTACTCTTTCCCTCTGATCTGTGAGCACCAGATTCTCTAAGCCCTCCTTCCTCATTACATGTCCCAGAAACTTCAGCTGTCTCTTCCTAATGCTCAGTATTAATTTCTTTTTCATTTCCATCCTTTCCAAAACCTCATCATTACTCACATGCTCAATCCATGATATTTACAGCATCCTTCTGTAGAACCACATTTCAGTTGCTTAAAGTTTTTCCTTCAACTTTGATAAGATTGTCCATCATTCACTGCCATACTGAAGAATTGACATCACATAGCAGTCCAACACTCTCTTCTTTGTTTATTGTGAAATTTTCCTGTCTCTCAATACTCTACTCAGCTTCTGGAATGTGTCCTTTAATATGCTAATTTGGTTTCGGGTCTGTGTCACACTTTTCGTATTTTCTTAGAGAGAATATCACTCCATCTAATTTGTGATGTGTATCATTTAAAATCAATGAAACAATGTATGTTTGAGTAAGGAAAAGATGAAAGATCATCCATTTAACATTGTTGATACTATGACTTTTTCTTTTTCTGAAACATGTACTTTTAATGGCTTATGGGAAGATAGTCATCTTATGTGTGCTGTGTCCTTTGAGGACGTTGGTAATCATTACTCTCAAAGACTTCTTATTTATCATAGCTCTAAGAACCTTTTTCTCTTTTTATTATCATGTCTAGTTGGGTAAGGTATTGTTTCCCTTAATTCTCTTACTTTCACTTTGTCTTGTGAGTATTAAATTCTTTAAGCCCTATTTTTTCATTATCGCTTCTAAGAATTTTAATTTTAACTTTCTGTTCCCATTCTTCTTAAAATTTTATTCATGGTTATATAACAGAGGCGACAAAGGAGGATCTGTAACGTGGTTGATACTGACTTGGCAGACCGGCTGCAACCACTCTCTCACCAGCGTGATGTGGCTTCCCTGTGCCTCTTCTACAAGTACTTTCATGGCTTCTGCACCGGTGAACTTAGAGCACTGGAGCCACCTAAGCAGGAATTTACACGAGATACTAGATTAGCAACTAGGTCCCACCCTTTTGCAGTTAAACAGATAAGATGTAACTGTAAATTCTACTCCAACAGCTTCTTTTCTCGCGCTTCCCACCTGTGGAACTCCCTTCCACAAGTCAGCTTTCCCAACAGCTACAATCTCCAGGTGTTTAAATGTAGGGTCAATAGACACCTCCTATCACTCTAACTCCCAATTATTCTCAGAAAACTCTCATCTACCCAACCCTCATTCTCGGTATCCTTACCTGCCTATCACCCACCCTCTGACATTTCCTATATTTAACCATTCTCGGTATCCCTACCCGCCTATCACCCACCCTCTGACAGTTCCTATATTTAATCATCCTTTCTCCATTCTATGTAGCCCCCCTGTGCAGTAGTGGCAGTGACATGCCTTGCTCGGGATGAAACGCTTATAAAAAAAAACAAAAAACACTCTTATTCTTAATGATTATTTTACAAGTAACCACTTTTAAAAGAATCAAGGAAAGTAATTTAAAAATATGTTAGTCAAGTGAAAAGATTCAGGTACTTCGGGCTCAGACTAAGAATATTTTTTTTAATCATTTCACCCCAAGCAAGGCATTCCACTGCCACTATTGCGCAAGGGGTTATATAGGGGAAGGTAAAGAGAAAGAGTGGTTAGATATAGGAAATGTCAGAAGGAGGGTGATAGATGGGTAAGGACACTGAGGCTGAGGGTTGGGTAGATGGGAAGAGTGTTTAAAAGAATGGGTGCAAGTTTGTGTGTTAGGAGGTGTCTATTGACCTTACATTTAAACTCCTGGAGATTGTAGCCGTCGGGGAAGCAATCATGTGGAAGGGAATTCCACAGTTGGGAAGTGCGAGAAAAGAAACTGTTGGTGTAGAAATTGCGGTTACATTTTATCGGTTTCACTGTAAAAGGGTGGGATCTTAAGGAGAAGTTGATTTTTGAACTTATAATTAATAGAAATATAGTAAATAATATGCTAATAAACACCAAGAAAATGAAGAAATATACATTTTGTTATGAAATATAAAAGCCATCCTCATTTACCTTTGCTGAGATTTTCTTTAAAAGTGTGTAAAATGAAAACAATTTTATCTTCATTGCAATGATATGAAGAAGAGTTAGGATTTTAACTGGTCAATAAATAAAGCAGTTTGATTGGCTAGCAGTAGCACTTGTATATTGAGACTTGAATAAATTCACCGATAAAAGAGTCACTGTAGTAGTTCTATGTTGTTCATTTTAGAACTAACTGTGTTTAGAGGCCTTGTTAAATGCCATTGTTCCAAGATGCTATACTTTAGTTCTGTGGACATCAATTGATTCACCTCCTTTGTTACCCAAAACCACATGGAGACTGACTGGAGGGACATATAAAAGGACAAAGAAATAAAAATATCTTCCTAACATGTAAAAGGAATTTTCTACTTTTACTAGTACTGCATTATTTGTTTTTGTGTGTTTATCTGATTATGTTAAACTTAATAAACATTCATTTTACAAAACTTGCTTTTGATGTGAAGTAAGAACCTACTGGATGTTATCTAAGACAGTCTGATTGATAACACAAAGTAACTGTGCTAATTGTATTATAATGAAATTATGAAAAGTAAGAATCTACTGGATGTTATCTAAGTGTATCTCACGAATGACACAATGTAACGGTGCTAATTGTATTATAATGAAATTATGAAAAGTAAGAATCTACTGGATGTTATCTAAGTGTATCTCACGAATGACACAATGTAACGGTGCTAATTGTATTATAATGAAATTATGAAAAGTAAGAATCTACTGGATGTTATCTAAGTGTATCTCACGAATAACACAATGTAACGGTGCTAATTGTATTATAATGAAATTATGAAAAGTAAGAATCTACTGGATGTTATCTAAGTGTATCTCACGAATAACACAATGTAACGGTGCTAATTGTATTATAATGAAATTATGAAAAGTAAGAATCTACTGGATGTTATCTAAGTGTATCTCACGAATAACACAATGTAACGGTGCTAATTGTATTATAATGAAATTATGAAAAGTAAGAATCTACTGGATGTTATCTAAGTGTATCTCATGAATAACACAATGTAACGGTGCTAATTGTATTATAATGAAATTATGAAAAGTAAGAATCTACTGGATGTTATCTAAGTGTATCTCATGAATAACACAATGTAACGGTGCTAATTGTATTATAATGAAATTATGAAAAGTAAGAATCTACTGGATGGGCATACAAATAGCTTGATCTGAAAAAGCAACTGGCCCAAATGAAATTCTATTAGTCATTCAATGTTAAGGATATCAACACAGTATTATCCCTGATTCTAGCAAAATTATTTAACTACACCTTAAAAGATAAATTTGTCCTATGTGGGAGATGGTATACGTATGTCTGGTTTTCAAGAACTTAGGTCACCAATCTGATCTTCTCCCAGTATGTACCCAGTAGTCTCTTTAGTATCATCAGCAAACTTTCTGAGGCCATTATCAACAAAAACATTGTTGAACACCTTCAATATGTAATGTAAGTGTTAAATTTTCCAAGCCCTCATTCTTCATAATGTGTCACAGAAATGTCAATCCTTTTATTTTGATTGTAAATGTATATCCTTTTATTTCCTATTTTCTTAAAACTTCCTCATTGATCACATGTAGTGTCCATGGATTTTTTTGCATTTGTTGCTAGAATTACATTTCTATCAGTTTAAATCTGTTATCTGTGAAGAAATTTTCTAGCATTCACTGCAATAGATGAGATTGTATACTTGACAATTTGGCAATTTTTTCCAACTTTTTAAATTGTTTCTATATCTTATTATTTTGCTTACTTTCTGGAAGTCTTGTTTTGCTGTTTCTGTAATAGAAAAAGAACAACAAAGTCAAGATGTTATTCATGTGTACTTCTTAACATTCACTAACTTCCATTGAGAAAAGGGAAAATTTTATTCAAAACAAAGAAAATAATACTGGACTGTTATGTGTTGTCTGTTTTCCTATATGGCAGTAAATGCTGGAAAATCTCTTAAAAGATAAAGAAAAGACTCAAAGCAACAAAAATGTGGTTCTACAAAAGAATGCCGAGCATACCATGAACCAAATTTGTGGGCAACCTCAAGCTTTTTTAGTGAACAGAAATGAAAAGGAAACTTAAACTTAATATTATAAAGAAACAGCTGAAGTTTCTTGGACACATAATTAGAAAGGTTGGTTTGGAGAATCTGATACTCACAGGGCAGATAAAAAAAAAGAGAGACAGAAGTAAAACACTACATGACATACTTGATGGGCTTGAATCTGTCCTGCAAGTATCAAATTATTGATGGGCTTAAGCAAATGAACAGCTGAGCAGGGTTTGGAAGAAATAACTAGACAAAAGGTATTAAGAACTACAGGGAACAGGAAGTTGTTATAAAGGGACATGGCACCTAAAAAGAAAAGTGCCTGTATTAGGTTTTCACTTGCTGATATTGTAACTTGTCTCAGTCAGTCAGCAGTCAGTCAGTCAGTTAAGTGCTATACGTGAAACACACTTGGGTGCTCATGTCTCTTTCGAGACATGACTGACTGGGCAGAAGATTATCCTGCAGGAGGTTGCCATTGCTTTCTGCAGTAGACTGGTTGCCAGCCAAGGCTATAGAACCCAATCTGTCCTGTTATTTAACCCATAACTGGAAGGAAGAGATGGTTTAATACCTTTTCTAAGGGTATTTGCACATAAGTGAATACAATGAATTCAGCTGGAATATGAAGTTGGCTCCCTGATTTCTCGTTCCGAGCCAATATCAACTGTACCACAATGCACATCCCAACTTTACAATAATTTATAACAGTTTTTCTCATAATTATCATTTTTGATAATGAATTTTAAGTTTTTTATTGGATTCATGACTGGAGACCATTCCATTAAATGATGCCTTTAAAACATTTTTTGGCTAGATGAGAAATTAACTTAACTTTACATATACTCTTTAGCATAAAGTTTCTTGGCTTTGATTTCTTCTTTTTTTTATGTGCTGAGATCCTTTAGAACTTTGGCGATCACAATTCAACACAATTTTTTGTTCTTTGTAGCTCGTAATTAGTTTTGTCTTTTCGTTATCTCATTTCAACCTTGTTTTGACATTCATTTACTCATGTTTGCTAGGAAGGTTATATGTTGTTTTCCTTTCTCCCTCCTGTCTTCAATCTGTCCTGCAAGTGTCAGATTTTTTCTACTGTCTTTCCTCACTATGTGCCCCTAAAATTTCAACTCTTTGAAGATTTTAATTTATCTTAACATCATCATCAACTTTGAAATAATGTATAATTTTACAACTTACAAAAGAAGCCAAGTACATTACTCCACCTAATGTTGTCTGTCAAGTCATCTTGATTGGGTATTTCCATAAAAATCTTACTGCTAAGTTAGCCAACATCCAATGTAGTGATCTATTTATCCCTAACAATACCAGATAATATATTCATTTACTTTACTGACATTATACTTTCCTCTTTGTGATGTTTAATTGGTTGCTTTCATGCCTTTAGTTTTTTTCCTAATATTCAACATCTTTTCACTTCATTTACATTTTCAACATCAGCTTCTTAAACTATTTTCTTTTTGGTTAATGCACTTTTCTTCCTTATAAAATTTCAATTTTCCTCAGATCTCTTTTTGTAACATTCTTAAAGCCATTTTCTGTTTCTATTAGCCAATGTTTCCAATTTTGTTTTTTATTGTTCTTTGATATCTTCCAAATTTATTGTAATTTCCAATGTTGTGCTTCCACCATTCAATTTTACATTATATATAAATATGTGTGTGTGTGTGTTTATTTTAATTTATATGTATTTATTTTTGGTTCCTCATTTTATATTGAAAATGAACAGTCAATAAAACATTTGCCCATATATCTTTTGAATTTTGAAATGAAGTAAGCTTCTGCTTAGAACCTAATTCAGATATAAATTTGTTATTTAAAGAATCAGAAAAAAAATCTATAAAAGAAGGAAAAATTGTATTTTTAAGAATTATTAAGAGCTGATACCAGGAAAATTAACAAAATTGATGTCACACATCAGAAAATCCTTCTTCAACTTCAGCATTGTTTTATCATGACACAAAGGAAACTCTTGGGAAAGAACAAAAACTGGAAGCCACATTTCAAGAGTAGTTGAGTTTATTTAGTTGTTCCTAAAGAATTCTGTATCCACACTGACATTTTTATTCTCTCTCTCTCTCTCTCTCTTCTGATGACTATCATCACTGCTTTCATTTTATTACTGAAAACTCGAAGAGTAAAACTCAGTGAAAAACAAATCTTTTAAAGAGAAAGTTCAGTTTATTGCTTCCTAGAAGATCTTGATTGTAATAAAAGACTTTTTAGCTTGTCTCTTTTATTTGGTATCATACTGTAACATCACATAAGTGTCTGACCAAGATATATGAAATCACCTTTGAATATTATTAACTGACCAGAGAGGTGACTAATAATGAACACTAAGTATTTCAAAACGGGGAGTTACTTTTCAAAACGAAACGTCATACAAATGGCAACAGAGATGAGGACAATAGTCTGAATAATGTAAATACTACCTCAACTCAGAAATATAGATAAATGCTTTTTTAACAGCTAATTTCTATTGGTAATGTTCTCTTACTACCCAATATTTACCATTAACCAATGACTGTTCTCTCATTACCCAGTGCTTATATCATACACTCATGGATTTACTTTGAAGTTTCTCCTACAGGAAAACTTGAAAATTCAGTTCTGTCATTTGACAAAATACAGTTAATCATTTTCAACAATTTCAAAAATAAGTGCAAAATTTCTGTGAATTAATACGTCTCTGAAGGTTGTGGTTAATGGGAAGTCTTCCAAGGTTCAAGCAATCAATGCAAACATTACACAAGTTTCCCTTCTCTGTCCAACCCTCTCACATAAAAGAGTATACTCTGATATTTTGTGACTATCAATGCAGTATAGTATCTGGTCACACTCCCAAAACTCTTAATGACCGGAGATTGGTAGCTGATCTCTCCTATGACTGAAGTCTAACAACTCGGAAAAAGAAAAAAGCTGGCACTTCAAATTTCTTGCTTTGAAAACCAAACTAGTGAAACCAACTAGACCCAGAACTTTCACCAGTCGCAATGTACAGATGTTCTCTCAGCTCAGATTTCATAAAAGTCATTGTGGGCTTGGGAGGGTCAATTAAATAGCCAGTGTAACCTATACACCAAGGTAACTAAAATACAGCCACCAAAGAAAAAAAGAAAGAGAAAGACAGAGGACTAGGGGAAAATAAAAATAAAGACAAAGAATCCTCCAGCCAAAAAATTTCTGCTAAAAAACAAAACCAATCCTTCAATTAGGCATGAAAAGTTTAAAATTAAGCAAAAATTAAGCAAAAATTAAGTCAAAAAAAAAAAAAATGATTCATCACAAATGAGTTAGAAAAAATGGTCGATAATCTGTATCACTATTATCTTAATCTGTTCAAGACTAATGTTAACTGTTATTTTCCTCACATATCCACTTCAGATGCATCATTTATAGTGTAACCTTCTCCTTTGAAAGATCTTCCATACAGGCTGAACATAAATGAAAAAAACCTTTTTTAAGTAACTCTGATTTAGGAAAGTGATTAAAGCCGAAAGCATTTTAGCATTTATCATTGTTTTTACTTATCTTGCTGCCACTTACGGTTTGGTGTTCCTGCTATATATTTAGAGAATCTTGCTAAAATCTAAAGAAGAATCTGTACTGTCATTGGTCCTGACCTAGCATCTTGGCTTTGGTCGCTTTCCCACCACTATAATATAACTTCCTTATGTTTTTTATTTATAAATACGTTGATGATAATTGCCCTGATTATTTTTTTTTTTTTGTGATGAGTCTCTATGAATTTCAGTGCAATACTACATGAGTGGAAGGATCCCATTATTTTACAACTTAAATGACAAGATGTAACTATAAGTTTTATATAGTTTCTTTTCTCACACTACTCTCTTGTAGAACTCTCATACGTTTTCTTACTTTCCCATCACGTTTGATCTGAAAATGTTTAAATGCAATGTCAGTTTTTATTTTCTATCTTTGTAATTTGTTTTTATTTTTCTTCCTCCTAAATAATGTTTTCTTTTTCTTATATTCTTTCACACTCAGTGACCCCCTGTATTTCCGTGGTTTGTTGCCTTGCTGGGGATTAAATGATTAAAAGAAAAAAAATCTGAGGAAGAAATATTCCAAGACACTTAGCAGCTAGTTAAAACTGCAGATAATTTTCAAACTGGAAGATTCTATACTTAATCCCTATACTTAGCATTTTTTTAATCATTTAAAAACCAAGTTGTGAATACCACTAATACACAGCAGTTTACAGGGAGTGAAAGGGGAAGAGAAGACTGTGAATAATTAGGATTGAGAAAAGGACAAAAGATGACTGGGATTTATGAAAACAGACGATATTGTTTTCAAATTTTTGAAGATAGTAGTTACCAGGGAAGCAAATAAACAGAAGAGAGTTCCACAGGTGAAAAGTGTGAGAAAATAAAAGCTATTCAAGTAGAAGAGTTGGTTGCATTAATTTATTTCAACAGTAAAAGGATAGAACCTAGATTCCAGTCTAGTAGTAAACTAAAATTCATGTAGTCAGGGAAAAATTTTGTGAGAGCAGTTGCCATGAAAATATTTGTAGAAACAATGGATGAGAGCCATGACACACCAGTGAGCAAGTAACTGAGATCAAGATTCCTGGTCAGGATCAATTACATTATAGATTTTTAGTGCAATTATAACAATATACCCTTTAAAAAACAATACTACCTTCACTTGTGAGAAACTGAAGAACTTGCTATGCTTCAAGGATTTCAGGTAGATTGCATTATTATAATTTGTCACAAGTGGCCTATGCTGCTTGTTAGTTTGGATGTTTTTATGAACTTACTATTAAGATAGATTGTCAGTCAAGGCTGAAAATCTTCTATTTGTCCATTAGCAAGCCAGTTAGTTTTGTGTTCAGAATTTTCTTTCTGTTAGATTGGTTGCTCACTTGATAACCCAATCCAGACTGCTACTTAAGGTATAGGTTATGTGGTGGGGGTCAGTAGATTATAACTTTTTTTGTGCAGGTGTGTAAGTGAATGCAATAATAAAAGTTATGTGACAGAATATTTTTTCCTATTGCAAAGCTTAGCAAATGCAATACAATACTTTTTTTCTTCACTTATTAAATCAGGAACTTTTGTCTTTTTACTTTAAAGAAAGCACAAGTAGGTTTCACTTTTGAGTATCCTAATTGCCAGCATCACTAACCTTGGGTTTTGTGACTTTTATTAAGTAAAACTGAAATTATTTCTGAGGTTAACCATGGTTGACTGAAAACATAGAAAGTGAAACTTTGGATACTTGCATATTCATATTTGTAAATATATTGGAATACATACTAGAAAGAAAGAAATAATGGGATTTATTTTAAGCTTGCTACCCATTTCAAAACTACATATTTTCATCATAGTGTAATTATTTCTAAGCTGTAATGTATGTAGACTTTTGAGAAGACCATCTATTACTGTCCTTTTTCTGTTTCTTTTTGTGTATATATGTGATAAAGATTAGCAAGGATTGTGTAAAATTGGGTCTGTGACTGTCGTTAGGGTAGAGATCATGAACTCAGTCAAGCACCGAAGGATGAATGTTAAAGAGACGATAACCATATTTAGCTCGAAGAAACATCTGGAATGAACCCAAAATGCCAGAAAAAGAAATCAATAGGATCTCTTAAATAACACCTTTGATCTTTCTACTTCACAAAACTTCATGTGTACATTCGTTGAGACAAAGTTGCGTCTGCATAAAGAAATGTGCATATTTATATGCATACTGAATTGAGTTTAGAAATATATGTATGTATTTATATATTTTACATATGTGTGCATGTGTGTGTGTGTGTGTGTGTATATATATATATATATTATTCAATGTGTATAGTAAGATATTTTAATTTTTTTCAAAATTAGATATAGTCATTGCTTATATATTTGTATTTTTTATACATATGCATGAATTGACTTGCATGCATGACCAGTTTTTTTTTCTGAAAGGGAATCTAAAAATCAATCATTGAGCGCAATAACCCAAATCAAAAACTGTAAAAAAGGCCACAAATAACCTTTGAAACATTGCCCTTTTGCATATTCTTCTCCTTTTCTGTCAGTTCTATTTAAATCAGAGCGTTTGTATTTTTTTCTGTTCATTTAAATAAAACTAAGCTTTCCCCTCTGCTTTAATTTAAAATTCACTTCAGCATTTCATATATTGACTGTGCCCATATTTTCTTCTCTGAGTTTAAATTTTTTTACCTATTTTTCATGTCAGCATATTGTGGTTTGGATTTTTTTTTTAATCATATCACCCTATGCAGGGTAATAAAGCCACTCAGACACAAGTGGTTACTGTGTGGAAATAAATAAAGTAAAAGAGAAACATTATTAAGAAGTGAGAACAATAGAAGCTTAATCAAGTTGATAAAAACTGACATTACATTTAAATTTTTGAAGGTCAAAGTGGGCTGGAAAGCATGAAGCTGGAAGAGAATTCCAAATGCAAGAATTGCAAGAAAATAAACTGTTGGAAAAGAACATACATCTACATCTAGCCAGTTCAACTGTAAATATAGATGAGACTTTGCTGCTAATCTAGTCAGTTAAGTGCCATACGTGATACATGCTTGGGCGATCATGTCTCTTTCAAGGCATGAGAGACTGGGCAGAAGATTATCCCAAAGTAGGTTGCCATTGCTTTCTGCGGTAGATTGGTTGCCAGCCAAGATTATAGAACCCAATCTGTCCTGCTATTTAACCCATAACTGGAGGGAAGAAATGGATTAATACCTTTCCCAAGGGTATTTGTGCATAAGTGAAGGCAATGGATTCAACTGGAATTCGAACTAATTTAGGACTGCACTGAAAATCATAAAGTCTAGGTATTAAATTATTTAGTGAAGAGCAATTTCCATTAAAGTATTTAGAGAAAATCCACTAGAAAGCTATATTAAGCTGGTGAGAAAGTGACTGAAAAAAATGATGCCATGTCAGGGCAAATGTTATTGCTGATTCTTATTAGGATTTTATCAAGAATCTCAAAATATACAGCAGGAGATCCAAAACATATATGGCAGGAATATTCAAAGTGTGGGTGATTTGGTAGACTTATAAATATGTAGCACAGATCCAGGACAGAAAAATTGTCTGCCACAACATAATGAACCACCTTTTTTAGTAGCAAACTTAGTAATATATAACTATTTCTCTATAAACTATGGTCCTTATCTTTGTCACAATCATTTTGACCACCAACCTACATCAGGTGCTTTGCAAAAGTCTCTATCCCCTTGAAAATTAGATGTGTTTCATTTATTTTGATAGGAACAATTAATATTTTAAACTCCAATAATTTTTTTCATAAGCGGATCTGTCACACTTTTATTTAATACATACACAAAATACATTTAAAAAATTTAAAACTGATTCTTAAACAAAGATAATTTTGAAAAATTTATTTGCAAAAGTCTACACTTCCTTTGGAATGTCTTCAGCTGGTACTTTGTAGATGATTCTGCTGTGTCAGTTACAGCCTGTAGACACCTTTGGCAGCCTTCCACGAGCTTGCTGCAGTGGGCTACTGACAGTTTTTGCCATTCTTCATTGCAGAACTTCTCGAGCTGTGTCAGATTGCATAGGGAACATCGGTGCACAACCAGCTTTAGATCTTGCCATAGATTTTCTATAGGATTGAGGTCTGGAAACTGGCTGGGCCACTCCAAAACTGTAATTTTCTTGCTAGCAAACAAAGCTTTGGTGCTTTTTGACACATGCTTGAGAGTTGTTATCTTGTTGAAACTTGAAATTACGACCCAAGCACAGAGCTCTAGTAAAGTTAAGCAGATTTGTCTATAATATTTCCTGGTGCTTGACACTGTCCATGACACCTTGGATGGTTACCAGCTCTCCTGCAGCTGAAAAACAGCCCCAAAGCATGATCAAGTCACCGCCATGCTTTACAGTGGGGACAGTGTAATGAGTTTGGTGAGCAGTGACTTTTTCTGCCAAACATAGCCCTTTATATTTTTTTTCCAAGTAACTCTACTTTGGTCTCATCTGATCACAAAATCTTTTGCCACAGGGTCATGGAATCATTGCTGTGACTTTCGGCAAAGTTTAACCTAGCTTGCTTGTGCATGGGCTTCTGAATGGGGCTTTTTTCTAGCTACCTTACTTAGCAGGCCTGAAAGGTGTAATACTCCGAAAATTGTAGATGCATGGACATCCGTCCCATTACTGGAAACTGAAGCTTTCAAGTCTTCCAATGTTGCACTAGGGTTGGAGGTTGCCTCCCAGACCAATTTTGATTTTGGTAGGGTAGCAGTGGTTTTGTGCACGAACCACTTCTTAACTACAGTTTTAACAGTACTTAGAAGCAATTGTAAAGTTTTTGCAATATTTTAATAGACATTATTTCCATTGTACTTTTTGAATAATAAGGCTTTTAACTTCCTGAGACAGAGGCTTGCCCATTTTCTTTCTCAAGTTGAACACCTTGTATTTACAGTCACAGACCAAAGACCAACATACCAAGAAACCATATGGTGGATGATTTTGGAGACAGTAAAATCACCTTATATAGCAAAATAATAGACTGGGCAAGTTTGTTATGGTAGAACACAATTGTCAATTTTGATTATTCTCGATTGTATACATCAATGATAAACTACGTGATAACACAGTATAATATCTTGAGGGTGTAGACTTTTGCAAAAACATTTTTCTAAGTTATATGATTTTAAGAATCAGTGTAGAATTTTTAAAATGTAATTTTTATATCAAAGGAAAGTGTGATGGATCTGCTTATTATTTAACAATCATTGGAATTGAAAAAATGTGTTGTTCCCTGTTAAATTATACAAAATATATAAATTTTCAAATGGGGTGTAGACATTTGTAAGCCACTGTATATATTTACACTATTTCTATTTAAACTATGGTCCTCATCTTTATCATTTTATCCACCAGACTTCATCAGCTATATATTGACCCAAGTAAACTTCAGGTAATTCCTCACCAAACCCTGTTTTTAATCAGTAATGAAGATTATGCTGGTTATACTGTCCATGTACACAAATATCTCATCTAGTTCTCATTCATAATATTGCTTAGCTATTGCTTTCCCTGTTTCCAAAGTAGATACTGCCTGGTTAAGGGATTGAATTCACAGTCATTGTGTCACCAATTTCATGAATAATTACTTTAACCCATGAGGTTATTTTCCCTGTAGGTCAATCAAATTGACATACACCTGATAAAGGCTAGATTACATAATGAAAGAAACATTGTGATAACAAGAACAAAGATGAAGGCTAGATTGCATAATGAAAGAAACATTGTGATAACAAGAACAAAGATGAAGGCTAGATTACATAATGAAAGAAACATTGTGATAACAAGAACAAAAACAAAAGCTAAATTACATAATGAATGAAACATTGTGAGAACAAGAACAAAGATGAAGGCTAGATTACATAATGAAAGAAACATTGTGATAACAAGAACAAAAACAAAAGCTAAATTACATAATGAATGAAACATTGTGATAACAAGAACAAAGATGAAGGCTAGATTACATAATGAAAGAAACATTGTGATAACAAAAACAAAAGCTAAATTACATAATGAATGAAACATTGTGAGAACAAGCACAAAGATGGTGGTGAGATTACATAATGAATGAAAGGTTGTGATAACAAGAACAAAGATGAAGACTAGATTACATAATGAATGTAACATTTTGATCACAAGAACAAAGATGAAGGCTAGGTTACTTAATGAATGAAACATTGTGATAACAAGAACAAAGATGAAGGCTAGATTACTTAATGAATGAAACATAGTGATAACAAGCACAAAGATGGGGGCGAGATTACATAATGAATGAAAGATTGTGATAACAAGAACAAAGACGGAGGTTAAATTACATAATGAATCATTGTCATAACAAGAACAAAGATGAAGGCTAGATTACATAATGAATGAAACATTGTGATAACAAGAAAAATATGACGGCAATCGTCTAAATGTAAATAGTGTAACTAATGAAAACTCCTTATCTTTCAAATTCAGACTATCTTTTTCCCATAAATAGAAAACAATCAAAAATAGAAAAAAATAGAAACCATCTTTTGAAAATTTTTTCAACAAGGTTTTTTTCATTGATATGATACAGAGATACAAAAATCTAAACTTGAAATAGAAAAATACTGGATCTTATTTTTTGACATTAGACCCACTTCATGTAAGTTGAACTTTACTGGGTTTTCAGCTTCAGGACATATACTCAAAGCTTTCAGACTTAAAATTCTGTCACTGTATTGGGTAAGATGGATAAATTGTCACCAGTTTTTATTTTTAATTTTGTACATGCATGTTCTTTGTTTTTTATTTTGTTGACTGCTCAGTATAATAGACACAATTCTTCTGGTAACATTAAGTTTCCATTAATCTTCCTACAGGGCCTCAGACTCAACACAGAAGCCTACATCAAGTGTCTTGTAGAAGTAGAACTGACCTGGGTCAAGAGGGTAGCTATTAGGAGATCCTATGTCTAGCAAGAAGCCACAGCACCATGCCAAACATGCGTGTGAAATCATAGTTGTCAAATAATTTTTGTGACTACATCACTCCTTACATGTGGCCACCTAACCACCCCCCAGATTGCAACCTTCTTGATCATTAGGTGTGGGTTGGAGTTTAGTGAGAGACTAACAAAACTCTTTGTAGTACCAAAGATCAAATGAAGGTAAGGATTATGGCAGCATTCACCAACTTAAACAAGTAGACTGTCCAAAAGAGATGCAGGTGATTCCTAAGTCATCAGGCTGTGGTTGAAACCAATGGCTGTTTTGTTGAATAGTTTTACTCTTCAATATTTCAAGTTGTGTAATTTTGGTACATCCATCTGTGAAAGTGTTATTTTCATTTTTGGGTAAATTAGACAACAATTTAACCATCTCACTCACTATAAAATTTTTTTCTTGCAAATGAAAGCTTTCAAATCATTGAAAACACCTGAATAGCTTTCATGATTGAATAGATGGTCTTTCAAAGAAAAAATCATCTACCTAGGAGAAGAAAATACAGTAAAGCTTGAAGTAATTTTCCTACAATATGAATGATGATGATGAAAACATGATATGAACAATTTTTTTAATTATCCTTCTTTTATTCATAACTTCATAACATTTAAGATATTTCTTACACTTGTATATTGTTATGAATCAATTCTTCTTTAAGTAGACAGTTTTGTACATCAGAAAGATTTTTATAATGACTTTTCTTACTTTGACTACTACATCTTGATGTATTGTCCTTTATTTATACTTAGCATGTGGACGTAGTGGTAAACATAAATTCAAACAAATATCCAAATCATCCGGGAACCAGTTCTGCAAACATCTGTAATATTTTAAGCAGGTTCCTACAAACTTGTGTTTTTCACTATTATATATATTTAAACATATCTTTAAAAGATTACTGGATATAACCATGTATAGTGTGATTTTTATGATTAGCTTTTTTTATAATCATTTCACCCCAAGCAAGGAAGGACTGCTACTAGTGCACATGGAGTTACAGTGAGAGAAAAAACAGGGTACACAAGATGCCTAAGAAAGTATAAGAGGTGGATAGAATTTAGGGAGGTAGTAGGTGGCAATTAATGCAAAAAAATAGAAGATTGTGCTATACACGCATATATTTTTTTGAACAGGTCAAGAATCATGTATTTTTGGTGAACATTTGAACTATAAACAGGTAAATCATTTCTGGAGGGGTTAAAATTCAAGCAAAATTTTGAATTGCACTATCCATGAGTCTACGACTATATCGTGTTGAATACACTGGTTTTTGTCCAATCACCGAAGTTAAGCAACATCGAGCCTGGTTAGTACTTAAATGGGTGATCATTTGGGAATACCAGGTGCTGTAAACGTAAGAACCAAGAATGGTCAACCGGTCCTCCAGGTTTGGGGGTTGGGTGCAGGACTAACAACCTTGCCCCGTAAAAAAACAGTTTGTTACAGAAACAGCAACAAAAAGTTGCTGCCTTATGTACCATTGGTTGTGATGGATAAAAGATGATGACTATGCATGAAGTCAGCTTTATAAAATTAATTGTAATTAAAATATTCATTCTGTAATTTTATTGATTTTTTACATGAACAATGTAAGATATGGAAATGACACTTAGTGATGGCAAACTCAGAAGGGAAGCAAAAAAGATGGAGTAATCATTAACTCTTTTAATGTATGATTGTCATTATATGAGAGCACCCAAGATATGAGTTAGATATTTGTTGTGTTAGAATCAAACTAGGTGCAAATATTTAACTATCAGGATAAAGAAGATGAATCTGTTACAGAAATCTGAAGGCCCACTTAAATCAACTTTGCCTTTTAGAAACTAAGGAAAGTATACAGAGAATGAAATTCATTAGAAACAAAGAAAGGAATACTGAAAAAATATTGTATATGTACTTGTCTAGAAACAAAAAAGAGGGTACCAAATTGCTATGTGATGTCAGTTCTTCAATATGGCAGTGAATACTGGACAATATCATTGAAGATGAAGGAAAAACTTAAATCAGTTGAAATGTAGTTCTACAGAAGGATGCTGTGAATATCATGGATCAAGCATGTGAGCAATGATGAGGTTTTGGAAAGGATGGAAATGAAATGGAAATTAATACTGAGCTTCAGGAAGAGACAGCTGAAGTTCCTGGGACATACAGTGAGAAAGAAGGGCTTGTGGAGAACCTGATACTAACAGGCCAGATAGAGGTAAAAAGAGACAGAGGAAAGCAGTGGATAATATATTTGAAGAACATGATCAGGTGGATGATGGAACGAGGGTTGCGTGGAGTAACAGGAGAAAGAGCCATCAGGGATAGGGAGACGTGGAAAGCCATGATCGCCTATGCCCTAAAGGTCAGAGCACATAGAAAAAGAAGATGATATGGTGTTGAACAGCTTCTCACAAATGTAGAAGTGACTGAAACCAACAAAGATGTGGTTCTGCAGATGGCAGCAAAGAACATGATGAACTGAAAAAGATAGTAACAAGTAAGTTTTAAAGAAAGTGGAAACTGAAAACAGCAAAATAAAATACATAAAATCAGAAATTAATATTTGAAATCTCTTCAAATAATTAATGAGGAAAGAGAACCTGGAGAATTCAAAACTCATATAACATAGCAATTACAGGAAAGATAAACTATGTAAATTACCAAATAAGTTTAACAAACAGATGAGTGATTGAAAAAAGAGGGATGATAAAGTTCAAACATTATTTAGAGCTGCAATAGATAAGAAGTTGTGGAGAGTCATAATCACGAACTCCCTGAAAGTATTTAAATATTTGCTTGCATTTTGTGTGTACCACTACATCTGTGACGGTCGTCTAGCGTCGATCATGGTGTGTTTGAAAGGACTGACGAAAGCCACATAATATGTAAAAGCAACATTTATTTCACATATAAATGCAGCCTTGTGAAAACTGCAACAAGTTAAAAACAAACAAAATAAAAAGATATCAAAACATTACATTTTGAAGGTGCAAAAAACATTGAAGAGAATAAAACTTTTAGGGAAGTTTTATAAACAACGTATGAGGGTTTTTATACGTAGGCAAATCAACAGGAAAGTTTTGATTTTTATTATTTACAAAAGAATGGTAGAAAATATTCTTAGAAAATAATAGCAAAGCGTTAAAAATGCATTTATAAGGTGCTAAAATACTTAGCTTAAACTCAACTTTAAGAAAAAATAAAAACAAAGTAATTTTAACTTTTCTGGCACACTGCTATCAACCATTAACTAAAGGCAGTGTCTAGTAGCAGGGGAAAAAAACTATCCTGTGACCATCCTAATTGCAGTCAGGAGCTGAAAAGGTCATTTTAGGCATTTGGCCTGAGAACAATGACTGTGTATTCCTGTATAAAGGAGCAGTCAACATTTTAAGCAGTATAGGAAAAGGAAGGGTACTAATTTGTCTGGCCATATTATCTTAATAAGTGACAAAGCCACTGGTAATGGAATACAGGGTTTGCTTTGCCTAGAAACGAACCTGCTGATTTTAGAAAATGAGATATGGTAGAAACAACAGTTTAGGTCTAATTTTTAGGGTAACTTGGTGGCAGCCACAACATCTACATGATAGATATAAATAAAGAACGACATAAGTAAGTCAAAGTAAGAAGAGTCATTAAAAATCATCTTGTTGTACACATCTCTTTTCATAAAAAAAAAAAAAAAAACTGGGCTAAAAAAAAGAAAAGAACAATATTTGTGAAAATCACTCATGAAGTTTCAAAATGTGTAGATTAAGGATCTTCATTATAAAAAAAATAAAACAAGAATTTTCCATAATTTACTTTCTCATTCATTTTTTTTAAATCTTTTAACTTAATAATTTCTCAGAACAGTCTGTTTTAAAAAATATTTATTCTACAATGATGGTGATAAAGATTGGATATTATATATAGAAATATTTTCTTGGTAGAATTATGCATTAGGAGATTTTGTCAGAAGATTGTGAGGATTAGAATTCTTTAAAACTCTAGATGAAGAAAGAAATACAAGATGGCTTGAGTTTCAACAAAAACAACAATGGTTTTATTATAAATTAATAGATTGTTTTTATGGTGAGAATTAAAAGAAAAGCAAAAACTAATTTAAATAGCAAATAGTATGATAATCTGTTTATAAGGAAATTTTTCTTGCATATTTTCTTTATTTCCTTCACAAATGAGACATTTGATCAATAATGAGATACGCATGCAAATTTTGTTTAGAATAACCTTTGAATGAGAATTTATAGTTTTCATGGAAAAATACAATGAAACCAAAGAGTTATTGTAGATATTTATTCAGTGAATTAGTCTACAGATGCCTCATTATTCAAAATTCTTAAGTGCTATTTTTACTTATTTTGTGAAGTTTTAAGAACAGATCTTCATGAAAGAGAAGACATTTTTACAATCTCTCTACAAAGTTCTGATTTCATATAACTGTTTATATTTGATTTTTATGTTTTCATTAGATCAGCTGCTGACATTTTAAATACAACATTTATGTCCTTTCATGAATTTTGACTCAAAAATAAAACTATAATTGGATTAAATCAATTCGTAAAATGTGTTACTTAGCACTATAAAATTTAATTTATTGGGACACTGTCTGTAAAGCTCAGAAATTCATTCAAGATGCTTATTGTAGAACTGTGTAAATTTTCAAGAAAATCGGTTCAGCCATTTTGAAGTCTATAGGTAATGGACACACACACACACACACAAAGTTACCTTTATAAATAAGTATAGATTCATGATTTTTTGGCTATCATATGCTCTGGCCTTCTTCAGGTGATTAAAATTTTAAACCAAAATTTTGATTACTCGGGTATATTGTTCTCCCTCAATGAGCCGTGCTACTCCTGAATGTTTTAGTTATGTTCTTTTAACTCATCTCTCAAACTAATTTTTTACCACTGCTGTAGGCAGATATTGAACTCAAAACTCCTTGGGTCAAGTCACTGGATTTAACCAACGCATCTATTTTTAAGGACATATGACCCAGTAGAGAATTTGGCACTCAAAGGGTATAATGAAGAGACTAGTCAAGAAGAGGGGAAATATTAAGTAATCGACCAAAGAAACTTGTGTAAATGGCTGGCAGGACAAGGACAGGGAAGTGTAATGAGAAGACAAATATTACTTAAAGATACAAAGGATAAAAACCCGTGGAGAGCCATGAACATGAGCGTAAAGGATGTGGTATTTATTAGTTTGGTAAGCAAAATTTTTTTGACTAAATTCTGGCATTTTTAGATTGCTGGATTTAGAATAGGAATAAATCCAAAGTGAATAGCATTTGTAACAGTTAAATGGAACTCCATGTATCAAATATTTATACATACTCTTTTTTTATACACACTTCAGTGTATGATTTCTTATACAGAAAGATATTTTATTTAATGTTAGTAGTTTCTTTTAAATTATAATGTATTCTAGCATTTTCATTCTTTCTTTGTAATGAACCCTGTAGTTCCAGAATGATAATATACATCTTTGACAATGACTTTGAGAGTTGAAAGTATTTTAATATAACAAGAAGAAACACATGAACTCCAAACAATTTATTCATAACTTCTATAACAATGTAAAACACTTCATTTTGAAATTGGAAAAATATAATAAAAAACTGAATAGTCAGACCAAGTTGGTGAAATTTAATAAAACTTCTTTAGATGAATTCCTGCTGATTAATACACCTTATATTGTTTAACATTTTTCACAATGTACTGACATTACTCTGATCAGAGACAGAAGTCCAAAAATAGTCACACCTCAAGCAAAAGTGCCTGTCAATACATGCATTATCCTATCTAGTATTATGGTTCATATGTTATTTATGTATGATTTCTTCCGTGAATTCAGCAATTTATTTTGTATTAGTTCATTTTAATAGTCTAGAAAATATTTTGATAAATTATCCTCAACCTTTCAAACAGGAAATGAGTCAATCAGTATTAGAAGGAAAGTGAAATTAATCCTGATCCAATTTTCATGCTCATTATGAATTTTGTATATATATATATACATACATACATACATACAACAGAAAGGGAGATTACAATTATGGCAAATATACGTCATGTTTCGACTGAATGGGGCCACAGGAAATACAAAGTGAGAAGGCCTTTGTCATAAATGTGAAAGTTTCTAGTGGCTCTGTAAATTAGAAAAGTTCATAGCTGTAGTTTATTTGAGCTTATACTTAAATCTAACTCAGTATCATCCAATAGTGTGTTTTGGTGCAGTGGATATTGGCTCGTAATGAGAAATCGTGGAGCAGAATTTGAATTCCAGTTGAATTCCCTGCATTCACTTTACTTGCAAATACTCTTGAGAAAGGTATTAATCCATCTCTTCCCTCCAGTTATGGGTTAAATAACAGGACAGATTGGGTTCTATAGCCTTGGCTGGCAACCAGTCTACTGCAGAAAGTAATGGTAATCTACTGCAGGGCAATCTTTTGTCCAGTCAGTCATGTCTCTTTTGATGAGACATGATTACCCAAGTGTGTATCACTTATGGTACTTAACTGACTGACTGATCATTTAATACTTGCAAATTTAGACTGTATCAGAGAGTGTCAATCTTAACAGTATTTTCAAATATATCAGTCTGTTAGAAGGTACCTTTTTTATACTATTTTCAAATACAGCAGTCTATTAAAACTTATCGGTTTTTACACTATTTTCAAACATAGCAGTCTGTTGGTGGTCATCTGTTATGGTACTATTATTTTCCAATATCACAGTCTATTAGAGGTTATCTGTTTTTTTCGAATATTCATCTTTTTCACATTTTTTTCAAATATAGAAGTGTTGGAAGTTATTTGTTTTGAAAATATTTTTAGATGTAGCTGTCTGCTAGTGATCGGTTTTGATATGATTTTTAATTTTTTTTTTAATCGTATCACCCCAAGCAAGGCGGTAACGCCACTGATGTGCAGGGGGCTACGTAAGAGTGAAAAGATTGGAAAAGAAAAAGAAAAAGCCGGAAACCACATCCTAAACAGGGAACAAGGGATGAGCCTCTTAACCTGTTCAATAGACGTGGGTGGAGTGTGAACCGGGCGATAGATAGATCTATCTACTCCAATTGAAAACAAAGTGAGAAGATTGGAAAAAAGAAAGCTGGAAACCACATCCTAAACAGGGAACAAGGGATGAGCCTGTTAACCTGTTCAATAGACATGGGTGGAGTGTGAACCGGGCGATAGATAGTTCTAGCTACTCCAATTGAAAAAAAATTATAGCAGTCTTGTATTTATGGAATTTTGAGATATAGCCCTCTGTTAGATGTTTGCTGAAGATTCTAGTTTTATACCTGTTGTTATTTTTTTTTTAAACCAAAATAATAATTTCAATATTCAGTATGAACCCTTCTTCCATTTTGCTTTCTTGGAATTGTTGTAAAATTTGATATGATAATCTTGTATGAAAAATATTAACTATTCATATTCATTGACTGAGAAGCTAATGATACTTTCAGTTACAATTTTCAAAAATTCTTATATTAAAATAATTTTTGAGGAAAAAGATTTCTCAAGTCTAGTCATGTTATCACTCTTTTCAAATGGCGAACTTTCTTCTAAACATTTTTATTTCAAGTAGCATGGAACATTAACATCCTGATTATATCATTATTTTTTTTGCATTATATATGTTATCCATTTTAATAGTTGCTACTTAATAGTTCTTAAGTAATATGAAATCTTTTTTCTGATACAGTTCTTTATGATTGTGTAGCACCAGTTCAGATGGTTGGAAGTAAGATGATCTTTGCTGAGACATACAGGTATCAATTGCTCAAAGAGGTTTTTTAACTATTGATGCAAGAAAATACAGCTGACTGTTTAGATATTTATGTACAGGTTTGGCACTGTGTATAGCATTCATATAAAAGTCTTTATCTGATAAGGCTATTTAAGAACATCACTCAAGTTTTTATGTTAACTTTTAGCTTTTGTAGCAATTTGCAGTGTTGTGTGAAACTACCCCTAGTTTAGCCTATTCTGTATTCATTTCTGTATTTGGTAAAACTACCCTTATTTCTTTATTCAAATTAGTTTAGCCTATTCTTTATTAAGGATATTGACTTGGAATGACAAATCGGGGAGCCGAATTCGAATTTCAGTTGAATTCCTTGCATTCACTTACATACAAATACCCTTGGAAAAGGTATTAATCCGTCTCTTCCTTCCAGTTATCGGTTAAATAATAGGACAGATTGGGTTCTATAGCCTTGGTCAGCAACCAGTCTACTGCAGAAAGCAATGGCAACCTACCGTGAGATACATCTGCCCAGTCAGTCATGTCGCTTTCGAGACATGATCGCCAAAGCGTGTATCACGTATGGCACTTAACTGACTGATTCTATATTAATATTTACTAAATTTGTTATAACTGATCCATATAATGATGTACTTAAAGTGTTTATATTTATAACTCAAAAGTTAGTTCAGCTTTAGAGGAATTAAATAGCAGATGTGAGAATAAGATTTTAAATGTGTAAGAGCACTGATTTTCTTAAAGTTTAAGAATATTTATAGACATTTTTATTTCTATAGCTTTAAGGACATTTCTTTCAAGTGAGACAGTCTTGTGAGGATACATGATGAAAATAAATTTTCTCATAAAATGAGAAAATCTGAAAGAAAAGCAATGCCAGAGCATATAAAAAGAGGACTTGACAAAAATATTTCAATTAAATCTATATATTGTAGCAAAATAATGTCTAATCATCATTCAATTTTATGTGCTATAAATGGTTCTTGCAATGTGTGTTAGGAGTGTAAATTAAAAAGAACAGGAACATAGTTGTACTGTCCAGACAGTAGAGATACAGGACTAGTAAGTGATTGCTTTTAATTCAATGCTGAGGATCAAGAGGATATTGATGATTGTGATTGGATCTTTTCATTTCAATTATTGATAGAAAATATTAACATATTGATTTTATGCCTTTTTTTCTTTCTTTTCAATCAAATTATTACAGTGCATCAACAAAAATCTCCAAGACAACATATTCATTCATTTTTGTTTATTTCAAAATGGTTTCTCTCTATTCAGCTTCCATGATTATAATATCTTGTTACTTTTTAAATATATTTTATTCCTTTTCTTAACTTGCCTGGAGTATAAAATAAAGATTACCGAACAAATAAGAATGTTTAAAACATGATTCTAGTCAGAAATATCTGGAAAAGTAAATGCAATACAAAGTTTTAAAATAAAAGGAAAATAGTTTGTATTCAAAAATATAAAATATTTCAGTCAAAATGAAAATTATTCTTTATCAGGTATGTATATTAGTTTAGTGTTATTTTTTACTTGTATTAGCTACTTGGTTAAATTGTCTGTCTGAAGTAATCTCTTAAGTTGATTTCTTAATTCTTTTATGTTAATAATACTTATTTTTGCAACTAAACAAGTTGTAAATTTAGTTAAATGAGCTGCAAAAAGTAGTTCTTTATTTGACTTAAGATTTATTTTTTCACTCTGAGCTTCATAATATGATTTCTGTCTGAATATAAATAGTGAAAATGAGCATAACATGATGTTTCATTTATATTTTACATAGTTTTTCAATTTTAATTATTCTCCTTTTATTAAACAACAGAAATAAAAGCAAGAATAAAACATAATTTTATATTGTTATCTTCTAATTGTACTAAAGAAGCAAAATTTATGTATTTACATTGGGACTAATGTCTGAGTTTTTAGCTTTTTATCATAATGTTTCAGATACAGTACCCTCGAGCCTTCATCAGGTGTCTATCAATGTAGATAACCTTCAGGGAATTCTGTATTGAAACATTTCTTAAACCTCTAATTTTACTCAGCTGCTTTCTCAAATATTTTTATTGATAGGAACTTGATTGTAATCAATGCTATTTCTATAAAAGTCATTTAGCCTCTTGTTGAGATGAGAAATAGATTTATATACGCACACATACAACTACATTTATTTATTCTTTATTATGAAGACCTTGGCTCTGTAAGCAGATGAGATGAAAATTACTTTCTTTATGCCAAAGGGAGAAACATACAGTAATGAAGGCAGTGATGGATTTTTCTGGCATTCAGGGCAGAGGAAAAATAGAAATTATATTGATGATAATAAATGGTAAAGTATTTCTTCTGTCTTATGAACACAGTCACTGTAGCTAGTGCTGACCTAAAGAACTCCATAGAATTGTTTTGTTAGCAGGTATCAAAAAGTTATTGAGTGGATAAGCAGAAGTTGAAAAATAGATGCTAAGACAAGAAAAAAAAATACCTCTAAAATTCCCTCTGCATTATATATAATACTGAAAGAGTCTTAGCCTTAAACAAATCAGTCAGTTAAGTGCCATATGTGAAACACACTTGGGTGATCATATCTCAAAAGAGACATGACTGACTGGGCAGAAGATTATCCCGTAGTATGTTAGCATTGCTTTCTGCGGTAGATTGGTTGCCAGCCAAAGCTATAGAACCCAATCTGTCCTGTTATTTAACCCATAACTGGAGGTAAGAGATGGATTAATACCTTTCCCAAGGGTATTTGTGCATAAGTGAATGCAATGAATTCAAATGAAATTTGAACTCGGCTCCCCAATTCTCGTTCTGAGCCGATATCCACTGCACCACAACGCACATCTAGACTTAAAATGAAGAAGGGGATTAGAAAAGATCTAAAATTACTTAAGATGAGTTTGTGAAAAGAGATAAGATTGTTGACAATTTCCATTATAGCCATATTTTTCTCTATTTCTTGAAATAATCCATGGTTTGTTTAAAGAAGTTACAGTATAACCCAAATATAAGAAACCCAGATATAAGAGATATTTTATCTGGTCTCAAATTAGATCCTATGGTAATATATATAAAATAGACCAAACCCAGATATAAGAGAAACCCAAATATAAGATCACTTTTATCCAGTCCTGACAACTCTCTTATATCAGGGTTACACTAAATAAAGATAGATGGTATCATCCTAACCTGACATTTTATGTAACTTGCTTGGGAAAAATGTTAAACAGTGATAAAATAAAACATTTCATTTTTATACTAACTTAAAAATTTTGAAGGTTGAATAAGCAGCAGTGTGCATTACGTTACTTGGAGCATTTCATTTCTCATCCAAACTATTTATCTATACTTCTGAGATGAGATAGTATGTATATTATTCAGACTGTTGTTCTAATTTTTCGTGTCATATTCACATTCACAACATTTCAGCCATTGTACACTCAACCTTTTTCAGGTGATTGAAATTTCAAACCAAACCCTTTATTTTTTTATTTTTTTTTTTTTAATCATATCACCTTGAGCAAGCACGGCAATAATGCAATAATGCCACTAATGTGCAGGGGGCTACATAAGAGTAAAAAGATTAATTAGAAGAGAGTGAAGAGGAAGATGAACCAGTTAGAAAGGTGCAATAGAAGGATGGGAAAACAGATGTGATGACAGTTTCAAAGGTGGAGAGAAAGGAGAGGATATACGGGGTGGAGAAAGAACTAGAGTCAAGTGGTTAATAGATAAGTATTGACATTGCATTTAACTTCCTGGAGGTTGTAGCCATCAGGAAAACAAGAATATGAGAGTGAGTTCCACAGGCGGGAACTGCAATAGAAGAAGCTGCAGGAGTAGAATTGCTGTCTGCATTTGGTTATTCTAAATGTGAATGGGTGTGACCTAGTCGATAATCTGGTTGCACTAGTAAACGCCTATTGAGGAGGCACCAGTGACTTAAGTTCATTTGAGCAGAATCCATGAAAGTATTTATAGAACAGACAAAGGGAGGCCACATTTCGTCGGTGGGGAAGTGGCTGTAGTTGAGCCACCAAGTCAGTACCTATAATACTATTTTAACCTTCCTCAAAAAGATCAAACTATACAACAAAATATAATCTAAGATCTGAAGATCAAAAATAGATCTGATCCTCACCAGGGAAAAAAATTTAAAAAGTAATACAAATTGAAAGCAATGGAAAAGTTTAAAAAGCATTCCATGAAAATAATATAACCTTACCCAAAATCATTTGTTATGACCTTAAATGATCCCATAAGGATTGATAGGTCGTTAAATCTTGAAACAAACAAACAAACTAAACCCTTTATTTCAATCACTGTATTATATTTTTCTTGTTCCATGAACCATATCACTTCTGGATGTCTTAGTATTCTTCCTTTAACTCAACTCTCTAAGTATCCTCACTGACACATGGCCCAGTGGATAAAAGCATTGATTAGATTAAGTAACTTGGCCCAAAGTGTTGTGAGTTCAATGCCTGGCAACAGCAGTGGTGAACAAATAACTTGGAGAGTTGATCAATGTGTAGTATTTCTTAAATATTAGATATTTTCTACTAGTCAAGACTCTTTTTGGAAAAGAAAAAAAAATCTTGTGACTCAGATGTGTTTCTCTTTCAGAGAGAAAAAGACAGTAAAAAGAATAATGGGTGGGGTGCAGATGGTGCAACAGTCCAGGGCATCCATATCAAGAGGACATCCAATCAATGAGTAAAATTAAAATTTAGTTTATATTTAATTTGAATAAAGTGTTTATGTTTCATCATCTTTTACATATTTGAAATGTCTTTCTTTCTCAGATTTCTCAGTAATAAGCTTGAGAGCATCCCCCACTGCTTGAGTTTTAGGGGCATACAATCAAGGAGTTGGCTACAGACATGACCAAACATAACCAAACATCTGCAGATCCCTGTAGAATCACTTACATTTTTTAACATGTTCTCATTTCTGAAAAAATAGTTGTTTTAACTAATTATGAAAAGAAGTTCTCTGTGGAAATATCTAACATGATGAAGTATATATAGTATTTGTCTGAAACCTCATCCTTCTGAGCAGAAATAATTTCCATTTCTGACCAAGAAATTTGCTTAAGAATATCAAGAAAGAAAGAATTTCGAAATGCAACAGAGGAAAAATGAAAAAAGGGAGTATGAATGAGAAACGTTATGCGATAAGGAAAAATGAAAAGAAAACCCGGGGAAAGGAAAAATGCATTACCATGCAAAAGTATAATGTCATTTAAAAGCATCATAGATTTCTAATAATTGGCATCTTATTAGTGGACATTTTTATTGTACCATTTACAGATAAATCATGGTCACATTGGAGTCATTTTCACACCTAACTATCATATTTTAGCAAGGGTTCTGAATGGGTTTAGAAGATGTGAAATGACCCAAAAAAATGACTGTGAACAAGATTTTGACCACCTCAGATAAACCAAGTCAGATGCTGTGCTTTAAAACTAAAACAATGTCTGTAATAAAAATTTATTACATAATGTTGATTTCAAGAAATTAATGCACGTTGTTAATATTTTTTGTGGCTTTCTGTAGCTTGAATAATTGTTTCAATGCATCTGGGATTGTATGTGTACAAATCATCCACCATCTTCACAGATACTAGATAATATTCCCTACGGTCGCGTTCACACAAATCAAGATTGTGTGGATACTTTGGATGAATTCTAATCATTAGTTCTGTCAACATTTGTTCCATGATTTAAGTCAAGGCTCTAATCTGGCCAATCTTTCAATGCAGTAACACATTCATCAGTCAGTCCCTGTTGTGTTGCATGCAATCCATGATATCGAGTTCTGTAATGCTAAAAAAATCCCTTTATCCAAGTCTGTTCTTTCAGCAGGATGTATTAGGCATTATTAGAGCTGTCATCAATTTTAACTAAATTTCTTGAACCATCTCTAATGCATCTGACTCTTATCCACAAAACTACAGTTTCCATTGTGTAACATAGGTCATGATGCTTTCCTGTTAGCCTTCTGACAAATTCACAAATGCATCTTCATCTTCATTTCAACATTGAACATGATTTTATCCTAGGCATCTGCATCCCACAGTTCATATCACTTTGACCAACTTAAATGTTTCAAATGCTTTCTGTTTAACACTTATTTCTTTGTTGAAATGAATCTCTTCAGTGCATGTTCTTGAATGGTGCACTTAGTATTATCTACTAACCCCATATTGAACAAGTCATTCTCATCCATCATTTGTCTCTCAGTTTTCTTGCACTGAGCTTTTACCTGTCTTGATCAGTCTCCATATCTTACATTGTAAGTTGCAAAGACAACCATGGATTGGTCAATTCAAAATTCTTCCAGCACTTTGAAACTTTAAGAGAATTTCTGAAGTGCTACTTCTTGACATTCTAATTTGCTTAGCAGGCACTCACAGGTTCACAATCTTGTCCAACTTCACTAACTTCATATTGGGTTATTTGGAAATTATTGCTATGATTTCAAGTAATAAAAAGTATTAGAAGTCAGTGTCAGAATTTACCTTATATGTAAAAAAAATATTTTTTAAAAGAATATTTGGATTTTAGCAGTAGAACAGAATGCAAAACAGTTAAAATAGCCAAAGAATTTTGCACAATTATTTTGGGATGTCACTTCACATCTTCTCTCCTCATTCAGAATTATTAACAAAAAATATGATAATTAGGTATGAAAATGACTCCAATATTGCCAAAGTTTCATCTGTACACAGCATAATACAAATATCCACTTATTAAGTATAATCTATAAGAAATTTACAATTCCTACAAATAGCCTAATGATATGGTTCTTTATTTTTTCCATTCACCTGGTTTTTCATTTCTTTTTTTATGCATTTTACTATTTTTTCTCTTCTTTTACTCTTTCATTTTTTCTTTCCCTTGGTTTTGTTTTGATATTTTTGTTCTTTTTTAGTTTCTGCCTTTCATTTTTCAATTCCCCTTTTCCCTCACTAATTTTCTCAAAATATGATTTTGTCAATTTCTTGGTCAGAAATTATAATCAATGTCAGCTCAGAATTGCACATGTAGTACACTTTGATCTGACATAGAACAAAGTATTGGATCAATTGCACATGCAAACAAGAAGAAGAATTCCATCATTGCTACAAACAAACTGAAGTAATAATTGTTAAAATAATAACATCATGAGATAAACATGGAAGCTTTTCAAGTGTCCTCATTTCTATTTTTCAATCAGATAATATCTGTTGCTTTTATTCTTTAATTACTTCTATTACTTCAGTGAAGACAATTTCCAGAGCTCTTGTAAAATATTATTTAGATTTTGTGATTGGTTAGAACAATATTAGTTTTGTCATATTGATAAGAGACTGATAATATTCATATTGTTATTTGATACTTAAGATATGAACTTGGATTATTAATCCAATCCATGTTTTGTTTTCTACAGTATGATAATCCAGCTAGGGGATAGAAAAAGCAGAAATAGTAATTGGAATTTCTTCATCTTCAGTAAATGGCATAAACAGGAAGTGAAATGATTAGTTTTTATCTTAAACACAGTTCTCAGGTCAAATTAACATCCAGTTTAACCTATAATCTCATGGTGCCAGTTTAAAGTGATGCTTTCTTATTCCAATAAACTATAATTACAAATTGTAACTTTGTAAAAATGAAAATTACACTGAAATCTGTTACATAATTTCTACATTTCCCTCTGAAAGCAAAAAAAAAAAAAATATGTCCCTTAAACAAAATGGTCTTAATATATATGAAATAAAAAACAAAATGGGTAAGTTTAAACAGATATCAGAATGATATGAGTGACTGTCACAATTGATTCAGGGTGTATGTTGGTTTATTATTTTAAAGGTGCATCAACTTCTTATGGGTCATTTAATGTTGAAATTTAATTTTCTTAGGAGCTTTGAAGTAATTACAATATATGTAATTCTGTTTTCACTATCAAATACATGGTAGATGATACTCAGATTTTTTGTATATACATGTTTGTGTAGATATAAGAGGTGGTGATATGTGTGTTTTATGTTGTAGTTTCATTGAAGATGTATTTTGGAATACAGTTTGATTTCTGTAAGAAGTAATGCTATGAAAAAGTTTCTCTCTGTTGCTTGTTTGGCTGATATAGAATCTTTCATGTCATCATCTAAATATTTCATATGCAATTTTATGGTCTCAACTATGGATAAAATGTATCACTGATCATTTTTACTATAAAAATGTATTGGTGGTCATTTTTGTTGCAAAAATGTATTTCTACACTTCCATACTGTTTTGTTTTTTTTTATGTTTGCTATTTTAACATAGCTGGGGCCCTAACAGGTGCTACCATCCCAATTCAGGGTGGACCTAAGAACAAAAGCAATTAAAAGGTGTTTCAATGCTCCTCAAATCCTTCAATCTCATGATCAGAGGTCTTGTTGCCAGATGTCATTTATCATCATACCCAAAACTAAATTGAAGACGAAAAAAATATTAAGCAAGTAACATCATTTGACCTGTGCAAAGTTGCTTACCAACCCAGGCAAATGGGAAATATAATCCCCATTTCAAACTGCTCATTAAGTCTTTCTGCATTCAGTACTAAATATTTTATGAATCTTTTTTACAATATGCATATTTTCTGTTAAAGGACCCTCAACTCTTTTTACAATTTTAGTGCTCATCACTAAAGACTGTCTCTGACATCAATATATTATTATCAGATATATCATTATCAATACTGTTCCCTTGTACCTTTTATTTCAGATCTTATAATGGTGAAGACAAGTATTAAAAAAATTTCTGGCAATTTTGAGATATTATTTTAAGGTTTCTAAAGCTGCTCATATAATTTGTAAAGTGAAAGGAAACTAACAATATCTCTTTCTACTGATCAAAACTATTTTCTGTATTTAAACCTTTATCAATCTGTAAGTGACTTCATTCACACAGGAGGTGACTCTGATCTTTCAAAACCAGATTTTGCAAGTCGGTGTTAAAATGATTGTTGACAAATGGGAGTGACTTGCAAGATCAAAAAGGACTTTTTGAATAAGTGTGAAAAATCTAGATTACAATAAAAGGACTTCATCAAAGTCAGTCAGAAACAGTGTCAGACTAGACATCTAAAAATGTAACTTCAGCTTCAAGTGACTTGGACATTGTCCTCTTTCTCTTTCAACAATTACTACTACAAACAATTTTTTCAACTCTCCATACCCTTAACTCAACTTTATCATTGAACACAAACTCTACTCATAACTTCTTAATAATGTTTTTAATTGCACATTAACTTCTACAACTTATGTTATTTTTTCCTTTTAATAAATTTCTATTTTAAAATGTAAAATGTGTATTTTATTCTTACACTATTCCACACAATTAAATACCTACATTACTACTATGAACATTTTCTACAACTCTTGATACCCTAATGTTTCTAATTGCACTTTAACTTCTACAACTTATTCTTTCCTTTTAATAAATTTCTATTTTAAAATGTAAAATGTATATTTTATTCTTACACTATTCCACATATTCCAACTTACCGACAAACAACCTTCTGATAATAATTCTGCACAAAATTTGTAAGCTGTAGGAAGTTCGGTTAAGTCTGACACAAGGCCAAACCAAATAAACATTAACCAGCTCCCCACTCTACACTGGTGACTCTCGATATACAAAGAACATGCACCCCTATGCTACATACTCTCTTTGGGCTTCTTGCTTCCAAGTCAACATTGATCTTCAAAAATATTCATTATTATTATTGTTCTCTCACCTAAATATTCTTTTGTTTTTCTAATATAATTTCACACTCAATAACCCCTTGTATCTTAGTGGCTTTATTGCTTCATTTGGAGTGAAATGATTTTTAAAAATAACAAATTCTATTTGTATCTGGATTTTAGGTCTTATTAATTTTTAAGTTAGTTTTATTACATCATCTTGAAAATTTTGTTCCTAACCATGATACATGAATCAAGATTGTTTCACAATGAGAGAAGAGAAGAGAGTACGAGACTGTTATATAATATCAATTCTTCTTTGTGATAGTAAATGCTGTACAATCTTCTTTAAGATGAAAAGAAGACTTGAGGCAACAGATTGATGCTATGTATACCATGGATTGAACATGTCTGCTATGTGGAGGTTCTAAAGAAAATGGGCTTGAAAAATTCAACACTCATAAGACATATCAAAGGAAGGTAGTATAGAGAGAAACAGTCAATAACTTATTTCATGAGTTTATGCCAAATGTTGAAGTTAGGACAAAGAGTGTTGGTAAATTTTAAAACATTATTTTATTTTTGAATCATTACACCCTAAACAAATGTGACTAAGATATAAGGGTTTCTTTTTCTTTTATGTGCCATGTCTTTCCAGGATGTAGACGATCTTTACTCGACCAATCTTCTTGTCTTTTGTAGCACTTAATAAATTCAGTCTTTTTGTTCTCTCTCTTAAACCCTGTTTGGCAATTCATTCATTCAAGATCACTAAGTAAGTTATATGTTGTTTTATTTTGTCTCTCTTGCCTTCAATCTGTCCTGTGACTATCAGATTTTCCAAGCTTGTTTTCTTCATGCGCTCCAAAACTTTTATTTGATTTTAAGTCTAAGTTTCGTTTTCATTACCATTTTCTTTAAGACTTGGTCATTGCTCACATGTTCAGTCCATATCCTCAGAAGCCTTCTGCAGAACCACATTTGTAATGCTTCAAGTAATTTTATCTTAATTTATGCATATATACCTATATACATTATTTCATTATTATAATTCTTATTTATAATTGCAATCCTTTTTCTCAACCAGCTGCATTTAACATCACTATCTAACTGATTAGCATTTATCTGCTGAATGAAGAGTCCTGAAAATTTGTGCTTCTACATTTTAAGAGAGGGAAGTAGCAGAAAGAGAAAAAAGTGAAAAAGATGTAACCCCAAATTGTTTGACAAGGGATCATGAACTATGAATGAAATTTAAAAATCATTTTGGTGAGAGAGGACATTAAAAGATCAGGATTCAAAGAAAGAAATGATGATGATTGACATTGTATTTAAATTTTTTAAGATTGTAAAGGAAAGAGAGACAGAGGAAGGCAGCGGATAACATATTTGCAGGGTCTGATCAGGTGGATGATGGAACGGGGGTTGCCAGGTGCAACAGGAGCAAACATACTAAGAGCCACAAGGAATAGGGAGACATGGAGAACCATGATCGCCTCCGTCCTGAAGGGACAGGGCACATAGAAGAAGAAGTTATCAGGACAGAATGTTTTGGAGAGACATAATCCCCAAAATTCTGAAGAAGCAGAGTAAAACTTCTTCACTAGGTTTGTTGAAATAATTTCAAAAGCTTTGTAAGATTTGCAGTCACACATTTTCACATTTTAAATCAGTCAGTTAAGTGCCATATGTGATACACGCTTGGGCAATCATGTCTCAAAAGAGACATGACTGACTGACTGGGCAGAAGATTATCCCACAGTAGGTTGCCATTCTGTGATAGACTGGTTGCCGACCAAGACTATAGAACCCAATCTGTCCTATTATTTAACCCATAAATGGGGGAAGAGATGGATTAATACTTTTCCTAAATGTATTTGCACGTAAGTGAATGCAAGGAATTCAACTGGAATTTGAACTCGGCTCTTCGATTTCTTTTTCCGAACCAACATTCACTGTACCACCATGCACATCAGCCAAGGAAAGCTAAAAGAAAGAAAAAAAAATGATTAGTTCCATTTGAACACATTTACACAAACAACAGCTGCGTCATGAAGACATCAAGTTTTTTAAAATTTAAATTTTCATCATACAAATTTTGATTATATTATTTCTGTTTTATTCTCCCTTGATACAGCAGGTTATTAGAATTTGAAGATTATATCTTTCTTCCCCTCAAATTATTAATAAACCTCTTCCATTGTGCTACTTTTCATTTGGTTTCTACAAATGCTATTGAGATTTTATAAGATAATTTATATTTATCTTTGTTTCTGACCTTTTTCTAAGTTTCAGAAGTTTTGCAAAACAAAATTTTCACTGCCACAAAATCAGATGTTGGATAAAAGAAAGTGTTTACAGAAAGTCATTTTATGCATGAAGCATTATTCCTTGCAAATAAATTTGGTCGATGGGATTTGTCATTAAAAACTTAAGATCAGTATCAGAATCAGATATTGGATAAAAGAAATTAGTATTTAAAAATAGCAACTGAAAATTATTCCATGAAAACCAATTTGTTCCTTGACAAATGGAGAGTTGAGGAAAACTTAAATCTGGAATTTTTCTTGTTACTCTTTTAAAGCCAGTAACTTATTAATGATGTAATTATATCAAACCATGGACATCTCACAGGTGCTGACAATTAAGATATGATCCTTAATCTTATATTTGCTTCAAATATAAAAGGCATAAGTATGAAAAATGAAAAATAGGTTAGGCAAGAAAGAAAGATGAAATGTTTAGAAAGAAAGAGTGAGGCACTGTTCAGAAAGAATGAAAGTATGAGGAATTGTTCTGAAAAAGTGATAAAGAACTGTTTAGAAAGAATGAAAAGAGGAAGAACTGTCCAAGAAGAATTAAATAGAAGTGAGGAAGATTTCAGAATGAATGGAAAAGTAGTGAGATGATGTTCAGAAAAAATGATGCATAAGAAACTGTTTGGAAAGAATAAAGAAAAGAATAACTAATCAGAAAAAATGAGTCAGCAATTGTTGAGAAAGAATTAAAAGGGGAGGAACTGCTTAAAAAGAATTAAAAGGGGAGGAACTGTTTAGAAAAAATGAAAAGGGGAGGAACTGTTTAGGAAAAAAGAAAAGGGGAGGAACTGTTTAGAAAAAATGAAAAGGGGAGGAACTGTTTAGGAAAAAAGAAAAGGGGAGTAACTGTTTAGGAAAAATGAAAAGGCAAGGAACTGTCTAGAAAGAATGAAAAGAGAAAGAAATGTACAGGAATTATTAAATAGAAGTGAAAAAGATTTCAGAATGAACAGAAAATTGATGAGGTGATGTTCAGAAAAATTGATGCATAAAAAAACTGTTCAGAAAGAATGAAGGAAAGAAGAATTATGCAGAAAGAATGAAAGAGCCAGTAATTGTTTAAAAAGAATGAAAATGGAAGGGACTGTTTAGAAAGAATGAAAATGGAAGGGACTGTTTAAAAAGAATGTAAAGGGGAGGAACTGTTTTGAAAGAATGAAAAGGGGAAGAAATTGTTTAGAAAGAATGAAAAGTGGGAAAAACTGTTTAGAAAGAATGAAAAGGAGAGGAATTGCTCAAGAAGATTTAAACAGGTGTGAGGAAGTGTCACAATGAATAAAAGAAAAGTGAGGAACTCTTTAAAAAGAGCAAGAGTGTGAGGAAACATTAAGAAAAATGATAAGGAAAATACTGAGAAAGAAATAATGGATAGATATGATGACATATACTCTAATGATAGATACTTGTATGATGTCTGTGATATTGAGGGGACAATGTTTTTGAATCAGGTCATGTTTGCAAAGCATAATGGTAAACACACAGTATTAGATAAATAGACAGAAAAGTTTGTTTAAATGAGATTATCTTGACCTTTTATTCTTTCATCTATACTTCTCAATCTGTTTGCTTCCTTCTACTGAAAACTACAATCATTTCACCATTGCTGAATTCATGTCGCTTCAGAAATAAACAATGTAATCAAAAGATTTTATTCACTACATCAAGAAAGAAAAGAAAAAATGTGTTGCATTTTATTTTTATTTTCATGAAATTAATATCCTGATTAAAATAAATGAAGTATTCATTTATAAAACAAAAATCAGAGGTGTGATTAAAAATGTTCGCTATCTTTTTAAAATGTAATAAAAATTCAAAGAAACTGATTTATTTAAATTTTAAATGAGTTTAATGCATTAGTACTTTAAAGAATAATTTTAAGATACCACTTAACATAATTACAAAAATTATAAGAAAATCTAAGCTTTATATCTTCATTTCATCTTCTATTAAAACAACAAAACAGTAGTCTAAAGGGTATGTTATTTGCCTGCCTATGTTCATATTAGTTGTTTGTATAATGGTAGGATTTACATAATTTTATCTTTTGGTTTTAGCATGACTGTTAAAGAAGAAGCAAGAATCACATAGACAAGAATAGATGACATGAGGCTTTATTTATATAAAAAGAACAAAGAAAAGTAAACTAGTATTTAACGTGTTTCTGTCTTAAGAGACTTCTTCAATATGATAATGGTTTTATTATTGCCATAGCCCACATTTATAGTATTTCCCTTTTAATATATACAACCTTCTTCAGGCTTTCTGCTTCCCTGTCAATTACAATCTCCAAAAATTTAATGCAGTCTTAATTGTCATCTTTTCTTTCATTGAAACCTGTTCTTTTGTTGTTGTCTCTCTGTCTTTCTTATGCTTTCAATCTCAGTAGATATCATCTTTTGTTGCCTTGCCTTTTTAAAAATTTGATCATTCAATTACTAGTTATTAAACTGATAAAGAATTTGCACATTGATAATAATGCTACCAAATGCATACCAAATTTGGCTTTGGAAGTTGGTTCACAGTGCTGTGCAAGACAGTTGTTCTCTCCAGAATCCATCTTGTACATATAATAATCTACCATTTATACAAGCATTGAATATTGCTGGTACATCTGGTTTAGTGCTCCTGCTAAATATCTAATCTAAATTTATTTATAAATAAAACTTTGTCTGTATGTGTGTGTCCGTTACCTATAGACTTTGAAATGGCTGAATTGATTTTCTCAAAAATTTACACAGTTGTACTATAAGTGTCTGTTGAGTGTTCTTAGCTAGGTTTTGTGTCAAGGTACCCCCCAATAAATATTGAAAATCGATAATCAAAACAATTAGGTTATAAGAGTGGTCAGATTTTAATCAAATTTTATACACTCATAGACAAAGACATAAGAAATGATATTCAGAAGTTTCAAGGTTGCAGTTTTTACAGTAGTGCAGAAAATTGATAATATATATATATATATATATATATATATAAGGCAAGATGTTTGTGTGTCTGTTTATCTGCCTGTATGTCTGTATTTTTTCAGCCCTTTTATTTTAGTTTTTGCTTTGGGTTTGACTCTAAGTAGGTATAATTGTAGTTCTTAGTCTCAGCCATGATACTATTTACTCAGAGGATTTATTTAGCCTTCAAAATTCAGTTTACGATGAAAAAATCTTATTTGATATCGATAACAGGAAATCAAAATTTGACTTACATCCGTTCATTTTTCTTTCAGTCTACGGTTTTGCTTTAACTGAAAACAACTATTGCTTTTTAGTTTTTTGTGCCAACGTCCAAACAGTCTGAGCTTTAAGACCCTGGATTAGTTTTAAAGCTTTCATTACACCCTAGCAACGCTGGGCTATACTGCTAGTCTAAAGATAATTGATAAAATTCAAAGAAAAGTATGCAATGGTTTCTGTTTTAATATGTCATCTCAACTTCATTTACTTTTTCATCCCAGTGCAGTGACTTCCCTGTGTCTTTTCTATAAACCTTCTCATGGTAATCATTCTGATGAGCTTTCTTCCTTGGTATCTTGACTGAATGAATTCAAATGTAATACTAGACTGATTACGGTAAGTTTTATTGTTAGTTTTTTTCTCACACTTCTTATTTGCGGAACTCTCTTCCAGCTTTTTGCTTTCCCAACACATATTTTCTTGATATGTCTTCAAAAGGTTAAATGTGATGTCAGTATTTATATTGTTTTTCTTAATCGTTTACTTTTATTCTCTGTTTTTCTCAGTAACATTTTCTCATTTGCTTTAAGTTTAAATAACTCCTTGCATCTCAGTGACATCATTGCCTTGCTTAGAGTGAAATCATTAGAATTATGTAAGAAGTGGGGGTAATATTCATGAATAATATTTATTTTAAATCCTCAGTCCTGCTCTGCTCACTATTATATATTCTAAAGACGGAAATCATGACAGTCATACTTCTAATCAAAGAGAATAATAATTATTTAAATTATGAATAATTTCTTTTCTTTGTTTACTCGCCCAAAACAATTTTAATAGATTCATTTGAATTTGATTAAAAATATTTGTTCCTTTTTCTTAATGTTTAACTATGTGACTAATTTTGTTTTCTCAGTTAAGAATGCCAGTGTTGTTTCTGAGCAAGCTTTTTGTCTTCTCTGTGCCATGTCACTTCAGCTTGTTCAAAGCAAGGCTTGACCCTTAGAAACTCTTCCAGTTTCGGTATTGTCTCATATTTATAAAATAATTAAAAATTATATCTGAAACAAAGATAATAAAAAATGAGAATTGATGATTTTTACCTTATTTTTCAGTCTTAACCTAACAGTTACCAAGAATGTTAAATTTTGACCAACACCTGTAATTAACCTGAAAATTCGAGACTTTCATGTGGAGGTCATAAGGAAATATCTAAACTGTCAGCTGTATACAACTGCTATCTCAGATTTGTGAGTGAATTCTGTCAGACTTGGTGAAAACATACCATTTTTGATTGTGGATTGGCACAACAGAATCACAGAAAAAACAATATCAAATAAAAGGAACCACATCAGTTGAGTATTTTCATCACTGGCAACAATGCAAATGGATTTAAGTCACTTGAAGAGAAAACACTGACATAATTGTGATGACAGCTACAGAGCTCAATAAATCAATTTTCTTAAAAATTGTTTTTAATGAAAACTGCTCTGTCAGTAAATGCTGAATGTTTTCTTATAAAAAACAGCTGATTATTTGACTTATAATTCTATTTGTGCTTTTATTCTAATCTCATATTTTTTAATTTCATCATTCAGGTAATACATTTGCATGAAGGGTTCAGTTAGCTTAATGGTTATCAGTGCAGAAAAATGAAATCAGCAATCTAGCTTAATATGTTGCATTCAATTTCACACGAAGGTTCTGGCAAAAACAAGAATCCATTTCTTCTCTTTACAGTTTTGGTGTCAAATAAGTGAGTCAACTTAAAAACTTAAAAGACTTATTTCTTCCAGATACAATGTTGCTTCTCTATTATTGTTTCCATGACAGATGTTGAGATGAGATTTATTCTTTAGTTCCACCAGATCAGAAGCTTACCTCTAGGATATATCATCATACTACTTCCACAAAGTTGAATCACCCTCATTTCCTCAATGTTTCAAGTGTAAGAAGTTCTAGTCAAGGAGCAATTCTTCAAAAATTACCACTTTTTGGAACAGACACATGCATGGGTATTTTTATGAACATTTTAATCTAGATTTCTTTAAGTCAAATGTCAGTTGTTATCTATTCATATAGTTTCCACTTCCAACAATCTCCTCATTCATTTATATCTCAGACCTTATTAATCAGTAATTATCTACTCTGAGCAGATCTCGAGCTTTACATTTGGTGAAATTTAGTAAAAGAACATTAAAAAAGAAAACCAAGTGAAGCAATTTTGCTAGATTTCCAAAGAAATCATGGAAATTTGCAGATAATAACAAAAATGACAAGACATTTAAAAAAAAACACATTTACTTTGTTTTTTATGGTCATAATGCATTGTATTTAACTAAACTGCAACTAAGTAGGTCATCAACCATGATAACCATCATCAATATGTTTAAGACAGCTGATCTGTCAAAGATTTTAGAAGAATATAAATTTATATATTTTCAATTACATTTTTTAGTTAAAATTAGACTGAAAAACAGAGGAACCAGAAGAAAAATTCCCTGGGTGTGTATGAATAATTTATTGGCATAGAAGAACCAAAATTGTAGTCTTGAATTTTTTTCTGTCACTTGGTAACATCAAAGAGTCATTTTTTTTGTCTGCGTTGTTTTTGGTTGATTATAATTGGACCAACCCAGAAAAAGGCAGTTGAAAAAGAAATAGAAATGTGAAAAGATTTTATCAATTTTTCTCCTGACAAGCAGGAAAACAATATTTTCATTCACTTAAGCTTGAACTGAGGACAGTTTTTTTTTTGCTTTTTTAAATCAGTTCACCCCAAGCAAACCAATAATGCCACTGTAATGCAAAGGGTGACTGAGAATAGAAAAGAATGATTAGACTTTTGAAGGAACTAGAAATTTGTAAATAGATATACACTTGTGTTCCTTTTAAAATGGCTGAGGAGACAAACCTATCTATTCCTATTCATGGGAAAAAAAAAATTAAAATCTAAATAGTATATAAAGGTTCAGTGTCTTGGTGGAAACATTAGAAATATAGAAGTTTTTCCCATCTGAAACAATTCTAGACATATATAAATCTACCATCCACCCGTGCATTGAATATTACTGTCATATCTGGTTGGGTTCTCCTGCTATCCACATAGGGGCTCTTAACAAAATCCTACAAAGAATCTGTAGTGTGATTGATCCCAACTTGGCAGCTTAGATACAGTCACTTTCTCACCAGCACAATGTGGCTTCCCTGTGTCTTTTCTACATATACTTTCATGGCTTCCGCTCTAATGAACTTAGCTCACTGGTGTCCCCTATATATGAATTTACTCAAGCCACAAGATTAGCCACTAAGTCCCACCCTTTTACTGTGAAACCAATAAAATGTAAACACAAATCCTGGCACTTCCTGCCTGTGGAATTCCCTTTTGTTTACTTGCTTCCCCAACAGCTACAATCTCTAAGAATTGAAATGTAAAATCAACAGTCATCTCCTATCTCACTGACTTGCATCCTTTTTCTCTTGCTTGTTGACAAATTTCACTATAACTTATGGATAAAGTTTATGTATTGTTTATGATAGAGAATCAATCTCCCGAATGTATATTATATAGCTCAAAATATTCAATGGGACCTGTATAAAAGTTGGCCATGTTCTGAGCTTCTTATCAGTTTCTGTTACTTCATATCCATTTCTCCTCCTTTTAGTTACAAGTAAAGTGAGCGACTGACAAATGTCCATATTGTACATGAGAGAGAAGAGGAGTCACAGAGTCGAAGAAAACCACCCTTAATCAGGAGCTAAAAGGCAGCATTTTAATATCTGGGAGAAGCCTTCCAAGCCAATAGTTTTGCTCTATCTTCCCTTGCCGGTTTGAAGAAAAGACAAAATAAATGAAAAGCCTTTGAAAGTGCTGACTAATTTTTTTATGGTCAATTTTCAGTCACCCACTTTAGTTGTAACTAAAAGGAGGAGAAATAGATTCCTTTATCTTGTCTTGAAGTTTCAGTCACCTCAATTCTGGGAGGCTGGTATAAATTTACTCGAGCCAAAAGATTAGCCACAAGGTCCCACCCTTTTACTGTGAAACCAACAAAATGTAAACGCAAATTCTACTCCATCAGTTTCTTTTCTGGCACTTCCTGCCTGTGGAATTCCCTTTTGTTTACTTGCTTCCCCGACAGATAAAATGTCCAAGAATCTAAATGTAAAGTTAGTAGTAATCTCCTATCTCACTAACCTGCTCCTCTCTCTCTCATGTTCCTTTCTCTGTTCACTCCACTCTCATTAGTATTCTAATCCTTCTCTTACCCACTTCCTGACACCCCCTATAACCTGTCACTCTTTCTCATAACTTTCCTCCTACATAACCCCCTGATAAACAGTGGTAGTAAAATGCCTTGCTTGGGGCAATAAGATTATAAAAAAAAACAAATTGAAGTAGGCTTTAGAAGGAACTGGAAAAACAATCTTAAACAGGAGACAAGAGATAAATCTCTACTCTTGTTCAAAAGATCGAGGAGGTGTATGAACCGAATAATAGGCAAATCTTTATACTTTTATTGAAAGTTCTCCAAGATCTTTTTCTAATGATAGGTTTATCATAGTTGCCTTGTCTTTTCTTATGCACCATGTCTTTTGCAGATCAGCATGATTATGGTTTCCACATCCTTCGCTAATCTGTAGTAATGTTTGCTCCACTTACTATACCTCCCAGTCTCTATTCTATAATTCATTTACACAAGCTCATTAGGTATGTCATATTCTGTATCCCCTTGCTCCCAATATGACCAATGAGCACCAAATTCTCCAAGTTCATTTCATTATTTATCATAGTAATTTAAAATATCCCTGTGTAGTTCTAAATATCTTTTTTGCATTCATTTTCCCTAAAACTTCCTTGTTGCTCACATGTTTAGTCCATGTTATTCTGAGTATTCTTCTGTCAAACTACATTACTGTTGCCTCTACTGTTCTCTTTTTCTGTGTAGAAATAATCAGGAGCTTTGTTTTATGTTTAGTTAATACTCTCAGGTTTTGGAAGGCATTATTTGCCATTCTAATGCTCTTCATTTTTTTACATCACATTTTCTTTTTTGCACTCCTATTTAATGCCTTGTCTACAAATGCCTGTATCAATCATTAAAATTGTGTCCTTTACATATCAGACTTTTCCCACTGATAATAAATCCTGATAGAACTTCTAGTTTTCTTAAGATTACCTTGTTCAGTTTGTTAAATACATCTTATGCCCCTTTATATTATTGTGTACTGTTGATGAAGGCTCATCACAAGTTCCTATTCTTTGTATATTATGTTCTTAGTATATATCAATTATACACTTTACTATCTAAAATATTCCTCGCAATTTATTTAAAAAACTCCTTGTACTCACCATAATTCTCTGTCTTTTCATTGAAATTAAAAGTTTTAAATGCATTTTTAGATTTAACTTTAAATACATCAACATTTTCTGCACTCTACTTTTCTGAGTATTTAAAAACAGTTTTTTCTTAAAACCAAAGCACTGCATTCTGCCATTGATAAAGTTACTAAAGAAAGGAAATGCATTGAAAAAATAAGTTTGGCCTATTTTGTCATTTCAATTCATATATATATATATATATATACATATATATAAAAAGTGTGCACATTCTTCATTTGAAATAAAGTTAACACAATAGGAGATCTTAATAAACAGTAGATTATATGAAGGAAGTTCTAAGCAAGTGCCTAAAGCTACATAAGCAAATATAATTGACATTGTTCAGATTGTTGTTCTCATCTTTATTGCTATATCCAAAAATTGAAGTTGATCTGGAATATCTTAGTTATCTCCCTTTAACTAAACTCTCTAAGTTATTTGTTCAACACTGCTGTAGGAAGTTAAGAAACTCAAAATTCTTTGAGTCAAATCACTGGATCTAATCAACGCTTTTATCCACATGTATCCTTGAAAACATCAGTATACAAATTTTAGAGATTTATACACATATGGATGTGCATTGTGGTGCACTAGATATATGGCATCAGATTGAAAAATTGGAGAACCAAATTCAAATTCCAGTTGGATTCATTGCATATGCTTGCATGCAGATACCCTTGGAAAAGGTATTAATCTATCTCTTCTCCCTCCAGCTATGTGTTAAATATGACAGATTGTGTTGTATAGCCTTGGTTCACAACCAGTCTACTGCAGAAAGTAATGGCAACCTACTGCAGGAAAATCTTCTGCCCAGTCAGTCATGTTTCTTTTGAGACATGAAGGCCAACTGTCTACCACATATGGCACTTAACTGACTGATAAGCCTAATGCTTCAGTAATCGTTTATTACCAGAGCTTATATTGCAATATTTTAGATAATGATTATCACTAGCACACTGTATTACTGGTTCTCATGTTTAATTCATTTCTATGCTTGGCTGGCTTTTGTAACCTATCTAGTGACTTGACCCAAAGAGTTGTGAGTTTAGTACCTATCTATAGTAGTGATGAACAAATAATTTTGAAAGTTTAGTTAAAGGGAGATAGCTAAGACATCTGGAAGTGATATGGCTTATGGAACAAGGACAGTATACTCCAGTGATTAAAATAAAGAGTTCTATTCAAAATTCTAAACACCCGAAGAAGATTGAAGCATACAGTGGCCAAAACATTGTAAATATGGCAATACAGATAAGGACAACGGTTCAAACAATGTAATAATGTAAATACTACACCATCTCAAAAGTATAGACAAATATTTCAGCAAAAACTGCATAGAGTACAATGCAAAAGAGTACCTCTGCTCATTAGAGCCAAAATAAATATGAAAGCTTTCCAAATCTGAAAAATTGTTTTGTTATTATTTCACCGAGATGCAAGGAATATTAGCCTTTGTTTGCACCTAGTCGAAACTATAAGAGCTATAAAAATGGTTCAGAGGATAAAAGCCAGTTTAACAAACTATTTTGATAAAAGCAAAAATGCGAAATCACTCTTGAATAATGAAATTAAACAATTCAATAAAATTATTTCAAGATATAGAGTTTGAATTGTTTACACCTTACCAAAAATTAAATATCTGACTCTTTTTCTTAAGCTCGATACTAAATATTTGATAAAAACTGAACAGCAAATGTCTTTTGAATAATGGAACTAATCATTTCAATGAAATCATTTCAAGATAAAGATTTTAAACAGTTAAATGAAAAAGTCAATATTTGACTCTCTCATTCTGATAATAAAAAATAATTTTTTGTAATTTAAATTAAAAGTATTATTTCAAGTAATATTTAATTAAAATGTATCAACATAAAACTAGATAAATTGGTACAACAAATACTTTAATTAAGAAATCTTCTATGTCTGAATGTATATTTTGCCATTTACTACTTTTAATTTTTCAATTTAACACATTTCATGGCTTGATTAAATTATTGCAGCCATCTTGTAAAAAGGTTTTAATTTATTTATTGGCTCATCACCAGTCTTGTATCAATTCAAAAAAAAATCTAGTTTCTCAAGATATTTCTCTTACAGTACTCCCCTCCTCTTGTATTATAAAAAGAAAAAGTCAGCAGGCTCCGCTTAACATTTCTAACAGTGACAATAAATCTGGACATTTTTTTACACAACCAATGTAAAAAAATGTGGGTGTTCCTAAAAGTGTAAAAAGCTGAATTTCATTTATAGAGAAGGAGAAAAGGAATGAATATCAAGAAGTCATATAAAAAAAAAATATTTTCAAATTCAATCAAATATTTTTAGCAGATGATTTTCATTGCATAATTCTAATAAGTTGTTTGTTGCAATCATAAATGCTTTTAAAACAGAAATTGTGGATGTCAAAAATATATGAATTAACTGATGATGACTAAAAACAGTTTGGTTAATTTAGCAACATATCAATACTTGCTGTATTATTAAATCTTATGTCAGAAGGGAAAGTTTAGTCTGTTTTTTGCTCAAGTTAAAGGGTAAACATTTATTTAGTTTATACTTGAGACAAGGGGTAAATATTATTCTGGTTTATGCATGAGTCAAAATGTAATCATTTATTGGGTTTATAAGGCAGATAGTGTATCTGTATCAGAAGATCAACATTAATTCAATTTATACTTGATCAGAGGGTCAACATTGATCTAATTTATACTTACAGTTAGAAGGTCAACTTTGATCCAACCTATATTTGAATCACAAGGTCAACAATTTATACTTTAGTCATAGAGTAAACATTAGTCTAGTTTATACTTGAGTCAAAAGGTAAAGAATTATCTGGTTTATACTAGACTGAAAATGCAATCATTTTGTTGAATTTATAATTGAATCAACAAGTTATATATAAGTTCAGCTTATACTTTAATATACTGTTAGCTACATAAAATAGAAGCCTCTTTGGATCAGAGATTTCAGCTCTCTACTGGCAGTGACTTAGCATGTTTAGGCCACACAAACCAGGTACCATAAAAAGCATTAATCAAATACCAATCAGCAATAACTGACGTGCTGTTGTATATTGTTTATTACAGTAATCAAATACTTATCATGAAAACATACCATTATATTAGACTGATTAATTTATAAATGTAATGTTTTAATTAGATATTCTATGTCTATATAATTGACACACTCTCTTTATATCTGAATACAGTTAAATATATTTTTGCTAATTACAATATAATATACTTATTTTGCATTCATTTGGCTGACACTTCAGACAGCTTTGGTATTCGTATTAGCCTTCCTACTTTCATGAATTTACTGGCTATACACACACACACACACACACACATATATATATTCTGTTACATTTACTGTGCCTTAACTGTAAAAATAGTATGTATATGAATTTATACTTTATAGATCTGTTATATTACATTGAGCAGTGTTCTATGAGCACCAGAGAAATATTTATACATCAGTGTGTACCTGTGTGTATAAACGTATATATATATATATATATATATATATATATATAAAAGCCTGTTTCACTGTATCACAGCTCATCAGTGTGGCTAGACATCTACTTGTTTTAGCCGGGATCAAAACTCGACCGATTTGGTATCAGTTGGAGTCTTGACTTCCTAAGCCATAGGTGCATAAAATGAGAGAAGGGAAATTTTAGTGTGTTATATATCAGTGGTGTATACACACACTATTCACCAAAAGAAATTTATTCATTGCTGAGGAGTAACGTGTAAATTGCAGAAGTGGTAACTGTTTTTAAAATTTTCCATTCCAGAGAGCTTACTCATAAAGAGAGCATAATGCATTTGTCATCCACATCCAAGCCTGTTTTGCTGTAACACAGCTCATCAGTGTCGCTAGACATCTACTTTCTTTTGGCCGGGATCAAAACTTGACCAATTTGGTGTCAGTCTGAGTCTGTACTACCTAAGCCATAGGCACATATATATATATATATATATATATATATATATATATTTACGCTCTCACATCCTGATTGAGCACACTGGAAGAATGATAGACTTTGAAAAACAGTAGCTACTCTGGCATCTACGCATCGCTCATTCAGTAATGAATTAGAGCACTCTGCCTATTGGGCGGGTATAATGACAATATGCGCGCTAAAAAGTCTGCCTTCTTCTACTGAACGCCCATAGCCCAGAGGTAGAATCGCTGACTGACGCCAATTTGGTCGGGTTTCAATTTTGGGTTAAAAGCAATCGGAGTCTAACCATACTGATGAGCTGTGATACAGTGAAACAGATCTGTCTGCGGATGACTATATATATATATATATATATATATATATATTAAATAGACAACCACCCAAACATCTCATTAACCCATGTTCAGGAATTAAATATATAGACATTATCAACAAATATACCCACTAGAATCCAGATGTATATACACAGTAATACCACAAAACCAAATACATAGCGTTGAGCCAATCAGTAAAACATAAACACTACAGAACTCAAATTAACAGAATTTTCTCTTCTGTAACTCATATTTCTCAAAATTTCTCATGGAGCAGAACATGTTAAATTTATAAACATTTCATATATGCTTTTTATTTTGTAATATATATATGTAACAATGCGTTGTGGTACAGTGGATATCGGCTCGGAACGAGAAACTGGGGAGCCGAGTTCGAATTCCAGCTGAATCCATGGTATTCACTTACGTGCAAATACCCTTGGGAAAGGTATTAATCTGTCTCTTTCTTCCAGTTATGGGTTAAATAACAGGACAGATTGGGATCTATAGCCTTGGCCAGCAACCAGTCTATTACAAAAAGCAATGGCAACCTACTGTGGGATAGTCTTCTGCCCAGTCAGTCATGTCTCTTTCGAGACATGATCGCCCAAGCGTGTATCACGTATGGCACTTAACTGACTGATGTAACAAAAAATTTCTCTGATTTTATTAAGCAAGTAAATGTTTTCAAAATAAAATTAGTATTAATGCATTAATATTGTTAAAATTTATTCTATATTTTTAGATTTACATGAACTGTGAATTCCAGTTAAAAAATTGTATCCTTATTGGTAATATTAACAATATCTTTTAGAGAAGTCAGGTCTTATTAGGTAAACAAATTTATAAGAATAAATACAGGCAACAAAAACATATTTTGTAAACGGTCCTTCTCATATACCAGAATAAATTACTTTATTAGTTTACACATGAATTCAGGCTGCTACAACATTTTTTTCTCAACTGATTTTGTTAACTTTGCTTACATTTCACATTTAACATTATTGCAACAGATTTTATTGCTTGAATATAACTCCCCATTCTTATAGATGTCACCTTTAAGGATTCATTACAAGTTTTCTATTAGATTAATATCTGAAAAGGCTGAAGGGGAGACCAAACTATTAATTTTCTCTTTTTGAAACCTTTTTTGACAAGATAAGTAAGAATCATCGATAGACAATAAGAAGGAGCATTTTCTTGCACAAAGATGCACTTTAACTTGGTTGTCACAAGCATAGCACAAACAACAACTTGTAAGAATTCTGCTTGTACTGCACACAGGTAGTTTTTTTCTGAGGGTGTTGAAATTTATGCCAAAAATTTAGGGGTCACATTCACCAAGTTGGCTTATACACAAGTATACATGATATATGTTGACAACAGGCAATGTAAGTTTCCTAAAGACATAAGTGAATGATGAAAAGTAGGAAATTTTTATAAATTTGACATGTTTCACTCTTTTTGAGTAGCATGATTTGAAGTTGTATGTCAGTTTTTAAATTCTCTATTGCTTTGTCTTTATTGGTTAAGTAAAGATCTTGTCTATATCAGTATTAGTTTTAATGGATAACAATATATAAATTTTGATATATGAAGAACAATTTTAGGAAAAAACTATATAATAAAGTAGAAAGTAGTTTTCAAGTCATGCATTTCATCTTTTAGAACTTCCTCAGATGAAAGTGATACTTACATTGATGCAATTAAACATGCACATTTTTGTGGCCTGTTAGAGCCAGGAAGAAAGACATGGAAACAAGAAGGTAGATTCAAACAGTGTATTAGAATAACAGAACATATATACAAGGTAAGAGTGTACCAAACTGTCCAGTTATACTGCGTCTTGACTGCCTCGTGACTGTCACTAGAGCTGCAATCTTGAAAATAATGCAGGTTAGTATTTATTGATGGAGGAAGAGTCCATTCCTATAGATAGGATACCATAATACACATGAAGAAAAGACAATGCTGAGAGTTTTAAATTTAAACTGAGTTTTTTAAAAATATGTGTTTTGGGTATATAACTTAGTTGATTTGATTGAGTCTCTTATTTTCCTGTAATTATCACTTTTCTTATTTAATATCCTACATTGTGATAATAGAAGATCTGCCAAGAAAGAAAAAATGTTGTAAGAACCAGGACAAAAATTTGCTATGGATGATTTAGTATTTAAAGCACTTTTTATATATTTCATACATCTGGGTAAATTCTATTTTAATTCAAGTCGCATTTTTACATCAAAATTAGGGTCAAATAAATTATGGTAATAAACTAATGCATTTAGTATGTTGTTTAGTAAAAGATACATTTTGTGTTCTTAAGATCTTTTATTTAGATTCCTTGAGAGAGTTATTACTGGTTATAGAATAAACTTCCTCTTTGATTTTATCTTGAAATTTTATTTTGTGTCTTTTATTGATTTAAAAATCGCTATAACAAGTTTTGTTTGAAACTAGATAAAAAGCTGCACTCCATAGGCAATTTTAAGCAAGCTCCTGCCAAGAGTTGATTGAGCCTTCAGCCCAAAACAAGAGGAATCTCCTGTCCAGCTTAGAAAGCAGCAAAGATAATTTTGATGAAATAACTTTGACGTCCTCAATTCACTCCTAGAATTTCAACATTTTACTTTAACTTTGATTGGGGCTATATACCTAAATCCAGCTAAAAGACTGATTTGTGCCAGAAGTCCAATTCAGGTCAAAAATTGAGTTCTTCAAATCACAAACTCCATGAAATATCAACTGTGTCAAGTTCTTCAAAACTCTGCAGATCTTCAAGACATCACATCAGTTCTGATTCCTTGGCATTAAAAAAAAATAAAATTTATATCCTCAATTCATAAAGTTATGGAGATATTTTAAACTGAATTCAAAAGAAAAATGTTTAAATTCACAATTTTTTTTGTTATTTTAAACTCACTATGAATTAAAACCTTTTAAAATAACTAATTTTGTTCCAGTTGAATTTTCTTCCACTTGAATTCCTTGCATTCACTTACGTACAAATACCTTTGGGAAAGGTGTTAATCCGTTTCTTCCCTCCAGTTATTGGTTAAATAATAGGGCAGATTGGGTTCTATAGCCTTGGCTGGCAACCAGTCTATCACAGAAAGCAATGGCAACCTACTGTGAGATAATCATCTGTTCAGTCAGTCATGTCTCTTCTGAGACATGATCATCTAAAATGTGTATCACGTCAGGCACTTGACTGAATTTTGTTCATTTATTTTAAATTTTAAATTCTAAACTATTCCCTTTTCAGGCAGACACAAATCTGAATGTTTAATTACCTGACAAAGGGAAGATTTTTAATCCTGAGATCATCCAGATTCCAAAAAGTTATAATATGTCTATTTCAATTATGTGTGGACCAAGTTAGAGGGCTTTGAGAGACATGGATGAACAGAGAGAATTTGCTGTTTATTTATTTAGATGTGAAATTTATATATATATATATATAGACACACACACAATGGTCTTTATTATAATAGAGAGGATAAATATATATAGGAAAAACTACTAAAAATTTGGAAGTTAAAAATCTTTTTATATATATATATTTTTTATATATATATATAAAAAATTTTTTATATGAGTTATTTCACTACCCAGGTTTCTACCATGAGTGGTGTCTTCAGACAATTTTTAATAGTTATTTAATAGTTATTAAAAATTGCCTGAAGACACCACTCATGGTAAAAAAACTGGGTAGCAAAATAACTCGTTAAAAAATGGATAACATTCAAACGTTCTACAATATAATTGTATTGAACACTTTTTTAATACAAATGTGTACTGGTTTAATCCTATTATGACCAAAAGAAAAGTATTAACTTATTATCCTACGTCTATGGAACGATTCGGAGTTGCATGCATTATACAATCATCAGGCGCATATTTTGAAATGACAGTTTAATAGATTTGAATTAAAGTTCACTTGATGTTCATGAGAATTAAATCTTATAAAGTTAAGTTACTGCTTTTTTAATAACAAGATTACAAATTTAAACATTCTATAGATAATAATACTATATATATGTACATCCTCTTCATATGTATATTTATTTATTTAAGTCACTATATATATAAGTAAAATAAATTCCGATGTTCAAATCAGTTGTATGGCCATTTCTACATGAAATTTCTAAGAGAAATTTCACGCATCATCAGCAACTTCTTTATTTCAAAATAAACCAAGATATTTTACCAGTGCAATTTTTAAAAAAATATACATCACAGAAAAATTAATTGGCTCTGTAATTTAAATATTAATTACATTGAGCCCTCCACCTTGATCAGTTTCAATATTAATGTAATTAGTATTAATTAAGACTGGGTCTTTGGGATTTACTGTCCTGCTTTTCCTTTTGGGTTAAAGTTTTATATTAATATATATATATATATATATATATATATATATATAAATACAATAGTCTTTATTATAAAAGAGAGGATATATATTTTTCATGTTGCAAAAGAAAATAAATAAAAAAGCATTGTTAATGAGCAAACATACAGCAAGAGCTTTAATAGCTACTAGTAAAGAGAATACTGTGCTGACACTGCCTCACTAGTGTTTCTCTCTCCATGAGCATGACAGGATGAAAATATATATATATATATATATATATATATATATATATATATATAAACTAATAAATACACAACATTCTTTATTGTAATAGAGAGGATTTTCTCTCTAACAGATTTTTTTTTTTTTACTAAGGACACAATGGGTAAGCGATGGAAGAAAGGAATATTCCCCTGTTTTTACTTTCCCTCCTTATAGGTATTGTCATATCTATGATATAATTACATTGTTTTAGTGTCTAGTGTTAGTTAAACTTTTGTAGTATTAAATGTTTTTAGTTCAGATGTATAAAGATGCATAGGATCTAAAGAGATTGATTTTTTCAAATATCAAAGTGAAAGGTTAAAGAATAAATTTCCTTAACTTCTCATTTTGGTAACTATGAACCCATCAACAAACAGATGAAATGGTTGATAGTCTTACATTTCTAGTGGCATCAGTTAGATCTTGATCCTTTCATAGGTGTTGTAGTGTTGTCAGAGATTCATTAGTCGCTCCTCCTAAATACAGCTTACACTTTCCCCTTATTGGCAGCCTACCAGCTTGTACCCTGGTCATTAGCCATTTCAGAACACACTCTACCAGCAAAGTACTATTGACTTCTCCTCAAGTAATTGGTATGATATCTTGACCGCTGGTGAAAGGGTGTCTCCTCCCCTAAAGAGAAACATTGATGGGTCAGTAATCAATACTGAACAAATGTGACTGTAATTGTTTGTCAGCTTCTAACTTATGTTTGTTTGAAAATATACATGGATATATATGTTAAGGATTGTATGTATGTGGTTTCTTATAAATCTATCAGCAAGGGAAAAGCTAAGATGAAGGTCGAGTTTAAATTATTTTTTCATTAGAATTTTATCTCTCCTTGTTTGGCATCTTCTTTGATCAAAGTGAAGGTTACTCTCATTTCATATTTGTCTAATAAAATTGATATAAAAAACAAACACTATTATAGACTTAATTTACTACATACACTAGATTCTGTTTAAGAAGTAGGTGAATTGTCTATAAATGACCTTGTATAAGTGATATATAGCAATCATTTTGTTGCCAAGAGAGTAACTGGAAATAATGACAAAAATTTGACATAAACCAAAAATTTAGTTCCACAGAAGGATGCTGAGAATATCATGACCTCCACATGAGTCATCATCTAAAGTGTCATGGATATACAGATAAATGGTCTGAAATCAGAGTAGTCCATGGTCCATGCTGTAATTTAGTCTTGTGGCTTTGTTTTTTTTTTTTACTGGTGTACTAAGCAAGAGAGGTCCGTTATTTACTGTTGCAGCATGATGTGAGGGTGAGCTCAGTCTCTTTCTTTAAGTTGCCATGAGGTAGATTTTCAAATCAACCGGGCTGCTTTTCAATTCAGTTTTCTTTCTTTTAGACTGGTTTCTACCTGAGGCAAACGACCCTATTTATCCTGCTACATCCCTTATTTTCCTCAATATGAGCCGTTATCCATTACTTCACTGTGACTCCTGAAGATGTGAGTAAAAACAAAGTTTTCAAGAAAATGGAAACAAAAAGGACCCTAAAACTCAACGTCAGAAAGTGACATCTGAACTTTCCAGTGTACAATGAAAGAGCTTAGAAAATTTGAAGTAGACAGGACATATTGAAGGCAAAAGGGACAGTGGAAAACAACAAATAATTTTTCTGACAAACATATGTTCACCCTTGTGCAAATTAATTGAAAAAAAAAAATGAATTATCTTTCGCAATTTCCCTGATCATGTCTACACTATCTTTTAGTGTCTTTTTTTTCTCTCGATCACATTTTATTTTACATTTTGGATTTATGAAACCAGTTTGTTTCTTTGTCTTGATGAGGCGACTGACAGTTGAAAGGCTGACATTAAAATATCTACAATCTCTCTGTAAACCTGACTAGTGTGTTTATGCAGTTAGAATTCTTGTATGCTTCCTTGGAGTATCGTCCATCACAGACAACAGCTGTAGGACAACTAATCAAGACAATAGTGTCTGGGTAAAAATATAATACAATTACAAATGACTATATTTTTCAAGGCCAAATAAATTTCAACATAAAACTTCAAAAATAGGTTCATATTACTGCATACCACTGCAAATGACCTAATTAAAGGTAAAAATAGAAATCAGTTACACTCTGTCACTACAGTGGGCCAAAAATTGACCATATGTAAAAGAAAGGAAACTAAAGCAGTTGTTTCAATTAATTTGCACTACATTGTAAATGAATGGCAGAAAAGTAATTAGGAGAGATAGAAAAAAAGACTATTTACTAAGAGCTGCAAAGAACAGGAAATTGTGGAAAGCCATGATGACAACATCCTAAACGAACATGACACAGAAGATTAAAAAATCATAAAGAGCTATAAAACTGGAATGAAAGAGAAATATATATATATACATATATTAGTCATTCACATACAAGCATGTTTTGCTGTATCACAGCTCATCAGTGTGGCTAGACACATCCACTTGCTTCTAGCTGAGATAGAAACTCGACCGATTTGGTATCGGTCAGAGTTGCTACCCCCTAAGTCATAGGTTCATGGAATCAGAGAAGAGAAATTTTAATGTGTTGTATATAAGCAGTGTATACACATGCCAGTCACCGAAAGAACACAAGTCATTTCTGAAGAGTAATGCATATATCGCAGAAGTGGAAACTGTTTTTAAAATTTTTTTTCTCTAGAGAACTCTATCGTAATGAGAGCATAATATATTTGTCTTCCATATACAAGCCTGTTTCACTGTATCACAGCTCATCAATGTGGCTAATGAAATAAAGTAATTTAGTTACATTTTTGTTAAGTATGTTTTGTGATTGTTAATGGTGTTATTAGGCATTTCCCTATAAGGAAACATTTGGCATTCATTGACCAAGCGGCCAGTACTGCTTTTGGTCAAAATTTATGAAATCTTTATTTTAAAACCATTTTTCAGGATAACAGGTTTCTCAAGTCTACCACTTTTTCCCAGTACTGATGAGGGCTTTCTTCCTAACTTATTTTTTAAGTAGTATGGAACACTGCCATCTTGATTATGTCATTATTTTTTATTTGAGTTGCATCTGCTATCCAGTCATTGCTGCTGTTAATATTCCTCGACTTATGTAGTTTCTATTATTTGGTACAGTTTTTAGTTAGTGATTCTGTAATAAGTCTCCAAGTTTCAAAAAAGAATGGTCTTTGTCATGACCCTCAGGCTTCACACACTCAAAGGCATTTTTAACCATTGATCTAAGAAAGCAGCAGTTTAAATAAAAATGCACTTTCAGCATAAAATGACCCACAGAGGTTGATATGATGATAAAACAAATAAACTTAATCAGCCAAAGAAGCACCAGCAATATTATTGTCTTGAACTTGGATTTCATCAATGCAAATGTTTAGCATTGTGATCAAGCTGCAAACTTGCATCTATAAAGTTTTAGATTCTATCCAAAATGCTTCGCTATTGATATTTTCTTTTTTCTCATAGATTGATGGCTGGAGTAAAGTTGCAATAAAAAATTAAGATATGGAATATTGCTGTCATATATGGTCCAGTGATCTTGCTACTTATCTAAAGCCCCTTGATAAAATCCAAAGAAAAATCATCATTATTATTAGTCCTGATCTTTCATCTAAGCTTCATCCATCTTGTGGTGATACCAACTGAGCAAAAGCGAGGGACCAGATGTTTGCTCTATACTGACCAAAAAGCAAATGAACAAAAGTCGTCTCTGCGCAGGTAGATTCGTGCAGATGTTCTGGTTGAAAAATAAAAATTAATCAAATATCAAATTTCAATTTCGCAAGCCTATAAGAATTTTATTTACCAGCCAATGGGAAGCCCAGAAGCAAATACAAGTATGAAATCCCAAAACAAGCTGCTTTTGATCCAAAAAGCAGATATAAAAAGCCGAGACAAAAAGCACCCAGCAGACAGACAGACACAGACCAGAGGAGAAGAGTGTAACCAATCCACTTGACCTAAGTCAAGCGGCTACGATGCTTGCTTCTTTCCTTCTCCTCTGTCTCAAAAGTACTTACTGACCTAAGGAGCGACAACCTCAAAGACATTCCTCACATACCCCTGCTCCCCACATTTCTAAACACTAATTATCTTTTTCAGCATTATATTTGCCATGAACATTTAACCTCCGTTGGACATTTATTTCAAGTATTACTTTAACTGTCAAAACATTAATTGATATATGTATATATAAATATTATTTTCAACTCAGTTTGCTTTTCTTGATTTTATTATCATTTTATGACTTATAGTGGGCTATCTACCACAAGGCCAAATTCTGTTAACCTGCAACAATATACAATTACCCTTCATGAGAACAGACTCCCACTACAACTAGAAAAGGGAATAGATAAGCAACCCACTATAATCTTTCCACTGCTATAAGATTGTCTCCTTGTGACTTTCCTATACTTTCATGGTAATTGTTCAGATGAATTCTTCGCTATGGGACTGTGATTTTTTTTCATTCATACGTAGTATTATACTGGCAATGAGATTTCATCAGTTCATGGTTAAGTTGACTGGATGTAACTATAAATTCTTTGCTAACAGTTTCTTTTCTTGCACTTCTCATTTGTGGAACTCCCTTCCAAGCTACATTATAAGGTGGGTATCTTATCTTATTCTTTTCTAGTAATTGTAGGATTCCGTTCTAGCGAAGGGTAGTAGCATACCATAGCAGGTTAACGGAATTTGGCCTTGTAGGAAGATAGCCCACTATAATTCATAAAATGATTATAAAATCAAGAAAGGCAATTTTGACTATAAAATAACATTTATATATATATATATATATATACATTTCAATTAATGTTGTACAAATAAAGTAATACTTGAAATAAAAGTCCAACAGAGGTTAGAGAGTTCATGACAAATATAATGCTGAAAAGATAAAAGGCTTAGAAGCATCTTGAAGGTAAGGAATGTTTGTTTAGAAGTTGCCACTTCTAACGTCAGTAGGTCAGCAAGATGGTTTGTGGAATGTCTTTGAAGAGGTCAAAAAGTACTTTTGAGACAGGGAAGGAAAGAGGTCAGCATAGTAGTCGCTCGACTTAAGTCAAGGGAGAAACTGATAACTCTGGCCTAAGATTCCTTCTGTCTGACAAAGCTTTTGTGTCTCTGCTTTTTATATCTGCTTTTTGGATCAAAAGCTAGTTTTGAATTTCATCCTTGTATTTGATTCTGGGTTTCCCATTGGCTGGTAAATAAAATTTGCATAGGCTAGCGAAATGGTAATTTGATATTTGATTAATTTTTATTTTTCAACTTGAACATCTGCGCGAATCCACTTGCATGGAAATGATTTTTATTCATTAGCTTTCTGGTCAGCATAGAGCCAACATCTGGTTTGCTCAATTTTGCTCGATCTGTATCACCACAACATACTTACTAGTTTACTTTGATCTTCAAAAATTTAAATATAATGTCAATCACTATATACTGTCCTCCTGATTACTCTTTTCTCTTCCTACTCAATAATAAATCTTTCTGTTCTTAATTCTTCTGCACTCTGTAACCCCTTGTGTTTTAGTGGCTTTACTGCCTTGCATCGGATGATAACAAATACAACAAATATTTGTATTAAAGTAAAATCCTGTCTGATGTATGCAAATTATTAATACATCTTCTATGTGCCTTGTCCTTTCAGGACGTAGGCGATCATGGCTTTCCATGTCTTCCTATCCCTGGTGACTCTTAATATGTTTTCTCCTGATACTCCACGCAACCCACATTCCATCATCCACTTGATCAGGCCCTTCTAATATGTTATCTGCTGCCTTCTTCTGTCTCTTTTTTCTTCTGTCTGGACTGTCAGCATCAGATTCTCCAAGCCCTTCTTCCTCATTGCATGTCCCAGGAATTTCAGTTGTCTCTTCCTGATGCTCTATTCATTTTCTTTTCAATGCCATTCTTTCCAAAACCTCATCATTGCTCACATGTTCTGTCTATGATAGCTGCAGCATCCTTAAACTACCATATTTGGTGTTTTTTTTTACTTTTTTGATGGTTGAATAATTAACCAGATAAAGTAGGGCAAAAACAAACATAAAAATTATAATATATGGCTGCAATAAACCATAATGCTAGCAACTTTCAGATTTACATTTTTTGACTAAAAGTACAGAACAAAAAGTATTGTGTGGACTTTTTTATTCCATATTTGTTGTAGTTGCATCACTTAATGCCTGCTTGGTTTGATCTAAACTCAATGATTTTGTTTTTTCCTTTCAAGTCTAGAATGAAACTATTTGAATATTGGGAACAGAAGATAGAAATGTAATTGGAAAGGATTTCCAACAAGCCCATCTTGATTTAGTAAATCTGTATTTTTTAAAATGAGTTTTATTTGATAGAGAACTGTTGTTATTTTCTGTTCATGGAGAATTAAATATCAATTTAGAAAATAAAGTCTATAATCTTACAATAAGTAAGTGAACTGAACAAGTTTTTATTTTGTATTATGGTAATATCCCTGATGCATTATTTCTGACTCTGTTCCAGTTCTAGTTTATTTTTTAAAAAAAGCCAAGTTCCAGTTTTAGATCTTTTATAATTATCTTTTATTATTTTTAGCTTCTCTTAAAGATATTTTTTGATTTGAGTAAATTCCCGTGATCAGTATACTGGAGGGAATATTATTTTGGGATTTTGGTAAATTTTTTTCCATTCTTTTCTAAATTTTTTTCTTTCATATATTTTCATATCTTTTTTATTTACTTAGATTTATTCTAATAATATAATTCTCCTTATTTCTTCTGCCAATATTTAGTTTCCTCCGTTCCTGATTAATGCAGAAGAATTTATGATGTTGAATGAAACTTTTTTCTTGTCATTTTTTTTTTGTTAGCTTTGAGAACAAAATTGGAACAATGCCTTTGTCAAGAAGCTACAAAAAATATTTTTTGTTTCTGAATTCTCAAATGAGCCATCGTGCTCTCAACAATAGACAAAGGGGAAATGGATGAAGAAAAAATCCAGAAATATCTTCATGTTCCTTTTTCTAACCAAGTGTCACAGAAGGAAAGAAAGATTAAAAACTGATATTTTAACAAAAATAAAATTGATTGATGACTGTGTTTGTTCTCTGGTAATTTATCTCTAAATTTGATTCACCTTTGACCTTTCCAGAGTGAACTGATTGTTTTTTTCACCAACTTATAATAATTCAACATCACAATTAGATTTTAGAATAAAAAGTCTCTTATGAGCTCCTTGCTAACACCTGCATTCTTCTGCTAATTATTTTTTTCTAACAATTTCTTGTTGGTTTCAACAGAATTTAATGATTAAATACATTTTGCTTCCTTATTTTTTGTTTCATGCTTCTGGAGTTACCTGTGAATTTCGTGAACACCTTCAAGTCTAACATGAAAGGATAATGGTCACTTGTTCATGTCAGGTAATAATTTGCATTCAGGTAATGTTCTGAAACATACATGAAAGATCAAAACAACAAAGTTGATATTCTAACACTACAAAGTCTCATCTTTCAGCATTGCTTGTCTTGGCATTCAGACTAAGTAATCAATCTTTTTGATTCTGTTCTTTAAGTTTTTAACGTTGTCAGCATTCAGTGACATTTTGCAGTCTGTTTGAAAGAATTCTGCCATGTTAGTAGTTATTTTTAAATTTCTTTGAAAACATTAGAAAAGTAATAAAATGTGAATAAGACAACTTAATAATAGAGTAGCAGTTGATTAAGTACAGCCAATTTTTTAAAACTTTCATTTAGATCCAAGGTTTAAAAATAAATCTATTTCACCTTTCATTCATGAGAAAATATTTGTTCTTAGATCCGGAATAAAAAGACAAGTTAGAAAATTCATTTGAAAATGAGATAATGGTAATGTTAAAAGTAATATTAGTGATTTCCTTTTGAGAAAACATTTGGCAATCTTTGGCCAAACAGCCACTGCTACTTTTGATTGGACTTTATAAAACCTATTTTGTCAATAACCGCACACTGTTTGCTATGTCAGGTTTACATATGGTTTTGAATTCAGAGTTTTCCTTATCCTTGACTGATTGATAATCCCAATTAGATAGCTCTGTCTTCACTCCGACTTAGCCTATAACTGGTGGGGGTAGAAAAGATATATTCATACCTTATCCAAGTGTATTTGCATGAAAATGATGGTCACAAACTTGAGTGATATTTGAACTTGGCTCAATGATTTCTCTTTCTGAGTCAATAATCAGTACATAACGCACGCATCCCTGGCTATTTTTTTAATGCAATGAGTTAATTAGTGTAGATATTTGCAGACTTTGAAATAAGTCTGGCACAAGAAAAAAAGGGTTTTTGTGACCTACATGAATTTGGTTTAGTTTGATTTATTTTGCTTTATGGTATATCAGCCTCAATTAGTTATTTAATGCTGACAGGATTTTTAGGATAGATTCATATAAACAGAGCATGTATTATTTGTAAAAAAATTGAGTTTGTATATCAGGTTTCATTGATGTATTTTTGTATGGAGGGTTTTTGTCAAAAATTTGGATTATTTTTTATTGTTGGTAATTTTTTTTCCAAATATATATTGCTGGTATTTTTATTATGAAAATTTATTCCTCAACTTTTATTGTGTTTTGACTCCAGTTTAGTGGTTAACTAATTAGCTATAGCTGGGACTGTAATTGGTACTAAATAGGTCAGGGTGAACCTGGAAACAACAGCAATTAAGAAGTGGGGCTTCAAAACTTCCTAATCAGAGGCTTTACTCTCAATTGTAGTTCATCATCATGTCCAGGATAAACAAGAATTGATGTCAAACTAAAATTTCTAACTATCTTTGGTGAATGTTATTAGTTTATTTATTAAGTTATCCCATGTTTCTCATGTCAAGATAGAAATTTTACATATCTCTCGTAAGTAATCCACCAAGGTGACAAGAAATTTAATTTTTGGAAAAGACTTTTTTTTAAATTTTGAAGTAGAAACTCATAAAGTGATAAAGGTTGTTCGTCTGAAATTTCCTTGTGTAAAACTCAGGTTAAAAAAATGGAATTCAACATTGCAAATTAATGGTCATGTTTAATATACACAACTTAGTGTGACACAAGGTCAGAAAAATGTATTATCAGGTATATTTTATCTTAGAAATAAATACAATACCAAAGAACTCATCATTCTAAAGTCTATAATTTTTAATCAGTCAGATGTGAGAATAAAATCAGAGATGTCAGAATATCAAATTCATAACTCTGAAACTGTCAGTCATTTTTTAGTGATAAAATGCTATTAATAAAGAATAAAATAAACTTAGTGTGAGCCTAATCATATCTCTGATGTATGTTATAGCATAGTAAGTTTTTTTATGACAAAAATCTGGGAAAATATAATAAAAGAAATTGTGTTTTATGAATCAAATATGTCTAAGGTGTGCTGGTATATTAATGTTAGTCACATCAAGAACTGAAATGTCGTTTATCAACATTTTCAATTGAAAAAGGTAAGATTTTAAATACATACACTCTCCATCATTTTGTATCATTTGATAATCATATGTCCTCAGGTTAACAACATCCAAATTATTTCCTTATCTTCCTATTTTCTTCAGTATGTCCTGTGAGTATCTTTTTCTCAAAACCCACTTTCTTCATTATGTGTGCTAAACATTTTAACAACCTCTAAGTGGAGGCATCCTTTTTGTTCTCAGTTTTCATAAAAGTTACTGATTACTCACTTGTTTAGTCTATGGTATTCTAAACATGGTTCTAAAAAAAAAGTCTGTTTATTCACAATGAAAATTGTCTAACACTCACTACCATAAGGATATTATACAGTTAAGGACCTTCAGTGTAATTGATCCTGATCTGACATCTTGATTTCAGTCACTTTCTCGTGACATGCTTTCTCTCTTTGATACAAATATTTGAATTACATCTGTTTTGACGAGCTTTTTCTCCTTGTATCCTGACCACATGAATTTAAGTGTGCGATGAGATTGGCATCTAGATCCCAACCTTTTACCATTTAAATATTTAAATCTAACTGCCATATCTTCTACTTCTCACTTGTGAAACTCGCTTCCATATTCTTGTTTTCCTGACAGCTACAACTTCCAAGAATTTAAATGCAATGTCAATACCCAACTCTTAACCACTTGACTCTAGTTCTTTTTACATCACCCTATATAACTTTTTCTTTTCTCTCTACCTTTGCAACTGTCATCACACCTGTATTCCCAACCTTCTCTTGATCTTTTCTAACTGGTTTGTCTTTCTCTTTACTCTCCTCTTATCTAATGTTTTTACTCTTATGTAACCCCCTGCACATCAGTGGTGTTACCGCCTTGCTTGGTGTGATATGATTATAAAAAAGAAAAAAAGAAAACAGATTCTTTTTTAACACTTCTCATGTGAGGAACTCCCTTCCATTTATTTACTTCCCTGATAGCTACAATCTCAAAAAACCTTAATTACAATGGCAATTGCCATCTTCTGTTTTCTTGAATCTCATCTATTTCTTTATCCTTTCTTTGATACCCCTTATATCCAGTTCTTTCTCTCACTGGGGTAAACTGTTCTCATTCCATGAGTCACACCTCTTACAAATCTCTTAGTTATCTCCCTTTAACTCTGTAAGTTAGTCTACTTCAGTGATCAAAATAAAGGGTTCAGTTCAAAATTCCAGTCACATATTCAAAGAAGGTTGAAGTATACAATGGCCAAAACATTGTGAATATGGCAATAAATATTAGGGGAAAATAATGTAAACAGTGTGTATTATGTCTATTGGTTTGTACACACAAAGAGCACATTTTCTTTCTCAGGATTTATCAAGAGCACAATCCAATGTAATATGCAGTGTTTAAAATAAAGAGAGTGCAATTATATCCAATTTCAAACATGTATCACTACTAAATACAATGTTAAACTAATATAACATATATATATATATAGCAGTATAGCCCGGCATTGCTAGGCTGTAATGAAAGCTTTAAAACAAATCCATGGTCCTGGAGCTCAGACTTTTTGGATGTTGGCACAAAAGACTAAGAAGCAATAGTTGTTTCCAGTTAAAGCAAAACCATAGACTGAAAGAAAAATGAATCGATGTAAGTCAAATTTTGATTTCCTGGTATCAGTATCAAATAAGTTTTTTTCGTCGTAAACTGAACTTTGAAGGCTAAATAAGTCCTCTGAGTAAATGTTATCACGGCTGAGACTAAGAACTACAATTATACCTACTTAGTCAAACCCGAACCAAAAGCTAAAATAAAAGGGCTGAAAAAAATACAGACATACAGGCAGATAAACAGACACACACACAAACATCTTGCCTTTTATATATATATAATCAATTTTCTGCACTATTGTAATAACTGCAACCTTGAAACTTCTGAATGTCATTTCTTATGTCTTTGTCTATGAGTGTATCAAATTTGTTTAAAATCGAACCACTACTTCTATAACCCAATTTTTTCAATTATTGATTTTCGATATTTATTGGGGGTACCTTGACACAAAACCTAGCTAAGAACACTCGCAGACGCTTATAATACAACTGTGTAAATTTTCAAGAAAATTGGTTCAGCCGTTTCGGAGTCTAAAGGTAACAGACACACACAGAGACAAAGTTCCATTTATAAATAAGTTTAGATCAATTTTGTCAAGGCTATTTAATGCCAAAAATTATTTGTAGATTTTAATAATTTTTGGAGATAATAATGATTTGCTGATTTAAAAAATAATTATTTTTAATCATTTCACACTAAGCAAAGCAGGATTTCCATTTATGCACAGAGGGTTACAGTAGGAGAAAAACAAGGTACAAGTGGGTTTGAAGAGAGGATAAAAGATAGATAGATTTAAAAAAGAATGAAGTTGGCAATTGACATTGCATTTAAACTTTTGTAGATTTTGCCTATCAAGGAAACATAAACAGAATGGAGTTCCACAGATGAGAAGTGCAAGAAAAGAAACTGATAGATTTGAAGAGATAGCTACATTCACCTGTTTTGATAGGAAAAGGTTGGGACCTAGATGCCAGTCTAGTAGCATTTGTGAATTCATATGGTCAGGACACTAGAGAAAGAAGCTTGTCAGAGCAGTTGCCCTAAAAATATTTGTAGAAAAGACAGAGGGAAGCCAAATCCTGTCAGTGAGAAAGGGATTGAAGTTGGGCTGCCAAGTCAGGATTGATTACATTTCAGATCCTCTTTTTAAATTTTGTCAAGAACTTTGAGGTGAATAGTAGAAACACCTGACCAGATATGGCAACAGTATTCAATGTGTAGACGAATGGTAGACTTATGAATGTGCAAGATAGATTTTGATGAGGCTAACAGAGTGACCCAACCTTCCTAGCAGTAGATGCAACTATAGATTTGATGTAGTTGTTCCACTTCAAGTCAGTCAAGAGAGTGAGGCCAAAAAGGTGCAGGGTGTTACTCTTTAGGAGACTAGTGTCATCCATTCTGATGGTAAGTCATAAAGTTTCTTTATGGTGGTTAAAAGAGTGCAGTTTTGTTCTGAAGGTATTAAAATTTATGAGCTATTTCCAACCCCATTCCATCACAAATTGGAGGTCTTTTTCAAGTGCAGTAGCCAGGTTGATTTTGTCAGTCTTGGTGGATCTTCTGTTGAGACAGGAATAAATAGTGATGTCATCTGCATAGATGCCTACTAAGGAACTGATTATATCAGAATGACCCAAGTTTTACTAATTAAATGTGGTAAAGAATAGGTGGATTCATACCTTTTCTAAGAGTATTTGCATATAAGTGAATTTAAGGAACCCAACTGGAATTGAAACTTGGCTTTACAATTTTCAATTCCAAGCTGTCATTCATTACATCATGTTCTTGCTTACAGCATCTGATATTCCCAAGTGGTCATGCATTTAGGTACTGACCAGAATTGATGTTGCTTAATTTTGGTGAATTTTCATGAATTGTTGTTTCAATGTATGGCCATAAGCACTGAAAATTATATGAGAGGGATAATTCAACAAATTGAAAAAATTCATCAACATTACATCTTAATAATGGTTAATAACAAAACTAATCTCAGTGACATTTTTACAAAAGCTGGTATATTCTGAGAGAGATGCCTGACTAAAAACTGCATTCAAAACATACAATGAATATGTGACAAGTTACAGAAGTAGGGAAAGCCTCTATTTTTTAAAGTCAGACTTAAGAATTTCAAGAACTGCAAGTGCTGAACATGAGGTGGAAAATTTAGCATAGCAGACAATTTCTAGAGATCATTTTATAGACTACCTCATCTATTCAGGTAATTTCAATGATAGTTTTGTTGTTTATCAGGAAAGTGGGTTTTCTTTGTTTCCATGGATTACAACCAATAAGGACTGATCCATGGATTAGGTAAAATGGTAGGTTAATAATCATAACTTTTTGAATTAAAGAATTCAAATGATGTTCGAAATGGAAAACTGCAAAAATGTCAGCGGGTTGAAATGTTTTCTGGAAAGAAACAAAATCTCATCTGATGGTAATATTTTATGAAGTATTGATCTTTTATTGAATTCTTCTTTTTCCCGAACATCAGACAAAAGTATAAGAATTTTTGTAACTTGCAGATAAAATCATTGTAAAAGTATGAACTGAAGATACATCTACAGGATATAAATACCATCGTAAGCATCAGAACATATTGCCTGGTTACATTAAAACAAATGATCCTCTTACAAAACATAGCAATTCGAAGTTTGTTATTTTTTCATTTCTTTCCTTTTATTTTGCGAATGGAAGAAAAACTTATTCACTTTATTGAACAGAATGTTCACAGAAATTGTTTGATTTTGTCAACCTTGGACTAATCTGCCCAAAATGCTCCACTACAGATAGATGTATGTTTTCACTTTCTCTCTATTGTCTGTATTCCCAGAGACATTTTTGATTGCTTCTAAATCCCTTGTCTAATACCCAAAGAAAAATTAGGCATGAAAGTTTGCACTAAAGTCAGCGAATGTTTTTTTCTTTAATGATTTCTTCTGTTATTGATACATTAGGTGCTTTTATTCATGAATAAATAAACCTCAAGAAATCAATGGAAAAATCTATGTAGAAATATCTCAGTGAATTTGAATTTGTGACTGTGTGAACTTTGTGTGTCTATTTCTATGGAAAGAAGAACTGAGACAAAATCAAAAGCAGATAAATCATTTGTAAGTTTATTGTTGTTTTTTAAAATAAATACCAAACTATATTTCAAAGTTGTGTCAACTGTTGTTTTCTGTTATATTTGTCTTCACTGAATAATCTTCTTCTTCTATGTGCCCTGTCCCTTCAGGACGTAGGCGATCATGGTTCTTCACGTCTCCCTATCTCTTGTGGCTCTTAGTATGCTTGCTTCTGTTGCTCCTGGCAGCTCCCATTCCATCATCCACCTGATCAGGCCCTGCAAATCTGTTATCTGCTGCCTTCCTCTGTCTCTCTTTCCTTCTATCTGGCCTGTCAGTATCAGGTTCTCCAAGCCCTCTTTCCTCATTGCATGTCCCAGGAACTTCAGTTGTCTCTTCCTGATGCTCAGTATTAATTTTCTTTTGTTGCCATTCTTTCCAATACCTCATCGTTGCTTGCGTGATGTGCAAAAGCAGTTGATCTTCTGATGTATGTGAGGTAAGGTATTTGTTCCTATATTAGCATGTTCTTTGAGTTCATCAAGAAGAATAGGATAAATATGTTTTTTATTATCATTGATATTATTACTAATATTACTAAAAAATGTGACTATATCAATGAATGCACCAGCAATTAACAACTAAGACAAGCTTGCTAGGCCATATAATTTAAAAGTTATAAAGTCCTGGAGATAATAAAGTGATATATATATATATCTGTTATGTTCTTCTATTATGTGGTATATCTATTCAGGATCTTAGCGATGACGGCTGATGTAATGAATATGTATACACCTTGGTTCCCCCTCACTGGAATGTGATTGACTGGTGCCAGCCATAAATATAGACTAAGGTGAGGACGTCTAGAGGTCTTCCCCTAGAGATCGACAACTATTGATCTACATCTATTGACTATGCCTACATCTCAGGACACTGCATACAACAAGTACCGTACATTATGTTTACTTAATAGATTGTTCTACTCAGTTACATTTGCCTAAATCACTTAACTACCTCAAATGATATATATATCCCTTTCCGGGACATATGAATGGCTCTACACATCGTTCTAATGTTTGTAGGTGTAATAAATGTTTGTCCTTTTATTATTCATCAATGTTCATGAGATATGATCCTTGCTGTTTCCTTCTGTCTCTCAGTATATCCTGTGAGTATCGAATTCTCCAATGCTCTTTGCTTATTTTGTGTCCCAGACATATTAATTTTATGTTCAAGTATGCTTTTTATTTTCATGTTCCTTAAAACTCGCTTCTTGCTCATATGTTCAGTCAGTAGTGATCTTAGCATTTTTATTTTCAAAAACATTTCTGCTGCCTCAAGTCTCCTTTACATTTGCAGGGAAATTGTCTCGTATTTATTGTTAAATAACAGGATTGATATAAGGTTTAATCATTATTATCAATTTTTTTAATGTTCGAACAACATAAAATTGGGAAAATAACAACTGCAATTTCAATCCATTGGCTGGTAATTGCTATATTAGTTGTTTCTTTATAAGGAAGCTATTGTGGAGTTATTGTTGAAATAACTAACGAGAAAACTCTGGAACAGTGAAATAAAATTATGTATTAACCAAAATACAAATAGTTGTTAAAACTGAGTCGTATCTCCACTCAGCTACAGGACAAATCAGGTTACAACCTTTACTCTCTCAGTCTCTGGGCCGGACTGCCTGGAAGACAGAACCTAGTAACCAGACATGACATCAGGAATAGTCCGTTAGTCAATCGACTCACAGGGGTGTCACCCTAATGGAAGTATCTAGCATTTATTGATTAAATCAACAGTGTTACTGTTACTTGAAATATATCAAATTTTTCTGTTAAAAAATTCTACAGGAAAATTAATTTTCTAAGTCAAGTAAATATAGGTGTTCTCATTCTAATTTTTGTCTGAAGTAATGAGGAAAACACCAACATCTTGATTGTGTCATTATCTTCTCTGAGTTACATGTGCTACCTAATTTATTCGTTTTTGCTGCTGAAATTCTTCAAGAAACATGATTTCTTTTAATTCGATACATTTCTTTGTGCTTCTGTAGTACCATTCCATGAAGTTTGAATAACGACCTGTGAAGACTTACAGACTTGATTTGCTTAAAGCCATTTTAAATCATTGATAGGAGAAAGTGTCTGTCTTCACCTGATAGATTTCTGAATGAGTTTGGTACCATTCATGACTTTCAGAGGAAATTCTCATGCAGATTTAGAATTAGTGGAATTAAGGCAAGCAATAAGAAAACAGTACCAATCAAGAATAGAATAATGTATTCCCAGACATGGATGGTGGAACAAGAACAATCTATCCCCATAGATTAAATAAAATGTACAATTCAAAATTCTCTCAAGTTGACCTGAATCAAGAAGCATCTGAGGAATGCTAAAGGTCACAACTACTGAAACGATGCAGTAATAACAAAAATTAGTACAATAGTCTGAATGTAAATAATGTAGATAAAGAAACTCTTTCCAAGAATTCTTACAGTGCTGAAATACTAAGGATGATAAAGTATTTCAAATACACTTTATAGGAAAATATTAAAATTTTATTTGTTTGAGTCCTTATAAGAAGTTAATGCTAATACTCTTGGTAAAAAAAAAAAAAAATTCTATTTATTTATGCATCAGTGCATTTCAACCTGAGTTACACATTAGAAGTTGAACAATTATTCCGATGACTTTCCATGTGACTCTCCAAAGCAGGAATATTGTCGATTGCAGAGATGAGCTTTCAGGCTGAATTGATTCAGAATTCTCAATTAGCCCTCGCATGACTGCTATTGATCTATTGACCAGCAAAAGCCATATGTGGCATTTTAATAGTCAGTACACTTCTGCAAGGATGCGCGTTGTGGTGCAATGGATATCAGCTCGGAACGAGAAATCGAGGAACCGAGTTCGAATTCCAGTTGAATTCCTTGCATTCACTTACGCGCAAATACCCTTGGGAAAGGTATTAATCCGTCCCTTCCCTCCAGTTATGGGTTAAATAATAGGACAGATTGGGTTCTATAGCCTTGGTCGGCAACCAGTCTACCGCAGAAAGCAATGGCAACCTACTGCGGGATGATCTTCTGCCCGGTCAGTCATGTCTCTTTCGAGACATGATCGCCCAAGCGTGTATCGCGCATGGCACTTAACTGACTGACACTTCTGCAGCACATCAGAGAATAACTCTCACAAGATTTTTATGAAATCTTCAAAAATTCAAAATGAAGAAATATTCTTTAAGTATATATATATTTTTTTTAATCTAAATATAAATTCTGCCTTCAAAAATAAATTTATTAAATTCATTTGAATTAGTATCTTTAAATTTGTTGTTTGGTCAGTATTTCACCCTATATGGTCATCAACTTTTTCTAGGTGAATGTTACACTTGGTCATCTGTAAGTATCATACTAAACCATTTTTCTTCCTTATTTGCAAAAGAATATTGTGTGATACAGAAGAATTATTAACTGTAACATAAGACTATGAAATAGAAAGTGATAAAAACATTAAAATCAATGTAATATTTAGGTGAAGGACTACACTGATGACACAGGTATTCATAATTGGAATCAGAATAATGTTGAACAAAAAAGTAAGAAATACCAAGTGTTCCAAGAAAAAAGTTTCAAAGTAAATCATTCCAAAATAGAAACTGTGATCTGAAATTTGAATGAAATCAGTAAAAGCATGTATCCTGAATCCATCACAAAAATCCAAAATGTCGAATTATTACATACTGAACACTCTAAATACCGCAATGTATAGATCAGTTATAACGAATTTAGTATAAGAATAAAGCAATTTAAGAAAGAATAGGTTGTTATTTACATTGCTCTGAATGTTGACTTCATCTTTATGACCATATTCACAAAGTTTTGGCCATTGTACACTCCAACTTTCTTCAGGTGATGAGAATTTCCTCAAGGACACATGACCCATTTGATAAAAGTGTTGGTTAGATCCAGTGACTTGACCCAAAAAGTTGTAAATTCAATACCTGTTACAGCAGTGGTGATCAAAAACTTGGAGAGATGAGTTAAATGGAGATAATTTAGACATCCAAAAGTGGCATGACTCGTGGAATGAAAACAATTTACCCTGGTGATCAAAATATAGGGTTCAGTTTAAAATTCTAATCACCTGAAGACAGTCAAAGTGTACAACAGCTGAGTTGTCAAGAATATGGTAACAATGGTGAGGACCACAGTCCAAACACTAAAATATTTATAATACCTCATCTCAAAATTATAGACCAAAATAGGTTGTGTTAGGCATAGTTTTATCCAATAACTCAAATTGCTACAAAACGAAAATGATAATCCAAAAACTAGTTATTAGTCATGTTAGTAAATATTTTCATCAAATCAAGATTTTCATGTAGATAGAACCAAACTTATTTAGGATTATCTAATATGTTAACTACATATAATGGCTTTCTTATAATAATGATTAAAAATAGAATTGTGTAAATGAAGCCTGTACACCCTTCTTTAAATTTCATGGACTGGTATTACAGATCCACAATGAATTGTACCCAATAACAAACCTCATTTCTTGAAGACTTTGAATAATAACAGCAGCAGCAACTAAGATGGCTGGGACATGTAACTTAAAAAAAAAAAGAATTATGGCATAATAAAGATGTTGATGTTCCACACGACTTCAAACTGAGAATTAAGTAGGAAAACCCTCATCAATACAGTTACTGAACTTGGGAAATATATTTTCCTGAAAACCTTTCTCAAGAGAAAGGTTTTATTAATTTTAAAATGCGAGTAGCACTGATTGTTCAGTCAATGAATGCCAAATGTTTTCTTATATAGAAAAGGTTAATATTACCATCATCATATAAGATGGATATACGAATGGGTGCAAAGCAAGAGAAATGATTGTTAATGTAAAGGTGAAACCCATACATTATAATTTGGATAAATTTTATAAAAGAATATATGCAAATTGGAATAAAACCAGAAAATTCAATAACAAAGATAAAGTGCAAAAAGAAAGTGAAAACAATAATAAAAACATAAATAATAAAGTGAAAAAAATATTGTGGAAAAAAGAAAAAAAGAAAATGTAATGATAGTGTTGTGGAAAAAATAAGACACCCCTAGTAACACAAATGAACTCGGCAAGATGCCTTAAATAAAGAACACAGTGAGTCAAGAGAAATCCATTGGAGACAGTCATGGAGAATTTCTAATGACGTCACGGTTAGTAGCCTAAGCGAGACATAATTTTATAACCACTAGAAGTAAGTTCTAACAGAAAGAATCAAAATAAATAAAATGAATATCAGAAGAAAAAAAGACAAAAACAAAGGATAAAGAATAATAAAAAGATGTGACAAAAAAGGGACTTATTCACAGCACAAATATTAAATTTCAAGAAAATGAGAAATTAAAAAAAAATAACTTTGACGTAAAAGGAATAAAAAAAGCTGTAAATAAGTTTCAGGACAAAGAAAGAAAGAAAAAATAATCTGTGATATTAACTCATAGGTTAAATCTGAGGGAAAAAAATCACCAAAAAATTTGCAAAGTTAAAAGATCAAAAATGAAAATAATTAAATAGTCTGAAAAAGAACCAGAGACTTAAAACACCAAAATACGAAGCAACTTTGCTTTGATGAAAGATATTTTCACCATCAAATACATTTAGATAGTCTGAATACTAGTTAATTGTGAGGTCCAGTTCTGACCTAACAAAACCTACAGCTGAAGAAAGGTCTCATGACTTATTTAGAAAATAAGTTAAAAATATCTGCTGCTTCTACTAACAAAATTTTGAAACAAAGAAACCAAAAAGCAATTAGCATTCTTGAACTTCAACTAACATGAAGAAATTAACTTTAACATCCCAACTTTCAAATCTCTTATCGAGAAATTTTGTAACTATCTTTATTTCAGACTGTTGAAAATAAAAAGCTTTTTCTTTTATTTAAATATATATTTTGTGTATTTAAGCAACACACATATTTGAGTATATGGGCTCTTAAGTTGTAATTATTTTTATTTATTTATAAAGAAAAATCAATACACTATTTACATTATATGGGCTGTTGTCCTCATCTTGGTTGTCATTTGTATGACGTTTAGGCAATTGTATGCTCACATCTTCTTCAGATGCAAGAAGGCCAGAGCATACAACAGCCAAAATGTTGTACAAATGGCAACCAAGATTAGAACAATAGTCCAAATTATGTAAATAATGAAAATACTACCTCATCTCAGAAATATAGACACAAAATAATGTCACACTTTGCTTACTTCACAAGACTTTTTGCTCATGTCACAAGACTTAACAGTTCTATGAAACTCACCAATTGTCTCTACTTACCCATCACTTATCATGATGATGACTTAAATACTGTTTCATCTTTCGATGAAACAGTATTTCTTGTATTCTTTTCTAAAATGTAATTTGAACAATCTCTGACAGAAGTTCTTTCTTGTCTGAGAAGGATTATTCATGATTGAAAAACCAATGATGAAAATTAATCAGCACAAAATATCTGTTAGCTTTAATAATTGTATCTATTAACATTATATATATGAGTGTGTGTGTCTGTTAAAGAACAGAACACAAACACTTGCTACCCGGGTTTCAAACATGCAAGTCACATGTGTGTTCTGTTCTTTAACATATTGTTAGCTCTGAATATTCAATTCATTTGTGTTGTTTCTGCATTGAGCACTATTTTGGACTACCAAACTAATATTTTAGGCATGTTTTAAAAGTTTATGACCAATTTATTTTCTAAGCTAGATAGTTTTATTCAAATTAAAGATACTTTTATTTGAAAAGTGAAGATTGTTGTTCAAAATATAAAAAAAAGCATTTATTCATTCAACAGATTGTTTTATTCAAATCAATGAAACCATTATTCAGTGTGGAAAAAGTGAAAATCCCTCACCCAAGAGCCAAGTGCAAATCTAAGTAATGGCTTATCTGTTAGATTTTTGCCACCTAACAATGCAGTGTCAAACCCAATAGAAGAAGCATTCATTTTCTTTGCATGCAAATCTTTCTGCTGACCCTGATGCTTCATGCAATACATAATAATTAAAGAACAAACATGGATTTTGAAGGTTTTTCCCTGCAATTTTTATTCTCGCATGACAGAATTTTATGAAAAATATTTTGCTTAAGCTTCAATATTGTTATACATCCATGTTAGTATCTGTAAAAAAATAGTGTTGTTTTTTTTTACCCTTCATCAAAAATGAGTAAAAGTATAAAATGTAATATGTACAGAAAAGTGTTTCTTTATTCAAAGTAATGGCGTAATTATCACTTTTATACTAGTGAATAACAGTCTTCATGCTTTGAATAAGCATAGCTTTATATTAAATAAATGAATCTGCTCAATGAAAAATGGTCTTTTTATTTTCGAATACAATCTTTAGCATTTAAATAAAAGTATCTTTAATTTGAATAGATGTATCTGACTTAGTGAATAACTCAGTAAAAATGTTAAAATCTCTTGAAATTTTTTGGACATAGAATGAGGAAAGAATGCCTGAAGAATTTCACACTCACAGGATAGTGAAAGCAAGAGAAACAGTAATCTACCTAATGTAATTGAATAAATGGATTGCAGAAGTCTTACAAAAAGAGATTTTGAAGAGATGCAGACTATTTAGAGTACCAAAAGATGGTAAACTATACAGATCTAATCTAAACTTATTTATAAATGGAACTTTGTCTGTGTCTCTGTGTGTGCCTCTGTGTGTGTGTGTGTCCATTACCTATAGAATCCGAAACGGCTGAACTGATTCTTTTGAAAATTTACACAGTTGTACTATAAGCATCTGCAAGTGTTCTTAGCAAGGTTTTGTGTCGAGGTACCCCTGATAAATATCGAAAATCGATAATCAAAAAAATCGGGTTATTGAAGGAGTGGTCCGATTTTAATCAAATTTGAAACACTCATAGACAAAGACATAAAAAACGATATTCAGAAGTTTCAAGGTTGCAGTTCTTACAATAGTGCAGAAAATCGATAATATATATAAAAGGCAAGATGTTTGTGTGTGTGTCTGTTTATCTGCCTGTATGTCTGTATTTTTTTCAGTCTTTTTATTGTAGTTTTCGCTCCGGGTTTGGCTCTAAGTAGGTATAATTGTAGTTCTTAGTCTCAGCCATGATATCATTTACTCAGAGGACTTATTTAGCCTTTAAAATTCAGTTTATGACAAAAAAACTTATTTGATATCAATACCAGGAAACCAAAATTTGACTTACATCTATTCATTTTTCTTTCAGTCTATGGTTTTGCTTTAACTGGAAACAACTATGACTTTTTAGTATTTCGTGCCAACATCCAAAGTGTCTGAGCTCCAGGACCATGGATTAGTTTTAAAGCTTTCATTACACCCGAGCAATATCGGGCTATACTGCTAGTACCAAGAACAAAACAAATGAAATTCCTTGTATTAAGAATTCTTCTTTTGTATGACATGTTCCTGTTTATAAACCAAATATTGAATAAATGTTTTGTCCTTTTGAGAAACTTGTGATGAATGTGCATTGATTTTCTGTGTATATATTTCTTTATTTACTGAAAATACTATTTAGTTAAAAACTTTAAATGGAAACTATTTCACTCCAAGTAATAAAGATACGATTTGATTAGAACTTTCCACATTTTTCACTCCTAGCAAAATTCTTAATCTGTCTTGAGATTTACTATAGTTTATTTTACAATTTAAAATGTCTCATTCTGAATTCAAAAACTTTAAAATAATTGCATTTGTAGTTTTCTTAAAAACAAAAATGGAAGCACCATCAATTTTCTCTGTTTTCTGACTTTATTCGGAGAATTTATTTGAAATGATTGTCTGTTTTTGCTAATAACAGTGAATGAGTGATGCAATTTGACATCATAAAAGTTGTTTGTCATGATTTAAGCTAAAGATGATGAATAGGAACCAGTTACGGTTTATTATTTAGTTTTATTTAAAAAGTGTATTTAATGCAGAATTTTTAATTTTTTATAAAAGAATATATCTGAAAATAGAAAGGCTTTCATCTTTTAAACTGAAACTGTCATTCTTTGCATTTCTTACCTTCTAATTAGAATTTGAGATCATATAGTGAGGACACAGTTATGTCACATGATATTTTAAACTAACTTTCTTGCTTTGAGTATTCTGTACCTCAAAATATATCTGCCAGTTATGTAAAAAATTTAAAATATAGTATACTAGGCACCAAAGATTGTCAAATATTCTAAATCACTGCTTTGATTTAAAAACTCTATGGTTATTTTTCAATTCATAATGTTTTTATATTTACCTGTATATATATATATATATATATATATATATATATATATATATATATATATATATATAGCATTTATGCTCTCACACCCTGATTGACCACTCTAGAAGAGTGGTAGACTTTGTAAACAGTAGCTACTCCGGCATTTACACACCGCTCATTCGATTATGAATTGGAGCACTCTAACTATTGGCCGTGTTTATACATGCTAAATAGCCTGCCTCCTTCTACTGGACACTCATGACCTAGGGGTAGAATTGCCGACTGACACCAGTTCGGTCAGATTTCAATCCTGGGGTGTCAAATTAAACAAGTAAACATTTGTATTAAAAAGAGCTCAATACATATTTGAAGAAAAAAGTAAAAATTGAACCTGTAGAGATGTCAAATATTTAAAAGCTCTACATGTTAAATTGAGCACTTTTTAATACAACTGTTTACTGGTTTAATTTGACTCTAACCAATAACTGGCTAATAATTATTAATTTACTGTTGTTCTGCAATTGAACACTTTTATTATCTGTGTATTTTATAATACATCCAACATATTAGTTCTCCACATACAAGTCTGCTTTGCTGTATCACAGCTCATCAGTGTGACAAGACATCCACTTGCTTCCAGCTGGGATCAAAACTTGACCAATTTGGTGTCAGTTGGAGTGCCTATTCTCTAAGCTATTGGCACATAGTTGAGAAAGGAGGAATTTTTAGCATGTTTTATTTATATATATGTGGTGTATACACACACTAGCCACTGGGAGAACTCAATTCATTACAAGAGTAATATATATATTGCTTAGTTTGTTTCTTTTTTTTGTTTCCATTTTTTTTCCCTCTGCATTTATATTCGGTGGGTTTTTTTCAAGATGTGTTTAAAGATAAATTTACAGTTATATATATATATATATAGACACATACACACACACACAGGGTAAGATGGGCAAATTGTTACCATTTTATATTTTTAATTTTATAAATCCTGTTTGTTTTTGATTTTGTAAACTGCACAGTATAGTTGGGTCAGTTGGACACTGTCACTGAAAAAAAGAGCGCTATGATGCAATTCAGTCTGCCAGAAATTTGAAACCAACATGGTCTACTATTTGGTATTCATGACAATAGCATCAATAAAAACAGTCTGAGGATAGTGCAGAGGATTTGGAAAGAGTTGGATGATATATCCAATCAACATCATAGTATTTCGAATGATCACTGGTGACAGCAACATTATGCCTCTATTGATCTTTCCACAAGGCCTCAGACTCAAGATGAAGGCCTACATCAAATGCCTTAAGGCGGTAGTTCTGCCCTTGCTCAAGAGAGTGCCTGCTGAAAGATTCTATGTCAGACAACAGAACTCTGCACCATGGGATACAATCAGAAGACTCAGTCATGGCTGTTAGACAATTTCTGTGACCATATCACCTCTTACTGTTGTATATCAATTCAAGTAATGAGAAAGATTAAGCTACACCCAAATTTTGACGATATTTTTTGTTATTTACTTCTCAGTGATGTTGGCTGTGGAGTAGGAGGGGGTCAGAGGGTCAGCACACACACACACACACACACATATTGAGGGAGCAGCCATCAGGTTGTGCCTCTCCTCTCCCTGTGTTTTCAACTCTGATCTGTTTTTATGTCTTTCTTCCATATATATATATATATAGGCCAGATCTTGTTTGAACATGTCATGTTTCAGTCTGCATATTGTTTCTAATTAAAAATTTTGAGTTTTATATTCTCTGACCTTAACTACATTGTTTATCAAACATTCCTTCAATACTATAATATTTATGTTACTATAAATACATTTTTCTTTTCATATCTTCTGACCTAGAAACAGCTGTCTCAACACAAATTTACTCACTCCAGCATCTGCATTTTCAACTTTTCAAGGCAGCATGTATTTATTTTTTGTTAGTCAGCTTGCATCTTTTTGCTGTTTCATAACACCTGCTCAGTGTAAATACACATCTGCATGAAATTACGCACGAGGCCAGATAATATATAACTCCCCAAAATGCAACTGATATTATTATGTGTGGGGCACAACTGAACAAGAGTAATCAAAACTCCTTGTAAATATCAACAATGAACTAAGGCAAGAATAATGGCAGCATTCACCAGCGTAAATGAAGAGGCTGTAGAGAAGAGTTGCAGGAGCTTTTAAGGCAGTGGTTAAGTCAATGTTGACTTTATTGAATAAATTTTAATTTTCGTGCAAATTTTCTAAATATGTCATTTAAAATGCAATGTTAGTATTATTTCCATAATTTAAACAATTTATCCATCACTTTGTGTGTGTGTGTGTATATATATATATATATATATATATATATATATATACACTCATATTATTCTATGTCTATGGCACAACTCAAAGTTTCATCCATCCAGCAGATAGATATTTTAAACTGTCAGTTAAATAGATTAGAATTTAAGTTCACTTGATGTCCATGGCAATTAAATCTTATTAAGTTAAGTTACTGTTTTTTTAATAACAAAATTAAAAATTTAAATATTCTATGCTTACATGTGGATAAAAATTCAAAATTAATATAAAAATAAAATGCAGGGAGAAGAAATCAAAGAGGCATAAATTGCGAATCTTAAAAATTTAAATATTTAAATATTACAGGTACATACAAATGTAAGGAAAATTAAAATTTTAAATAAAAATAGGATAAAAAAATGAAAAATGGAAAGAAAAATTAAGAGGTGAAATTTTGAATTAAGAATTAAAAATTTAAAGAGCAAAAATTGAGGGTTTAGTTCATAATTATTAAAAATTAGGGGGAAAGAAAGAATGGAAGACATAGGCAAATATAAAGAGGAATCTAACAATTATTTAATTGAAATGTATTTCCACTTAAATGCAGGGTATCATTGATTTTTTAATACAATGCTCAGTATCCTGAAGACATAGCCAAATATTGTGTAATTGTTAAATTTTGGAGTCTGATTAAAATGTGACAAGCTTGTGGTAGTCACCACTCACATGAACAAATACATGCAAAAAACTGAACTGACTTAATTTTAGCACCTGACAATCACTGTGAAACCTTTTAGTTGTGCATATCCTTGTCACCTTTTTAATAAAATCTGAAATATATAATGTTTTCATGAAAGAGCAAGTAGACTGGTGAACTGGAAATTGTTCATGATTGGGCTATAAAGGCTAGAGGAGTAACAGTGTATTAAGACAGCCTGATATTATGAGTATAGTTCTAGCTAACAGATGATAAGCAAGTAGATTGCAGATTCATATTGACAGGATAACTATTGAGAAGGATTATAATATTATGACAGTCAAAACCCCTCATGATCTTTGGTTAAAAACATCACTGATGATATGTGCCAAAGCATGAAGCATATATATATATATATATATATATATATATATGTGAAATATTTCTGCCTAAATGCACAGACACGCACATAGATATATATTGATTGTTTAATTACTTACTTTTTGGTCATAATAAAATTAAACCAGTGCACATTCGTACTAAAAAGTGATCAGTACAATTATATTGTGGAACTTTTGAATATTTTCTATTTGTAAACAAGTTATTAAGCGACTGTGGTGTTTTCAGGTGATTTTCAATAACTGAGGTTACCATTTACCTTTTTTTTTAAGAATGGGTCGCATAACAGTGGTTTTTTTGAATGCTCATGTGGCAGAGAATTTTTGAACATGCAATTTTTAAAATTACAAGAGATTATAATGTTTTCATCCATGATTGTATGAACTTAATAGGTATTTTTTAGTATAGTTACACTTAGTCATAATTTCTATTCTTTAATTCCATAGTTTGGGAATAGCATAATCTCTAACTTTTCTTCCTGGCACAGTCTACATATTTTGCCACCATTGTAAGGCTTGGCTGTTTTTACTATATATATATATGTGTGTGTGTGTGTGTGTGAAATGATTTGTTTAAACATTATTTTTTATCAATACACATATTTAAGTAGATATATTGTTTTTAATTAAACAGTATTATATATTTATCTACTGGCCTGATGATTTACGATAAATTTTTATTACGAAAATGTGTGTCATTTGGCAGGATTCAAACCTGCAACCCTATCCACATAGGAGAAGCTACCATGTGATCTGGCATGTCTTAGACCACTCGACCACAAATGACCATTAGTCTAAACAAGGTTTTAATCTAGCCTATATCACAAAATTTTCGATTTATCGCAATGACCATATCTGCTCTGAAATGTATCAAAATGTCGACAAATGTAAACATGTTACTGAAATTAACAAATATAAACAAAACTTGGTTATGAACAACCAACAATTTGAAATGATTGTTTGAACATTATATATATATATATATAGAGGTGCATTTAGGGAGAAAAAATTCATCAAAAAGTTCTTATTCTTATATATTCTTATTATATAAGTATTGTACATCAGAAATTAAGTCATTATTAAATTGCCCAAATTTTTTAATGTATTATTCAAGTACTTTTGAAAATCACAGTCATTGTTAAGAACATGGTGCTATCATTATCCCAAGCAATGCTTACTTTTTTTTTTTTAAGAAGAATAAAAATTCAGCTAAAACACTAGAAAAGATGTAGGCATTTTATATAGAGTCTACAGCTATATTGTGTTGAATACACCGGTTCCCATCTGATCACCAAAGTTAAGCAACATCGAGCCTGGTCAGGACTGAAATACCATTTGGGAATACCAGGTGCTGTAAGCGTAAGGACCAAGAACGGTCCACCAGTCCTCCAGGTTTGGGGGTTGGGTGCAGGGCTAACAACCCTACCCCATAAAAAACATTTTGTTACAGAAACAGCAACAAAAAGTTGCTGCCCTAGGCACCATTGGGTGTGATGGATAAATGATGATGATTTTATATTGAAGCTACAGTGAAGGATCTGCTTTGTCAAAAGTGCTTTATGCTGAAGATGCCTTGCTGACTTATGTTCCTAATAATGTAGATCAGCTGAGGTTGAGATTTAACTGGAAAATATCAGTGAATAAATCAGAATAATTCATAATATCTGGATGCATTTTGATTCTACTCATGATAAATTTGAGTAAAAAGCAGATTCTTTCATTGATTTTGATATATGAGGGACCAACAGTTTGGTTTAAAACAGATCTGCTAGAATAACCACAGAGATAATTTGATTATAGGGGTAAAGTCTGGTGTGTGAGAACTAGTGGTGCTATTATACTTTAGCACCCCTACCAGTTGTGTACTTCCATAATCACCTTAAGCAAATGGGCTGACCTGGATACATAGTGTAAATCAATGAATCTTTGTTTGCACAGAGAAAAATATATATGATGGATGATTACTTTGCCGAGTTTATGTGGAATCAGAGATTCCAAGACTCAAAATTTTATCATTTTTGACATCAAATCACCATGGATTTATATCATATTTAATATTATTGGTTTAAGCTGATTTTTTTTTTATTGAAGCAGTAATAGTTTCCAGACATTCAGTTTCAATGTCATAATGTACATTTTAGTGCCAAAGAAGTAAATATTTTTAGGATATGGTACAAAAATAAAATAGTGACAAAAGACATGTTATTCAGAAAAATGAAACAAGAGAAATACTGACATTCTACAGACAGCTGTCTTCAGGCTTAAATTGTGCAATTTCCTTCTGCTAGGTTGGCTGCTATCTAAGGTAAGGGAGCCTAGTCTCCTTTGCTATTTAATGTATAGCTTGAACGATGGATTCATGCCTTTTCTAAGAGCATTAGCACAAAGGGAACAAAGATCAGTGATTACATTATAAGCATAATTTGAACCTTTTCTTTTCCCATTAGAGAAGCAACTTTAGTGCCACGTGTACCTTATCAATTAGGCCATGAGAAACCATTAGGATAAAGTAAGGTTTGATTACCTACTTAAGAAAAAAATGCATCCTCTTCTTAAAGAGGAACCTGAAATGTAAACAATTTTTAAATAATACATGCTTTAATCTGGTATTTTTTTTTATATATATATGGCAAAATATTCACTTGATTTTTCCAGACAAGAGCTTCAAAATTCAGTTTAAAGCACTAAGGCTAATCTTCTTTTTCTATGTGCCATGTTCCTTCAGGATATGGGCTATCATGGCACCACACTTCCCTCTATCCCTTGTTGCTTTTAATATCTCTTCTTCTGTTACTCCCCACTCCATCATCCATCTACTCAAGTTTATTAGATATGTTGTGTGCTGTTTTCCTTGTTCCTCTTCCCCTCTATCTGTCCCATGAGCATCAGGTTCACTAAGTTCACCTTCCTCATTACGTGTTTCAAAAACTCCAGCTGTCTTTTCCTGATATTAAGTATAATTGCTCGTGTGCTCCATCTTTGGTATCCTCAGCATCTTCCTATAGATCCACATTTCAGTTGCTTCAAGTCTTCCCTTCATCATTGATGAAATTGTCCAGCATTCACTGCCATATTGAAGGACAGGCATCACATAAAACTTCAGTAGTCTCTTTACAGCAAACTTTTCCCATCTCTTAATACTGTACTTAGCTTCTGGAATGCATCCTTGGCCATGCCAATGTGCCTTTGGATCTCAGTTTTGCACTTTTCGTCCTTTGTTAGAACTCTTCTCAGGTATTTAAATTTCTACAAATGATTTAATTATCATGGTGAAATTTTATATAAAACAATATTTTGGAAGAACTAGAAACAGAAAAATAGGAAACAGTATACTCCAAAGTCTTGACACAGTCTTGCTCATATTTGAATTCAGTGTTTTCTTTCTTCTATACTAGTTGCTAGCCAAGGCAAGATGGCCCAGTCTACTCAGTTACTTAACTCTGTAGCTGGAACAAGATGGATCCATGCTTTTCCAAGGGCATTAGTATGAATTGAATGAAAAAGAAAATTTAAACTCAGCTTTTTTCAACTATGTGTTATATTATTTCAGGACATTGTTAATCATGGCTCTCCACAGTTTCTTGTACTTTGTCACTGTTATTATTATTATTTTTTTTTTTTATCTCTTCTTAGCGCTGTTTTGACAACTTTTTATGTCTGGTACATTAATCTGTTTTCTTTGGACACTCTTACTTCTTGTGGGTGTCAAATTTTCCAAGCACTTTTCATTATATGCCATAGAAATATCAAATGTCCCATTCTGATGTTAAGTATCAGTGTTTTTTTTTTGTTTTCATTTTCTCTAAAACTTTGCTGTTCACATGTTTAGTCCCTAGTGTTCTCAGCATCCTTCTGTAGAACCAAATTTCTGCTGTTTAAAATTTTTTCTTCATCTGATTCCAGTTACTGTGTTAGTAATTGTTATAGTACCAAAACATTGTCCATAAGAAGTGTACCAAAGAACAAAGATAAATAAAATATTTCTCAAAGTTAAAACTGCATTTTCTAGTTAGTATATAATACTCAGAATTGGCAATAGAGCAATATGATCTCCATTCCAAAAATCGGGATCTAATGCAAAATGTGAGTTTGGGTGGAGAATTGGAAAAGAGAAAATCATTCATTATTACTTGCACTGCTCAGAATAAGTGATCCATTGTCCAAATGTGGCTAGGAATAGAAAGATGGAGAATCATACCTGCAAAACCTTGACAACTTGATGTATTTCATCCTCTGTTCAGCACTGACATTCCTTTACTTGCTGATACACTATTATTGGTTCCCACTTTTGGCAAGTGTTCATTGCCATGCCACATTCAAGATTGTAGAACTTTTCTTGGAATTCGTGTTAGGTAAATCAAATTGTGTTGACATAAGAGCATTGCCTGAGTCCTCGGCCCCCCTAATTTGCCCTCATTAGTGGATGCTATTGACAACATGGTCCAAGTACTCTACATGTCTATCATTTGACAGTTTACTCGATCAAACTCTCTTCGATGAATGAATGCATGCATGCATATATACACACAAACGCATACAGGGTGGCAATAAAATCACTTTACTTACAATAAAAAAGTTAAGCACAATCAGAACAAAAGCAAAGCAATACACACAGCACAGAAACATGACTGTAGCTATTGTTTACCCTAGCATTTCACTGTTATTAATCAGAATCATTTTCATAATATATTTCTGCACTGATGGTTAATTACTTTATCTTAATTGTTAATTATAAGCAACTGTATGGTGACTTTATTATACACACACATATATATATATATATATATATATATATATATAGGCAGCAAACTTTCTTTTAGACTTGTCAGATTAAATGAAATGCAAACATTGAGTCTGCTTATTTTTAATAAAATCCATTCATACTTACAGATAATCTTCTATGTATTATAATTGAAAGATGCAAAAAATTAGCTGTAACTAATGAGCTTTAACACATGATTTTATTATTCATTTCTCAATAATTCCAAGTACCTTCAAGTTATGGTAAAAAAAATAACTGCAAATGTTTGTTGCTAAAAATTACTGTAAGTTTTTTTCTTGCTTCAAATATAACGGTTGACAAATTGCTTAGCATTCATTAGAAAGTGAAAATTATCTAAAATAACATTTTTTATGCTGTTATATTAAAGCACATATTAAAGCATGAAAAAAAAATGTTCTTTTATGAACATTTTAGAACATTACTACAGTCTTCATAGCTGATACTATTAATTGATGACTTAAGTTTTTTAAAGAATATTGCCTCAAGTATGTAGACAGGAATGATGTTGTAGATGTCTAGAAATGGATAAATGGTCAGACATGTGTAATGTAAGATGTCTCGTTAATGTAGTCATTGTAAATCCAACATACATATTTATATTCAATAAATCAAATGTCAATCAGTTTATTCAATTCACCAATGTGAATTTCAGATAAAATTATTGGTCAGGGTCGCATGTTTGCTAAATCTATTAAAATGATTATCAAATCATATATTTATGGGAACAAATTATATTTATGTAGCTTTCAAATTTAATATTAGAAATTCTTACCACATAGGCATTTCATTAAAAATTTACCACATATGCGTTTCATTAAAAATTTATGAAAACACAACCTACTTATTTTGTTTGGTTCATAACACATACGCACTACTCTACAACATATCTACATTCTCCTACATGTAACATAACATTCACCTCAAAAATGGCTAAATGTATAACTGAAAGTGCTTTGATAAACAAAACCTTTGGACAATATATATATATATATATATATATATATATAATACTAAAAAAAAGCAATTCATACTATACAAGGTGGCAGAGCTGAAAATATCAACAACTTGGTTGTTCGCAGAAAAAAATAAAACCAGCTACAACTTAAGTTTTATGCAGTATGTGCAATCATCAAGCAGCAATAATTATATGGCATGCTCTCACATGGAAAGCTTCAACTATTCTAACTTTCATTGACCACTTTTCATATCACCAAAATTTACTCTCATTAAGATTGTACAATGTTGATACCCCAGTGTTTTTATCATCTTACACTCTTCTGGGTTGTTTAATGTTCTCTTTGTTGGTTAACTAGACATTCTGGCTGCAGGATGATGGTACATGTCAGCTCCGTTTTTTTGAGGAACAACCAAAGTGCTGATGTATATGTGTGTGTGTGTGTGTGTATATATATATATATATATATATATATACACACACATAACTGAGAATCAAGTCAACCTGACAAGAGAGCCAGATTTACATCCTCATGTAAAATTTTATGTTGAGAGTGGACAGTCATCTTAGAGTAGGGAGTAGGTGGTGCTGAGAAAATTTGCATACGAATGATACTGGCCAGGAATTAAACCATAGTCAGCACATGTTTAGAACTGAGAGAGCTTTATAACACTAATTTTTCTCAGTTGCTGGAAGCATTCTTGATGTGCAGACTGTTTTGTGATCAAGTATTTAGTTGGAGTTTTTCATCGAAGTTGTGTGTTTACATTTTTTTTACATAGAAAACCAGACAAGACTGACCACATATGCATTTCATTAAATATATATATATATAAACCAAAAAATCCTTGCTGTTTGATACTTAATATAAGAAGTGATCACTGATATGCAAATAAGTGTATCAAGTACTGGGAAAGCGATGGTTGTATTGCTCTTGAGCAATGCAGATGTAATGTGCACTTATTCAGGGTTGTCTGCTTTATGACTTTACCTTTGTCTTGTCTGCAGGTGCATAAAGTTGCTGAATACATCAAACCTATTTGGGATCATGATATGAATGAATGCACTAGCAGGCATTGGTTAGAATATCAGTTTTTTTTGTGATGAATCTAATAGTAGCAGATCACAGGTCCTGGATGATGAGGCTCTGAAGGTGACCACAGAGGAGGATAAAAGTTAAATGTTATGGGAGCTTCCAGGTTTCTGATGAAATAATTTGACCTCACCTACTTTGCACAGGAAAGTCAACCTGCACCAATGAGTGTTGGCTAGTTTCTTGTTGTTTTCTTATCATTGCAACATAGCCATATTTGATTGAGTACTTACTAGTAATAAGTCCTGTCTAACATTTCCAAGTATGCTTGGCATTGGTTGTCATCACAAGACCACCTCCAAACCCATGTAAGTTTGTGTTCTATATCTTACTGGCTAGTAGATAAGAAGTGTACTAAGAACTGGTAATAACAAGTAGTTAGATCATGTGTAACAGGCACCAATGCAGAAGGAGCTATCATTGGTCAATCAGAAAGGTGTACTGCTCCTCTATGACACTGCCAATCCTTATGTGGTGCAGGTGGCTAAAGATATCATATGGTAACTTGACTGGGAGTGACTGTGAAATCCACTTTGCACTCCAGATCAACCAATTACCACTTCTTTCATTCCCTGGACAATGACCTTTGTGGGAAATCCTTCACTAATTAGGGAAATTTGAGAAAGGGACTCACAAACTTCTTCGCATCCAAGATACCTAATTTTTACCAGTAAGGCATTACATAGCTGGAGGATCATTGGCAAAAAATTTGGAATGTCAATAGGGATGACTTTAAAGATTGACAGGATATCAAATTTGCTGTAAATTTTTGTTTTAATAAATAAAAAATAGTGAAACATTTTGGTTACCATTGATGCCTCATAAGTATGAGTAAGTCTTTCACTTGCTCAATGTCTCTCTCTCTCTCTCTCTTTTCACACACACACACACACACATATATATATATAGCCACTGAGGTCAATAGCAATAGTGTCTGTTTCATGCTTGAATATAATCTTCATGGCTTAAAGATTGCATAAAATAAACATTAACCACTTGGTGTTGACGTCTGTGGCCACTTTCATATATACATGCACTCTATTTCTGATATTTCATATATACATGCACTCTATCTCTGATATTATGCACTTTAACCCATAAATATAGCCTGCGATAAAGCTATGTTCTTAGCATATATATATATATATATATATATATATCCGAGTGAGTATAGAATGAGGAGAGAAAAAAGAAAATTTTTTTACGTCCAAAACATTAATTTAAAACAGTGCTCGATATATGGTGTATAGAGCAGTGAATATTTATTATAAATTATGTTTTAGAACATGTACATAATTTCTTCTATATATGTCCTCTTCCCGACAATGCAGGGAAGAGGACATATATAGAAGAAATTATGTACATGTTCTAAAGCATAATTTATAATTAATATATATATATATATATATATATATATATATAATGAGAAAAGGAGAGAGGAAGGTAAATGTACCTGGGTCAGTTAATCAGCTTTTCTTTTTGAGACATAGTTATTAGGTGAATTTATATCTGAAATCTTCACAGCATAATATTTGATTTACACTGACATAAAATGATATTGCAGCACCCTGAAGGATGATAAACTTGCTTTTAGCATTGGTGGTTATCTAGCAGTAAGTGGGGAGACAGAGCTCATTAATTATATATGCATTTAGTGTGTTGATTGCAAGACTTTTTCCTAAATTAAAGTCAGCAGACAAGTGGTAATTGTCTGTAATTAAACTGAGCCTTCATGTTGGAGGATATTGGCTTTGATTTCACTAATAGCTTTACTTTCCCAAGATTGGCTGCTTACATCTCCCCTGCTCTCAATGGGGGTATTTCAAGGGAACTGATCAGGTGATCAGCTCTGCAGTAATTCTGCATCCACACTTTATGATGGGAATGATAGTATTGATGATAAAAGATTATATTAATTTATGTTCTTGGGGAGAGTAGATATTCTGATAAAATTTTCAAAGGTTTTGAAAGTGTACAGGGTATTGGCAGTATAAATGGTGACCCATGCTGCAGTAGTACTCTGTACACTGAATAAGTTCATTTCAAGCAGATGTCATATCCTACTGAGGTATATACATACTTGTTTTGAGCTACTGAAAAAGTGGTACAGACATTGTCTTCAAGAGACTAGATAGTCATTTCAGATAAATTTCTTTTACTAAGAGTTCCTCCAATACAAGAGCTACCCAAGTTCACCCACATATATTGAATATGGTATATCAATGGTGATTTGATCTTGGAAATAACTGTCATAGATCTGCTTCAGGATGGGCATATAATGTAAACATTCTAAGAGGGTGTAATGTAGTTGTACAAATGGAATGAAATATGTGGCCCCAAAATGAATCATGAGGAATCATTTACCAGCATCAGAACTATAGTTATATATGCCTTTAGCCAGATTTCTACTTTTTATGCCACAACACCATCTCTATTTTTTTGTACAAGGGTTTGCTCAGGTATTAATTATGCCCAACCGTATTTAGTGATGAGAGTAGTTAGTTAAGTAAAATACACTTAAGCAATTATGTCTTTCTCGAGAAATGACTGATGGGGTAGTAAGTTGCCATTTCTTTCCGCAGTAGACAGGTTGCCAACCAAGGCTATAGAACCCAATCTGTCCCAGAGAAGAGATAGATTAATAACTTTTTCAAGGGTATTTGCATATAAGTTAATGCAACTAATTCAACTGGAATTAAAACTCAGCTCTCTGATTTTATATCTCAAGCCAATATCTATTTCAGATTATGCTTTCATGTAAAGAATTCTTTGCATGTGCAAAATTGACCTAGCAAGTGATATGTTGCTGAGTCTCACCCATGTCTCACACTCCTGACTGTTGTTATCAAGGTGTGGAGTATGTTAAGTTGCAATATTTGTGCACCTTCAGTGTTTGTTGAGAAAACATTGAACAGCATCTAGGTTTGTCCAGAACATTAAACAGTGCTATATATATATATATATATCCAGAATACTGTTCAGCTAATTATACTGCCAGGAAGTTGGTATGTTGTTATGGCAGGATAATTCCTGCATATATGATAGACAATCTACTCATCATGCATTTCAGAATTTTAATGACTTCTCTGATTGGTACAATTGCTGAGCATATGCTCAATTGAACATGTATGAAATATAGTGAAATGACAATTGACCTATTTTGTTAATCCATTTGCAAATCATTGTTTCAACAGCTGTGAAATAATTGAATTATGCACCAAGAATGTCATTTTGATCATTCTATGCATGTGAAAGTACAACTCTGTATTAATACCCAAAGGGGATAGACATTGTATGCAGGATTCTGAATCCGGTTGATATGACTTGTTTTAGAAGCTGTACACATATTGACTTTTGTTATGATTTGAAACACGTATTCAAGGGTGCTGTAGTTTCATTTTCTCTCATTGATATTCACCATTGGATTAAGTGCATTTCCAAAGAAAGAGTTTATTTTGAAAGAGAAACATGTTTTTGCGTAAAATAAAAATAAATGCTTTTTCCATCATATCATAGATTATTCATCTACTAACATATATATATATATGCCAAATTTTGTGTGTACAGAAAGACCTTGTGATCAAAAGTTGTGCTTGCAAGAAAATGTGTATAAGTCCCTCACAAATTGTGCATATCTCTGTGTTGTTTTTGGTCTCAATATTCAAAGATGTTTGTATTTATACATATCAATATTTGTCCTTTATGAACCTATATGTAAAAATGTAAATGTTAATGTTCCTATTTATTATTTCTAACTAGCACTATAGCCCGGCGTTGCTTGGGTGTAATGAAAGCTTTAAAACTAATCCATGGTCCTGGAGTTCAGACTCTTTGGACGTTGGCACAAAAGACTAAAAATCAAAAGTTGTTTCCAGTTAAAGCGAAACCATAGACTGAAAAAAAAAATGATGGATATAAATCAAATTTTGATTTCCTGGTATCGATATCAAATAAGTCTTTTTTGTCATAAACTGAATTTTGAAGGCTAACTAAGTCCTCTGAGTAAATGGTATCATGGCTAAGATTAAGAACTACAATTATACCTACTTAAAGTCAAGCCTGAAGCAAAAACTACAATAAAAAGACTGGAAAAAATACAGCCATACAGGCAGATAAACACACACACAAACATGTTGCTTTTTATATATGTATATTATCGATTTTTTGCACTATTGTAAAAACTGCAACCTTGAAACTTCTTAATCTCGTTTCTTATGTCTTTGTATATGAGTGTATAAAATTTGATTAAAATCGGACCACTCCTTCTATAACCCGATTTTTTTATTTTCAATTTTCAATATTTATCGGGGGTACCTCAACACAAAACCTAGCTAAGAACATTCACAGACGCTTGTAGTACAACTGTGTAAATTTTCAAGAAAATTGCTTTCGCCGTTTTGGAGTCTATAGGTAATGGACACACACACTCAGAGACAAAGTTACATTTATAAATAAGTTTAGATATTACCGATTTTCTGCACTATTGTATGAACTGCAACCTTGAAACTTCTGAATATCGTTTCTTATGTCTTTGTCTATGAGTGTATCAAATTTGATTAAAATCGGACTACTCCTTCTACAACTCGATTTTTTGATTATCAATTTTTGATATTTATCAGGGGTACCTCAACACAAAACCAAGCTAAGAAAACTCACAGATGCTTATAGTACAACTGTGTAAATTTTCAAGAAAATCGGTTCAGCCAATTCGGAGTCTATAGGTAACGGATCGACACAGACACAAGCAGTTCCATTTATAAATAAGTTTAGATTAGATTCTTTATGCGCATATAAACTTCTGATATATCACAAACTTTTGCTTTTCAGTTATACTATGCAAAACAATGTTTGTTTCCAAGAAAAATTGTCATTTTACTAATCTTAATTAAAAGAAACAAGATAACAGTTTTGTGACTTTTTTTTTTATTTATCTTTCTAGAGTTTTGCGATAAAGTACAGGATGTGATAAATAAATGTTCTAAACTACACAAAATGAAAGTAGTACTGACATCTCATTTTAAGATATATAGTTACCGAAATTCCACAAAAATATCTTGAAATACGAAAAAGTAAATTTATTCAATAAAGCCATCATTGGCTTCAACCATAACTCTCAGGAAACTTGGGAATCTTTTGCATCTCGTTTTTATGCTTTCCTAAGTTGGTGACTGCTGCTATAATCTTTGCCTTTAGTTCATCTTTGGTATTACAAATAGTCTTGTTGATCCTTTGTTCATCTATGTTCTACCGATCATAATCAAAAGAATTGCCATCTGGGGAATTAAATGGCCAGATGTAAAAAGCTGATGTGATCACAGAAATTATTTGACAATCCTGCTTGTGTGGCTTGGTGCAAAGTCCTGTTGCCAGACATAAGGTTTTTTAACAGTCACTCTCTTGACCCAATGCAGCACTACCTTCTCAAAGCACTTGATGTAGGCCTCTGTGTTAAGTCTGAGGCCATCACTTCAAACACCAGGATGTTGACTGGATATATCATCCAACTCATTGTAAATCCTCTGCACTGTGCTTAGATTAACAGCCAAACACTGAAATATTTGTATTGCATCTTCTGGCAGGAATGCCAAACAGTACAGCATGCCATTTCCAAATTTCATGTAAACTGAATTGTATTATGGTACTTTTTTTCTCAGAGTGTTCCCAACTGACCCTCCTATAGTATAAAGTCAACAAAATCAAAAACAAACAACACAAATACGCAAAATTAAAAACTACAAAACAGCAACAAATTTACATCATTTGGAATGTTGTTCTCATCTTTATTATTGAAAATGAAGGTGAAATATTTATGAGGATCATATATACATACACACATATAAAATTTTTTATTATAATAAAGAAAATTTATAGCATTTCAGCTGTTGTACACTCTGACCTTCTTCAGGTGATATATTTTGGAATTTTAAACCCAGTGAATAAAAGCATTGGGTGAAAAAAAATCCAAAAACTGACTTGACCAAAAAAGTTGTTAGTCCAATACCTGGCTACACCAGAGGGACCAAACGTGGTAAATTGAATTACTAAAAAGAATTAACTCAAGCTGAGATATCCTTAAAAGGCATGGCATGTGGAATTAAAACAATGTTTCTCTCATGAATTAAGTAAAGGGATTTTTTATTTCCTTAAACAATTACTGTTATAGTAATGGTCATATTTTTGTTGTTAGAAGTTAGACAGGGATGAAGAATATTATATTTGAGTTTCATATTCATTGCATCTACAAATAAATATATATATATATATATACACATTGTGTACATTCCATGAAACTATGAATCCACTATATTTTTATTGTTATTATTGTTATTAGTTAAAATAAAGTTTTTGGGAATGCTACAATCTTGGTCTCAGTTTTCAATAAGCATTTTTTTCTGTTCTTGGAGGCACTTCCAGTGTTACTATCATTATTAATATCTTTCTCTTTAGTAAATCTCCTTATTTAGCTATTATCCAAAACCTTGTGTATGACCAAAACTGATATTAAGTGTCACTTAACATGTAGTGTTGATATTTTTCTTTAAATTTGAAGAAGAGAAGAAATTCTTGTTTGTATCATTATTGTTCCCAGGGCTCCACATATTATAGTTACAATCTTTTTTTAAGTCAACACGATTTTATAACTTTTTATAGACTTATTTTAAATAATTATGCTTTTATTTTAAGTTTATGAAAGGAATTTCGTTTCCTTTTTCGTCATGAAGCAGTTTGATAGTTTTGTGGAATGGTAAAGATCTAAACAATAATAACTTATTGGCTTTCTATGTTAATTTCAGGCTCATGACCATACTATTTTTCAGCACTCTACTGATGGATATTCTAATGAACATGCAGTTCAGTCTTATATCCATCTTAGTGTTTCTAGACAACCAGATACTTAGGAGACTCAACATGTTTGTCACATAATCTGTTTACATGCGTTTCAAGGTTGTTTGGTAATTCTTTGCACTTCTGTCCTGTGCAGCCATTATAAATGCCTCCATCTCTCTTTTTCGTACTGCACTATTTAACCAATGATGTTCACATTAGCATTATTACTTATTAGTACATACTGAACATATTCCCATGTTTTTAAAATTGTTTAACTCATAGAAATGCAGGTGCTTGTCAGGGGTCTATTCTTTGAACTATAGTACTTCTTTTCTTCAGTAACAACGTTTTCAATACCAACTTGGTAAATTATGCTGATGACAAAACTATTTATTCCTGTCTTAATAGTATGTCCAACAGATCTGATGAAGTAAAACAGGCTGCTGATCTCAAAAATGTCCTCCAACCAGTTGTTAATAGGAATAATAAAAGGCTTGTAAATTTTAACTCCTTCAGGATGAAACAACGATCTATTAGTCATCTTAAATGACTATTTTTGCTTTTCATCAGTGTTTTTGATGCTAACCTTGAGGAGAGCCAATCAGTGTGCAGCCTTGGTCTTACATTTACCATTGACATGAAGTGGAATAATTATATGAAATCAGTTTGCAGCTTGGAAAGTTGGTTTCCTTTGTCATGTCAGACAATATTTCTTAAGAGTATCCATTTTCACATTTATAAATCTACCATTTATCCATACACTGAACATCGCTTCTACATCTATCTCAAGACAAAATCCAAAGAAAAGTTCAGTAATGTTATCAGTCCTGATCTGGCATCTCAACCTTAGTAATTTCCCACCTCCATAACATGGCTTATGGTGCCTTTTTTATAAATATTTTCATGGTAATTGTTCAAATTATCTTTCTTCCTTGGTACTGTGATTGCATAAATTAAAGCATACTACCAGATTGGTAACTAGGTTTTATGATTTTGCTGTTAAAATAGATAGATGTAACCATAAGTCATTTTCGAATAGTTTCTTTCATAACTCACCTGCAGAACTCACTTCCAGTTTCATGTTTTTTGCTATTGATGGTATTCAAAAATTTAAATCCAACATCACTAATCACTTCTCTCTTCCTGAAGCCTGTTCTTTTATTGTTTTATCTCCTCATTAACACTTTCTCACACTTTCATTAACCTCTGTGTCTGAGTGACCTTATTGCTTGGCATATGGTGAAATGATTAAAAACAAGTATTATTTCTGAGAGTGCTTTTATTTAATACAAATATTATTGATTACAATAAATAGTAATCAAGTAAATGGTAAGTATTTAAATAAAAATATGTCCAGTCACTCACTAAGAGACAGAATATTGTATATATGGATTAAACAGAATAAATAAATGAATTGTCATCTGTCAACAGATACAAATAAATATAGTAAAATGAAATCCCTATGGTGTCCTCTTGTCAGCTTTTGTTTGTATATTTGAAATAATCTTGATTGAAGATTTTTTTGTACCACCAAATTTGTTATTTAGGCAGTTTTCACATCCCCCTTCCCTAGATATCTTTTTCATTTGAAATTCTGAAATAAGACATTATTATTACACATCTGTAGAAGGCTCAAGAATACATCAGCCAAAATGTTAGGAATATAAAGCAATCAAGATTAGGAGAGTATAATGAATCAATGAGTTTATGTATGTATATAATTACTTTAAGTCTGTGACTTTGTTTTTTTTTTTAACTCTTCATTTTCTATCTGGGTTGTCGGAGAACATGGCTCTTCGCAGTACCCTATTTTTTGTATCATTTAGTAAGGTTTGTATTGCCAAAGTGGCAATACAATAACAGATGATGTGTGCTGAAGTATCTACAGCACAATATCCATGCTAATGGATATTAAGTACAAATAAGACAAACACAGAAAAGACAGAACAACAATAATTAGAAAGAGAGGAGAGGTTAAGCTGTTAGAGCACAGTCTGGTAATAATCGTCAATGACACTCTGAATCTCTGATTGCTATTAATCATTATTTATATAGCTTTTTCGATCCACACAGATTTTCATCTTTGAGAGTTTTAGAGGGGTGTCAGCTGCTCTTCAACATAAGGTTTGTTTTGCTGCCATGAATTTAAACAAGCTCATTAGGTAAGTTCTTTCCTATGGCCCACTTGCCTTTAATATGTCCTCTCAGTGTCAGATTTTCTAGGTCCTTTTATCTCATTATTTTTAATTTTAAGTATAAATGTGCTTTTTGATTCCATCTACCTAAAAATTTCCTTGCTACTCAAATTTGGTTCATGGGATTTTCAGCATCATTCTGGTCATAATTTGTCACCTTATGTCTCTTCTTCATCTGTGAGGAAATTCTGAAACATTCTCTGCTATAGAGAATTGATATTGCATAAGAGATTAGGTCTCCTTTCTTTGTTTCTAACAAAATTTTCTCATTTATTAATACTTTGCCTAACTTTTTAAAGGCATCTTTCATTATTCCAATTTTCCTTCTAATTTGAGCGTCACATCTTCTATCTTTTGTTAAAATAATTCCGTCATTTCTGCTATTCTAATGCTATAAACTGGATCAGTGAATAATCTTTTTAAGTTATCTTGAGAAATTGATAAGTTCTTCATTGTGTTTCTGTAATGTTAATAATATCTGATAAGATTACAAAATATCTTTTTTTAGACTAGAGAAGATGTGGCTTTTAGAAACTTTCTTCAAACAATTCTCTTCTTGCAAAAATGTGAGCAACTTAAACTTGGCCATCATGTGTCAGGTTTGGAGATAATTTCTTGTCATCCAGTTGTTTTGTGTGTTTTCCTAATTTTAGTGGGGGTTGACTTACTGTTGATATTGGCAAACACACTGACATCTTTTAAACACAATTCTGCACTTATTGGCAATGAAGTTACCCAATAAATCACCCCACTGTAGCACCTAGATTCTTTGAGATGCTGATAGAACACTGAATGAAAATTTCGATTTCGATATTTTCTAGGGTAAGCCCAGTAGATATTATTATAATAAAACATTTGACTTTCAGAGACCAAACTATTAATTGAAATTTATAAAATCTTACTTTTAAAACAAATTTTTTTCAGGAAAACCGATTTCTAGTCAAGTAGCTATTATTGCTCTTTCCAGTATTGACGAGGGTTTCTTTTCTAATCTTTTATTTGAACTAGTGTGGAATATTAACATGCATTATTTTCTCTACCAGTTACATGTGCTATCTGTTTTTATTGTTGTTAGAAGTACTCAAATGATGTGGTTTCTATTCAATGTCTGATTCTGTAGCAGCTATCCACAAGGTTTAACAGAGTGAGGTCTTCCCAGAAACTTCTAGCAGATCATCTTCTTGATGAATTTAAGCAAAAGAAACAAAGAAAAGAGTACTGGATTTGTATGTGATGGTCTTTAATATGGCTGTGAATGCTGAACAATATCATCGAAGATGAAAGAAAAACTAGAAGCAATTGTAATGTGGTTCTACAGAAGGGTGCTGCAGATATCATAGATCAAGCATGTGAGCAACGTTGAGGTTTTGAAAAGGATGGAAATAAAAAGAAAATTATTACTGAGCATCAGGAAGAGACAGCTAAAGTTCCTGGGACATGCAATGAGGAAGGAGGGCTTGAAGAACCTGATACTAACAGACCAGATAGAGGAAAAAAAGAGACAGGGGAAAACAGCAGATAATATATTTGAAGGACCTGTTCCGGTAGATGACAGAACGGGGTTGCATGGTGTAACAGGAGAAAGTGTGCTAAGAACCACCAAGGATAGTGAGATGTGGAAAGCCATGATCGCCTACACCTTGAAAGGAAAAAGGCACATAGAAGAAAAAAATAGTACTAGAAAAAAAAACACAAAAACAAAATGGAGTGACTATGGTGCAAGAGGAACAAAGAACAGAAGTTGTGGAGAGGCATAATCGTTTGTTCAGTTAAGTAATATCTAAACTTATTTATAAATGGAACTTTGTGTGTGTGTGTCCATTACCTATAGACTCCGAAACAGCTGAATCGATTTTCTTGAAAATTTACACAGTTGTACTATAAGCGGCTGCGAGTGTTCTTAGCTTGGTTTTGTGTTGAGGTACCCCCAATAAATATAGAAGAAGTGGTCTGATTTTAATCAAATTTGATACAAACATAGACAAAGACATAAGAAACGATATTCAGAAGTTTCAAGGTTGCAGTTCTTACAATAGTGCAGAAAATAGACTATATATAGATATAGAAAAGGCAAGATGTTTGTGTGTGTCTGTTTATCTGTCTGTATGTCCTTTATACAAATCCACAATTTCTATCCGATTCTCATCAAACTTCACACAAATATTCTTAGGCCGAGTCTGAGCTCCAGGACCATGGATTAGTTTTAAAGCTTTCATTACACCCGAACAACTCCGGGCTCTACTGCTAGTACATGATACATGCTTGAGCAATCGTGTCTTTCAATCCATGACTGAATAGACAGAATATTTGCCTGCAATTGGTTGCCATTTTTTAGCATCTCACCATTCTGAGCTGATACACATTACACCACAATTCACAATCCACTAAACTAGATTCTGAATTTTTGCTTTCATTAAAAAGACGAGATTCAAATATAATTTCAACATTTACCATGACCTTTATGTAGTCACTATATGCATGCCTCTGTTGACTCCCTGGCTCACCAAGTGTCAATAGAAAAATGCATTCTCTATTCAATTCAAATTCTCAATGCATATTTACAACACTTTATAAAATAATCACTTTATTTGAACTTTATATTTTTTTCTGTTTACTCTGTTTCTTTTGAAAACATATTTAACACTTCCAAAAATTATATCAAAGACAACAAAACAAAAACAGGGAATGTATACTTGTGTTTTATAGATAACAGAAATGCATTTGAATTGCTAGAAAAATATAATTATTTTGGCAAAGATATCAGAATAATACAGAATTTATACTATCAGCAAGCTACCTGCATTTAAATAAAAAATAAATTAAGTACACAAAAATAGAAAGTGATTTTAAACAATTATATTCCTTCTCTTTAGATTTATTCAATCTTTGCAACAAGACAATTCAAGAGAAGTAAAAGTCCAACCAGGATTTATTACTGTCGAGCATATCCATAACAGTATAAGATATGCAGATAACATATTGTAAGCAAATTCCAGGAACTCTGAGGCAAGGTAGTAAAGGAAAGTGTGAAAAAATAATTATGCCTTATTTCTAAGAAGATAAAATATAGGGTTTTAAGCAAGCAAAACAGCTCAAGATGTTTATCGCAAAATGGAGATGTCAAAATCAATCAGTTACAGAAATTTAATTATCTAGAAATATTTTGACAGCAGAAAATGTGACACCAATATCCAAAGGCACATTGGTATAGCAAAAGACGCCTTCAAATATCTTGAAATATTAAAACACAGAAACATATTTCTCGAAAAAAAAGAGTGCTGACAGCTATGCAATATTAATACTCTTATATGGTAGTGAATGCTGGACAATTTCTTCACAGATAAAAATGAGAGTTAAGACAACAGAAACATAATTCTACAGAAGGATGTTAAAAATAAAATGTCAACAACTGAAAAGCTTTAAGGAAAATGGAAATAAAAAAAAATGACTCAGAAAAAGATAGTTCATATTCTTGTGACACATCATGAAGAAAGAGGTCTTGGAGAGTCTGACTTTTCCGGTTCATATTGAGTCTGAGTTTGGGTTCTATTTAATGGCATATCAACACCTCTGTGGGTTATTTAATGCCAAAAAGATGGGGTGTTAAGGTATTTTTTAAATGTTTGATTATAGTAAGAAATTGATTTAGTCAGATTTTGATGAAATATTTATTTTATTTTAGAAAACTGAAGATGTCTTCTAGTTTTGTATTAAAAACTATATCACTGATAATACTTTTTTTTTTCAAAAATGTATTGTTGTTAATATTTTTCCTTCAAAAAATACATTTTTCTGTAAAAGTCTATTTTTATGTATATATTTGTATTAAAAGTTTATTATTACACTTTCATAGCATTTTGACCCTAATTTGGGGGTTAACTATTTGCCCATAGATGGAACCCTAACAAGTGCTACCACTCTGGGTCAGTGTGGATCTGGGAACAACAGCAATAAAAAGGTGATTCCATGCTCCTCACAACCTCCCAATCAGAGGCCTTGATGCCCGATGAAGTTTGCCATCATACCCAAGATCACCAAGTTCATATTGAAGACAAGAGGGGCATAGATGAAACAGTGAATAACCTACCTAATAAGATTCTGTAAAAGGATGACGGAGAAAAAATTGATTTGTACTGCAAAAAGAAACACATTATTTATATTGTTCAGACTGATGTCCTCATCATTATTGTAATATTTACAACGTTTCAGCTGTTGTATGCTCCAACTTCTTCAGGTGACTAGAATTTTTAATGTAAATATGTCATCAGAAATATAAACAAATAAAGAAACACATTAAGAATTACAGAAAGTAAGAAATTTTTGAAGAATCATGGTTGCCAAAATCCAAAAAGGACATGGCATATTGTAGAAAAATACCTTAAATTTATTTTGATTTGCTAATCATTTCTCCTACTTTTACCACAGTGTTCAAGAATGTGAAGGTATTGTTGAGAGCAGCTAAAGAAAGAAAGAAAGCCGTGGAGAATCATGATCACTCACATCCTGAGGAGGGATATATATAAAAACACAATCAAATGTATATTGGAGCAGCATATTTATCAGATGGTTAAAGTCAGCATGAGAATGATAGAAATTAAATATAGAAGATGATTGATTGAAAATTACTGCTTATATTTCAAGCACTTTGTATTGTACACGAATTGAGTAAAAGAGAAATAATTATTTGTATTTTCTCTGCTTTATTTGGTTAACACCAGCCAAAAAAAAAAAAGAATTTTAAATATTTTCTCATCTTTCTTTTTCTTGATGCTCTCTCCCTCTAAACAGAAAAATTGTTTATTTTTCCAAATTGACTGTCATTTTCAATTTTTTGCCAATTTCCTCCCACTTGAAAAATTCAAGGAATCTTTAGTTGTTTGTTTATTTTGAGTCATTTAGTTATTTGAGCTTGATCAATATGCCTGTGTGTCAAAGTGTGAGGGTTTAAATCAAAAACAGAGAAATAAGAGAAAACCAAATAAAATAAAAGGAAGAATAATTTTTCTTGCCATTATTCTTGTTTAAATGCCCACACAACTGCACAGAAATGAAATCAATTGAAATGGATTAATTTGAATAACATTATCAAACAACAATGTTTCCAGTACCAATATGAGACTGAGACTAGGATCAACATTTTTGCATGACTATTTTTAAAAAATACATTCTTATAAATAAAAAGATGTTTGGGAATCTGCTAAGGAGTATCTTTGCAGGTGAAGTCTAAGTCCATCAATCATTCAGGACAAATAGAACCTACTAATGGAATGCAAAGTTTTAAAGTCTCTCTCTTTCAAAAGAATGTTTACTGTCTGTTGAATATTGTTCTTCTCATCTTTAAAGTATTCTTCTTGTTCTATTTCATTATAAGATTTATTTTTTCAATCAGAAATTTCTATCAGGATTTTGCAGTTACTAACTTTGAAATTTTTTAATCAGAAAGAAATTATTAACAGTAGCTTTTTCAGTGAGAAAAATAATTTCTCACAACACTGAAGAAAAAAAAAATCTTTAATTTGGGATGCACAATTCAAATACATTTACAATGCACTGGGAAGCTTTTTTGGGGATGTTTATTTCTGGTGTCATTTTGGGATTCAGGCCTTTAAAAGCAAATTTCAAGTAACCAACTGGGAGTGATGATCTCTTGTTAAGCGTCTTAGCTCCACTTAGTTGAATTTAAAAAGATGTTACCTGAGCTTACATAGTCAGGATTATTTGAAATTTTATAAATGATAATGTTTGCTGTCAATTTGCAAAATTTAACAGATTAAACAATAAAATAAGGGATTTCAGGAAAGTATTTATTGTGAATGATCTAAATGAACATGGTACAGGAAAAAGAAGGATGCTTTATTTTCTTCTTTTTTTGCAATGATGTTTACTAAGTACAAGGACCAAGAGCCACTTGAAGTAGAGGCTTGCAGTAGAAGTGGCATAGTTTATCAGGATATGTAGGGAAGATAACCCTAGACTTGAACAGGTGAAGATAGTAGCAATTCAGGAAGCATCTTCTTTAAAGTCAGTTCCACAAAGTAGCTTAGATCTCAGCAACAGAATATGAAAAGAATGAAAGTGGTTGACTACAATATGTGTAGCATGACATGTCTAAGCTGTGAAGTTTAGAATTAGTGAAAATAATGAATGTAGTTTGTCTGAACACTTTCCATGGTAAGAACAATAGAGTATCGAGTGGGTTGCGATGATTCATTTGTGTGAAAGGGGTTGTAGTGTGAAAAATATTTCGTCGACCGCAAGCATGCACAGATACATTTTAAATCTTTTAAAACTGGAAAGCAAAAACTGAGCAGCCATTTTTAACCTGATCTGGTTCTTGTAAAGAATGGGTCAGCAACTCATTCAACCCTGCAGGCCAGATCATGTTATAATTACAGGTCGTGGGCTGGACAAAGGCCATTAATGAAAAATAAAGGAAAATTACATCTGCAGACTCCTGTCAACCTAAATATTTAAAACCATAATGAAAATAAAAGAAAATATAAAATTAAGAAACATCTGACAAAAATTCATTTTTTTCAAGGACCATCAAAATACTTCAAAATGAAAAAAATCAACCGGAGTGAAATGAATAAAATTATGACGTGCAGGTTTGAAACTGTTATCAAAATTTGTACCACAAACAAACCACACACATCAAACAAAAGCAAAACACACATACCCATACATACGAGTACAAATAGTTGCAAACATATACAATTACATGCGTAGACATGCTGTATTGTGTGATTGGGTTTTGATAGTGTTTTTGCGGTCATAGAATTCAAATTCGGTTGGGTGAATCAGAGAAAGATAAAGAGCAGGCCTTTTGTTAAATTTGAAAGCCTCGTCTCTCATGCTAATGCCTTCATGGGCTGGATCTGGCCCACAGACTGTATGTTGCCGATGCTTCTCGTAAAGATAGATAATTGAAGGAGTCAGGTACTTCAATAAGTGACACAAGGAACCAACCATTTTTTCAGAAGTTTTAGCAATGAATTGTATATACATTTCTACTTAAGGACTAGGCTGTTAAGGTCCCAGAAAGTGTTCAAGACATGGGGCCTTCTAGAGCGAACATCCATTCATTACAATTGGTGAAATTTCTGGATCACTAACAATGGAATATCACTAGTTTTTTTAATCATTTAATGTGACCAATGAGTTTACTAATTGGTCACATTTTTAGAGAAGATATCAGTTAGCAAGCTCTGTTCATCTAGAGATTTTGATTCATCTCAGCTGTAGCCAGTTAATGAACTCACAACCTTTTGGATCAGGCCAACGGATCAAAGTAAAGCTTTTATCCACTGAGCCATGTGTTTTTGAGGACCCAAAGAGTTATGAGTTCAACACCAGGCTACACCAAAGGTGAACAAAAATTAGTTGATTTAAAGGGAGATAACTGAGTGTGACAAGAGGCATGAGTCAAGGAGCAATTATCCACTGCACGGCAATGGACATCCTCCTATATGTACACAGTACATAAATGTAAAACAATTATGAACTCAATATAGTATGAACTGGAAAGGAAAAATTAGAAATAAATTTATATTTCCAGTTAAGTTTGTTGCATTCATTTGTCTACAAATACCCTATAAATCCATGTCTTTCCCCAGCTTTGGATTAAATAATAGGATTTTATCTAAAAAAAAACATTGTATATCTATATTTCTGAGATAAAATATTTTAATTATTTACACTATTTACATTGTTGGAAATCCTGTCCTTATCTTTGTTTCCATGTTCATGACTTTTCAGTTGTCGTACACTTCAACCTTCTTCAGGTGATTGGAATTTCAAACTGAACTCTTTATTTTATACATGCATAGGCGACCATATCTCAAAAGAGACATGACTGACTGGGCAGAAGATTTTCCCACATTACTTTCTATGGTAGACTGACTGCCAGCCAAGGCTATAGAAGCCAATATTTCTTGCTATTTAACCCATAGCTGGAGGGAGAAGTGACCGATTAATATCTTTCTCAAGGGTATTTGGACATAAATTAATGCAATAAATTCAACTGGAATTCTAACTTGGCTATCTGATTTCTCATTCCAACCCAATATCCACTGCACTATAATGCACATATATATATGTGTGTGTGTGTGTGGGGCAATTCTGCTTTGCTTGGTGTGAAATGATTAAAAAAATCTAATCTAAACTTATTTATAAATGGAACTTTGTCTCTGTGTGTGTGTGTGTGTGTCTGTTACCTATAGACTCTGAAACGGCTGAACTGATTTTCTTGAAAATTTACATAGTTGTACTATAAGCATCTGCGAGTGTTCTTAGCTAGGTTTTGTGTCCAGGTACCCCCGATAAATATCAAAAATTGATAATCGAAAAAAATCGGGTTATAAAAGGAGTGTTCCGATTTTAATAAAATTTGATACACTCATAGACAAAGACATAAGAAACAATATTCAGAAGTTTCAAGGTTGCAGTTCTTAGAATAGTGCAGAAAATTTGATATTGATACCAGGAAATCAAAATTTAATTTACATCCATTCATTTTTCTTTCAGTCTACAGTTTCACTTTAACTGGAAACAACTATTGCTTTTTAGTCTTTCATGTCAATATTTAAAGAGTCTGAGCTCCAGGACCATGGATTAGTTTTAAAGCTTTCATTACACCCGAGCAACGCCGGGCTATACTGCTAGTACTTTCTAGCTCTGTTATGTTATATTAAACACTGTTTTATTAACACCAGAAAAATATATATGTGTGTCTTTGCATTTATATATATAAACACACACATATGAACAAATATATATATATATATATATATATATATATAGATATAGATACATGTGAATAAATATATATGGCCTGAAGATGGCATTTATGCATGAAACAGGCAGTATTAATTTTGATGTCTACATGCTTATTCCTTGAATACTTTTACCCATAAAGCATAAGTTAAAACTATATTTAATTTTTTTACCAGTACTGAAGCTGAATTAATCATCTGTAATTTGGAATATTCAAAAATGTCATCTCCCATTTTTTTCATTTTTTTTGTGCATTGTTATGATTAATGACTTGGCAAAGAAAACTGGTAAGCTGATTTCTAGGTCTGTTACGTTTGCTTTTGCAAAAATACCCTTGAGAAAAATAATGAAAGTATTTCTTCTCTCCACAGTTATGAGTTAAATAGTTGAGTAGACTGGGTTTTCTCGTTGTTGTTAGCAACCAGTCCAGAAAACAATCGACTTTAAATCAACAATTAGTACATAGCTTTGTTTAGGTGCATACTATCGATTATGGAGTTTACAATTAAATATGCTGCAGTGTTGTGGATTCCATAATCTTGACTGAGGCCAAAAATCTCAAATAATATTCCAATAATGTTGTGTTCATATTAAAAATTGGCATATAATGTTATTAATTTTTTCTCAGATGATTTCATTCTTTGAATTTTCCTATTTTAATGATTATATAATTATATCTCACTTTTGTTAGCTTATTCTCGAGTTACTCTTAATGGAGAATCCATGTTAATGTGCTGAAAACCCCAAATGAAATGATCAAAGGCCACTGTTTCTAAAGTTTTTGTTTCAAATGTGTTATTGTTTTACAACAATAGATTTAATAATTAAGAAGTAATTCAACGATCATTCTTTCATTTCTGGTTGATGTTTACGACAATGATCTCAAGCTAGAAGTAATTTTCATCTGCCACTTCTCATGGCAAACATCATCCTCACATATTTTATTTAACCTATCTAATTCTTCTGTCCCTTTTTTCTTCTCATTTTGTTTTTGTTTAATGATTCATGAAAGCAAATTTTGGTTTCATTGTCTTCTGTCTTCTATTTCAGGTAAGCACTCTTGTATCTTCTATTCATTCTTGCCTTAAAATTTGCATCCTATGGCTCTAATGAAATAACTCTACTAAAAGGTAAGTCAATCCTTTCTTGATTTTGAAATTTTTTTAGAAACATGGAAGATATAATGCATTCATTTTTATGAATTATCAGACAATGCAAGTTAAAACTTATATAGACTGCAGAAGATTGAACAGTATTTATAAGTATAGTATTTGTTTTATTCATATGTTCTTTTGATGGGCTATGTCTGTTCAGTACACTAGTGAAGATAGCTCTCCACAACTTCCTGCTTTATTGCTAATTACCACTCTTCTTTGTCTCTCTTAAGGCTATCCACTTACACAACTTCATAATGCCGATTACTCACTGTTTCTTTTTGCTTCTCTTGCTTTCAGTACTCTGTCCGTTCGTGACGTAGGCAATCATGGCTTTCCACATTTTTCTATCCCTGGTGGCTTTGAGCATGTATTCTTTTGTTACACCGCGCAATCCTCATTCTGTCATCCACCTGATTAGGTCCTTCAAATATGTTATCTATTGCTTTTCCCTGTCTCTTTTCCCATCTATCTGGCCTGTTAGTATCAGGTTCTCCAGGCACTATTTCCTCATTGTGTGTCCAAGGAACTTCAGCTGTCTCTTCCTGATGCTCAGTATTAATTTGTTTTTCGTTTCCATCATTTCCAAGACCTCGTCATTGCTCACATATTTGATCCATGAGATAAATTTCAGCTCTTTTTATATTATTGCAAGCATAAGTTTTCTTGAAATCTTAAATATTGCTAATGTGTGACTTAAAATGTGATGTGAGATTATCAAGATTATATAGATATATACATTACAATCCTATCATGTTAAATACACCGGTTCCTGTTCGATCACCAAAGTTAAGCAATGTTGAACCTGGTCAGTACTAAAATGGGTGACCACTTGGGAATACCAGGTGCTGTAAGCATTGATTGATGAATGTGTGTTGTGGTGTGGTGGATGTCGGTGTGGAAAGGGAAATCAGTGAGCCAGGTTTCAATTCCAGTCAAACACTCTACATTCACTTATGCACTGGTATCCTTGGGAAAGGTATTAATCCTTCTTTTCCCTCCAGTTATGGGTTAAATAACTGAGGTCTGCTGTTCATGCAATCTGTGGCAAACTTCTGCACCGATTGTTTGTTATCAGCAGTTCCAAAAAGTGTGGATGGTGCTACACAAGCCTTCAGCACTCTAAACAATTCTTTGTGTAGCAGTCTAACAGAGACACTCATACGTAGAAATCAATGGGAGAGTCCATAAAATATGTGTCAACAAACATATATTTGCATATACACATACATACATCCACACTTTTTCTATATGCCATGTTCCTTCAGGCTATAGACAATCATGGCTTTCCACTTCTGCCTATCCCTAGTAGCTCTTAGCACACTCCTGTTACCCCACCCAAACCCTGCTCTGCCATTCACCTACTCAGGCTCTTCAGATATGTTACCTGCTGCTTTTCCCTATTTCTCTTTCCCTTTGTCTGACCTGTGAGTATCAGATAATCCAAGCCTTCCTTTCTTATCACATTTTAAGAACTTCATCTGTCTTTTCCTGATGCACAGTATTAATTTCCTTTTTGTTTTCATCCTTTCTAAAACCTCATCATTGCTCACATGCTCAATCCATATTATCCACAGCATATTTCTGTAGAATCACATTTCAGCTGCTTCAAGTTTTTCCTTCATCTTTTAAGTTATTGTCCAGCATTCACTTCCATATTGAAGAACAGACATCACATAGCAATCCAGTACTCTCTTCTTTGTTTCTAGCAAAATTTTCTTGTCTTTTAATACTCTGTTCAGCTTCTGGAATACATCCTTGGCCATGCCAATTCACCTTCAGATCTCAGTGTTGCACTTTCTGTCTTCCAGTCGAACACTTTCCAAGCACTTAAATTTTTGTACTTGTTTGATTTTATGAGCAAAAGAGTGAATTTTCTTTGACATTTGCTGCACCTTGTTTTTTTCTCTCACTGTAACCCCCTGTGTACTAGTGGCAGTCCTATCTTACTTAGGATGAAATTAAATAAAAAAAAGCCCTATCCAACTTAGAGCTGTTCAACTTGATGATCCCAATCATGAAGTGGTATGTTTGGCCATGACTGGTCTGCAACTGGTGCTGTTTCCCAGCTAGGTGTATGGCAATTTCACATGCCTCAAGCTCAGTGTTAGGACAGCCTTGATGCAATATACTTTATTCCATTTGTGTCTTTGAAATTTTCTTACCTCCAACTCCCACCAAGATATCTACTAAGAGAAAATTGTCTTTGTCTACTTGTCAACCTGCCAAGAAGGAAAGAAATTCTATTGATCTCAACACAAAAATGATGGCACATGATGAATTTCATTCATATTGTGAAATTTATGAGGAGAAAAAGAAAGAAACAAATCAAAGTTCATCAAGTTTGTGAAAGAAACAATTTTTCTGTCTACTACAAGTCCTACCCCAGCTAATAAGATGTTTTGTCTTTGTATTTTGGTATATTTTGCAACTAAAATATTTTCTCTTTTTTTTCACTTGTATTTTGGTTTCTTGTCTGTTTAGTAAATAATAAACCAACCTTACCGTAGTATGCAAAGTGTGACAAAGCTAAAAATAATAAACAAAACACTGCATAGAGAGGGAATACAAATGGTATCAAATGTAAAGAAACCATAAAAATTATACTTCTTCTATGTGCTATGTCCCTTCAAGACATAGGCGATCATAGCTTTCCACGTCTCCCTATCCCTGGTGGCTCTTAGCACACCTTCTCCTGTTAACCCACCCAAATCCCACTCTGCCATCCACTTGCTTAGGACCTTCAAATATGTTATCTGCTATTTTCCCCTCTCTTTTTTTTCCTCTATCTGACCTGTGAGTATCAGATCCTTCAAGCCTTCCTTCCTCATTACATATCCAAAGAACTTAAGCTGTTTCTTTCTGATGCTTAGTATTAATTTCCTTTTCATTTCAATCCTTTCTAAAAAAATCATTGCTCACATGCTCAATCCATGATATTCACAGCATCCTTCTGTAGAACCACATTTCAGTTGCTTCAAATTTTTTCTTCATCTTTGATGATATTGTCTAGCATTCACTGCTATATTGAAGGACAGATATTGAATAGTAATCCAGTACGCTCAATGCCTAGCAAAAGATAAAAAAAAATTGCAAAATGAATTACAGGTCAACTTACAACCTATGGAAGTTGACAAGGTTGCATATTTGTGTGATTGTATATGCAAAATGAAGATAGATGTATTTTGGATTCTGCTATGAATGTTAATTCTTTTATGATAACTGGAGTGAAACAAAGTTCGTAATACGTATTGAGTATGTCCATCTTCTTCTTTGGTCTAGACATTATGGTATGTAAGCATAAGTATCATATTCATGATCAAGCTCAAGTTGCTTTTTATCTCTTAGCATTCATATATTTTTACTGAATTCATTTTTATGTGTATATTGAAAAACAGAGTCCATCATGCATTATAAAACTAGAAAAATATAGTATTAACATGCGAAATCTAATGTCAGAATTCAGATTATTTTTTTATATTACATGTCCGTTTATGAGTTGAGCAATCATGGCTTTCCACAACATTCTGTCCCTTGTAGATCTCATGGCTCAAACAATAAACGGAAAGTTTTTACTTAATTGCTGGAACGTTTACAGATGGTTACAAAATGTTTCTTCTTTTTTTGGCTCAAAAGAGAGTATTTTTATTCTAGTTAAGTTGAGCTTAACTAGAATAAAAATACTCACTTCTTTGTCAGCCTTGTACAGAGTTGGAACAACCAATGAAGAAGCTTGACTGACTTCATCTGGTGAATTTAATATTCCCTTGTGGGAATTTAATTACAGTGTGGTTCTACATCTTGGAGGAAAGAGGAGAAAAAATATGAGGAATGAAATTTTCACTTTTTTATAGGCTTTAATAATGCCAGCAAATGAGGTTAGGCAAAAGCAAGTGGATATTTCTGATTCTTGTACTACTAGCAACATGGGAAAAAATATTTCATTTTATTTTCCCACAGAATACCTCAATTTACAACCTATCAGTTGTAACCAATCATGGTCATGAGTTGACATCAATCTGTAATTATTCCAGAGATATTTGTGTGTATGCAAATCTATTTCAGAAAGTTAAAATTGAGTAATTTATTTTAGATAGTACTCAAATTCAAATAAACTTTGTGTTTCTTTTGAAAAATGATATCTTGTCAGTAAAAGTTGATTTTTCAACAAAATAATAATGTATGAGCAAAAGAGTGAATTTTGTTTTGGTGTAAGTATATTATGAAAATTGATTCACAGTCGATAAAAATGAACTTTTAAATATAAAAAATATTTTAGCAAATAGATTTTCTTTCATTTCATAAAAGATTATAGGCAGTTTTTTTTTACATGGAGAAATTAAATGAAAACAAGGCAGTTAGAGAGAATATAAAGTATTTAAGCAAATCCTGAACTTCCACCTATCATAATGGATAGGCGTTCTCTCTAGTATCTGATTTCAGCTACTCTACTCAGCTCAGTCAAAAATTGAATATTGCTGCCATATCTGGGCTGCAGTTTCCCAGTCCTCACTTGGTACAATACTCTCACTACTTTATTTTGCTTTTTTTCCATGGCATGTGTTCTGATGAGCAAAATTTCTTAGTCCCACCAGCCATGATTTTAATAAACGAGACCCACTATACAAGGAAGAATTATCCTCATTTCTTTTATATTCCATTAGTAAGAAATAATTTCCACTTAGACCAATTCTTTCCAGAACTGCTGGAAAAAGATCCTGACAAGTTGTTTTTCCAATCACTACAATCTTGATTTTTTCATGTTTTGGGTTAAATGATCTTTCCTGAATAAACTCATGAGCTTCACTTCTAGCCTTTTTTATGCTTATACAACTCCATGTAGAAATGTTCTACCTTGATTGACTCTTGGGATCTTTCTAACAGGTAAAGCATCTCAGTACTCTATTACTATTTCCGTTAAAATGTTTTGAGCTCTTAATAACATATACAGTTAAGATCTTTGCTGTTTTAATATCTCTGGCCTCCAAAATAGCCTGTAAGTGTCATATTCCTCAAACCCTTCTTCCTCATTTTTTATCTCAGTACGATTTAAAACTTTTTAATGATTGCCTTAATATAAAAGTTGAATAAATCTATTGAGAAGTTGTATTCTTGTTTTATATCTCTTTGCATTCATATATATTTACTGAATTCATTTTTTATGTGTATATTGAAAAACAGAGTCCATTGTGCATTATAAAACTAGAAAAATATAGTATTAACATGCGAAATCTAATGTCAGAATTCAGATTATTTTTTTATATTTCATGTTTGTTTATGTGTTGAGCAATCATGGCTTTCCACAATATTCTGTCCCTTGTAGATCTTCGCAATGTTCTTCCCTTTGTCAAACTCCCTGCCCATGCCACCATCCATTCACACAAGCTCATCAGGTAGGTAACACCCTGCCTGCCCTCATCTTTTTCCTATCCCTACTTTTTTTTATCTTGGATTGATATTCTTGTGTTTTTTTTGCAGCTGTCATAGTTATCTTCTCTTAGCTGCCTTTCTTCAGGGCTTAAATAATATACAAATGCAAACAATCTTCACTTTTGACACTAATAATCATGATATGATTCCTGTACCTTTATTGAATATATCTATAAGCAAAAACAGCTGTCTCGAAGAATGCTAGCACAAAGAGCTATTATTTGGCAATTACTAAAACATTGGCAATCTGATGATTTGAATTGTAAATTCAGAGCAGTTATCAGAGATTTATATGTCAGTGAGTCCTTCTTACATAAAGGAAATGACAGTAGACTACGCACTTAAAGTGAAAATGATATGATGTAAATGGTTGGGCAATATGACCTCATTCCCATCTCTTCTTATTTCAAGCCTCAATTTAGGGCAGAGGTCAAAGCCAACTATAAACAGAAGTAATAAACACAGGTGATGCAATCAAGTCATCATGAACTGAAGTTAGAATTCAAATAACCAGAAGTGCTTTACACCTTGGTGTATACAGAGAACAATAAAGGTGTAAGTATTATAGCAATCAGCCAGTGAGAATTATGACAACGTAGGTGACAAGGAAAACAACAGTTACGACAGAAATTCAAATAATATGAGTTGATGGTGCTTTATATAATATGCAAGAATGTATTTTTATTGATTCACTCAGATAGCTGAATGGAAAATATTGAATTATAACTGAGAAAGTTGGCTTTAATCTATTGGTAGTACGTTGTGGTGTAAGGAATATCAACTCAGAATGAGAAAACAGAGCCGAGTTCAAATTTCAGATGAATTCATTACATTCATGCACAAATACCCTTGGGAAAGGTATTAATCCATCTCTTCTCCCTCCAGCTATGGGTTGAATAGCAGGACAGATTGGGTTCTATAGCTTTGGTTTCCAACTACTCAACCACAGAAAGAAGTGGCAACCTACGATGGGAAAATATTCTGTCTAGTCAGTCATGGATCAAAAAAAACATGATCGCCCAAGCATGTATCATGTTTGGCACTTAACTAACTGAATGAATGAGATTTGAAAATCAGCCACAATAACAAAATGCAATTAAAACTTTTAAACCATATATGATTTCAACATAATAAAGCAATATTTTCTGGGCATCAAAAATGTTAATTCTGATTATCTGATGACATTAGTAGAATTTAGTATTAGTCTGTATTTCTGAGATGAGGTAGTATTTACACTATTTACAATATTCAGACTATTGGCCACATCTTTATTATCATTTTTATGTTTCAGCTGTTGTACGCTCCAGCCTTCTTCAGGTGCTAGGAATTTTTAACCGTACCCTTTATTATGATCACTGGGGCATATCATTCTCATTTCTTGTAGTTTTGAGTTCTTTCCTTTTAACTTAACTCTCTAACATACGTTTACCACTTCTTTAGCTTAATATTGAACTTAAAACACTTTGGGTCAAGCCACTAGAGCTAACCAATGTCTACAGCCACTGGACCATGTGTTCTTGAAGACAACAACAAGTGAATTTCTGAGACTTATAAATTCGACTCTGGATTCGTCTGGAATCCATACACCCGATTTCCCATCTAGAACTGAGGCCCAATTGAATGACGTCCACATCAAGCCCTTGCTGATTTCTAGCATAATCTCAAAACTGGACCCTCACAAAGCGAGTGGTGGGGATGGAATCCCAGTCATAGTTTTGAAGAATTGTGCCCCTGAACTCTCCTCTATCCTTTCTAAGCTCTACAACCTCTGCCTCTCTTCCTCCTGCTTTCCTGCCTGTTGGAAATCTTCTTCTGTGGTTCCAATATTCAAGAACACTGGTGAACCATTGGACCCTGCAAATTACTGCCCCATCAGCCTTCTTCCGATCTTCTGCAAAGTGTTCGAAGCCATTATCAATGCTGAGGTCGTTCAGCATCTCACAGCCCACAGGCTCCTCTCAAACAAACAGTTTGGCTTCTGCTTCACCAAGTCCACTGCTGACATGCTAACAACCATCACCGAGTATATATACCAGGCTCTCAACAAGAATGGTGAAGCCCAAACCCTCGCCTTGGATATCTCTAAAGCATTCGACAGAGTATGGCATGCCGGCCTTCTACGGAAACTGTGAAGCTATGGCATAACTGGACTTTTGTTGGATTTAATTCAGTCATTTCTCTCTAACCGCACACTGAAGGTGGTATTAAATGAACATGCCTCCCAGAACTACCCTACAAATGTGGATGTACCCCAAGGCTCTATCCTAGGTCCTACGCTCTTTCTAATCTATATCAATGATCTCCTGATACCATAAGATCACAAGTAGGCATGTACACCGATGATACCACAGTTTACTCTCGCCTCGATCAAAAATCTAGTGTAGGTGACAAGGCGACACTCGCTGCCAAGCTTGAGAAGGACCTCCAATCCGTGGTGGATTGGGGTAAGAAATGGCTCATAAAATTCAACTCTTCCAAAACAAAGCTGCTGTCATTTAACCACCACAGACAACCACACCTCCCTCCTATTAGCATGGAACAGGCTTGCCTCCCAGAGAGTAAATCACTACGCCTGCTTGGCCTGACACTCTCAGCAGACCTCAAGTGGAACGACTATGTTGAATCCAGCTAAATCCGCAGCTATGAAAGTTGGCTCTCTGTGCAGGGCCCGGAAATTCTTTCCGCCTGAATCTATCCTGCAATTATATAAATCCACCATCCAGCCATGTATTGAGTACTGCTGCCACATCTGGTCGGGTGCCTCTTCTATTCTCCTCGGGGTTCTTGATGAAGTACAGTGAAGAATCTGTAATGTGATTGATACCAACTTGGCTGACTGCCTGCAGTATCTCTCTCACTGGCGTGACGTCGCTTCCCTGTGCCTCTTCTATAAATACTTTCATGGCTTCTGCTCTGACGAACTTAAATCATTGGTGCCCCCAGATGTGAATTTGCATGAGATACTAGATTAGAAACTAGGTCCCACCCTTTTACATTGAAACCGATGAAATGTAACCGCAATTTCTACTCCAACTGCTTCTTTCCTCACACTTTGCCCCTGTGGAATTCCCTACTGCATGCTTGCTTTCCCGAAGGCTACAACCTCCAGGAGTTTAAATGTAAGGTCAATAGACACCTCCTAACACATTAACTCACACCCACTCTCTCCAACTCTCTCCCTATGTACACCCTAAGTCGTCTATCACCCTCCTTCTGACATTTCCTATACCCAATCCCTCTATGTAACCCCCTGCGCTATAGTGGCAGGGAATGCCTTGCTTGGGGTACCACAATTAAAAAAAAAAATCTAATGCTTCAGTACCCATTTTTTATCAGAGTTCATATTGCAACTTCTTTTTTATGTTAATGACCTCAGCTAGTGTTTTTTACCAGAGCTCATATTGCAATCTTTTTGACACTAATGATTCTCTTTAACATTCAGTATTACTGGTTCCTATATTGTATTCACTTCTATGCTTGTTCAGCTTAGAAGATTTCTGTAGCCTAGCTGATTCCTCAAGTTTACGTAGTTTCCAGTGGCGTTCTCTATCTATTATTTCATTTTCATCCCACAGGGGGTAGTGATTCCATTTCTCCCAAAATATGTGGTAACTACATCTGATTTTTCTATATTTCCTTGTGTTATGCCTTTGTGATGTTCTTTTAGCCTTACCTTAAGGAGGCAGCCTGTTTCTTCTTTCAATAATATAAATAATGTTAGTAGAAATTATTTTTAATTTAGATTTAACATGAGATATGTTTGCATTGTGATAGATTTAGAGTGAATAGTGGTACAATTTGTATTGGATAAAGTTGCCATTAGTGACAAGCTTTAGTGGGAGGCTTTATGGACATATGTTTATAAGGATTTTTGTTTTTATTTTGGTGGGATGAACTTGCGACACAAAGTTTCTAAATATATTTTTGATATACTCTTTATATACATATTAATGATTTCATTCCAAATAAATCAATAAAAGCAATGATAGAATATGAGGTAAAAAAAAAAACTATTAAAGAGAGAGAACTAAAGAACAGGAATTAAGTGAACGGTGAGAGAAAAGAGGTGGTTAGCATAGAACTTATGGGTTCAACTGTAAAGAGATGTGACCTTAAAGCCAATCTAGTACTGATCTAGAGGAAAGATAATCAGAGCAATTACCGTGAATGTATTTACAGAAAAGGTAGTGTGATGCTTCATTACAGCAGTGGGAAAGTTTCTTGTTGCTTTTAACACTATTTTTCTTGGTTTTTTTCCCAACCTTGCTCTGCCATCCCCTTGCACAAGCACATTATAAATATTTCATGCTGCTTCTCCCTGTCTCTCTTTCCTGCTATCTGTTCTGTAATTATTAGATTCTCTAAGCCCCTCTTTCCTCATTACATATAGCAGAAACTTCAGCTCTCTTCTTGATGTTAAGTGTAAGTTTCCTTTTAATTTACATTGTAGTACCCCCTTACTAGAGGTCAGAAATAATACTACCAAAACATATTAACTTTGTTTTCTTCTCCCTCCTCTTCTCCAGGTGCTTCCACCTAGGTCAAAAACTACTATCCTAGAAATCCCTTCATCTCTCACTCCCTCTCTTTCTCCCTCTCTGGCCCATCCCTACTGACCAACAACTAGTAGCAGTTCAGCTTTTTTTCGTTTCTCAAAAGATTTCACACCAGCTACATGTGCTACTCCTGCTAGCGGACATTTTAGCCAGCCATGAGGGACTCACACAAGAATGTAGACAAAGTTAAATAAAGTTTGTTTTAACAGGTTAATATTGTATTTCTTAATTATTATCCAAAACATACTAGGTACAAATATTACAACATTCTCTCCAAAACCTTGTCATTACTCACATGTTTGGTCCATGGTATCCTCAGCCTCCTTCTGTAGAACTAAGTTTCTGTTGCTGTGAGTTTCTTTAATGAGATTTTTCAGTATTCACTGCTATACAAGAGAACAGACATCACAGTCCAGTACTATTTTCTTTGTTTCCAACAAAGTCTTCCTGTCTCTCAATAGTCGGTCATTTTTCTTTTATTCTTTCACATTCAAGACCTACCGTGAAAATTGTAGGTTTTCTTTAATTTTTGTAAGGTGGCAAACTCAGAAAATCAGCAGCACACTCCACCCACGTCTATTGAACAGGTGTAGAGGCTCATCCCTTGTTCCCTGTTTAGGATGTGGTTTCCGGCTTTCTCTTTTTCAATCTATTCATTCTTACATAGCCCCCTGTGCACCAGTGGCCTTACTGCCTTGCTCGGGGTCATATGATTAAAAAAAAAAAAGTGGGGAATGAAACAATTATTTTCCCTACTGTAAGTTTCTGATTATTCTAATGTTTTTTTCCAAATATCTCAAGGTTGTTGAGCATCTCTATCAAGTCATTGTAGTGTACTTTGTTGAATGCCTTTGCATAGTCTATACAACGCAGTACACATCCTTCTACATTTGTATTGGTCTTTGATAACATTCTGACCATAAATATTGCATTTCTTGTTCTGGTGTCTTTCAGAAACCTACACTGTTCTTGTTGTATATCTGGCCTGATTCTATTGCATGCTTTATTCATCAAAATTTGGATGAGGAGTTTTTTTATGTGGCTTATTAAGCTGATTGTTTGGGTGAGTTCACATTGCTTTGTGCCTGGCTATGAAATTTGATCTGCTTAGTTTTCCCAGTATATTGCCACTGTTGTAAATTTCATTCGTTATTTCAGTAATCCTTCTAATGCTAAAGTCGTCTAAGGGTATAAGGATCTTTATTACAACAATATTTTCTACTGCTTTGTTTCTATTTAATTTGACCAGTGCAGATTCCACTTTGGTTTTTAATATTTCTGGTCTGTGAGTTTTTTTATGCATTGCCAGTTACTCTCTCTTTTTGCGGAAGAGATCTCTGATATATTTGTCCCATCACTGAAGTTATTTTTTTCGTTCTTTAGTTTGAGAGTTGCATCCTTAGATTTTATGTACCCTGTTGCTAAGCATATCTTTTGTCTTGTTAGTTCCCTTATTTTTTTTTTTGCATATTTTTTATTTTTTGTTTAGTTAAGAGAAATGATATTGTATTTAATGTGCTTGACCACTTTTTCTTCGTTAGTCTTGTAAAGTCATATCAATCAATACCAAAGTCATCAAACAGACTGAATATGAGCAATTTTGTTCTTGCCTAAAAGGGATTGTTTATAATTTCTACTATTTAGCTATTCAAACTAGTCTAGCACTGTAGTCATCAAGCAGAATCTTTCACAGCTTGCCTGAAAATATTTTCATTCAGCTGCTATATTTATTATCAATTGCACTTTAAGATTAAAATTTCATCTGGACTTTAAAAAATCAGAAAAGAAAAAAAACAATTCTCTCGAAAATTACAAAATTCACCTGGAGCATTTCTTTGCCAAGAAAGTTAAAATATTTTGGGAGTGGAGATTTATGAAATTGCATGAAAGATGTCAGGATAAAATAGAATAAAATATTAAATAATATAAAAAATAAAAATATGTCTTTCATTTTTTATTTAATCAATCAAAAAAAACTTCCCGGTCATGCAATGTAAAATGTATCTATTAAGAAAACTAAACTTCAAACATAAATTAACAAAGCACATTGTAAAATTACATAAACTAATCAAAATATACAAGTAAATAGAAAAAGATAAGAAAAATCATGTTTGGTATATATTCCCAAAACAATACAATAAAGACTGAGGCACAAAATATTTCAACGCAGAGATAAATTGTTGACTTTGTGACAAAATAAATTCAACATATATGTACAATGAAGATAAACCAACAACTAATGGTTCAGCACAATTTTTTTAGCCAAATTTACCAAAAGTACACTTGAAAATCTTGTGAGCATCTGAATAATTTATATAAAAAGTAGTTTGTGTCACCAGTAATACTTCAGGTCTGAGAAATTTTTAATTTCTTTTGCTTTAACTATTATGGAATCTTTTTGAAAGAAGTAAGCCTCACTAGTGTTATTCAGTAAAAACATTTTCACCTGTCAAGAGGATTGGTGATTATGTAAATCAAAGAAGCATTAAGAAAACTATGCAAAACAGTGAAAGTAATGCTTATGGACAAGTGGACAAAAGAAGGATTGTTACAAATTCCCTTGTGACAGCTGATTAACTAAATACATTGTGGAGATTAACTCCACCTTATCTGTCAAGAGACTCACTAGGTGGCTCAGTTCAGGAATAAAGAAGAACAGGACAAGAAAATCTGTTCCTCTTACTTTTTTCATGAAAGATAAAGAAAAAACTTGAGGCAACTGAAATGTGGTTCTACAGAAGGATGCTGCGAATCTCATGATCGAGCATGTGAGCAATGATGAGGTCCTAGAAATGATGGAAACAAAAAGGAAATTAATACTGAGCATCAGGAAGAGACAGCTGAAGTTCCTTGGGCATACAATGAGGAAAGAGGGCTTGGAGAACCTGATACTAATAGGCCAGATAATAGGGAAAAAGAGACAGGGAAAAACAACGGATAACATATTTGAAGGATCTAATCAGGTGGATGATGGAACGAGGGTTGCACGGTGTAACAAAAGAATACATGCTCAAAGCCACCAGGGATAGGAGACGTGAAAAGCCATGAATGCCTACGTCCTGAAAGGACAGGGCAGCTAGAAAAAGAAGAATAGTGACAACAGAGAGTACTTCCCTTTGCATTGTGGACATTTTGTTTCTGATTGGCTGTGTTTTAAATTTCAGACAGCCACATAGAGCATCACATATTTTCTGACCACAGAGACTATTTTTTTCTTTCGTAATTCAGCTTTCAGTGGTCACACATGTATACTTCCTCTTTCCTTGAACTTTAAATAAAAATAAATATGTAAAATTCCTCCACATGCATAAATTTACTTATTTTGAAAATGTATTCAATTTGGTTAAAAATATTCAAATTTTTACCATTAAAAGTAGTATCTACATATCGGTGACCAACAACTACCTCATCCATTAGAATCCTGTAACCCCACTAAGTTACAACAGCATGGCTTTTTGAATTATAGATGCCATGAAATCTGTATAATATTTATGTTTACTGTCAATATTGTGGTGCAGCTCATATAGCTAATGGCAAAAATTGGAGATATATTCTTTTCTAAAAATATAGTTAATTCAACTAAAGAAAAATTATGAATATTGATTGGTTGTTTCCTTTCCAAATATTTTTTATGTTGATTTGGTATTCAAGATAAAATTTCTGTTAATGAACAGTGAAATGAAAAATATATTGTAAGTATTAAATATTTCAGAACCTACTTTGAAGAATTTATAAGCTAGTTAATTGCATAGATATATAATTTGTTGTCTTGGATACCAACTGATGTATAAACCGAGGGCATGCTGACATGAAAAAAGTGGCGTTATTTAAGATTCATATCAGTGCCTAAAGAATCTTCTGTTTAATGAATTTACTTTTCTCTTATATTTTTGTACAGGTTAATATATATATATATATATATATATATATATATACTTATCGCTATACTCATTTCGAAAAACCCTCCGAGTACATAAGTGGAAGGAAAAAATGGTAATAAAAAAAGAATGAGCTAAGCACTTGAACATCAGTCAAAAAAAACCCGAGACGAGTAACCTAAAACAAAAAAGTGCTCAATACGCAAGTAGAGCAAACAAAGTAAATAGCTAACCTAAAGAGCCTAACAAACCTGCCAAGGTTTCACCTAATGGATCTTCAGGGAAGGTTGGCCAACCTTCCCTGGAGATTCGTTTGGTGAAACCTTGGTAGGTTCATTGGCTCTTTAGGTTAGCTATTTATTATATATATATATATATATATATATATATATATATATATTTATTTATTCATGAAGTGATGTATTGCTTCAGAATGTTGCTGATCATGGTACTCCACAATTTCTTGTTCTTTGTAATGCCTACTACAGTTTGTTTTTTGACTATTTTTCCTAAGCTCTATTCTGCCAATTTGTTAGAGAGTTTATGCACTGCTTTCCTCTGTCTTTTTTGCTTCAAAATGTTCTTTGTGTATCAATATGCTGTGAAATTTCAACTGTGTCTTTGTGATTCTATGTATCCTTTTTGTTTCCATTTTCTCTAAAATTATTAAAATAATCACAATGACCATGGCCGTATCTGACTACCAAGCACACCAGGCATGGAAAAATGTCTTTATCAGAAATCATACTGAACAATTCACGAAGAAAGAAAGAAAGAAAAATGAAGAAAAACATCCAAATGAAAGCAGTAAAAATCTGTTTGTTTATTTCTTAATTTTTGGAGAAAAGACTGGTTATACTCAGAAAGTCCGAACCCGATTTCCTGCTTTTGTGCACATTCTGTGCCTAATTTTCATTAGAATAGACAAAAAAATTAGCAAAAATCATAGTTTCTGGAAATAGATGACACTGATGATGTCATCACATTGTCAACTAATAAATCCAGCCAATTTTCTCTGTGCCCGGTGTTTTTTTAGCATCTGCTACGGCCCTGACAATGAGAATGGTAGTAATAATTTTGAATTACTTTATTCTCCTACCAACAAGATACAAATAGAAAAATACACTTGGTCCCTGGCCACATGCATAAATTTACTTATTTCAAAAATGCTGAATTCAATTTGGTTAAAAATATTCAAATTTTTACCATTAAAAGTAGGAGCTACATATAATGCTAGAGAAAGTGACTTATGTTCTCGGGCATCTGCCTGTGAAAGTTGTTTTATCATTTAATGAGACTTTCCATTTCTACTCTACAAAACATCTTAATCCTTCACATGCTTAAAACATGAAGTTCTCAGCATCCACCTTGTAGAACCATGTTTCTGTTGCCTCAAGACACTGCTTTATCTGAGATAATATTGTCCAGATTTTAGTGGAATAACACATAACTATTCGGGACTTGATAGTGATATTAAAATGTACAAATAGTATTTATGATTGTTTGTACAAGTAAGATGAATCCCAAACAATACTTTTGCAATCTTATCTGTGCTTTGTTGATAAAACATAAGTATTATAAAAGCTAACTAGATTGTGTTGTCAAAAAGTCAGCAACAAGTGGGCCAGTATACACACCCAGCCTGATTTGATTACACTGAAGCATTTCTTCATATCTAATAAAGAGAAATAAAAGTAATGTAAATTAAATTTGGTAAGGAGTCGTCCAGAATATGTGAGACAAAGGAACAACAAATTCAGAAAGTAATAGAAGTACACAAAACACAGATGGTGATTCAAGTAAATTAAAAACAATTCAACAAAAAAAAAAAAAAAAGAAGACTTTCTAGCACAAAAGTAAAGCTTTTACGAATTCTATTACCAGTTGCAGAAAGTTTATTGTATTTTCAACAGATAATTCAATTTATACTACATTGTTTTTCTTATTCCATAGTTAAGTTTGTAGATACTGAATCAGTGTAGAAAAAGAAACATGTCCAAGATGATAGACTTGTTCAAAGTCTATTTAAAGATTGAATTTCTTTAAAGATCTAAAAATATATATTTTTTTTATTAGTATAGGAAACATTGCATAGATATATAATTTGTTTTCTTGATATATAAACTGAGGACTTGCTGACAAAGAAAAAGTGCCATTATTTAAGATTCTTGGGTTCATATCAGAGCCTAAAGAATCCTCTGTTTAATGAATTTACTTTTCTTTTATATTTTTGTGAAGATTAACATTTATATATAAATAAATATATATATATATATATATATATGCTTCATGCTGAAAAAGGAAAAGAACATTTAATATTCATCAGTTGCTCTCCTTGGCAACTCTTCCACTGGAAAAGGGGCAGCTTACCTAAAAGAGGCTCAGCAATCATTTTAGATTAGCCACACAAGTGGAAAATGAAAGAGTCTGAATAAAGCATTCTCTATTCATTATGTGTCCAAGTTACTTTATTTAAATTTATAGTTATAATGTGTATGTATATGTGTGTGTGTGTGTGTGTGCACAGGCATAAATGAAATTAAATGTTCAGTTATTTTGTCCTGACTCTGAATTGATTTGAAAACTGAATTTATTTGCAGAAATCAAAATTTTCTTGATAGATTGTAGGCATGAAAATGAATACATTTTTACAGTTCCTTTCCTAATTTGTGGATATAATCTCCATAAAACACAGTAGAAACAACATAAATAAATATTTTAATTTATTTATCACTATCAATACTCTACCTCTTTATATAAAGCACTATAATGACAGTGACTGCATTCTTAAAAATGTTATCTTTCCAAAATATTCTTGTCAACCATTTTATTTTGGTGAATCATAATTTTTGTTATATAACCCTAACACATGTTCATATGGAAAATAATATTAATAGTAATATATTTATATATATATATATATATATATATATATATATATATATATATAAAAGCTGAAAAGACTTATCATTACAACTTCGTTTTTCTTATCAAAGTCACAAGCTGTGTATTTACAGAATTTGAAGTTAGAAAGAAAAGACATTTGAACCTTTTTATTTTGTCAATTAACCATTATTAATCTATGTTTTATTATTAAGCCCTATGTTTACTGCAATCTGCTCAACTCTAAACACATTAAAGTCTAATAATTTACTAGATGACACTTTTTGTTCTGCGGTAATGTGTTTTGCATATATATATATATATATTATTTTTTTTAATCATGTCACCCCAAGCAAGGCATTCCACTGCCACTATAGTGCAGGGGGTTACACAGGGTGATAGACAAGTTAGGATGTACATCAGGGAAGAGTTGGAGAGAATGGGAGGGTTAGTGTGTTAGGAGGTGTCTATTGACCTTACATTTAAGCTCCTGGAGGTTATAGCCATCGGGGAAGCAAGCATGCGGTAGGGAATTCCACAGGCGGGAAGTGCGAGAAAAGAAGCTGTTGGAGTAGAAATTGCGGTTACATTTCATCAGTTTCAATGTAAAAGGGTGGAACCTAGTTGCCAATCTAATATCTCGTGCAAACTCACACCTAGGTGGCACCAGTGATTTAAGTTCATCAGAGCAGAAGCCATGAAAGTATTTATAGAAGAGGCACAGGGAAGCCACGTCATGCTGGTGAGAGAGTGACTGCAGGCGGTCAGCTAAGTCAGTATCAATCACATTACAGATTCTTTACTGTATTTTGTCAAGAAGCTTGAAGAGAATAGCAGGGGCACCCAACCAGATGTGGCAACAGTATTCAAAACATGGGCAGATGGTAGATTTGTATAAGTGCAGGTTAGATTCATACAGAAAGAATTTCTGGGCCCTGCACAGAGGGCCGACTTTCATAGCAGCGGATTTAGTGATGAATTCGACGTAGTCATGCCACTTGAGGTCCACTGAGAGTGTCAGGCCAGCATTCTGAAATGTTTTCAGTTTATCCATTTCTCAAAATCTGAGAAGATAATGCAATATCAGATTTATTTTGAAATCTCTTCTTGGCCGGCTGAGAACTTTTCAGCAAATGTGTTTGTTGGTATGCATGCACACACGCATTGCTGATAAACATTAAATTTTAAGGTATGCTCTTTTTATTAAAAGTACTGAATATCAGGTTAATAGTGAACATAGATATTAAAGTGGACACTGAAGTCAACACAGTGTTGAAACATCCTGTTTCATGGTTGAACATAATATTCAGGACACACACACACACACACACACACACACACACACATATATATATATATATATATATATATATATATATATATATATATATACACACACACACATATATATATATTTATACATAAACAAACTTTTCACATTTCTTTTTGATTCAGCCACAATTAAAAATGGATTGGCCTTGCTCTTAGAATGGAAGGTAGTTTAATGCCAAAAATTCTGATGTAATTTCTTCATGGTGCCCAAAACTTTGGAAGGCCTCTGCTTTGTTATGAAAGCAAACTGAAGTACAATCTCGGAGCAGCTAAGATACCAGTTGACTCCTTCAAATTGTCTTCTTTAGATTGAATGGAGTGGAGGTCAACTTGTCATTGTTACACTGAAAGTTTTGAATAGAATTGCCTCCAACATCTTGATGCACTTCATTTTAAAACTAAAACTTGATCTTTCATGCCAATTTATCCATCTGTGGTGACATTTAAGTGTCCAATTTGTCATTTCTTCTGCAAATCCAAGGTTGGTTTACACTCTCCATAAACACTCAGAATCTGGGTGTGCATCAGAGATTCACAAACAGTTTAAAATGCTCTCTCTGCAGCCTGTTATTCAAATCCAAGACAGGCTTGATGATGCACATTAGACATAAACATAAAACTCGATGTTTTATGTACAAAACGAGTCGAAAACTTAGACATCAAAATCTACAAGAGAGTTCATCATACATTAAATTTTAGTCGACATAACTACTTGATTTAGTTTGTAGACAAAGTATGTTTACTTAACAGTAATGATTTTTGTGATACAGAAATCTAAATGCATGTAAAAAGGGTGCCTTTCAAAAATAAGCAAAGTATTAAGAGATGGGAAAATAAGATATCAAGAGAACCTGCAGATAACCTACTTAATACATTTATGAGAATGAATTGAAAAACCAGAACAGACGGCGACAGTGAAGGTGCAAAAATTATTTCATGTAACAAAAAAAAGTTGTGGAGATCCAGAATAGCCCACATGTGAAGGGATATGGAATACAAAAAAAATTCGTATTAAGCTTGTATGTATAAATAAATAGTAATATACTACTTCAGGAAATGGATGCACACATTTTATGTTTATCACTTTAAAAAATTTGAATACTCAGGAGTCAGATGTTTGAAAGAATTATTGGACTATGACCTCCTTAGTAGGCCAAGCATAGAAATGTTATGGGAGCCATCAATAAAGAAAGTGAAATGACAGAAAGGCTTTAGTGATAGAAGTTGTAGAAAAGAGAAGCCTCAGTGAGTGTAGTCAAGCATAACAAGTGTTGTTGCTGCTGCTATTTAACAGGTTAAGTTCAAAGTTTTCCACTGAGAATTGTTCCACAAAGCAATAGCGTATTAAATAGAAATTTTGGTTCATAAATTTGATGACATAACTTAAAATAACAACAAGCATTCATATCTAAGATTATAATTTAGATATTTTGTAAAAGTTGTTAAATGCAAATATTCATGAGGGGGAATTTCTATAAATATTTTAAGATCAAAGAACTCACTATGAGCTTATTGAATCATTAACTGAAGAATTATGATGCATCAGAAGTTTCAGATAGGAAACTGATGACATTTTCACAGATTAAATCTAGTGTATATAATTGTAACGTCTACTGGTATTTTTTGAAGTAAAGAGGAACCATTTGAACAAAAGAAATCTTAATGCATCTTACATTTTATACAATTTTTCATAGGACATCCTTATACTAGAATCACTCTTAATAAAAATATACAGCATGGTTCTGTATCAAGTTACTTTAAGCCAATTTTTTTTGTTGGTCTAAGCAAAAAGAATTATATAGAAACATTGCAGGGTCCTGGGCATGATGGCAAAATGTATCCAGCAGCAAGGTCTCTGTTTGGGTGGTTGTGAGGAGCATGGAACCACCTCTTAATTGCTGTTATTCCTAGGTTCACTCTGACCTGGAGTGGTAGCACCTGTTAGGGTCCCAGCTATGGGCAAATAGTTAACACCCAAACTGGGATCAAAACACTATGAAAGTGTAAAAATACACTTTTATAGAAATATATACATAAAAATAGACTTTTATAGAAAAATATATATTTTTGAAGGAAAAATATTACCAACAAAACATTTTTTAAGAAAAAATTATTAACATACATTTTTGAAGAAAAAAAAATCATTCTCAGCAAAATATTTTTGAAAACAAAACTAGACATTTCGAGTTTTTTAAAATAAAAAAGAATAAAAACAAAAACTTTTATTAAAATCTGCCTGTCAACCTTCTTACTATCACCAAAAATTTTAAAAAATACCCTAAAACCCTACCTTTTTTTGGTATTAAATAACCCACAGAGGTTGGTATGCTGTTAAACAAAACTCAAACTCAAAAAACACTATGGCAGAAGTGAACAAAAGCTTTAAGAGTTGAGTTAAAGGGAGATAATTGATACTGGTAGATGCATAACTTTTCAAGCTTATAATTAAAGATTACATGATGAACTCTCTTTACCAGGAATGATTGACAACTTTCATTTAATATTTTCTTCCATACAGATCTATTTTCTGTCAACATTTCTCAACTCTCACGATCAGTACAAAAAGATTTAAAATTGCTTAAAAAAAATATTCTCTTTGTTTGTTTGAACTCGAATCTCCAATTTTTCATTTGGAGATCTTATCCATTGCCCTGTAATACACATCCACTATGAATAAAAGATATCAAAATCAAGCAAGTTTAATGATTGAAATATTTAAGTGTTTAACAGAGGAAGTAAAATGAAATACTGGAATCTGAAGGTACATTGGAAAAGTGAGTGATGCCTTGCAACTGCTAATTATTTTAAACAAAAAAAATCATGAGAAATAAAAAAAAAAGCATAATGAAATGTTACATAATATTCAATGATGTGTTATGTATATCATATTGCTCTGCATAGTACCCATTCAGTTTTCTGTATGGATCTATCTCTTAAATAATCCAAATTAAAAAGATCTATTTGGATTATCCTCTCTGTTTACAGATCTGACATCATTAACTATATGTATGTGTGTGTGTGTATAAGCAGTTACTTTCCCCTCTATCTACCACTACTAACCCAGTAGTCAAGCCACATCCCTCCCACTACCATAGAAGAATTTACTACTAAGATGCCACTAGTTTAACTCTATAAAAGTCAATATCCCCCAACCCCTTCCTTTACTAGACCAAGCCTCTGGCATTAGAATTTTTCCTCATTCTTTGTTTAAACAGGGTTGACAATGCATGTCTTAAAATGATATGTTAAAAATGGGTATTTCCTCTCTAAATTTTATCTGAATTTACAGATACTGATGCCATTTCGGTTGGGTTTCGAACCTGGGTTAAGGGAGCAATTGGAGTCTAACCGTACTGATGAGCTGTGATACAGCGAAACAGATCTGTCTGTGGATGACAATATATATATATATATATATATATATTATTATTATTGTAAGCATATATATAAAATATACAGATATTTTAGGTTTATTTGTAGAACCATAAGAGTATATACACATAGATATAAGCACCTTCTTCATAATATTAACCTATAAATTTAAGTGCCTAGACATAAAAGCATATATAACAAGAAGACAGGTTTGTCTATCTTCATTTTACAGTCCTCCTCAGTCTTTTGAACATGACTAGAGTTTTATCCCTTGTTTCTTGTTTTGGATTAGCTTACCCATTACTTCTCAAGTCTAATCACTTTCTTTCACTCTCAATAACCCCTTACTTCTGATTTGTCTTGCTTTGGATGAACTGGTTAAAAAGAGTGCATGTGGGCATATATATATATATAATGCTTTTCAGACAATTTGAATAGCTAAAAGATGAACTCTAAATATACTGATTAGATTGTGGGTAATCAATATTTGATTAACAGATTCATTTTCTGATTTCTGGCAGAGACAGTAATTTCATTTTGTAATAATCTGATGCACATTATCCAAATATTAATGAAAATGCTCATCACTCTGGTACTCAAATATTGATTACCTGTAAACATTATTGTTCAACATTTATATGGTAATGGTCATGTGATAAGATTAGCTATTTCCTTAAACATTTGGAATTCATTGGCCTATTAGTACTGTTTCAGCTGAAATTTAAAAAGCCTTTTTCTTAAAAGAATTTTATGTGAAAATAGGTTTTTTCTTAAGTCAAGTAGCTATAATCTCTTTTCTCCAGTATTTATGGGGGTTTTCTTCTGATTCCAATCTTTGCGGAACAATCTTTCGGAACAATCTTTGCTCTCTGCAACTTTTAGGCAGAAGCACACAATTGCATTCTGGGATTTCTTTTTAGCCAATAGAATATGTAGTGTTGGACTTTTAGTGTGCATATATATACTGGGGAGACAGCCATGGGATAATTCATTTTATAGTTCACTAATAGAAGGCTTAACCAATCAGGAAGCTCAAAATATTCAATGTGACGTGTATAAAAGGCAGCTATATTTTTCCGAGTATTGCCGATCTGGTCCAGTTCAGTAGAGTGTCTGATTCGGGAGTTTTAATTTTTGAGTTTGTTTCATTGAACAGATTACGTACTGACGTATGCTCTATTTCCATAAACTATGACAGACATGGTCAACAGATGCCAAGTGGATACTCTATAGAATATCCTCTTGCACTATGCATTATGTTATTATGTAACATCCGCCATGCACTATGGCGGACGTTATCAACATGTAGAATACATTTTCACACATTTTAAATCTTGCTTCTATTTTACAGCTGCTGATTGACTAACACCAAGATTATTGTTTTGCAAATTCTAGTGTTGGGAGATCATACAACAATGCTTAAAAATCATGATTCATAATTTCCTGTGATCTACCTCAGCATGGTTTTTTCTCTCATGTAAAATTTAAACTTCATAAACCAATCAACATGAGTACTACATCCAAACTTTTTTAATCATCTTCTTCACTTTTAGAGCTTTTATGCCCAACTTGTGAAAGAAACAAAAATGCAATGTCTGCCATTTGAGTTTTTCATTTCTTTTTGCTGGTCAGTCAGTCAGTTAATTGCCATATGTGATACATGCTTGGGAGATCATGTCTCAAAAGTGACAGGGCTAACAAGGCAGAAGATTTTCCTGCAGTTAAGTGCCATTACTTTCTACGGTAGATTGGTTGTCAAGAACCCAATCTGTTCTGCAATTCAGCTCATAACTTGAGAAAGAAGAGATGAATTAATATATTTCCCAAGGGTATTTGTGCATAAGTGAATGAAACATATTTAAATGAAATTCGAAATTGGAACTCTAATTCTTCTTTCGAGCTGATATCCATTAAACCACAACTTATCCAGGCTAAATATGCACTGAGTTTTAAATATTTAAACCCAAAATCATATTTACTTTTCAAAACAATAAAGGCTGACAACTTTTGCCTATACATTATTTATTAGATTATAAAAAAAGTAACTCATACTGGAATAATGTTTCACAGATTGTTTCAACATATTATTACAAGTGTTTTTGATTTTCAGTTGATGCTGTATATCTGTGGTCTTGTGTCAAAGCAAATCAAGTTTGATCGTAAATATTTAGTTGTGGGACCTCCCCTTTTTCCAATGATAATGAACTCGACGTGAGTATACATATACCCCTGCCACAGTGAGATACATCAGTTATCATAAAGTTTTGGACTGATCCATAAGATACCAAAATATACCTAAGTTACACAGAGAATATCACATCAGCAGTTATAGTAGCTCTGAGCTCTGCTCAGCCAGAATAGTATTATATGGATATATTAATTCCAGCATGGCTTCACTTTAAAGTCTTGTATATATATATGTATGTCTTCCTTACGAATAGTATTCCAGGATTACTAACCTACATTACAATTTGTATCATTACGTTTAATATAACCTATTTCTCTATCTCAAATATCTATTTTGTTGTTCATATATTTTGTGTGGTTCTTCACCCGGAATCCACAACATATCTTTTTATATTCTTGCTTTAGATACACACAGACACACACACACACACACACACACATATATATATATATATATATATATATATATATAGTCTGTAAATAAGATACGATTAAATATGTGTGTATGAATGATACACTGGTGAAAGAATGTTCTCTATCTACTTTCTTAATGTTCTGTTGCAAGGAGGTGACATATTTTGATCTAATCTCTATTTAAAACACCTGCTAAAGTTTTATTTTTAAAGCATACTTTTCAGTTTTCAAATGAAAATCAATAAAAAAATTAAGAACAAAGTTTTGCGTTCCAACTGCTGTTATTTTTCTTTACGATTCTGTTATCTTTTTAACAGGCAAAATATTTGAAAATGTGGCCATTTTTTCTTTTTTAATCACTGAGTAGCACACAAAGTTTCAGTCAAAAAGTTTTTGATAATGTAAGCCATTTGCTTACAAAGAAACATTCAACATTCAGTGAACAAGCAGCTTCTTTCAGCTCAGCTAAAATTTATAAAGTATTTTTCTTAAAACAATTTTTCAGGAAAATAGTTTTTCAAATCAAATAACTGTTCTTACTCTTTCCAGCATAGATAGGGGCTTTCTTCCTAACTTTTTGTTTGAATTAGTGTGGAATATCAACACTTTGATTATGGTATTTTACCATCAGATTACATCATGAGGTTAACTATTTCCATTCAAGAAACATTGTGATTTAATTGACATATTTCCTTACCTGTTTCTCATACACTAAATTTCACTTGATACATTTAGTGTAGAAATTCTTACTGTATACACAATAAACAGAATAAAGTGCTTACTAAATAATTGGTGCTATGATATTCAATAATTCAAGAAAAGATCAAGTGACTTATCTGGTTAACTGACTCAAGGGTTTTGTGTCAAAAGTTTCATCATGCTCTTTGATTAGAGCTTTGGTAAATCTATTGAACTTAAATCAGATCTAATATTTATATATAAATATGAGATATAATAATAAGTTCAATAGATTTGTCAAGCATGATGAGTGTTTTGATGCAAAACTTTTCAGTTGGCTAGCCAGATGTGTCACTTGAATTTTTCTTGATTTATTAATCAAGAAACTATCTTTTAAAAGCTACTCACTGTGCAAACTTTTAAGTTAGCTCCTTCAGAGAGCTTACTGGGACTCTGGCTCAAAATTGAAGGGGCAGCTTGTCCATATTAAAAAGCAGCAATGATAATTTCAAAGAAATAACATTGAATTCCTCAGTTCACTCCATGTAACTTCAAAACATCATTTTAACTTTGATTCATGCTTTAAATCTAATTTGAGCTGAAAGTCTAATTTAGGCCAAAAATTGAGTTCTTTAAATCAAAAACTCTGAGGAACTTTAAAACTTCACATCACAAAAACTCTCAGTTTAACTCTGATTCCTTGGCTTTTTAAAGAAATAAATTTATTTCCTCAATTCAGAAAGTTTTGGAGATATTTTCAACTGAATTTAAAATGAAATTTTTAAATTTACCAAGTTTCTGTGTTACTTTAAGCTCAGTAAAAATAAAAAGCTTTTAAAATCTATGATTTTTTTTTTTCAGTCATTTTAACATTTGAATTCTTAATGGTTCCCTTCACTCTGAGACGCAAATCCTAATGCTGGATACTCAAACACTAAACAAAGGGCAGATTTTCAATACCAGAATTTCAAAAAGGTATAACATATCTCTGTCGAGCAAGTGTCGCCTGAATTAGAGGAGTTTTAAACATATCAACAGACAAAATTTGCTGTTTATTTGTTTAGGATATATACATATATACTAGTGGAACCCGTGGAATTTCCACAGAAGGATAATTTTACTTTGTCAGACTACAAATGATAGTGACCTCTTCAATCATAAAGGTATTGGATAATAAAATTACGATAACACAGAGTTTAATTTTATTAAAATATCTATAAAAGTTATGTCCATAGAAGCAACTTTACTATAATCTTATATTAAGCGACATATGCACAGACCATTACCAAAATACTAAATTCTATTTTGTAAGAAATTTTGAAAGAGAAAATAATTTTTTTGATCACTGAAAAATCATGGCTTCTGTGTCCATTGTAAACAGAAAAGACCAATTGAGTAATGGTCAAAGGTGTAGAGGCCAGAAATTTTGTTATTAGGTTACGGGATACGACAACAAATTTACCTATTTTTACTATATTGTACAGTACACACACACACAATTACTGCTACAAACACCAGCTTAAGCTGCTACTGCTACGGTAATGTTATAGGCTCTCTCCTTTTACTCTCTCTTTCTTTATTACTCTTCCATTTGGCAAAGGTGAGAGAAAGGCTGAGGAGAGTAGCATTTATAAAAAGATAGAAAGGAAGAAAAAGCTTGTGTAGAGAGTAAGTGTGTTATTTTTTTTCAGTGGTGTAACGGACGGAGGAAATAAGTAACTAAGGAAGGAACAAGCAGAATTATGATATGATATGAGAGAGAGAGAGAGAGATCACAAAACATTTTTTTAAATACAGTTTCAGTAAGATTTCAATATTTTATGGAGTATTTTTTAACCTCACACTCATCCCTCTTTCTCTCCACAGGTTTGGGATATTTTTTGTGAAACTTGTTAGCTTTAATTTTTTTTATTTTTCAGATCCATGTCAATGACTGTTTTCCTACAAGATGATTAAAAATTTTAAATTTATTTTCTTTTAGTCATTGTTCATTCTTTCAAACTTAAAACAGAAAGAAGATTCAGTTCTAAGCAATGAAGATAAAAAAAAAACAAAGAATGTCTGAAAAAATTAAAAAAGTAAAAAAACTTTGAGAACATTTTCTTGAAGATTTGGGAAATGAAGAAATACTGGGCACTAAAAAGGAAATGATTTAATCAAAGATAAAATGAGAAACAATCCATTTATAATATTGCTAGACTTTCTTCATTTCTACATTTTTATTAAAAAGTCGTAAGAATTGAACAAACAAAAAATGATGAATAACTAAAAAGTTGATGGTAAAATAAAGAAAATGCGAATTCAACATGATTTAGAGTTAAGTCAAGACTTATTTCAGTTCAGTGTCTTTCTTGTAAATCATATTGATCAATATCAGCTTAGAAATTTTTTCAAGGTATTGTCTTTTCTGTCATTTGCTGATAAAAATGGGGATAAAAATATTTCTCTGTAATGCATTATAATAAAAAGGAAACACTCTCTTGATATTTCATGAATTTTTTATAAAGACAACATGCATAAAGTACTTAAATATTTTTACTCCTGCCATAAATATCAATCATCACAGTCATTAAATATAGATTATAGAACTATAATAAATTCTATTTGTTTCAAATGTATAAAGATCTTTTGTACCAGAAGACCTTTCATTTAATTTATATCACCATTTCCTTTATGTTCATTAATCTAAGAAACTGATAAATTTTTCTTCGGTCAGTCAGTTTAGTGCCATACGTGAAACACGCTTGGGCAATCATGTCTCTCTCGAGACATGACTGACTGGGCAGAAGATTATCACGCAGTAGGTTGCCATTGCTTTCTGCAGTAGACTGGTTGCTAGCCATGGCTATAGAACCTAATCTGTCCTGTTATTTAACCCATAACTGGAGGGAAGAGACGGATTAATACCTTCCCCAAGGGTATTTGCGCGTAAGTGAATGCAATGAATTCAACTGGAATTCAAACTCGGGTCCCCGATTTCTCATTCCAAGTTGATATCCACTGTCTTACTGAGCAGAATTAGAAAATATTTTTACTCTTCTTATAAATATTTTTATCCAGATATATACAACACTGGCAGTAAAATGCCTTGCTTGGGGCGACATGATTAAAAAAAAAATTCTCTTTAAATCTTCAAGACATTGGTGTTGAACAACAAAGCAATATGTGGCATTTATTTCATGAGATGTAAAATATACAAATTTCATGTCTTGGATAGATAAATATTATGGGCATGTATTATATTGAGTTAGAATTCATTTCTTCATGTCAGAAAAGATGACATTGAGACAATTTTTGTATAACAGTTATTTTTTAAATAGTCTTTTTGCCAATTTACATACCTCAGAAATGAATATTTATGAAACAGAGAAAACATTGTATGGGAAGAGGGAAACTAATTTTTGGGAGTTTTGTTTGGTTATCCTGATCTTGGGTAAATTGGCATGTCCGAGGACACATTTCAAAAAGCTGAGTAGAGTATTGAGGAACCGGAAGCTTTTCTTAAAAACAATGAAGAGTACTGGACTGTTATGTGATATCTGTCCTCCTATATGGCAGTGAATGCTCGTAAATTTTTTCAAAGATGAAGGTAAATCTTGAAGCAACAGAAACGTGGTTCTACAGAAAGCAACTGAGGATTCTATGGACCAAGTATGTGAGCAACAAGCAGGTTTTGGAGAGAATGGAAGCCAAAAGAAAACTTACACTGAATATCAAGAAGAGACAGCTGAAGTTTATGGGACATGTAATAAGGATAGAGGGTTTAGAGAATCTGGTACTCATAAGGTAGGAAATAGAGACAACTCTTAAAGTTTGGTATTTATTTTTCAATTTCATTAGCTTATGAATCATGTTAGTTGTTTAGATTTTGGGGTAATAGCGTTTTAGAGAGCATAATATTAATATTTTCTCATGTTTGCAGGAAATGTGTGGGTGGTGTAATGGGTAGTAGCTTAGCAAAAGATTGGAGCACCAAGTTGAAATTCCTGTTGTGTTCATAACATTCACTTACATGTGAATGCTCTTAAGAAAAGTATAAATCCATCGACTCCCCACTAATAATAGATTTAATAGTTGGACTGTATTTTGAAAAATAGTTGTTACTCAATAAAAATATTAATGCACAAAATATTATTATTCTTATAAATATGTTTTAGTTTTAAATAATCCAGAAAGTATAGATAAACAAACAGTAAACAAATCAGTTAGACAGAGTGTGATGGATAAATTGTTGTCTAAATTGCATCTGCTTTTAACAGATACATCTATCAAAATTTCACAAAAATATCTTGAAATAGTAAAAAGTAAATTTATTCTATAAAATCGCCATTGGCTTCAACATGGCCTCCAGGTGATTTAAAAATTTTCTGCATGTTTCTTGAACAATCTCGTTAATTAAGTTGCTGATCTGCAGTATCTTCAAAATCACCATTAGATTCATCCAACTCTTTCCAAATCATCTGCACTGGCCTCAGATTGACACTCAGACACACTGAAATTTTGTCCTAGATCTTCTGGGATAATGACAGGCAGTACTGCATGCCGTTTCCAAATTTCTGGCAGAATGAATTGCATGGTGGTGCTCATTTTCTCACAGATGGTACCAAACTGACCCAACTATACTGTGCAGTCAATAAAATCAAAAACAAAAAAATGTGCATGTGCAAAATTTATAAAATGCAGAATGGCGACAATTTATCCATTGCACCCTGTATGTGCCATGTATTTTTAAGACATAGGGGATCATGGCTCTCTAAGATTTCCTATCTTTGTTATCCATGATCCATTTTTTTTTACTGTCATTCCCACTCCATGGTATATGATCTGTTTACGATATGATAGGTTATTTGCTTGTTTCCCTCTTTTCCTCAGTCGATTCAGTGAGCATCAAATTTACCAAGCCCTCCTTCCTCAGTATGTAACCCAGAAGTTTCGACTGTCTATTTCTGATTTTAAATACAAATTTCATTTTTGTTGCTATTTTCTTTAAAATATCATCATTGCTTACATACAATGTAATACTCTTTTAAAACTAATTGTATCCATCTTATAATACAATCTAAGTGTGTGTGTGTATATATATATATATACACACACACACACTCACTCACACCAGTCAAACAAACTAATCTTATTTTCTTAATAATAAAATATCCCATTGTTTTGGTAGTAGAAGACATTTTTCGATATCAATAAGCAAACATGCCTCCTGATACCATCACAATGGAATATCTCACTAATAAGTAGGACAAAGGTTATAATTTATTTTATTGTTTTCATGCAAGTTTTCTTTGGATATATTTACTTTTAAAGATTTTACATCAAACATGCAAGTGTTTTTTTTTATAATCGTCTCACCCCAAGCAGGGCAGTACTGCCACTGGTGTGCAGGGGGTTGCATAATAGGAGAGTGAAGAGAGGAGAACAGGTCACAGTAGGTGTCGGAGAATGGGTAGGAGAAGTACGAGTACATTGGTATAAAGAGAACTGTGTGAGAGGAAAGTGTAAAGTGAGAAGAAGGAAGAGAATCAAGAAGATAAGAAATGACAGATGATGTTGCATTTAAACTCTTGGAGATTGTAGCTGTCAGGGAAACAAGAATATGGAATGGAGTTCCACAGACAGCAAGTGTGAGAAAAGAAGCTGATAGAGTAGAAGTTGTGGTTATACTTGATTGTTTCACAGTAGAAGAATGGGATCTTGTTGCCAGTCTAGTAGCTCGAGTAAATATGCACAGGGGGTACCATGAAGCTAAGCTTAACGGAGCAGAATATGTGAAAGTATTTGTAAAAGAGACAGAGGAAAGCCACCTCTCGTTGGTGAGAGAGAAACTGGATTCAGACCGCCAGATCAGGACCAATAATATTGCAGATTCTTCTTTGGATTTTGTCAAGAACCCCAAGGTGTACAGTAGGAGCATCTGAACAGATATGACAGCAGTATTCAATGCATTGGTGGACAGTAGATTTGTAAATGTGCATGATAGATTCGGACGAGAAAACTTCCTGGCCTGACACAGGGACCCAAACTTCTGAGGAATAGATTTAATTGTTCAATGTACTCATTATTCCACGTGAGGGCAAGGAGGCTCAGTGCCTTGCTCTCAGGGAGACTAGAATGATACATGCTGATGGTGAATAGGAAAGATGATCAATGGGGGTTAAAGGATAGCAGCTTTCTTTTGGAAACTTTAACCAATAGCAAAATCACTTAAATATTTTTATTGTTTTTTTATATTACAAATTATGTGGCTTTATAGGAATCATTTGAAAACTTTAACCTTGAAAATGTATTTTTGCTCATCAAAAAATATAAATAATCAAAATTGTACGTTTCCATTCCAGAACCTTTAAAATAAATAGAAAAATCGATTCCAGTTGTTTTATTTTAAATACTTAAAATTTTAAACATGAAACATTTATAGAAATTTACACAGGTCATTAATGGACATAATCATATTTGATAACAGTTGTATAAGGTTTATTAACTTCATATATTTGTGCTTGCAGTGATCATATTTTTTTATTTATAAAGTATGCATATTATATTATATTTAACCAATAACAAAACATATAGAACTGTTAGGCTAATTATATAGAACTTGTTTTAAAAGGAAAATCTTTTTTGCTTCAAATGGCAGAAGGAAAATGTTACAAAAGAAGACATTGAACTAAAATGGCTAAGAGGCAATTTGAAAAATAAATCATGGTAGTGACTGAAGCTCTTCAGTTATAAAAGTTCATATAAATGTTCCCTTAAAAACTGTTTGGTTAACATGACATAACCTAAAAAATGAATTTAAGCTTTGTGGAAGCAAATAAAATAAAAATGATTTTTTCTGAATAACATTGAGAATTATAGAAATTCCCTGTCAGTTATTACTGCTTTTAGGCACAAACAAAATTAATTTCACCCATTTCTTTAAATGGAAAATTTAAAAACCTTACTAATAACTGCATACAAATTACGATAACATACCATGCAACTTTTTATATCATTGCATTCAATCCCAGAATGCATTTGAGAGCTTGTTCATTGATTGGCTCATTTGTCAAAGCAGAGCCAATAAAATACTTTAGTTAACAGCTTCAAGGTTAAATTCAAGATTGATTGTTCAAAGATCACAGCATTATTTCCTGGTTGATTAATTATAAAAAGTTCTTAGAATTCTTCAGTTTACCATTTTCTTGGAATGTTCTTTGAGGTGATTTGTTGTTCATCTTTGATAAAAATTAATTAATGTATAATTTTAATGTTTTTCTTTTTAATTGATGGCCCTTAACAGTTGAATAGCCATACCATATAATTTTTTATTCTTTGATTTACTTTCAAGAATTTTTTTCACTAAAAATCTTGGAGGTACACTGTTTTTATGTGATGATTTTAAATCTTCTTATTTTGTAAATTTGAGCATAAACTTGGTTATCAGTTTTCAGATCTTTTAGAAGAATACAAACATGTATTGCTAATAATAATAAAGTTTTTCTGCTATGTATCTATCATTTTTCTGTTATCTATCTCTCTCTCTATCTATCTATATATATCTTTATTTATCTGTAAATTCAGATAAAACTTAGTGGGGAAATGGCCATTTTCAACATGTCATTTTAAGGCATGCATTTTTCAACCCCTTATAAACAGAGAATGAGGAAATATTCTAAGCCCAGAGGTTAGCTTAGTTAAAGGAAGTGGTTGGGTTGTATTGGTTTTCATTTGGTTTGGCTGGGGGGAAGGAATTTTGTAGTAATTTCTCCTTGGTAGTGGGAAGTATGTGGCCTGACCCTTGAGTTAGTAGTGGTACGTGGTGGGGAAGTAACTGCTTGGCCAAATATAATTTTTTTTTTTTTTATCAAATTTATATTGGGATTAATTGGGGAAATAAGATGATTATTGTAATTTATACTTATTTCTATGGTGACACATACTTATGATTTTCCTTCGTTTGTTTATGAGTATTGAAATTTTAAAATTTTGATCTTTTCTGTCAAACATTGATTACACCTATCTCTTAAGCTATTAGGGGTTCTAGCCTTGCCTATGAGTTCCCATTTTATCTGGGGATCTAAGTTAATTTCTTTTAATTCCCAGTATGTTCTAGAAAGGGCTGGTTGGTATCTTAAACTGAGGTTGGTCAAGGAGTGCCTGTGGGTAGAATACATATATATGTAAGTTGTGCTATATAGGAAGGCAAGATAGGTATTCAGTTAGTTAAGTGTCATACATGATATATGCTTGGGTGATCATGTCTTGAAAGAGACATGATTGATTGGACAGAAGATTCTCCTGCAGTAGGTTTCCATTACTTTCTGGGAAAGACTGTTTGCTGACCAAGGCTATAGAACCCAATTTGTCCTATTATTCAACCCATAGCTGGAGGGAGAAAGGGTAGATTAATACCTTTCCTAAGGATATTTGATAGTGAATGCAACGAATTCAACTAGAATTCAAACTGGGCTCTCTGATTACTCATTCCAAGCCAATATTTACTGCACCACAAGACACATGCAGTGAATACCTGAATAAAATAGATGAGCTGCTAAATTTTCCTTCTGTGGCACAGTATGCACATAATCAAAAAGAATTACGATGATTAGTCTGAGTATTATGTATAAAATGAAAAATATTTTATTTTTTTGTTGATTTACTACACAAAGGTTAGAATCTGCTTACCTTGAGTAATTATTGATGATACATCAGTCAGTTAAGTACCATATGTGATACATGCCTTGGGCAATCATGTCTCAAAAGAGACATTACTGACTGGGCAGAAGATTATCCTACAGTAGGTTGCCATTGCTTTTTGTGGTAGACTGATTGCCAGCCAAGACTATACAACCCAATCTGTTATATTATTTAACTCATATGTGGAGGGAAGAGATGGATTAATACCTTTCTCAAGGGTATTTGTGAGTAAGTGAATGCGAGCAATTGAACTGGAATTCAAACTCAGCTGGCCAATTTGTCATTCCGCGTCGATATCAACAGTACCACAACACACATCTATATAATTATGATGGATTCTCTCATTGCTTTTGACATATAAGAGGCAACAACCTCATTCAGTTTTTATGTTTTCCATAAGTGAGACTTCAGTCACACTAGTAACTTGTATACAATTCTGCATATTATGCAACAGTGAGGATCTCAGGTAATAACAGCAGGAACATTTACTGACACTTTTTGCTATTGTCTTTCATGTCTTAATCTACAATAAGACTGATTTCAAAATTTTTTATATCACTCTTGGACGAATCTCTCTTGCATATTTGGACAGCTATCCTTACTTTATATAAATTTCATTAAACAGAACTGACAAGGTATTGTAAATAAGCTTTTTATTTGATTTTTCTTGTATTTGCACAAGTGTTTTCTATTTTGGACATAAAATGTATAAAAATTTCCAAACTTTTCTATATACCCGAGCATTCAGCTATTCTATTTGCAGTTATCATGGATGTTTATATACATATATATATATATATATATATATATATATATAATAATTATAGTAATTACAATACCAATAGTAACAGAACTAACTCTCCAAAACTAGTATTAATTAAGCTATAATTTAAATCATCTTGAACAACCCACCGAGGATGAACTCGGAGGGAAAACGATGTTTGAAATATAAACCAGGTAGTAAATTCTGTAATTTATGAAAGGAGAGAAAACTAGCTCTTGCAGTATTTGAACCCGCACAGGATTTACTTGATTCTAAATCTGAAATTATACATAAATGCAAGCATATAAAAAATTGCCTACTGAATTAGCCTATTACTTAATTGTTCTATTTGTTTTTTATAATAATAAAGCGATCATTCCCCCTCTTTTCTTGTGTGTTGGTGTCTTCTTTGTTTAGAACTTGAGTACCTATATATTTGCTTCTTTAAATCTTTGTTGTCAGCCAATTTACCCTGACGAACCATAGGGTGAAACTTAGGTTGGTTTGTTGGCTCTTGCTTAGATTTTCTGTCTGTGTATATATATTTATATATGTCTGAGTAATCTTCTTCTTCTATGTGCCTTGTCCCTTAAGGACGTAGGCGATCATGGTTCTCCACGTCTCACTATCCTTAGTGGCTTTTAGTATGTTTGCTCTTGTTACACCTCACAACCCCTGTTCCGTCATCCACCTGATCAGGCCCTGCAAATATGTTATCTGCTGCCTTCCTCTGTCTCTTTTTCCTTCTATCTGGCCTGTCATTATCGGGTTCTCCAAGCTCTCTTTCCTCATTGCATGTCCCAGGAACTTTAGTGGCCACTTCCTGATGCTCACTATTAATTTCTTTTTTGTTGCCATTTTTTCCGACACCTCATTGTTGCTTGCATGATATCTGCAGCATCCTTCTGTAGAACCACATTTTTTCTGCTTTAAGTTTTGTCCTCATTTTCGATGATATTGTCCAGCTTTCATTGCTGCATTAAAGATCTGATATCATATAGCAATCCAGCACTCTTTTCTTTGTTTCTAGTGAAATTTTCCTGTGTGTTAGTACTTTACTCAGCTTCTGGAACATGTCCTTTGCCATGCCAATTCACCTTTGGATCTCTGTGTTACACTTTCCATCTCCTGTTAGAACACTTCCTAGATATTTGCCAAAATTCATATACTACACTCTGATCCTTTATGTAAGTGGCACTTTATATACTAATCCTCTCATTCTCCTTTTAATATGGTATGTTGTCATGACTCTTTGCAAATTCCTTTTCTTCATTGTTCTAGAAAAATAATTTCGTGATTTTTCCATTGGCTTCTCCATGAGTTTTTTTTTCTTTTTTTTTTCACTTCTCTTAGACCGGTTGTCATTCATAACTAGAAAACCTTCCTATTTAAACAGTTATGGATTCATGCCTTTTCAAACAGCATTTTTGTGAAAGTGAATGCAGCAGACTAATTTGTACATCTTCCAAATTCTATTATCATACAGATAAACATTAGACTACCAGCACATAGTTTGGTAAGCCCTGTGCTAGTAAAGATTATAACCATTTCTCTACTTGCATGTGGTCTATGCATGTATAAATGAACACTGAACTCATCATAAATAAAAATCTGGTTCACTCTTTCTATGCATTTTCTTAATTAGTTTAAGAAACAAGACATTTGACTGAAAGTCTATTTAAAGAGAGAAATAGCTTGTCACTGCTTAAATTTGTGTCAGTAATCAATTTTGCTATCAGAGAATACCTACATTATAAAGTTCTGAAAGACATTTATACCAAATATCAGATAGTCAGAAGCAGTGATGAAAATGAAGAAAATCTAATCTCTATGATAATGTTCCTTTCTATCATTTAATTTTGGCCTTTTAACCAAGATGCTACACATGGTTCTAACCAAAATTTCAAGAAGATTGAATTTTGAAAATATAATTACTTGTTCAAACACACTTTCTATCTCCATGATTTACATTGTTCAGACTGTTGTCCTTATCTATAAAGATGCCAGATTCACAATGCTTTGGTCATTGTATGAATTGGCCTTCTTCAGGTAATTGGAACTTTGAACCAAACCCTTTATTTCAATCACTGGATATTGTAACTTAAAAGGTTACTGCATGAGTAATAACCCAAAGCAGAAGTTGGAAATAGATAGTAATATTTATAATATCATCAAATACCTCACTCATAAGCTGCATTGAAGTAAATAACCACTGCTAGTAGAGGACTGCTAGACAGTAAGAAAACAACTTTCTCTCAATAGTGTCCAACATATTATTTAAGGATTGGGGCATAGCCATTTCTATCTATAGGTACAAACATAACACTGGAATATATTGTTCTTTTTCCATGAGCCATGCTGGTCCTGGGCATGACGGTAAACTGCATTCGGCAGCAAGACCTCTGATTGGGAGGTTGTCAGGAGCATGGAACCACCTTTTAATTGCTGTTATTCCCAGCTCCACCCTGACCCAGAGTAGTAGCACCTGTTAGGGTCCAAGCTATGGGTAAAATATTTAAACACCAAACTGGGGTCAAAATACTCTTAAAGTATAAAAATACACTTTTATATCAATATATACATGAAAAAAAAAATTTATAGAAAAATATATATTTTTGTAAAAAAAATATTACCAAAATACATTTTTGAAGAAAAATTATTACCGTAACACATTTTTGAAAGGAAAAAATATTCTCAGCAAAACATTTTTGAATATAAAACTAGAAGGCATTTTCAGTTTTCTAAAATAAAAAAGAATAAAAACAAAAAATTTTCATTAAAATCTGATTAAATCAACCTTTTCATTATAATTGAACATAATAAAAAATAACTTAAAACATCACCTTTTTGGCATTAAATAACCCACAAAGATTGATATGCCATTAAATAAAACTCAAACTCCATGATCCATTCACAACTGTTTGGATTAAGTCACTGGCTCTAAACAACATGTTTAGCAATCAGTCCATGTATCCTGAAGGTCACAAGGCCCAGCTACCTGGCTACAGCAGTGGTGAACAAACAACTTACAGTGTTGAGTTAAAGGGAGATAACTAAGATATATTGAAGTGGCATGACTCATGGAACAAAAATAATATATCCAAGTGATCAAAATAAAGAGTTTGGTTCTAAATTTCATTCACCTGAAGAAGGGCAGAGTGTACAATGGCTGAAACATTGTAAATATAGCAATAAAAATAAGGAAAACAATGTAAATAATATAAATACTACCTCATCTCAGAAGTATAAATCAACACTTTCTAACATCTTTCAAAATTGTTCTAACCACTCAAGATTGTCTTACTGTCTAATTTTGATCCTTTAAATCACAGAGTCTGCAATAAAAGTCTGTATCATATTCAGCTGTTTTCTATTGTTCAAATTTTTTAAATATTTATATCTTTCAAATAATCAGTATTCTCCTTGTTGATGCTAACAACATTAACCAGACCCTTATATTTGAAATGCATATTTTACAGCCATTGAGCATTATTACTTAACCAGTAAACTATACTTTTATGATGAGCCTAATCACATTGTACATATAATAGTCTTGAAAAAAGATCAGAGACAAAAAATTTCTTTACATAATAAAGAACATTGAAACCTGAAAAGAGTAGCAAAAAGATAGCTACAAAAGAAGCCATAAAAAACACATAAAAATATGCTCTTGATCATTTCAATGATATTAACTTTTGACCATCAAAGACATCTCTTGACATGATGTTTAGTTTCCCAGCAGAAAAAGTGATTCTTCTGTCTGAAGAATAGCTATCATTGGATAATATTTCACATGACTTTATTGATTTTATATATTGGGCCCAATATTTAGTGCTGTATGATTTTTTTATTTTTTGACCTTTTGACCCTTATTCTTGTTGCTAAGCAATAGACACAGTCAGACCTTATTATGCAAGTCAGTGTTTTCACAATAAAAATGGTATTAAATTATCTCAACTGTCAACAGTATACAACCAACTTTCTCAAATCAGAAAATGGATTCCAGTGACTGTAGATCTTAGTGAAAAAACCCTCCTTCAAATCTTGTGAATTGATATTGCAGAATCATAAAGAACTGTACTAGATAATAAAAACCACACCAATCGAGGACTTTTAACATCTGCAATGACTGAAAAGGATAGTACATGTAACTTGAAGAAAAAATAATGATATAATCAAAATTATGACATTCAACATCACTTCAAACAAAAGGGTAAAAAGTCAATGTTATTGTTCTTTACAGTATAAAAGAGCGATAACATCTAGTAGATTTGAGAAACTTATTTTAGTGGAAAATTGTTTTTAAAGAAAGATTTTATAAATTTCAACTGAGAGTGGTACTGGCTGTTTGACTAGAAAATGCCAAATATTTTTTTATAAGAAAATTGTAATGAGAATTTTAGTTGTTTCCCTAGACAATAATCTGTAAGAAAGGTTTGTTAATCTGAAGCCCATGACAAGACACCCAGAGTAAAATTGTAACAAAAATTTAGCTGTTTTCCTGTACAGTAATCTATTATACAGGTTTGCTAATCATGACAAGGCACCCAGGGTAAAAGTGGTAAAAAAGAGAAACTAAAATTGATTTTGTAATAAATGTTTGGAAAAAGTTAAAAAGGAATTTTTCCTCTATTTTTTTTATAAATGTTTTTACTTTTTCATTTTTTATCCATTTCTTTTCATATTATTTTATTTTAGTATTTTCTTAGAGCCTGGCTCTCAATTGTTCTTGCTTGATTTAATTCTTTGATACAGTCACCATGGAACATGGAATGCCTGATTCTCACAAAATTGCACCTGCTCTCTGGTGAATTCTATGATCACAAAGCAGCAGTATGCTGTAGCAATGAAAAAGAAGCAAGGGGTGAAAGTAGAAAGAGAGTAAAAGGTCACTAAAACTATACTAAACTCTGCTAAACTTTCGCGAAGTCATCTGAAAGGATTTTTGTGACTATTTTTATTATATTTGCTTGGTTGGTTAACACTTTATCTTGTTAACCCTATGATAGCAAAAAGATTATTACTTTCAACACATTATAAAATCTGTGATTAAACAAGAGCTCTGTTAAATAAATACAGCTTACAATTTATTCCTGAATATATTTCTACTCAAAGAGTTTCTTTTCTCACCCTTCTAACCTGTGGAACTCTCTTCCTTTTACTTGCTTCCATGATGACTACAATCTTCAAACATTTAAATGCAATATCAGTTGCCATCTTCTCAAATGAATCCTATTTGTCCTTTGTAATTTCCTCAATCCTCCCTATACTCAGTATTTATCTTTCTTTCACTTCCTGTAACTCCCTGTGTACTCGTGGCATTTCTGCCATGCTTGGGGTGAAATGATTAAATATGAATGTATATATATATATATATATATAGTATTTACTCTGATCCCACACTGGAGTGGTATGTGACACAGTCATTTTTAGGTGGGGACCCAACTGCGTCCAGATGGGCTCAGACAAAAATTCCCCAGTCCTCTCAACTGTCAGTTGAGCTGGCCCCACTTAGTGACGAGCACCTGTTCCACCCCTCTGCTTCAATGGGGTGGTGCAGCCACGGGACACTGTTCCCCAGGACCGAGCATCTATTAAGTATAATTTTTCCCTCACGGATAGAGCTACAACTGAGCTGCACTCTGTCTTCGAGGACAGAGGTGCAACTGAGAGATGATTGAATACCCACCCGACACAAAAATGTGGCTGGTAAATATATATATATATATATATATATATATATCTATATGTATGTATATATTAGCAACCACTATTTTATATATAGGTAGTGTTTTGGTTCATCTTGTAAAGCAGTCAATACTTTCATTTTACAAGTTGGTATAAGTATTAACTTGTGAAAACATTCTTTTAGTTCATTAAAATAAAAAAGTTTTAAATTTTTTGGCATTAACATTATTGACTGACACTTTTAGAGATTTGTCTGTTTTTTTTATCTTTCATAAAACTTCATAATTTCATTTTCTCAGAACATATGTAGTGGAGACTTACATTGGTGACTCGAAAGGGCTAGAATTGTGTGTATGTTTTGCAGTGAAGTATGGAGATGGTGAATTCTTAAGCTTCGGACAGAAAGTGAATTGAACAGCACTTTGTGTAGGCAAAAATTAAAGTGTTGATCGTAGCCATTTTTCTTGGCTGGTTCTTGGCGCGATGGCTGGTCAGGTGCACAGTACGCTCATTCAGAGGGTCTGGCAAGGAGAATGGCTAACCTGTGTTTGGTAGAATCATTTAGCCTTCCTCAGTTTTCTGTTTTGTGTGCTTACACTTCTGACACAACATGCTTCACTTCTCAGCAATGAACTCTGAATCTTTTTTCAGTCAGGCAAGTTAATGAATATTTTAATACAAAGAGAATTTAGAAGAAAAAGTAATTAAGTTAGAAATGTATAGAAAGTACACTAATATCTTAGTTTCCATGGTAAATTCATGTTCAGGAACATTGAATATATCAATTTTCTTAATAAAACTACTGCTATTACAATGAGGGATATTTAAAAATAACAATGAAACCAAGAACAATAGAAAGTTTCTTTTGGTTTTATTTTATTGTTGCTGTTTTTAAATTTCCTCTGCTATATATATATATATATATATATATATATATATATATATATACTTTATGTTTTTTAAACATAATTTTTAATCCATACTCATATTTGAGTAGATAATCTGTTTTATTTATAATTAAGCATTATATGTATATATATCTACTGGCCTGAATAATCAAGACATCTTGTTAGAAAAATATGTATCCGCCAACATTCAAACTTGTGTCCCCTAGGCTTGGAGAAAACTTTCAATTGATCTAACATGTCTTAGACTACTCGACTATGAATGGAGGAATTTGCAGTTAAAAAAAGTTCAAATCAAACTATATATTATACTGGAGGATGCATATTTTTCTAACAAGGTTTCTTGATTATTCAGGCCAGCAGATATATATTTATAAATACACTATTAAATTATATAAAAAAAACCAGAGTATCCATTACAAATAATATTTAAACAAATTAATTAAAAATAGATCATACCTTGAAAGACTATTTAGCCTCAAACTTGCACCTAACCTCAAGTAGAACTCGTACATACAATCCATGGCTAAAGATGCAGGTAAAATGTATGGCTCCCCATACAGTTTCAGTAAATACTTAACTCCTCCTGCTATCCTCTAGCTTTATAAGAAACATATCTGATGAAAAATGGAGTAATGTTGTCATATTTGCATGGGAGCTGCCCAGTTTTTACTCTCAAGACTTAATAGAGTCTAAAAGTGTCTGCAAGCCTTTGTGGGTGATGAATTATTCTTTACTGTCTAACCTCTCTCCCACAGGTGGGATGTGGGATGTGGCAAGCTTCTTGCTGCTCTGTCACTATTTCTACAGAAAGTGTTCAGAAGAACTACAATCCTTCATCTTACCAATTCAAACCTTTGTGGCAAGGATCTGCCATGCCACTGATATCGTAGTAAATCACCCATATTTCCTCCGTATTATATCGGTGAGAAAGAACTTCATTTCTAACAGCTTCTTCTCGCAAACTACTGCTCTATAGAACCAACTCCCATGAAGATGTTTCCCCAATCTTTACAATTTTAACCTCTTCAAGGCTTCTTCTTATTCTATGTGCCCTGTCCTCTCAGGACATAGGCAATCATGGCATCCCACATCTCCCTCTCCCTGGTGGCTCTTAGCATGCTTTCTCCTGTTACACCACGCAACCTTGTTCCGTCATCCACCTGATTGCATCTTTCAAATATTTTATCCACTGCTTTCCCCTGTCTCTTTTTCCCGCTATCTGGCCTGTTGGTATCAGGTTCTTCAAGCTCTCTTTCCTCATTGCATGTCCCAGGAACTTTAGCTGTCTCTTCATGATGCTCAGTATTAATTTCCTTTTCATTTTGATTCTTTCCAAAACCTCATCATCGCTCACATATTCAGTCCATAATATCTGCAGCATCCTTCTGTAAAACTACATTTTAGTTGCTTCAAGTTTTTCTTTCATATTGGATGATATTGTCCAGCATTCACTGCCAATTGAAGGACTGACACCACATAGGATTCCAGTACTCTATTCTTTGTTTCTAGCAAAATTGTCCTGTTTTTAATACATTACTAAACTTCTGGAATACTTTTTTTGCCATGCCAATTTGCCTTCAGATATCTGTGTCACACTTTCTGTCTTTTGTTAGAGCACTTCCCAGTTATTTAAATTTTTGTACCTGCTTGATTTTAGTATCCCCCACCTTATATGGCATTTTGGGCTGCCTTTTTTGCTGATGACCATGCATTCACTTTCCTTGCAGTTTATTTGTAGTATTTTCTTGTCACTCTCTTTGGCTCCCTTCTGTAGGAGGTCTTGTACTTTCCTTTCTGTGTCTGCTATCAGCACTGTATCATCTGTGTACCTTCTGTTGTTTAAATAGTGGCCTCCAATGCCGAATCCAGGCATAACTTCTAGGGTCCTCAGAATAAGACTAGAGTTAATGATTATCTTCTATTTCTATCTGCACAAATTGCCTTCTAACATCACCCTCTACCTTGAGATAAACCTTACTCTAAAAGAAAAAAATATAGTGTAAAACAAGTCGCACTAGCAGTTCAGTCATTGAAAGCTGAGTGTTTAAGGAAATGGCTATTATTACCCTTACTCCAAGTTGTTTTTCCAGAATGTTTATATGAGTCTTATAAATGTTAAACTAATTTCTCTTTTCTATGCATTATGTGCATGCAAGTAAAATCCTCACGAGGCAAAACTAATGAGTCATCCACAATTACATACAGGTGAAGAATTTGATTGAGCAGTGCTTGCAGTTTTAAATTATGTCTCCAAGGGTCTGTCAAGTACCTTTCTTGAAAAATCTTTCACGTATTTTTCTAAATTAGTCTTTTGTACTTTGCTAAGGATTCTCTCATGCAAATCAATTTAGTTGATATTTTAAGTATCAGAGTTTTAATTTTAATTATCATAAGTTGCCGCTTTTATGCATTTCTCAATTTTAGACAATTCAGGGAAATTCAATAGAATGTTTTGCAGTAATTATCTGGTGAAGAGGAAAACATTATTGTTTATATCTGTTAAAATTTAAATACTTAAAACAAACACTTTCCTTTGTTAATAATTAAAAATTGATCTGATCAAGTTGTTAAAAAATGAGGCTATTTTTAAAAAGATAAAATATTTGTCCAAATATCATCTTCCATTTCATTAAATAAGACATAATTTTGCCATCGATTTACACAAATTTATTAATTACTAATACTGTTTTCCATTGTCCCTCTTGACTTTCATATATATTCTATGAGTATCAAATTCTTCTCACCATGATCATGTGCATGTCAGACATGGCACAAAATCCATTCAAAAATATGTAAACAAACAGAAATGTACAGCTCTTTCCTCAGACCAATGGTTAAAAATAGCTTTGAGGGAATGGAGCCTGTAGGTCTAATTGAGAACCATCTTTTCTTAAACTTTGTGGACTGATGCTATAGAATCACAATGGAAATTGATATCATGTGTGACTCAAAGAGAAAATAATGATGCAATCAAGATGCATCGTCATTTTCTTCTTTTTAATGATAATATTAGCTAGCTCGGTTTATGGCAACATCATATAGAAACACCAGTTCTTGTTCTATCAATGAAGTTAAGCAATATTGGGCTTGGTCACCACCTAGATGGATGACTGCTTGGAATATTAGATACTGTGAAGTTGAATAGACACATGTTTTAATGGCTTAGACTTGTAAAGTGAAGGACCAAGTTTTAATTCCCAGTGGATTCATTATTTTTATTTACTTCAGATAAACTTGGGAAAAGTATGAATCCACTTTTCTCCCCCTCAGCTATAGTTTAATTAGTAAGACTTGTACCAATAAATAATTATTATCTCCACCTGCACAAAAGTTCTTACAATCTAAACATATTTCCAAGCTTTAAATAACCTGCAAAATGTTGATTGGCTGTAAAAAATGAATCAATCAATCAAAGAGACATTCTAGGTATCTCAGTATCTGTTATCAAAAATACATGGTCCAGTGAATAAAAGCATTGGTTAGGTCCAGTGACTTCACTCAGAGTTGTGAGTTCAATATCTGGCATACAGGATAGGTGAACAATAAAAATTAGAGACTTGTGTATTTTTTGTTTTTTTTTTATTATTATAATCCTTTCACCCTAAGTAAGGCAGTACTGCTACTGGTGCACAGGGGCTGCATAAGAGGAGAGGGAAGAGAAAGCAAAATCAGTGACAGTGGATGTCAGAGAATGGTTAAGAGAAGGGTGGGAATATTGATATGAAGAGAGTTGTGTGAGAGTAAAGTGAAAATGTGAGAAGAGCAAGATTCAGAATAGTTGGGGAAAGGTTAAGAGAAATATGGAAGTCAAAGGCATAAAGGATGGCAATTGGCATTGCATTTAAAGACTTGGAGATTGTGGCTATCAGGGAAGCAAATATACAGAAAGGAGTTCCACAGGTAGAAAGTACAAGAAAAGAAGCTGATGAGGTAGAAGAGGTGGCTGCATTTGGTTGTTTTGACGGTCAAAGGGTAGGACCTTGTTGCCAGTCAGGTTCCTTGAGTATTTTCATGTAGAGGGGGCACCAGGCAGCTAAGCTTGTTGGAACAGAAGCCATGAAAGTATTTGTAAAAGAGACAGACGGAAGTCACATCTCATCAGTTAGAAAGTGACTGAACTTGAGCTGCCAGGTTGGGATTGATCACCTTGCAGATTCTTCTGTGGATCCTGTCGAGAACCTCAGGATGAATAGCAGGGGTGCTCAACCAGATATGACAACAGTATTCAATGCATGAGAGGATGGTTAATTTGTATATGTGTAAGATGGATTCAGGTGAGGAAAAGGGAAATAACTGATACTGAGACATCTGGATGAGTCATGACTAATGGAACAAGAACAATCTACCCTGCTATGAACTAAATTAAAGGTTCAGGTCAAAATTTTAATTACCTGAAGAAGGTCTAAGTGTACAACAACCAAAACATCATGAATGTGATAACAAAGATTTGGATAACAGTCAAAACATTATAAATAGTGTAAATTATTTGCAATACCTCTACTCAGGAATATCGATTAAAGACAAAATATCTGTTTTCAGTATAATCTTTTTCATAGACCATGGCTTTCAATAGAATGTATATAGTGATTAACAGGATATGAAGCAAGAGCTTACTGAGTGAGTTGGGAAACATGCATAATATCCAGATTAAAAGATCAATTTGACGATGCTATTTATGAACTTTGCTTAATTTCGTAAGTTAATATTTTGGTTTTGTTGCATCCTTTCGTGATGAACAAAATTACTTTTCCTGCAGTTTAGTTTCTTCTTAGTTATTTTCTCTCCACTATTCTTCTTCTATGTGCCCTGTCCCTTCAGGACGTAGGTGATCATGGTTTTCCGCATCTCTCTATCCCTGATGGCTTTTAGCATGCCTTCTCCTGTTACACTATGCAACCCTCATTCCATCATCCAACTGATTAGGTCCTTCAAATATGTTATCCGCTGCTTTCCCCTGTCTCTTTTTCTCTCTATCTGGCCTGTTGGTATCAGGTTTTCCAAGCCCTCTTTCCTCATTGCATGTCCCAGGAACTTTAGCTGTCTCTTCCTGATGCTCAGTATTAATTTCATTTTCGTTTCCATCATTTCCAAAACCTCATCATTGCTCACATGCTCGATCCATGATATTCACAGCATCCTTCTGTAGAACCAGATTTCAGTTGCTTCAAGTTTTTCTTTCATCTTTGATGATATTATCCAGCATTCACTGCTATATTGAAGAACTGATATTACATAGTAATCTAGTACTTGCTTTTATACTTCTAGCGAAATTGTCTTGTTTCTTAATACTTTACTCAATTTCTGGAATGCTTCCTTTGCCATGCCAATTCGACTTTGGATCTCTGTGTTGCATTTTCCGTCTTCTGTTATAACACTTCCCCGGTATTTAAATTTTTATAAGTGATGTGTTTCAGGATGTTTAATTCTGAACATTAATTTTGTTTATGATTTTTCCTGAATATCTAGCATTATTACTTCATTCCAATTCCTGATCAAAGATCTTTACCAAATAACAGAACCCCATATCACATGAAAATCTCCAACTGTAATAAAAACACAAATGGTAAACATATGTAACTAGAAGGAAAAATACTTATATAATCAAGATGTTGATTTTACACAAGACCTTAAAAGATTTAGATGCAAAACATTTAATCAAGACTAGAATGAACATTAACAGTTGATTTGAAGTATAATTATCTGAAAAAACAGTTTAAAATTTTATATATAAATTCAAACAAGCATTGATGATGTTTCTTCAATGACTACTGAATGTTTACTACATGGAAAAGATGAATTTCACCATTACTAATATAATAAATATAAAGTTGAAAAAATTTTTGATGTGCAGAGTGCTATATAAGAGAGTTAAAAAGTTTTAGACAGTAGGAGAGTGAAGAGAAAGATGAACCAGCTATAGGAGGTGAAAGAGAAAGGACAAGAGAAGGATGTGAACACAGGAGTGAAGACAGTTGCAAAGGTAGAGAGAAAGGAAAAGAACAAGATACACGGGATGATGTAAAAAGGATTGGAGTCAAGACATGGGAATTGACATTGCATTTAAATTCTTGGATGTTGTATCTGTCAGGAAAGTAAGTATATGGAAGGGAGTTCCACAGGCGGGAAATGCAAGAAAAGAAGCTGCTGGAGTAGAATTGTTGCCTGCATTTGTTTGATCTAACTGTAAAAGTGTGAAACCTTTGTTGCCAGTCTGATTGCCTGAGTAAATTCTTGTGGTAGGGGCAACAGTGACCTAAGTTCGTCAGAGCAGAAACCATGAAAATATTCGAAGCCACATCCCATTGGTGAGAAAGTGGCTGGAGTCGAGCTGCCAGGTTGGGACCAATCACATTACAAATTCTTCTTTAGAGCCTGTCGAGAACAGTGAGACGAACAGCAGAGGCACCTGACCAGATATGACAATAGTATTCCATGCATGGTCAGATTGTCCTCATCTTTGATGTTGTTATTTTTTTGGTGATAGTAGCAGCAAAGATGAAGGCAATTTTCTGAATGTAAATAGTGTAAATAATGATCATCCCAGAAATTCAGACCACAATAATCTCTTTCATTGATAATATTGTTATTTCTCATATACAATTAATAATACACAGTGAAAATTTGTGATAGAAATCCAAATATTAACGACATGTCAAGCTGATGTATTGATTCCCTCTTGTAAGGTGAGAATCTGAAAGTCTCGAAAAGTAAAGAGTAAAAAGAAAAACATTCAATGAAGGGGACTTTCTCTCTTATGATAATATAAATGCATTTTGAAATGTAACTAATCAGATGAAGGGTAATTGTTATGAACTAATACAGCCACTGTCAGGCTGGCACAGAAAGTCATTAGCAATATTAGAGATGAGTGATTTGGGGTGGGTTGGTTTGTTAATTAGAACTGATGATGTCACCTGAATTGATGGGAAGAACAGCATTAATTATTTGGCTGTTAATTGACTTGTGGTCTAGTTTAAAAGTGTTGAAAATGATTGTTGCCACTCAGTTATAGTTTGGTCACATGTGAATATGGAGTTATCAAAGGTTCATTAATACTTCATAATTCTCTCTTTTCTTCAGACTATACAGGCACACATGGCTAAATTAATAATGGCTAAATGTAGAAAAATCGATTATTAATTAATTATAACTTACTTTCAGAATATTTCTCTTATATATGAAGTGCTGCCCTAAAGGTTTTTGAACTCAAAGCAGAACATAACTTCCTCCAGTAAAAAATAATTATAGAAAATGGAAAAGCTTATTTCCTGAATTGGAGATATGTTTGCAATATAATTTGTTGTTAAATTTAATCCACAAAGCAAGGCACTAAAGCCACCAAGACACAAGGATATGAAACAGAAGAAAGAATGAAAAAGTAATCAGGAGGACACAAGGTAGTTAGTGACATTGCAGTTAAATTTTTGAAGATTAAAGTTGGCTGGAAAGTATGGAGGTGACAGGGAGTTCCACAGAGTGATGAGTGCAACAAAAGAAACTATTATAGTTACATCTAGATGACTCAACTTTAAATTGATGAGATCGCAATATGAGAAATTAAATAGCTCATTCAAACAATAACTATGAAAGTATTTATATCCATTAGAATATTGGATAAGAATGACTTTTCAAAGTAGAAATTTCAGAGTTGTGTGAAATATCCATTGGAACATAGTAAACACTGGATAATAATTTTATTTCATGGTAGAATGAATTTCAGTGTTGTTTGAAATGTCTGTTGGAATGTGAGAGACCCAGAACAAGAAACTTATTTCCTGGTAGAATGAATTTGTGAGTTGTGTGAAATATCCACTGAAAAATAGGAAACTCTGGAAAATGTAACAGATAAACTGCTTTAAATATTTTATGTGCAAATCTGTATTGATGTGTATGTGCAAATATTTTTGTGAATACATTTGTTTCTTTGTTATGGAGAAACACATCTATTCCTCAGATGATGGACTCTCCCTCCTGTATTAATAAGAGTTAACAGGAAGTTTTTGAGAAATTCATAAGTGTTCTTTAGAGTTCTATTGAAGTTCAGTAGAACTACTAGGCAGTTGATATAGTCAGCAGTTAGCTGAATACTAAGGAGTCAGCTTTCAGTGGAAGATTACCAAGTTCCTAACATTTTGGGTATGTTAAGTCGATTAGCAACCAATATAGCACGATTAAAACCTTCAGTACGAAAACCACTCCACAACATACTTTTAGGATATTTTATATGTGTTCATACATATATCTAATTGAACTTATACGTGAATTTTATATGTCTATGTACATCTGTGTTTTTACATCTCTGTAGCATTTTCCTTTGTATCTTCATCTATATTTTGTTTGTGGCTTTTTTCCCTCAGGCTAATGATTTTTGAACTGTCAGTGCACATCTCTTTATTTTGGTTGCAACCTTTCTTTAAAAACCGTAGGGTAGTTAGTATCTATGGGAATGGTTGAAACTTCTGTTCTTTTGTTGTCCAATGAAGCATCAGCATTTTTTCTTCACCCACACAAGGGACTCTTCCAAAAAAGCAACCCAGCCAATATCAGAAAAATAAAATAAAAATGTGTTACTTTTTTCACTTTTTTACCTAAAAGCCATAACATTAGTAGAATTCAAAATTGTTTAAATGTACTGAGTTTTTAATATTTGTTGGTTCATAATTCTGTTCAGTTTTAATGTATAGTTACTTTTCACTGAGTAGAACTGCTTTTGCTGAAAAACTTCCTGCAATAGTTTGAGACATAGATAAAAACTTGTCTACTGGAGGACCAGTTCAGACTTGATAGGTGGCTTAGTAATGAGCAATATAAAAGGAAAAAACATACTCTCTTAACTGTAGGATGTCTATGGAAAGACGAGTAAGTTTTATTCAGACAGCTTTTACTACAAGAACTTTGTGGGTGACCTCTTGCATGGATACTTCACTGAACACTACAATCTTAAACTCTAAGTCAAAGGTCAACAATAAATTGACCTCCTTATTTTTATAATCTTCTATTTCTACCACTCTCTCTTTCAATTATATCTCATTTATTATAACCATTTCAACACAAACCCGCTTCTTTGAGTGGCTCTTGAGCCTTGTTTTATGTGACCTTGACTGTTAGGTCAATAAATGTTAATTAATTTCTAATAAGGAAATAGCTAGTATTATTGTGGATGTGTGTTGTAGTGCAGTGGTTATCAGCTTGGAATGAGAATTTGGGGAGCCAAGTTTGAATTCCAGTTGAATTCCTTGCATTCACTTATGTGCAAGTACTCTTGGGAAAGGTATTAATCTGTCTCATTAACAATAGTGTCTAGAAAATAGACAAAATATCCTGAGAGCCAACACCAAAGATTAACAATGTTCTTTCTGGTAGATGAAAACATTAGATTCATAAAATTACTGAAATGAGTTTGTTTCTGAGCTGATATTATGCTAAAGTTTTTTAACAGATGATTGTTAGATATTTGGGCAGGAGCACAATTTTTGTGTTCATTACTTGTGTTAGTTTTCATAAATATTCACTCACTCTGTGCTAGAATTAGTTTTCCCCAAAACTGCAAATCACTAAAAAGATCAAAACATTGACTTGAGTCCTGTTCTTAAATAGCCTCATCAGATTAAAACTTTTATATTGATGTCAGGTATGACACAAACCCATTCAGAAATATCTAAACTGTCAGCTGTATGCAACCACTTTTTAAGATCAATGGTTAAAAAATGATTTCGAGAAGTGAAGCCTGTTGGTTTTGGCAATGATCATTCATATTTGAACCTTGTATTCACTAGAAACTAGGAAGAGAGTACTGGATTGCTACATGCTGTCTGTCCTTCAATATGGCAGTGAATGCTGGACAATACCATCAAAGATGAAAGAAAAACTTGAAGCAACTGAAATGTGGTTTTACAGAAGGATGCTGCGAATATCATGGATCGAGCATGTGAGCAATGATGAGGTCTTGGAAATGATGGAAACAAAAAGGAAATTAATACTGAGTATCAGGAAGAGACAGCTGAAGTTCTTGGGACACGCAATGAGGAAGGAGGACTTGGAGAATCTGATATTAACAGGTCAGATAGAGAAAAAAAGAAACAGGGGAAAGCAGCGGATAACATATTTGAAGGCCCTAATCAGATGGATGACGGAACGAGGGTTGCATAGTGTAACAGGAGAAGGTGTGCTCAGAGCCACCAAAGATAGAGAAAAGTGGAAGGCCATGATCGCGTACATCCTGAAGGGACAAGGCACACAGAAGAAGATGGTAGCAACAGAATTGCAAATAAAGAACTGTACCAAATAAGAGAAGCTATATCACTTGGTCTTTCAACAGCAGCAGCAACTAAAATGGATAGCACATGTAACACAGAAAATAATGACATGATTGAGATGATGATAATCCACTCTACTTCATGCAAAAGATTAGGAGAAAAATCCTCATAAATATCGCAAAGAGAAATAATAGCTACTGGACTGGAGAAACCTATTTTTCTGAGAAATTGTTTTCAGAGAAAAGTTTTATAAATTTCAGTAGGTTTGTTCATACTGTCAATGAACACCAGATGTTTCCATATAATCTTTTATAGAGGAACATTCTTGGAGTAGTTTTTGAATTTTAATATATACATAAACACATATCATAAAGAACAAAAATTTGCTGGTGAGTTTTTATTTAACAAAAATAAAATTAGTTTACAAACAATTACTTAACACATAGGGGCCAATTTTCCATGAGTACATGACTCAAAATAAGTTGATTAAGAATAATAATAGAAAAAAGTTACCATATTTAAAAAAAATAGTGTAACTCTTCAGGATGTAGGCAGTCACGGCAAATTCTTCATTATCTGTGAATAGCTATGCTTTCTTGGGGAAGATAATATAATTGTCTCTTGTTACCTTCTCAAAGGTTTTGACTTGGGACTTGTATTTATTCTAGGCTGGTTGACAAGTATACTATTTAATCCATAAAAGGCAATTTAATAATTCATACTTTTTCTAAGGGTATTCAGTCAGTTTAAGTGCCGTACGTGATACAACGCTTCGGTGATCATGTCTCAAAAGAGACATGACTGACTGGGCAGAAGATTATCCCGCAGTAGGTTGCCATTGCTTTCTGCGGTAGACTGGTTGCCGACCAAGGCTATAGAACCCAATCTGTCCTGTTATTTAACCCATAACTGGAAGGAAGAGACAAATTAATACCTTTTCCAAGTGTATTTGCACATAAGTGAATGCAATGAATTTAGCTGGAATTCGAACTCGGCTCCCCGATTTCTCATTCTGAGCCGATATCCACTGCACCACAACACTCTGCAGATGAGGTGAGAACTCAGTTTTGCAACTCCATTTACTGCACAATAACCGCTTGAGGAATCGTACTATAATGTCATAAACTCTTTAAATAAATGACAATTCTGTAAGATCTTTGCATAAAGAACAGTGTAATAAACACTTTGTGGAAATAACAAGAGTGGAAAATACTTGTATATTATTATTCTTTGTGCTGTATACCTGCAGGATAATGTCTCTCAAAAATTTCCTATTCTTTGTATCTCTTAAGTTATTTTTACTATCTATCCCATCACCTGTTCTACCTTTTATTGGCACAATCTCATTAGGTAGGTTACTTATTGCTGATGTACGTTGAGATGCAGTGGATATCTGCTCAGAACAAGAAATCAGAGAGCCAAGTTCGAATTCTAGTTGAATTTGTTGCATTCACTTGCGTGCAAATACCCTTAGGAGAGGTATAAACCAATCTCTTCTCCCTGCACCTATCAGCTAAATAGCAGAACAGATTAGGTTCTGTAGCCTTTGTTGGCAACCAGTCTACCACAGAGAGTAATGACAACCTACTGCAGGAAAATCTTCTGCCCAGTTAGTAATGTTTCTTTTGAGACATGATCGCCCTAACATGTATCATATAGCACTTGAATGACTCTGATTGACATTGCTGTCTTCTGTTCCTCTTGCCTATAGTATTTCATGTGGGTTTCATATTTTCCAGGTCTTCTTTTCTCATTATCTGTCCTGGAAATTTCAGCTGCTTCATTCTGATTTTATGTATACTTGTCTTCTCTGTTTACATTTTTCTTAAAACTTTATCATTGCTTATGTGCTCTATCCATGATTTTCTCAGCATCCTTCTGTAGAACCACATCTGTGAAAAATATATTTCTGGGCCAGTGAAAATATTCCTTATATCATTAGAAATGTATTTTTTGGTTTTCTAGCTATAAATGACTTTGAATAAAGAGTTTTTTTCTTAAAAATATTATTTTTTTTTTTTTTTTTTTTGCAAGGAGTTACGGAAAAAAAAATCAAGTTCCTTTTTAATGACAGGAGAAAATAAAGATGAACCATTAAAATAACAATGAAACATTAAAAGAGATCAGAAACAAGTTTATCATTTTTTGCTACTGATTACCTTCTGTGGGCTTTTATTATCAGAATAAATACCAATTCTTTTCCACTGAGTTTTATTTTCGAAACACAGGGGAAAATGAAATTTAAGTGTATCAAAATTAGAAATAGTCACTAAGCATTTGCAATAGAAAAGTCAAAATAATTGGTGAAACATGATAACTACGTTATTTTCACTGTTCAGACTGTTGTCCTTACCTTTATTTCCATATTATTGATGTTTCAGGCACTGTACACTATGGTCTTCTTCAGGTTCTAGGAATTTTGAACCAAACCTTTAATTTTGATCACTGGGGTATCACACATGGAATGAGAATGATATACTCCAGTGATCAAAATAAAGGGTTTGGTTCAAAATTTGTAGCACCTGAAGTTGGACGCAGTGTAAAACGGTCAAAATATTATAAACTTGACAGTAAATATGAGGACAACAATCCAAACAGTGTGAATAATGTAAATACTGTCTCATCTTATATGTATAAACAAATACTGAAGAATAACTGCTTTTTGGTTCAGAATTGGAGAAGGTATTTTGTAAAATTAGCTTTAACCATTTAATTACACTTTTTACAAAAAGATTGACCCTGAGGCTTTTTGGTAATAAAAAAAGCAATGAATGTAACACTGATGCTATTAGCCAGTAAAACAGTATTAAGATTTAATCAAATACTATTGGCCATTAAAATAGTATTAAATTTAACTGTGAAGCTATTGCCAGGAAAATACTTTAATGAAAATTATTTAAATACTTTCCCAAAATTAACCCTCTAGGGCCATTCGTATCATATTTGATACAGTATTTCCCTATAAGGAAACATTTGGTATTCATTGACTGAGCAGTCAGTACTGCTTTCGTTTGAAATTTATAAAATATTTCTCTTAAAAAATTCTTCAGGAAAATATTTCTTTCAAGGCTTGTTTTCATACTGGAGGGTTAATTATTCCAAGCATTTAATTGATAAACTCAATCAGTTTCATTGTGTTGCTGTATTATTTTGCTATGTTATGGAAGAGAGTTATGGTAGGAAGATTTGTTCTCCCATTTAAATTTTCCCCATTATGAGCTTTATTAAATCCACAACATAACAACACCATAGTTCATGGACAGAATAGAATGGCTGCAGGAAAAAAGAATTAAAGTGGACTTTTTTCTCAGAGAGACTTTTATAGCACTAAAACATACAAAAACTATACATACACATGCTCAATATGGAGAATAATATATATGCAAAGCAAAGCAAAGTGTAAGAATAAATAAAAAGTAAGGGTCTTACATATAATCTGGAGATGCTTCTGTATCTGGAAGAGCAATACTTAGAACTCCAGATCCAAATTGACTGAATTCATCTATGTCCCATATGAGGACACAGTCCACAGATTGGAAACAGTGGTTCTTGGGTTTTCCCAAATTGAGGATTGCGAACTGGGGTTTCTTACAATATCAAGGAAAGATCAATGGCACCATATAATTGTAACCTGCTGAGGGCAGAAAATTTAGTCTCAGCCTAGACTCTTTTGCCCAAACTAAAAGAAAGCAACCTCATGTGGTGTCCACTATAGATAAACTGGAAGCTGAGTGCCACTTTAGTCACTGTATGAAGTGACCAGCATGACTTATCTATACCAAAGGCAAATAAGCACCTTCTGTATTCCAACACGGTGATAGAATTTGTTAGTGTTTATTATATATAACAATTGTTCATCTCAATCTAAACTGTATATTCTTTATTTTGGTAGAATTGTTTATCATAAATTCATCGTAAACAATCAGTAATTTTGATTGAAAAACAAGACCAGTTAAGTCTCAGTTATTTATCAAACAAAATTTTACTACTTTGTTTTTTTTTTTGTTTTTTTTTACAGAATAGTTAATTTTTTATTTTATAGTTTAAAAATCTAAAAATTACAACCTTTGGTTAATCATAGTTTTATGTATTGTGCAAAAAATTTGTCCTGAAATAACGACATAGCATATTATCTCTTTTATTGGCCAATAGCTTCAGGTCAACATTTAATACTGTTTCATTGTACAGTTTTCTCATTCAAGGCTTTCTTCATTTGCAATTTTATAGAAATAATTTCCATTTGACCACATGATATTCCCCAGAGTTTTATCATCTGCAGAAATAGACAAACACAGAGGGTGAAATTCTGAAGATTTAAATGTTTGGTTACTTTATAACAGATTGTTTTAAAACATTTTGTTATTTTTCATTATTATTACTGTCAGGATTTAAACTTAGCACATATTTATCATGAGGATAAATAAAAATTACCTTTAAGAAGTGTTGTTAATAATAAAAGAAAAAATATTCAGTCATAACAACTATTATTGTAAAGATGTAGCAATTTCTTACTTTCTGTCATTAAAAAAATCGGTTTTCAAGCCTTGAACAAAACTTGATGGAAAATTTCTGACAACAATAAAAAAACAAAAAATGCAAGGATTTCATCTTTGTCATAAATGGATTTTTTAGGACTTTTTCAGCTTATTTCCTATAAATTTGTGCACAACCAAAAGATGAGGTAAAGAAATCCATTTTATAAATGCCATAAAACTCCTGTAACTTTATAGTAACCGCAACAGTTATTTCATTGAAACAACAAGTCAGGCAACACTTTGCAGTATTCATGTGACATTTAAGGCCAAAATAAGTTGCTCTTATTATAAAAGTAAGATCACTTGACAATCTTTTTAGGCTTCATTGCTTTTTTAGTCTAGAATATAAGAAGATGCCATAATCCAGAATATTAATTTAGGCTTTGGCCAACTAAATTTAGATGTAGACAAATTTCATGATATAAGGAAAGTGGCTGTGTAAAAATAAAGAATATTTACGCCAAACATTTTCACTTCCAGATATGCTAGGTTTTTTATCGTTTTTTTTTCTTCCCTGATGAAATCTGTTGAGAGAGACAAGTTCATGAACATCATGTTTTTGGTAGATCCAGATCTGAAAAATACTTAACAAGCTTAAAATTACAAAAACAGCAAGCACATTTATTTTTTAAAAAGCAATATATTTCAATTAGCATGAGCCTTAAAAGAGAGAGAAACTTGGGTATCATAAAATTTAAGACTCTACAACATGATTTATGATTACAAGAAAAAAAACATTCTTGCAATCAAAAGTATTACTACCTCTTTTTCGGTAGTGTACTGAAAATAGTATATTTATAAACAAAAGTCAAAATGAATCTGTGTGCTTATTAAAAAGAAGTACAAACTCATATTGCCACAGGCTCAAGTAGTTAGGCAATTTATTATCTGACTTTGAGACCCAGGTTCAATTTTAACCATTTGTGACGTAACTTTTGATGTGAGTGGCTTGGGACTGTCATCCCAAAATGCAACACTGCTAAAAAATTTCTGGAAACCATGACCAAGCCTTGTAAATAAATTTGGCTAGACAGTCGTGTTTGTCAGTGGTTGTTCTAGCATAAAGCTATAAGTCATTGTGATTGAAGGTTTGAATGCACTTTTTTCAATGTTGATCATGCAAATAATGGGCTCTTGCCAAGAAAGTCCAACTAAGAATGGTTGCAGTATAAACTACAGATGAACTTGTAGGTGTTGAATATATACAAACATGTCTGAGCGAGAATCAGTTATAGGGATTACTGGGCAACCTCACAGATGGACATACATGGGAAAGAGTAACTTGTTATTATATAGCAACTTGGAATTTGACACCCAAAAGATTTTTTTTTTTAATCGTATCACTTCGAGCAAGGCGGTAATGCCACTGATGTGCAGGGGGCTATGTAATAGTGAAAAGATTGGAAAAGAGATAGCCAGAAACCATTTTCTAAACAGGGAAACAAGGGATGAGCCTCTTAACCTGTTCAATAGACATGGGTGGAGTGTGAACCGGGCGATAGATAGATCTATCTACTCCAATTGAGAAAAAAAAACAAAAAAAAAACATGGCGGTGGATATATTGGAAGTAAGAAAAGCAGGCAGAAGCAATGAGCAACATGAATAATTATCTCGTGCAAATGGTGGAATACTGAACTGGGAGAGAGGATAAGGGCACAGACATTATTTAGAGCTTAAAAGAATAGAAAGTTGTGGGGAAGCCATGTCTGTTGACACTCTGTGGGGACATGGTACATAAAAGAAGGTGTAGGTTCAAGTGTTCTTTATTATGGACTAGCATCACTGATAAACACATTTCAAGATTCTGCAGGTATAATTACAAAAGTTTAACTATCTTCGTAGTGTAGTGTTGTAGAGCAGTTGACACCCCTCTTGCACACTCAAATATGAAATGGTCTGTGGACTGAAATAGCTGCATAAATTAAAGATTAATAGCAGTCAGGGATTTGGAGTGTCATTGATGATTATTATAAGACTGTTTTCTTTATGACTCTAACAACTTCTTGCTTTCTAATTGTTGTTTGGTCTAATCTGTGTTTGTATTGTTTTTACTTAATATCCATTAGCACAGATATTATGCTGTAGATATTCCTGCACACATCCTCTGTGTATTGTACTGCCACCTCAGTGACACATATTTAAACAAACCATGAAAAATATAAAAAAGAAATCTGAAGGTTGTCTTTCAGAGACAAAGCAAAATATTAAGAGACAGAAAAATATTGTCAGAAATATGAAAAACTTTACTGGTCTTCTATTCACTCTCAAATCTCATATATGGCAATGAATGCTGTACAATATTATAAACTAGCAGTATATCCTGGCGTTGCTCAGGTGTAATGAAAGCTTTAAAACTAATCCATGGTCCTGGAGCCCTCAGACTCTTTGGACGTAGGCACGAAAGACTAAAAAGCAATAGTTGTTTCTAGTTAATGCGAAACCGTAGATTGAAATAAAAATGAACGGATGTAAGTCAAATTTTGATTTCCTGGTATCGATATCAAATTTTCTGCACTATTGTAAGAACTGCAACCTTGAAACTCCTGAATATCGTTTCTTATGTTTTTGTCTGTGAGTGTATCAAATTTGATTAAAATCGGACCAATCTTTCTATAACCCGATTTTTTCAATTATCAATTTTCAATATTTATCATGGGTACCTTGACACAAAACCTAGCTAAGAACACTCACAGATGCTTATAGTATAACTGTGTAAATTTTCAAGAAAATTGGTTCAGTCGTTTCGGAGTCTATAGGTAACAAACACACACACACACACAGACAAAGTTCCATTTATAAATAAGTTTAGATAAAGACAATACCTGAAGCAAATGAGACATGGTTCTACTGATTGTTGTTTTCATTTAGTGCCATATCAACCTCTATGGGTGATTTAATGCTGAAATCAAAATATTTTGTATGCAGTTTTAATTATGTTTCGGGAGATGATAATGGTTTTAGTGAGGCAAGACTTTCTAATTAACCCATAGCTGGGAGAAAAGAGGTGAATGATTAATTTTCCCTAAGGGTATTTGTGCATAAGGTGGATATAACAAACCCAACGATAATTGGAATTTGGCTCTCCAATAAAAAATTTCAAGCAAGTAACCATTCAACCACCTGCACATTTAAGGTTATAGCACCTGCTCTTTCTTTGGATTTCAATGTTACACTTTCCATTTTCCTTGGTATTTATATTGTTCTACTTGTTTGAGTTTGGTATCTTTAATTTGTAATTTGCATGTTCAGCTGTTACTCTTGTTGACAACATGCAATCTATCTTTTTGCAATTTATGATAAGTCTTTTCTTCTTGCTGTCCTTCATGATCTTCTGTAAATGTTCTTGTAGACACCTATCTTTTTCTATCAACACAGTGTCATGTACATATTAAGGTTGTGGCTATCATTAATGAATCCTGGTAGAATTTTTAGTTCTCTCAGAATCACCTCACTTTATATGTTGAAAAAAATCTGATAAATAGACACATTCTTCTCTTATATTTCCCTTTCTTTTTTTTTTACTGAATTCCTTTTAGACTCACAGACATAGTTTGCTGCCAGTATAGGTTCTGGATCATTCTAATATCCTTCTGAAATATGTCCTTGTTACCGAGCAGTTGAAGCAGTTGTGATGTACTAAAATTTTTAATCATGTTAAAAAGTCATTTTAAGAAAATATTTTAATCTAAAAGAAGAAAGGAAAAGGATAATTTCTTGTAATTTTTGATTGAATAACCAAAATAATTGTTAAATTTGCAAAAATATTTAATGCAGTAAATGTAATTATTATGATGAGACAGAGGTAGTACTTAGAAAGAGAAATAAAAAAAGTGATTGCAATTTTTAGAACTGAAACTTGTCTTAACAAGTATACAAGCCATTGCTAATCGATAAGCATCTTTTGATAAAATGTGCAGGTTTCAGGAACAAAATTCAAGAACAAAAATTTAATTCAGAACTCAATATAATCTAAACAGACTCATTAATCTTTTGGTGGAAAATAATACTTTTATATTTAGCATGATCTTTTTCTTCTTTTTTCTGTCTTTATTTTCACATTTGTTTTATTAGAATTCTTTCCGACTTCATGCAACTTTTGTGAAAAAAAATGTCTTTTGTCATGTCTTTTCATGATATGGATGAACATGACTTTCCAAAGTCTTTTGTTGCTCTCACCACTTTAGCAGTCTTTGTGGCTTTTTTTTTCTTTTGACATTTCTCTGATCAAATGAGGAGTATAGGTTGTAGTGAGGACCAACCTTCTTTGAACATTGTTGACTGGTGCTACAGAATCACAAATAGTGGCAGCAAATAACAGAAACCACATCACTAGATGACTTTTAACAGCAGTAACAACTAAAATGGATAGCGCATGTAACTTGAAGAAAAATAATGATGTACTCATGATGTTGACATTCCACACTACAAGAAATTAGGGAGGAAACCACATCAATGCTAGAAAGAGGGATAGCAGTAAGGAACTTCAGAAAAAGTTTCAAGAGAATGATATAACTTTTAACTAAAAGTAGCACTTCATGCTTAGTTAATAAATGCCAAATATTTGCTGGTAAGAAAGTTGCAAATATTACCATTATAATTCATTTATTTGGACTCATTAAATAGGTGACTCACTGATTTTTTATGCTTCTCTTGTTTTTGTCTGTTGTAAATTCATCACGCTTCATAATAGTTTAATTTTAAATCTATAAATATCCTTGTGGATTGATGAAATATTAACTCGTGAAATGCAAATTGTTTTAATCAAGCTGTAATTATGTTTTCAGCAAAAGACACAACCCAGGATGTGTGCTATAAAGCTGGAGATGTCATAATCAAGCAAGTACGGAAGTTCAAATATCCAGAAAGTGTTATAAAAGAAGATAAAAAATGTGACACTGAAATCCGAGGTACATGGAAATAGCAAAAGATGCTTCTCAAAAACTACACAAAGATTTAAAAAACAGGAAAATATCATAAAAAAAGCCCTCCAATTCTTGTAAAGAATGCTGGATAATGTCCTCGTAGATGAAAGGGTAACAAAAATATGCGTAAAAAACAGGTTACTGAAAATATTATGGATTGTGCATGCAAGCAACAAGTTTTAAGAAAAATGGAAATAAAAAAAGATTCTTGTATTTAGAATCAGAAAAAGACAGTTAAAATTTCTAGGTTACATAAGAAAGGTAAAAAAAATTTAACACTCAAAGATCATCAGTCAGTCAGTTAAGTGCCATACGTGAAACACGCTTGGGCGATCATGTCTCGAAAGAAACATGACTGACTGGGCAGAAGATTATCCCGCTGTAGGTTGCCATTGCTTTCTGCAGTAGATTGGCTGCCAGCCAAGGCTAAAAAACCCAATCTGTCCTGTTATTTAACCCATAACTGGTAAGGAAGAGACGGATTAATACCTTTCCCAAGGGTATTTGCGCGTAAGTGAATGCAATGAATTCAACTGGAATTCGAACTCGGCTCTCCAATTTCTCGTTCTGAGCTGATATCCACTGCACCACAACGCACAAAGATCATACTGAATTTAAAAGGGGCAGAGGGAAGCAGTAACCTACTCCTTTTTAAAAATCACCCCATGCATGACAATAAAGCCACTGAGACAAAAGTGATGACAGTGTATGGAAGAATTAGGAACAGAAATATTAGTAATGAGCTAAGAAGATAAAGAGGTAATTAGGAAGGCAATAGATAGCAGCTGACATTGCATAGAAATTTTTCCAGTTTAAAGTTGGCTAGGAAGCATGGAGCTGGACGGATATCTATGTCTTAGACAGATCAACTGTAAATTGAGGAGATGTCAAACACCAGTTTAGTCTTCTTCTTCTTTTATGTGCCCTGTCCCTTCAGGATGTACGCGATCATGGTTCTCCACATCTCCCTATCCCTTGTGGCTTTTAGTATGTTTGCTCCTGTTAGACCTCGCAACCCCTGTTCTGTCATCCACCTGATCAGGCCCTGCAAATATGTTCTCCACTGCCTTCCTCTGTCTCTTTTTCCTTCTATCTGGCCAGTTCGTATCAGGTTCTCCAAGCCCTCGTTCCTCATTGCATGTCCCAGGAACTTCAGTTGTCTCTTCCTGATGCTCAGTATTAATTTCCTTTTTGTTGCCATTCTTTCCAACACCTCATTGTTGCTTGCATGCTCAGTCCACAATATCCGCAGCATCCTTCTGTAGAACCACATTTCGGCTGCTTCAAGTTTTGTCCTCATTTTCGATGATATTGTCCAGCATTCACTAGTACTGTGCATAAATTGAAAAAGTCTAGGTACCATGGCAAAGAGCTCATTCAAACAATTACCATGAAAGTATTTATAGAAAAGGCACAGAGAGGCAATCTTACCATGATGGGAAAATAACTGAAACCAAGCTGCCAGATCAGGATGAATAATATTGCTGTTTTTTTTTATTTTATCAAGAAGCTCAAGCTAAATAGCAGAAGCACTGAACAATGCATTACTGCATTTTTCTAAGCATGAGAGAATGGTAGACTTATAGATTCTAAGCATGAGAGAATGGTAGACCTATAGATTCTAAGCATGAGAGAATGGTAGACTTATAGATTCTAAGCATGAGAGAATGGTAGACTTATAGATTCTAAGCATGAGAGAATGGTAGACTTATAGATTCTAAGCATGAGAGAATGGTAGACCTATAGATTCTAAGCATGAGAGAATGGTAGACCTATAGATTCTAAGCATGAGAGAATGGTAGACCTACAGATTCTAAGCATGAGAGAATGGTAGACCTACAGATTCTAAGCATGAGAGAATGGTAGACCTATAGATTCTAAGCATGAGAGAATGGTAGACCTATAGATTTGTAACACCTAACAAGCTTGTATAAATTACAGGCAGAAGAAGGAATAGAAGAGATATTAAAACAGCCAACATTGTTATGAGCTGCAAAGAAAAGTGGTAGTGAGCCATGTTTGTCCATTTCTTAAAGGTTCATGACATATGCATCAAGAATATTTTGAATTTGAAATAAAATAAAAACTAAAAATTTTGCAAGAACCAGAATTGTGTATGTATTTAAACTGATTATGATTGATTTGGCTCAGTGATATGGAATTCTTTCAACAATATGCAAAAGGCAGAAAAATATAATCATATAGAAAGAGGAAAGAAATGTCAATTAATCGACATTGCTATTTATCTAAAAATTGCTTCTCTTAAAATTTTCAGTTCACTAGAGGTAGGATATAATGGAAGCAAGAAAAGCAGGCAGAAACAATGAGCAACATGAATAATTAGCTTGTCCAAATGGGTGGTAGAATACTGAACTGGGAGGGAGAATGAGGGCACATGCATTACTTGGAGCTTGAAAGAATAGGGATTTGTGGGACAGCCATGTCTATTGACAAATCTGTGGGGACGTAGTCCATAAAAGAATGTTCAAGTGTTCTTTATCATGAACCAGTATCTTTGATAAACTTATTTTGAAATTCTGCAGGTATAATTACAAAAGTTTAACTATCTTCATAGTGTAGTGTTGTAGAGCAGCTGACACCTCTCTTGCACTCTCAAAGATGAAATGGTCTGTCAACTGAAATAGCTATATAAATCAAAGATTAATAGCAGTCAGGGATTTGGAGTGCTATTGATGATTATTATAAGACTGTTTGTGACTCTAACAACTTCTTGCTTTCTAATAAATTATTGTTTTGTTTTTACTTAATTCTATTAGCACAAATTTTATGCTGCAGATAAGTCCTGCACACATCATCTTTACTGCCACCTTGGCAATACAACATGTCGAAACAGATCATGAAAAATATAAAACAGAAATCTGAAGGTTGTCTTAATAGCAAATGGTGCCTTTCAGAGACAAAGCAAAATATTTCTTTTTCTTTACTCAAGCTGTCTTTCATTGATATGGCTCAGTGATATGGAATTCTTTAAACAATATGCAAAAGGCAGAAAACTGTAATTATATAGAAAGAGGAAAGAAATGCCAATTAATCGGCATCCCTATTTATCTAAAAATTACTTCTCTTAAAATTTTCAGTTCACTAGAGAGCTTATTTTTCAGCAAAACCTGATGTGCATATTTCCACTTTTCTAGAAATATTGTTTAATAATGCATTCACTGCTAATCAACACTGACATTGTCAAAAGTAGTTTAAAAAATTCAGCAAAAGCCAAGCCTAAATGAATAAAAACTTCAGGAAAATGTTGCAAGTTTACTTTTAAGTTTTGTCCAAAGAAAACAGTAAAAAGAAGGATAAAAGAATAGAAAAAAATCTGAAGAAGCTGTTTGCTTAAGTGTTTATATGGTCTGATGTACTTTGCCAGAGGCAGGCATAGTTGGGCTATATAAAAATATTAAGTAAAGCTTTCAAAAACCTGGCAGTATTAACCAAACTTTGTTGAAAAGTGCATACTTCTTGAAAGGTAGGTTAGAAGATTGGTTGGAATAATGCATGCAAAAAAAGAAACAGAAAAAAAACATGATGAAAATAGAATGAATTAAAAACAGAAAAATATATAACAAAGGAACAAAATTAATTTCATTGTCATCAGCAATAAAAGCTACAGATACAGTAGCTTCGGCAGAAAAAAACATTTATGTAAATGTAGGGAAATGAAAAAACATAAAAGAATGATGTGAGAAATAAAATTATTTAAAAGATAAACAATATAAAGAAGCTAAAGGTTCAAAGAAATGAAAAAAAGGCAAAAAATGGAAACGATATATTATCATCAATAACAAAAGTAACAGCAGCCATAAGAACATATTGTCAGAGATGAAAAAAGAAATACTGATAATGTAACAAAAAAAATGATTAGTAATGAAACAAAAATAAAATGAACATTATCACCAGCCATAAAAAATAGCCAAGCAGTGAAGATGAAATAAAAAAATATAATGTCATGATAAAAAAAGTAAGTGAATAAACAAAACTGTTTAAATTTGTTGTAATATTTTTCGTTTATTCACAAATACCATCATCATCTGCAACAGCAGAAACCAAACAAAATCCATGGAAAAAAAAAAAAACAAGATTAAGAGAAGCCAATGAAAAATCAGCAAAAAACAAAGGTATGGCCAACTAAAAGACAATCTCAAGCATCATCAGTTATAAAGATTTACAAGTAGCAACAAGATGAACAAAATGCAGTAAATAGCATAACAAAGAAAATTTGCCATGAAGAATTAAAAACAAATGCATCATCATCATCATTATTAGCAACAAAATTAAATTCAGTTTCTGCAAGAACAGGAAGAGGTCAGAAGAAGGGATATTTCTGAACACAATCAATCAGAAAAAGAGAAGCCAAAATACAGTTCAGGTCAAGTAACAACACGAGAGATTACGTCCATTTGCAATTTCCAAATTACTTTCTGAAATGATATTCAACATATCAAATAAGAAATAAAAATAGGTGAATATAATGGCAAAACATGTTCTTATAAATTATTCAACAATAGGAAAAGCAACAAAAGAAACTTGATATTTTTATTTTGTTCAACATTTATATTTCTACTTAAACTGATTTACTCAGGTCATTGTCTTTATCTTGATTAAGGCTTAGAGCCATGTTACAAAATCCATTTAGAAATACAGCTGTTTATAGGCCCTTTCTCAGACTAATGGTTAGAAATAGCTTTGAGTGAATGAAGCCTTAGGTCTGAATAAAATCTCTTCTTCTTACCTTGAGAACTGATGTCAGAGTATCACAATAGAACTTACAATCATATATAACTCAAAGAGAAAATAATGGCACAATCAAGATGCACCATCATTTTTCTTCTTTGTAATAGCAATAGTAGTTAGTTGGGCTTATGGCCACATCACACAGAAACACCAGTTCTTTTTCTATCAATGAAGTTAAGCAACATTGAACTTGGTCAGTACCTATATGAGTAATCACTTGGGAATACCAGATGCATTAAGATTAGATGTGCAGGTGATGTAATGAATAATGGCTTGGAATTCTTAATTGGAAGAGCCAAGTTCCAATTCCAGTTGGGTTCATTATATTTATTTGTGTAAATTTTCTTGGCAAAGGTATGAATCCATCTCTTCTTTCTCCAGCTATGAGTTAATTAGTAAGACTAGTATCACTAAATTGTTATATCCACAAAACTATTTTTACAATCTAAAAATATTTTCTGACTTTAAATAACCTAAAAGTGTTGATAAGCCGTAGAAAATTATTAAATTACTAAAATCAATCATCTTGATTATTATTATGTTTCATCTGTTGTACAATTAGGCCTTCTTCAGATATCTTTCATAATTGTTAATTTTAATCTTTACAAGATCCAGATCAGACTAAAAATGAAGTATTGTTGCCATACTTAGGTTGGTGCTCCCTAGTTCTCACATTTCAATTTCAACAAACCTCAAAAGCATTTGTGTGGCTTTCTAGGTGATATATATTATTTCCTACCCTATTTTAACTATTTCTATGAAAATCTTTCAGATGAACTACATTCCTTAGTTTCACCAGTTCTAACCTTCACTGCTAAGAGCTGTCATGTTATGCACATTGTAGCAAACTGCCTTCATTCACTTTGTATGCAATTCTCATAAACCACTACTTAGTGAAACCAACTCCCAAGAGAATGCTTCTCCAATCACTACAATCTTTACAGGGTCATATCTAGGGTTAACCCTTATCATCCCCAGATATCCTCATAAAGTTAGCCCCTTATCTCTTACTCTGTAACACACTAGCTTGAGTGGCTCTTTGGGCCTTGTAAAAGGTGAATATTCATGTAAAAATATATAAATAGTTGCTTATCTCTCACAACTACATCACTATTTACACAGTAAATTATTTGGGAAAGCGACATTCTGTGATTTCATTTGTTGAAACTTTGAACTTGCCATGCTACATACAATGAGTTGAGTTAGCTTCATGCCTTTATATTCTATTGATGAAATAGAAGTTCCCCTCAGTCTCCGTCTTCACCAGAAATATTGTTTTGTGGAATGAACTCCAAAATGATGCCTCCAATCACTATAAATCTTAACCCCTTAAAGTAAAATGTCAATCATTGTCCATTCTACATTTCTTCAGATTAGACCATTATTTGGAGACATCATGTGAGGAGCGTGTGGTGTACTTACATTAAAAAGACTTTGCCATATTTTATTATTGTAGAGAAGTGAATAAATCCTTTACAGTTATCGGAAATCATTTTTCAGCACTAATTACATCCACTAAGTTTAAAAATGTTCTGATTGACAAAGTTTGGTGACTTGGTTTAAAGCTTTAGTTGTCTGTTCCATTTCTTGAAAAGCATCTTACTTTACTTTTTCAGCTGAGCCTCAAAATGTTCTGAGACAACCATTGCTCTCAGGAAATAGCAATTTGCAAGAACATATAATCTTCAATTTATTTACTGAAATTGATCTTACAAAACAATTTCCTCTCCAAATATATATATATATATATATATATATATATATTTTTATAGATTCTTATTTAGTAAGAATGATGTCCACTGATCTCTCTCTCTCTCTCTCTCTCTCTCTCTATATATATATATATATATATATATAGGAAGAGAGAGAGATATCAGTGACTATCATTTTTACTGCTGAACTTGAACAAGACACTTTCTTTATACTGTTCAGTTATCCATTCTCCATATTTGCATTTCTTTTATCAATCCATTTAATTTGCAAACCAATTATCTATCTTCTTTCCCGATTCCATTTTATTCTCCTTTTTCTTGTCATTTAATTTCCATTTAGAATCCTCGATTTCCATCAAGTAAAGCCTAAATTTCCTTTATCAGAAAACGGGAAACAACTATCGGATCATTCATCTTGGCATTCTTTAAAATCACATTTAAATTATATCCTGTTGCTGTTTCCCACCCACCTAACAACATCTTTGATAAATTTACACAAGTTTAAACTGGAAAGAAGACCCAAAATCTAATTGGTTGATAATAATATAGATCAGTTTGATAAAGAAAGAAAAAATTTCAAGTCCAGGAAAAGCTGATATATTCCTTTTCCTTTTCAAACGAAGAAAAAAAAAACAACTTATTTTTTGATTGATTTGATTTTTATGCCTTATCAAACTTTTGTGAGTTATTTTAGTCAGAAACAATTTTTGGATAGGAAGAATAGTTTTGTTTTTTTTTGTTTTTTTTTTGTTTTTCTTTCAACAATATTTTAAAAATTATAATTATTTTTTCTACAAATACAAGTTCTAATACTTAACCTATTTCTGGTGGGGAGAAAAGATGTATTCATACCTTTTCTAAGGATATTTGCTCATAAGTGAAATATTAGTTTGTCAGTTAAGTGACATACATGATACACACTTGGTTAATCATGTCTAAAAACAACGACTGACTAGGTAGAAGATTATCCCGCAGTAGGTTGCCATTACTTTCAGCGGTAGACTGGCTGCCAACCAAGATTATAGAATCCAATCTGTCATGTTATTCAACCCATAGGGAGAAGAGATGGATTAATACCTTTTACAGAGTTATTTGCACATAAGTGAATATAATAAACCTGAAAGAAGCTGGCTTCGCAATTTGATATCAATTACATTAGACGTTCTAATTTCTTTAAAGTTTTAAGATGACAAATTTTAAATTCAGCAATATATATTTATTTGTTATTCTGTCACTGTGCAATGTACAAAAACTAGACAGCAGTCTTCAGGTGCTTCAACACAAATGGACTTATTCTTCTTCTATATGCCTTATAGGCAATCATAGGCAATCATAGCCTTCCACATCTTCCTATCCCTGGTGGCTTTCTCCTGTAATGTCTTGCAGCCCCCGTTCTGTCAGCCATCTGCTCAGGCCCTTCAAATATGTTATCTGCTGCTTTCCTCTGTCTCTTTTTCTTTCTATCTGGCCTGTTACTATCAAATTCTCCAAGCCCTCTTTCTTCATTGCATGTCCCAGGAACTTCGGTTGTCTCTTCCTGATGCTCAGTATTAATTCCCTTTTCATTCCCATTCTTTCCAACACCTCGTCATTGCTCACATGCTCAGTACATGATATCCGCAGCATCCTTCTGTAGAATCACATTTCAGATGCTTCAAGTTTTTCCTTCATCTTTGATGGTATTGCCCAGCATTCACTGCCATATTGAAGAACTGACCTCACATAGTAATCCAGTACTCTCTTCTTTGTTTCTAGTGAAAGTTTCCTGTGTCTTAATACTTTGCTCAGCTTCTGGAACATATCCTTTGCTATGGATGTACACAAAATAAAGAAAAAAAAAATCAAATGAATAAAAGAAATAACATTTAAAATATATTGAAAATTGTCTGCGTGCAGCAGAATTCAGTTTACACAGGGCACAAGGATAAAATCTGCATTTCATTATGTTTTCTTCTTTCTATGACAATGAGAATCAGAAATGTCCTTCAAGGAAGGCAGAAAATAATTGACTGTTTTCACTCTTGTCCACTGCAGAGTAAACCTGGCTGCTGCCCTTCAAAACACCTCCAGTATGTGATAGAATAGGGTAGGAAATGGCTTGAAAATTTGAATGCCTCCAAAATGAAGCTGCTCTCCTTTAACTACCATAAAGAAATTTCCATGCCTACTATCATAACGAATGATGCTAGTCTCCTGGAAAGCAACACACTGTGTCTCCTTAACATCACTCTCTCAAACGATCTCAAACAGAATGACTACATTGAATCTATAGTTGCATCTACTGCTAGGAAAATTATTTCACTGTCGGGTCAGGAAGATTTTCTTGTTAAAATTCATTTTGCACATTTATTAGTCAGTCAGTTAAGTGCCATACGTGATACACACTTGGGCGATCATGTCTCGAAAGAGACATGACTGACTGGGCAGAAGATTATCCCGCAGTAGGTTGCCATTGCTTTCTGCGGTAAACTGGTTGCCGACCAAGGCTATAGAACCCAATCTGTCTTATTATTTAACCCATAACTGGAAGGAAGAGACAGATTAATACCTTTCCCAAGGGTATTTGCGCATAAGTGAATACAGTGGATTCAACTGGAATTCAAACTTGGCTCCCCAGTTTCTCGTTCTGAGCCGATATCCACTGTACCACAAATGTGCATTGAATATTGTTGCTATATCTGGTTGCTATTCATCTTAAGGTTCTTGACAAAATTTAAAGAAGGATCTGCAATGTAACTTGGCAGTCTACCTCCATTCACTTTCTCACTGATGTGATGGGGTTTACATCTGTCTTTTCTTGTAGTTTGAGTTTTCTTTAACGGTATATCAACCTCTGTGGGTTATTTAATGCCAAAAAGGTAGCATTTTAAGGTATTTTTTTAAATGTTCAGTTATAGCGAGAAAGTTCATTTAGTAATATTTTAATTAAAAAAAAATATATTATTATTTTCAAAAACTGAAGATGTTTTCTAGTTTTGTATTCAAAACTGTATTGGTGGTAATAATTTTTTCCTTCAAACATGTGTTATGGTAATAATTTTTTTCTTTTAAAAATGTATATTTTTTCTATAAAAGTTTATGTCTATTTTTATACTGTCACAGTGCTTTGACCCCAGTTTGGTTGTTAACTATTTGCCCATAGGTGGGACCCCAACAGGTGCTACTTCTCCGGGTCAGAGAGGACTTGGAAACAAAATCAATTATGAGGTGGTTCCATGCTCCTCACACCCCTCGATCAGAGGCCTTGCTGCTGGATGCAGTTTACCTTTTCTTGTAGTATTTTCATGGCAGCTGTATTGATGAAATCTTTACCCTGGTTCTGTAACCACTTCTTCATGCACTTATCGTTTATGGCACTCTCTTCCATTTTCTTGTTTCCCTGATAGCTATAATCACTAAAAGTTTAAATGCAACATCAGTTGCCATATTCTGTCCACTTGATATCCATCCATATCTAATCCTTTCTTCAATATCTTCTGTACCTTGTTTTTTGTCTCACTGTAACTTCATGTGCACCAGTGACAATCCTGCTTTGCTTGGGGTGAAATGATTATTAAAAAAAAAACAAAAAAAAACGAGTGTCTATAGATTTGCATATCATGTAGCAGTTATTGGCATGAAAAATGGGATTGTTAGATAGTTTTACTTTCAGTAAAATCTATTGTTTGTTTTTCATGCTCATGTTCTTAGAAAGATATAAATCCATATTTCCTTTCTAGGAGAAAAATCTTGAACTCAAAATGAACTAGGTGTGAAGATAGCAACTTCACCATATACTTGTTACTGAAACCACAGAAGTAACACTTTGTGTAGGGAAGCAAAATTTTCATACTCATAAGGGATACTATACAATTAACATACATATATGCAACTTTCTTCAAGATCAATTATTTTATCTTAAGTAATAATGAAATAGAAAGTAAGCTAAAGTTATCCGTGGAATTAAACATTGACAATACACGTTGAATAAATATATACCACTTAAATTTAATTTACTTTATAGTTATTCTATATATAATATTTAATAGCATGTACTTGAAGGTTAGTGAAAAAAATTTTATAAGTCATTGACAAACCATTTTTGCTCAAGAGTGCTTGATTCTCATTGGACTCTCAACCATACCAAGCTAAGTCTGCCCTGTTGGTTGGGGCTTCCGAGTATGCCAACTGCACCTCAGCAAGTTCACCCATTTACAATGCAAGGCAACTAATGATTCCTGAGGATGGGATCTTGATAGTTGAGGACTTGAAGGTATTTGGCAGAATACTTTTGAATTCCAATACACTACCACGGTCCTTACTAGACAGGTGGTTAGATAGGCTCAATCTGATCCGTCAGCTAATCATGTTAAGCCTAATAGCATTCCACCAACCAACAACTCAATATCTTCACAACCTACAAAAAAAAAATAAAATAAATCATACACCCAGCAACCAGATTTAATCAAATTGGTATGAAAGGTGGTGGCAATGTTCGATCATGTTATAACTAAAATGAATCATTCAAAAGTTAAAACTTATATTCAACTACACAGGAGTAGATGAATGAAAGAAATTATTGATGACTACATGTAAGTACTTAGCTTGAGTATACCATTTTTGTATCTCTGAGGTGTTTTGGCAAATGGGATTCCACCCAACTGTCTCTCCATGATACAGCTCTGAGGAGGATGAGGAACAAAGATGATAAAAGAAAAATATATCTCATATGGCAACAAGGAAAATGAAAAGAACCCTGTCTGAATCTGCATAGTCACTTGAAACTCTCATTACAAAACTATCAACACTTATAATTGAAAAAATACTATATACTCTCAAACTACTACTGTGACTGTTAAAAAAAATATTTAACAACGCAATAATAATTTAGTAAGGAAAAAAATGTATGCAGAAAAAATCCTCAAGTAGTCAACCATTATTAACTTAAAAAAATCAACACCTATCCACACCAAAGTCTTAACATATCTATAAGTGTAATCAGAAGTCTACATCTGACGGCTTGATTGTTCAAAGGAAGAAGTTAAACTAAAAAATGAATAGATATAATCAGAATAAGAAAAGAAATGGCCACACCATAAACAACAATACATTAAAATTCAACACAACCAAACCATCAATTGAAATAAAAATAAGTTACATCATCACAAAAGTGGAAACTGAAATTCTCTGACCTTTATGATGTCAGATAACTGCCAAAGATTTGACCATCATAAAGACAGATGTACTAGAATTTCAGTATGTCCAAAATGAAGCAGTACACATCATCAAGAAACTGAGTGCAAAGGTACCATAAAATGCATGAAAAAATGTAATAGGAACCACACTGCATACTATGTAAAGTTTGGCAAAAAGAAAAAAGCCATAATTGAGATCATATATATGAGAAATATAACTTTTCCTGAAGGCAGAAAAATTACTGACAATACTCGACAAAATACATCATTAAATTATGCACAGTGGTGAGAATTATGATTTCTGTGAATTAACAACATTAATCCAAGAGTTAAAGATATTAATTGAAATAATGAAACTGATATCAACAAGGAAAAGCAAAAATTTACACTGCATCTCATAAAAAAACTGATATACACAATCGAAATATAAAAAATTATAACTGGTTAAATTTAGAAACTAAAAGACCAGAAGAATCACCTTGTCACCCCTCTTGATCCAGAAATTCTTTATCTGTAACCCAAAAAAGATCTCCAACAAATAAAGCAAACACAAAAAGCAAGAAAACACACAAAACTAGTCAAAAAGAAATCACTGTAAGAGAGAAATCACCTAAAATCAACCAAGAAAACAAAAACAAAACACTGCCCTGTCAAAAAGGAAAACCTGCAAGAAAAAAAATCATCTAAAAACAACTTAAAAAATAATGAAAATTTAAGACAATCCAACAAAAACCAAAAATCTTAACAGGAAAATCATGGCTAATAAAATTACTTAATGGAATGCAAGAGGGGATGAAAGCAAATTGAAATGATTTGTTTTGCATATTGCAGGCTTACGTCCTGCAATCACCTGTTCAAGAAAAAACTTGTCATAGAAATATAGATATGAAAGAGGATAATGAAAATGTAGATATTAAAAACTATGCAGCATATTTTATTAGTAATAGTGGAAACAGGGCTTCAAGTGGTACTTCAATATTAGTAAAAAAAAAAAGATAAATTGACTTGAATAGCACACCTCACATATATAAAACCATCACCATGTGCTTAGTTCACATTACACCTAATGATCCTACAAAAGGAACCGATTTAGATAAAGTACTGAAGCAGCTACCAAAACTATTTGTTTTAATGGGAGATTTCAATAGCCATAATACCATATGGGATTGCAAAAATACTGACCAGAACGAAAGATTAACAGAAGAAACAACATATGTCTGTACAATGGTGAGTCATATACCTATCCCCACCTATGAAGAGCTACATACCCAGCAATAGATCTAATCTTAAATGATCCTGAAACATACTTAGACTACAGCTGGACAGCACATTATGATACATGTGATAGTGATCAATTCCCAGTTGTGTTGGAAAAATCTGGATCTTTGCCAGATGAGCGAATGCCATATTGGAAACTTAAGAAAGCCAGTTGGAAGGAATTTAAAAATGTGTGTGCCCTAAAATGTATACCAGAAGCCAATGTAGACAATGCAGAGCACATCATTTATTACACAAAAACACTTGTTAGTTTTGCAGAGCAATATCTACCAAAATCAAAATTTAAACCCATCAAACATGACAGACTTTCGTTTAACGACAAGTGGAAAAGTTGTATTTTGTGGCTCTACATAAGTTCAAATTGCATTCAACTGAAAGAAATTTGAATATCTACAAAATAAATAAAGTTAAAGCATGCAGAATAATTTAAGAATCCAAGCAATTTTCATGAATGGATTTTGTATCCAGTATTAATTCTAATGCTCAAATGAAAATAGTACAGAGTATGACTTGCAAATCCACTAAGAAAAATAAAAGCACACCACTAAGGCATTTAAGTCAAGCAATATCAAAGATGTTGCAAATTTATAAGCAAAAAATTATCTCAAAACTCTTCCTCAAACAATACTAGTAAACTATTTCAGAATATCAAAATAAATGAAGAGAAGAAAAAATTAAATTTCTACTCTAACAATAAAGAAAATTACAACCAGACAATTAGTTTAACAGAATTATTAGATTCTATAAAAAAAAAACACAACTCAACAATTGGCCCAGAGAGAACTAACTATAATTTAAAAAAAAAAAAACTACAAGTATTTCTTTGAATTACCTACTCAAAATGTTCAACCATATATGGGTCAGTGGAAACATTCACAGTATCAGGAAACAAGTAACAGTAATTTCAATCCCAAAATCTGGAAAGGACTGAGAACTCAAACTATTATCCAATCACACTTAGAAGTTGCTTAGGCAAAACATTTGAAATAATTGTTAATAATAGGTTTACTTGATTTCTTGAAGTTAATAATCTAATCCAAACATATTTATAAATGGAACTTTGTCTGTGTGTCTGTGGGTGTGTGTGTCTGTTACCATAGACTCCAAAACGGCTGAACCGATTTTCTTGAAAATTTACACAGTTGTACTATAAGTGTCTGTGAGTGTTCTTAGCTAGGTTTTGTGTTGAGGTATCTCTGATAAATATTGAAAATTGATAATCAAAAAAATTGGGTTATAGAAGGAGTGGTTCGATTTTAATCAAATTTGATACACTCATAGACAAAAATATAAGAAACGATATTCAGAAGTTTCAAGGTTGCAGTTCTTACAATAGTGCAGAAAATTGATAATATATATATATATATATATATATATATATATATATATATAAAAGGCAAGGTGTTTGTGTGTGTGGCTGTTTATCTGCCTGTATGTCTGTATTCTTTTTCAGCCCTTTTATTTTAGTTTTCGCTTCAGGTTTGGCTCTAAGTAGGTATAATTGTAGTTTTTAGTCTCAGCCATGATACCATTTACTCAGAGGACTTATTTAGCCTTCAAAATTCAGTTTACAATGAAAAAAACTTATTTGATATTGATACCAGGAAATCAAAATTTGCCTTACATCCATTCATTTTTCTTTCAGTTTACGGTTTCACTTTAACTCAAAACAATTATTGCTTTTTAGTCTTTTATGCCAACGTCCAAAGAGTCTGAGCTCCAGAATCATGGACTAGTTTTAAAGCTTTCATTACACCTGATCAACGCCGGGCTATACTGCGAGTAAAATTATAATCTCTAATTTGCCTTCAGAAAGTACAAAAGCAGAATCTATTAACTGTTTCAACGGGAGTTTTTTTATCAGAAATGTTTTAATTAAAAAACTTTTAACAGATTACCTGTTCATATTAATAACTAATAGACAGAATGAACCTTTAATGTTCATGTCAGTACCATACTGTCAGATGTATTTCCGCAAGAAATGGATGAACCTCAGGGAAGCATATTATCAGTAACACTCTTCATCATCAAAAATAAATGGCATTATTAAATGCTTGAACCCTGGAGTTGACTGTTCACTTTACAGATCAAAAAACATCCATTGAGTTGAATGACAACTCTAACAGAATTTCAATAAAGTCAGCAAGTGAACCACAGAAAATGGATTCAGATTCTACAGACAAAAAACTGAATGTATACACTTTTGCCAACTTTGAAAGCTACTCCATAATCCTAAATTAAACTCAATGGTACAGAAGTGCCTTTAGTAGATCAATACAAATACCTAGCAATAATCTTTGACAAAAAAAAATTATCTTTCATACCACGTATAAAATATCTTCATGAGAAATGCAATAAAGCAATATAAGTACTTAGTCATCTTTCACAATGACTGGGGTGCTGACTGACAGATGCTACTGAAACTCTATCAGGCATTTGTTAGTTCCAAATTGGATTATGGCTGCTTTATCTCTGGTGTGGCAAGAAAATAATACATGAAAGAAGTTAATGCCATACATCACCAGAGTCTGCGACTTTTTCTAAAAACCTACAGTACTTTCCCAATTGAAAGCTTATATGCTGAAACACACAAACCACCTTTGGCATTAAGACAACATAAGTTAGCATTACAGTATTACATCAAACTTTGTTCATGCCTAAATAATTCAGCATATAATGGTGTTCTTCTACTTGAATATAAAGAATTATGTAATTTAATAGAAAATGCCATTAAACCTTTTGGCATCTGCATAGAAAATAACATCAATAAACTCAAAATAAACATTTCTCCTCCCCGGTCAATAAAAGAGCCTGCTGCAATATTAAGTCTGGCAAAAGACTCTAAAACTGACACATCTGTATTCATAGAAGTAATTCATATCTTACAAAAACCTACAAATTGTAAGCATACTCTAAAAATATTAATAAAGTTGGATGTTCAGCTATATTAAATGAAACAATACTTCAAAAGCACCTGACAAATCTTAAGTATTTCATGCAAAAGGTTTAACCTTGGATATTATCACAAATGGTGACTCAGACAGATTTCTGAAATTCTCAGATGACCTATCTATTTTTCATCATTGAAGTATAAAAATCTCACCAATCCTGTAATAATCAAAATTTTAAAAAAATATCAATATACTATGTAAGCAAGAACACATCATATTCTGCTGGATCTCTAGCCATAAAGGCATCCAAGGAAAAATGGAAAGGCAGATAAAACAGTTACAGAAACATTAAAAATGAATATACCAAAAACAAAAGTCCATTACACAGATTTTAAAACAGTTATTAATGCATATATCTTAAATAAGTGGCAAGAGTTATAAAATACTCACCCAGAAGAGGTCAGATCATAAGAGAATAACAATACCAAAAGATGATGTACGCAGGATCAGGGAAAGTGTGAAAGATTCTGGAAAGACGTTAAACATTTTGTTTCAATTAATTTGCAGGTTTTAGGATATTTACCTAGTTTTTTTAGTTCTTTAGGTTTGCTGAGTGAAATGACTCTTTTGTGTTAATATGATCTTTTATTTAGAATCCTTGAGGTTTCTCCACAATGCTGATGTGCGTTGTGGTGCAATGGATATCAGCTTGGAATGAGAAAACGGGGAGCCAAGTTTGAATTCCAGTTGAATTCATTGCCTTCACTTGCGTGCAAATACCCTTGGGAAAGGTATTAATCTGTCTCTTTCTTCCAGTTATGGGTTAAATAACAGGACAAAGATTGGGTTCTATAGCCTTGGCTGGCAACCAGTCTACTGCAGAAAGCAATGGCAACCTACTGTGGGATAATCTTCTGCCCAGTCAGTCATGTCTCTTTTGAGACATGATCGCCCAAGCGGGTTTCACGTATGGCACTTAACTGACTGAGGTTTCTCCTATGTTTTTTTGTGTTGCGTATTGCAAACTCCTCCTTCAGGTTTTAGTTCATTGTTTTCTTTATTGTTGACTAAGTCTTTTATTAGTTTGGATGTAGTAGTAACAAATTTTATGCTGAGCTTAAGATAGATTCATTGTAGATGTGATACAGTTAGCTGGTAGCATAATATATTTTTGATTCATTGGGTTTTTCAAGAGAGCCATCTTGGCTTTGGAATATTTTATGAACATTTTGTTTCACACTGAATATGAAATAATTAGAATAATGGAGGTGTTTTCAATGTTTTTATCATGTGCATGTAAATAATCTGAGCTACACTAAGACTTGAAGTCATGTTTGCATGTCTAAGGGTGCATTCTAGAACCTGATTAGTGTATTGAGAGACAGGAAAGCTTCAGTGGAAACAAAGAAAAGAGTATTTGATTTTTATGGAATGTTTGTCCTTCAGTATTGCAGCAAATACTGGACAATGTCATCAAAGATAAAAGAAAGTCTTGAAGCAACAATAAGAATGACAAAATCATTCTCTATCTAAACTTATTTATAAATGAAACTTTGTCTGTGTATGTATGTGTGTGGGTGTGTGTCCGTTACCTATAGACACTGAAACAGCTGAACCGATTTTCTTGAAAATTTACACAGTTGTACTATATGTGTCTGTGAGTGTTCTTAGCTAGGTTTTGTGTCGAGGTAACCCCCAATAAATATCGAAAATCGATAATCGAAAAAATCGGGTTAAAGAGGAGTGATCCGATTTTTTTATTTTGATACACTCATAGACAAAGACATAAGAAATGATATTCAGAAGTTTCAAGGTTGCAGTTCTTACAATAGTGCAGAAAATCAATAATATATATATATATATATAATGCAAGATGTTTGTGTGTTTGTCTGTTAATCTGTATGTCCTTTATACAAATCCACAATTTTTATCTGATTCTCATCAAACTTCACACAAATATTCTTAAGGCTGAGTCTGAGCTCAAGTGTTATGGATTAGTTTTAAAGCTTTCATTACACCCAAGCAATGCCAGGCTATACTGCTAGTCATAAATATAGCAATGCAATGAATGATGGACAATCTCTTCGCAGATGAAAAAAGGCCGCGAAGCAAAAGACATGTGGTTCTGCAGAAGGGTGCTAAGGATACCATGGACAGAAAACATGAGCAACGGCAAAGTTTTAGAAAAACATAGAAAAAAAACATTGACATTTCTATGACAAATAATGCGGAAACAAGGGTTAGAAAAGTTTACATTCACAGGAAAAGCAAGTGGGGCAGTAGAAAACAACGCATAACATATCTATAGAGCTTTTGCAAAGGATACCATGGACAGAAAACATGAGCAATAAAGACGTTTTGAAGAGGATGGAAACATCAGGAGACAGCTGAAGTTTCTGGGAGATGTAATGAGGAAAGAGGGATTAAAGAATCTGATACTTACAGGACAGATGGAGAGAAAGAGACACAAGGGAAAATAATGCATGATATACTTGATGGACTTGAGCAAGTAGATAGCAGAGCAGGGTTTGGGAGAAATAGCAAGATGAAATGTGCTTAGAGATACAAGAGATAGGGGGATGTGGAAGGCCATGATCGCCAATGTTTTGAAGGAACATTGCACATGGAAGAAGACAATGATTTATGAGTAACATTGTGAGCAGTAACTTAGCAGTTAGTTGGGTGCCATTTCTGATACAAGCTAAGGTGACCATGTTTCTTTCATTACTTTTTGCAGTAGATTGGTTACCAACCAAGACTATAGGACCCAACAAGTTCCGCTATTTAACTCATAGCTGAATATAGAAATGGATTAATACCTTTCCCAAGAGTATTTGTGCATAAGTGAAGATAATGAACTCAACTGGAATTTAAACTTGGTTCCCTGATTTCTTATTTTGAGCCAATCTAAAAAAGAACAAGAAATAATATTACTGGACAGCACGGCAAGAATAATCTACTATATGCCGAATAAAAGGTTCAGTTCAAAATTTCATGAAGATTAGCCAAATAAACAAGCAGCTAATGAAGACCAGATTTATTTTATTTTTTATTACCATAGAAGGAAAGTTATGAGAAAGAGTGACAGGTTATAGGGAGTGTCAGGAAGTGGGTAAGAGAAGGATGAGAATACTGATGAGAGTGGCGTGGACAGAGAAGGGAGCATGAGAGAGAAGATGCAGTTTAGTGAGATAAGAGATGACTATTGACTTTACATTTAAATTCTTGGAGATTATAGCTATCAGGAAAGCAAGTAAATGGAAGGGAATTCCACAGGTGGGAAATGCAAGAAAAGAAGCTGTTGGAGTAGAATCTGCATTTACATTTTATTGGTTTTACAGTAAAAGGGTGGGACCTAGTTGCTAATCTTGTGGCTTGAGTAAATTCATATATAGGAGGCACCAGTGAGCTAAGTTCATTAGGGAGGAAGCCGTGAAAGTATTTGTAGAAGATGGTACAGTTGCAAAAAGTTGTAATAAAAACAACAAAGATGAAGACAATAGTCTAAAAGTAAGTAGTGTAAAGTTTTTTAATCATTGTATCTTGCTTTGTGCATTGTGGTGTAATATATATTGACTCAGAATGAGAAATCAGAGAGCAGAGTTCGAATTTCAGCTGAATTCATTAGATTCATTTATGCACTAATACCCTTGGATAAGATATTAATCCATCTCTACTTTTTCCAGCTATGGGTTGAATAGCAGGACTAATTAGGTTTTATAGCCTTGATTGGCAGCCAGTCTACCTCAGAAAGAAACAGCAATTAACTGACTGACTGATGAGGTTGAAAGTTAGGTTTCAACATTTTACAGCTGAAATGGCTTGATGTAACTGGAAGTCATATGTAAACAGTATCTTCTCTTGCACTTCCTGCTTGTTGAACTCTGTTACCAACTCTTGCTTCATTGTGTTTTAAAAACTGGATATGCATTTCAGTGGAATGGATTTCAGCTTGGAATGAGAATTCTGAGAACCAAGTTTGAATTCCAGTTGGATTCATTGCATTCATTTGCACACAAATAACTTTGGGAAAGATATTAATACATCACTTCTCCCTGCAGCTATGGGTTGAATAGCAGAACAGATAGGGTTTTCTAGCCTTGGTTCACAACTAGCTCTCAGATTTCTCATTTTGAGTTGATATCTATTACACAACAAAACATTCAGTCAGTTAAGTGTCATCGGTGATACATGAAAGAGACATTACTGACTGGGCAGAAGATTATCTCTTAGTAGTTTGCTTTTGCTTTCTGCAGTAGACTAGTTGCCAACCAAGGCTATAGAACCCAATCTGTCCTATTATTTAACCCATAACTGGAGGGAAGAGATGGATTAATACTTTTCCCAAGGGTATTTGTGCACAAGTAAATGCAATTAATTCAACTGGAATTCGAACTGGCTTACCAATTTGTTGTTCTGAGTAAATATCCACTGCATCACAATACATAAAACATTACCAGTCAGAAACACATATTTCTTAGTTATAATTCAATATTTTCAATACAGTTATCTGAGTGAGTCAATAAAAAATACATTCTCATATATTATATAAAGTATCATCAACTCTTATTATTTGAATTTCTGTTGTAACTACTATTTTCTTTGTCACTTAGATTGTCATATTCCTCACTAGCTGAATGTTGCAATACTTACACCTTTATTGTTATTAAGTGAATGCAACAAATTCAACTAGAATTTGAACTCGGATCTCTGATCTCCTGTTCTGAGCTGATATCCACTCCACCACAAATAGCAAAACAAAAAATATTAATCCACAATTAATGCATTTCTAATAATTCTGTTGATGCTGGATTATTCAGAATAATAATCCAATCATTTGTTTAAAGGTTTAGCTTTCCTCCACCAAAATAACCTCTGTTGACTTGGACTCTGTTAGTCTTCAGCTGTAAATGCTGGCAGAAGGAGGCAGAAAAGCTCTTCCTCTCTCTCTCTCTCTCTCTGTCTCTCTTTAATAGATGTATAATTCTTTTCTATCTGACAGTGAAAGGATCCATTTTATTTGTGCTGATAGATGCTCTGGTTTTAGTGTGATAAATCTCTGCAATGCATATCCCCCAAAGAGTTTTGCAATAAGTGTTGGGTCATAAGGGCAATATGCCAATCTCTGTTTTGACCTTAGACTGTTGGCTAAAAGAAGAACAGCAGAAAATAGCATTGGTTCATCTTTTCAAAGTGGCAAACCTCAGCAAATAATGCCTGGACAAAATGTAATCATGAGAAGCCATAAAATTTGATATTATCTTTTATACAACTCCAAAGTAAGAACACATTCATTTCTTGATAGGAACATGTAAATTTCTATAATATTCTTTTAAATTAAACATTTTTTATACTATCATCATAATCTCTCATTATATCCAAAATGCTAATGAAATTGTGGAAGATGTTCAAACATACATGTTTGTGTGTGTGTGTGTAGATATATATATATCTATATATATATATATATATATATATATATATATGAATGAAATGATTTGTTTAAACATTATTTTTGATCGATACTCATATTTAAGTAAATATTCTGGTTTTTTTTTTGGTACTTTTTAATTAAACAGTATTTTTATATCTATGAAAATGTGTGTCATTTGGCAGGATGACACACATTTTCGTAATAAAAATTTATCGTAAATAATCAGGCCAGTAGATATAAATATATAATACTGTTTAATTAAAAAAACCAAAACAAACAGAATATCTACTTAAATATGAGTATCAATCAAAAATAATGTTTAAACAAATCATTTCAAATTGTCGGTTGTTTATAACCAAACTTTGTTAATATATATATATATATATATATATATATATATATATATAGTGTATCGAGGCAGCAGATAATTTTCTAAACATATGTTGTTAAATATAATAGATAATGAATGTCTATTATGTTTAATCATGAGCCTTTCTAACCATCATATTTTGGCTTTAATTTCACTTGAAAATAAAGGCAAAAATTGTCCAACATTTGGATATTTTTTATTCTGCTTGTTCTAAGCTTTTGGCTCACATGAGCCATCTTCAGAGAGGTTAAAGAGATGATAACATTAAGACATCCACCATCAAAGATGATATTATCTTGTGCTGACATAAAACATTGCTATGTGACAATAACAGTCACCAAACAGCAAATGCAGGTCATAAATTAGTTATGCAGTTCTATGACATCACACCACATGACAGCCTGAAATGTTATCAACAGAACCATATATCTGAATGCACTGTAATGTGTTGTGACTACATTGAAATGTGATTCTATTGAGAGTAGGTTGATTTGATATAATGTAGATGGCCTCCAATATCTAAAGGATTTTTTACTGTGTGTATGTGTGTGTATTATTTTGTTATCAACTAAAATCTGTCTAATATTACCTACATGGCGATGTTTTTCTAAGAAATGTTGTTTAATTGAACTATAAACAGTTAAGTCTATAGGAGAGTGCGGTTGTAGTAAAACCAATATAGGTAGAGGGTTTATTATTAATACCAGAGATACAGTCTTTGAATGGGGATGAAAATTGATACACTACATTGGTTTTCTGTAAAGGATTTAGTTGTATGGTTGTAGAATTATTAGATATATAGATATAAAGTAAATTAACCTAGTGAGCCAACAAACCTACCATGGTTTTACCTAAATGGATTTTCAGGGAACGTTTGCCAATGTTTCCTAAAGATCAGTTTAGGTGAAACCTTGGTAGATTTGTTGGCTCACTAGGTTAATTTACTTACTCTGCTCTGCTTAAGTATTGAGCACTTGTTTGTTATTAATTGTTCATCTCGAGTTTTTTTCTTTGGGCTACATACAGGCTCGGTCCTAATCGTTTTGGCTGATGTTCATGCGCTTAGCTCTTTCTTTTTTTACAACCATTTTTTCCTTCCGCATATATATGCAGAGTGTTTTTCAAAACGAGTATAGTGATAAGTTTGCATTTATTTATATATATATATATATATATATATATATGTGTGTGTGTATAGGATTAATGTGAAGATGTTTTCACTTGACTGAGCAGAGTCATGTAGACTTTAAAGTTTTGTGAAGACATCATTATGATGTCTTCACTCTTCTTAGAATCATTATGATGTCCTCTAACTGAATGATCCAGGATTGTGTGGATAATGTTTTTTTTTTAGTTGGTATCATCCCATTCAAAGCAATAAAGCAGCTAAGACACAAGGGGTTACAGTGTGTGGAAGAATTAGTAACAAAAATGTTAATTATGAATGGGAAGAGAAAAGAGTAATCATGAAGACAATAGTGATTGACATTGCATTTAAATCTTTTGAGCTTAATATTGGCTGTAAGCATGGTGAAATTGAGAAGTGCAAGAAAAAAATTGCGATCATAGAATTTATGGTTACGTCTAGTTAGCTCAACTGTAAATTGATGAGATCTCAACATTTCAGGAAATAAATATGAGAAGAACTTCTACAAAACAAAATCATCTTTAGAGATGGCAACATAGATTGACTACTCTGGGTTCTGTTTGAAATTTGAATAAATATCACCTGAAGAAGTCCAGAACATACAAAGGTTGAAATGTTGTGGATGTGACAATAAATATGAGGAAAGCAGTTTAGACAATGTAAACTGCAATTGATTAAATTCATTTTAACAGTTGTCTAGAAGACTGGAAAAGAGACTTTGAGTATATATATATAATTATATGGTTATGTCAATTTTTCATTGCTACATGGAAATTTCTATGTTTCGAGATTAATTCTCATCATCAGGCAATGCTGGTGTGGTTGTACAGATGATTTACATTTAAATGACAAATGTGGCTAAATGCGAAGGAAATCAGACAAGAGAGGAATAGGGTCAAGGAAAAAGAAAAAAGAGGAGGAAAAAAGTTGGTTAGTACAGAAATTCCTTGAGGTCAAACCCCTAAGTGAATCTCCATTCTGATTAGCCACATACATTCACAGTAAACCGAAAGTATTTGTCATTTAAATGTAAATCGTCTGAACAACCACACAAGCATTGCCTGATGATGAGAATTAATCTCGAAACATAGAAATTTCCATGTAGCAATGAAAAATTGACATAACCATATAATTATATTATATTAAGCTCTATAATACTCATTATATTGAGCACTGTTTATAATAAAATAAATGCCAGAGCACTCAAAATATAAAAGAAACCTTGAGTCCTCTTCACTTGGAATTATATATATATATATATATATATATATAACCTAAAATGATGTTACTCTAGAATATATAACCTATTTTTAAGTAAAACATACTGCTACTGAATTATTACATAGAGATTCAAGAAAAATATTTTTCAACTTCTTTTTTTTTTACAGAAAGGTCATACATTAATTCTCTTGGTACTTGATCTTGGCCATTTATACAATGATTATTGCAGTTAATTCACTCTCGTACATCACAGGCACATATTATATGCAATTACAAGAAGAATTAATGAACTGTGTAATGACAGTAATTTGATAATCATAATATATACCAAGCAATTATATATCTAAGCAATTCTTTTCTATTTCTGTAATATAGCCACTTTATCAGAATTACATCTTGAAGCTTGATAGTCTGGTTGTGTACTTTCAGTGATTTTTTTTTGTTTATAAAACTGATGGATTCATTCAATACAAAGCTGATAATTTTTTAGCCCCTTTCAAATTTTCTTTTTATTGAATGTTTACTGAATTCTGTGTTAAGTGAGTGAGTGAGTCAAGTAGAATATCTTTCTCATACAATAAAAATACACAAGTCTTTAAGATAGAAATGTTTGTTCCAGTGATGTCAACCATACCAAAATGAGTTCTTTGAAAGTATAATTCTGTTTTGAAACTGATTGTCTTTGACGAAATGTTTTCAAGTGGATGCTACCTAAAAAAATTATTTTGAATTTTGTTTGTGTTTTTCAGTTTGAAACAATTTTACTTAATTTCCTGTAAAGTTATGCATACAATATAACAAGTTTTTATGATACAAGTTGATCTGTTTCTGAAATAAAGAGTATTTTTTACTTTTGTTTACAAATACAATTCCCAAAACCCGTACAAAGTAGAAAGTTACTGAATGACTTTTTTGTCAGTGCTAAAAGATGGAAGTATGAAGTGCATATTATAAGAATATGTAGGATAGACAATGATTGGCATGAAATTTGAACAGGTTATGATCGTAATGATCAGAAAAGCATCCTCTTAGAAGTCTTTTTTTCAACAATTCTGGGGAAGGAGTTGTCTGAATGAAACTTACTTTTTACCAGTTCCTTGCAGTCATGGTCTGAACTGATTGAACTGTAATTCTTACAAAGTATTGTTGGCATTAACAAAATAAAGCAATAAATACCAGACAGAATTGTATATTTTTAGTAGAAACATTTTTTTTTAAGAAAACGTACTAATTTGCTAAAACCAAATATCAGATCTGTTCATGTTTGAAATAAAAGCACAGAATAAAGTACATGTATTTTGAATGAATGCTATCATATTATTTCTCTCTAGATAAACTTGTTTTTTTTTTAAAGCACTTTATTGTTTGGCTGCAAAGTTTTCAGTACCCTCTTGTGTTTATGTGTGCATATATATCTATCTATCTATATATATATATATATATAATCATATATTTATGAATTAATTGTACATTGTGTTATGGGAAATACACCTATTACTCAGATAATGGACTCTCTTTTTTATATTAATAACAGTTAACAGGAAGTTCTTGAGAAGTTCTTAGGAGTTCATTAGACTTCTGTTTGAGTTGAGTAGAACTACTAGGCAGTTGATATTAGTCGGCAGTTAGCTGAATAGTAAGGAGTCAGCTTCAGTGGAAGATTACCAAGTTCGTAGTATTTTAGGTACATTAAGTCGATTAGCAATGGACATAGTATGATTATAATTTTCAGTGCAAAAACTACTCCACAACACATGGCGACAAAGAAATTTCTATGTGTTTTGATAGACTCTCTTTATCAGGTGATGTTGGTTATGAAAATGATTTACATTTAAATTTACATATATAAATTTTATATATAATGTGCATGTGTGTGTGTGTGTATATATATATATATATATATATATATATATATATGTGGTGTATTGTTTTGCAGCTAGAATAAAAATCATCATGCTGAGCTTGAATTCTGGTTAAGTTCATAACATTTATTTTTTACAAATAGCCATGGAAAAAGTATTAATTCTTTTTATCTCATTAAATCATAGAGACAATTGGGATCTTTAGCATTGATTAACAACCAGTATTGGAGAAGGACAAAATTCACTTTAAAACCCGAGGCGGGGGGGGGGCTTTTTGCAGACTTCATGTGCACCACTTTTCTAAAAAGTGCAGATGAAGTAAATCATATGTGTAGGCTAGAATTATTGATCCTCATACACCAAAAATGATGGTAGTATCCATCACACAAATTCATATATACACTTCATTTACATATAATTATTGTTAATTAAAGAAAACAAGATGAAACCAAATTTTACTTGCCTATGTGTTTTATCCTATGCTGGACTTTATCAAGGCAAAGAGATGAAATTAATTTTGTTTTAAATAACGTATCTATAAACAAAAAGCTGTTGGTTACTAGAAAATTCTCATAGATTATTCATACAATCAGCTGAAATTATTAAACATTTAAAAACATCATAATTCATATTTAAACAAAATTTTTTACATGTGCAGCATAATGTTTTGTTTTGAGATGTTATTTATAATAACATGAGAAGTCCATCACAGGATAAAACACATTGTCAATAAAAGTATAGTTTTCCGTTTGTCTTTATTTAACCATACTGTTCCTTTCCTTGAATTATAACTGAGTATACATTTTGTGTGTGTGTATATATACATATAGTACTGTGCAAAAGTATTAGGACAAGAACTATTTTATCTTTTATGAGGCATATTGCTATCCACCTAGGTGTCCTTAACAAAATCCAACAAAGAATCTGTAATGTGATCGATCCCAACTTGGCAGCTCAGATACAGTCACTTTCTCACTGGCGCAATGTGGCTTCCCTGTATCTCTTCTACAAATACTTTCACGGCTTCTGCTTTGATGAACTTAGCTCACTGGTGCCCTCTCTATATATAAATTTACTCAAGCCACAAGATTAGCAACAAGGTCCCACCCTTTTACTTTGAAACTAATAAATTGTAAACACAAATTCTACTTCTTTTTTTGCACTTTCCACCTGTGGAATTCCCTTCCATTTACTTGCTTTCCCTACAGCTACAATCTCCAAGAATTTAAATGTAAAGTCAATCGTCATCTCTTATCTCACTAACCTGCATCTTCTTTCATGCTCCTTCTCCATCCACTCCACTCTCATCAGTATTCTCATCCTTCTGTTACCCACTTCCTGACACCCCTAATAACCTGTCACTCTTTCTCATAACTTTCCTTCTCTGTAAACCCCTGCAAAAAACAGTGGCAGTAAAATGCCTTGCTTGAGGCAATGTGATTATAAAAAAAAATATTGACAGAAATAAACAATTTAATTTAGGTAGTTTTATATGGTTTACTCAATAAATGCTTTAACAAGAAAAAAATACTTGTTAGAAAATAAATTTTATATTTAGTATAATAGCCTTTGCTTTGATCCACAGTCTTCATCTGTCAGGCATTGACATCACAAGCTTTTTCAATGTATCTAATGGTATCTCCTGCCAAGCAGCTTGTATTTGTTCCCAAAGTGTGTCTTGCGAAGTAACATTAGATTTATTAATTTTTTTATTCAAAATATCCCATAGATTTTCAATAGAATTGAGATCAGAGCTTTGTGGGGATTAATTCAAATTCTGAAGCCTTCGTTCCTTTTCTGTTTTAGTTAAATAATTCTTACAAAAGTTTGGCTTTTCACCCTGTATTTGAATGTCAGTGAGGTTTTTAGTAAAATCATTCCTGTCCTATTACTTTTGCACACTGCCGGCAGTGTGCAAAAGTGTTAGAACAGGGGCAATTTTAAACTTTATTTTGATGCCTCATAAAAGATGAAATAGTTTTTGTCCTAATATTTTTGCACATACTGTGTATATTTATATATATATATATATATATATATATATATACACACACACATATATATAAAAGAATAAAAGAACAATGTGGACATGGAAATCAACATTGTATAGGTGTTTTGTGTTTCATGCTTTAATGATTCTTTACTGGTCTGGTATGAGACAGTCACAATGCTGTGGTGATGCCTGCATCCTTGCTATTTATATAAAATATGCTCTATTCCTCATCTAGAGGACTTCCCCGACATCCTCCACAAATATAAGAAATATATATAGATATATATATATATATATATATATAATTTCACACTAAAAATGGCACCACCACTAGTGTGCAGGAGTTTACAGTCAGAGAAATGACTGTGTACAGGGAGTATTGAGGAAAGGATAAAAGATGGACGGGATTCAAGAAGGTAGATGATAACAATTGACCTTACATTTTTGGAGATTCGAGTATTAAGTGGTGGTTACATTTATTTCTACAGTAAGTGGATGGGACCTAGATGCCAATCTACTAGTATGTCTAAATTCATGTAGTCAGGAAATAAGTAAAAAAATATCATCAAAGCAGTTGCCATGAAATTATTTGTAGAAAAGAGAGATGATAGCTATATCACATTGTTGAGAAAGTGACTGAAGAAGTCAAGATGCATTATATTGCAGATCCTCCTTTGTATTTTGTCAAAGTATATGTGCGTTGTGGTACAGTGGATATCGGCTCGGAACGAGAAGCCGGGGAGCCGAGTTCGAATTCCAGTTGAATCCATTGTATTCATTTACACGCAAATACCCTTGGGAAAGGTATTAATCCATTTCTTCCTTCCAGTTATGGGTTAAATAGCAGGACAGATTGGGTTCTATAGCCTTGGTCGGCAACCAGTCTACCACAGAAAGCAATGGCAATCTACTGTGGGATAATCTTCTGCCCAGTCAGTCATGTCTCTTTCAAGACATGATCGCCCAAGCGTGTATCACGTATGGCACTTAACTGACTGACTGATATATTGCAGAAGGGATTCTGAAGATAAAACCAATGAGCTAAGTAACAAATTTTATACTTGTATTTTTTCTCTCTCTCTCTCTCTCTATATATATATATATATATATATATATATTCGTCATCCACATACAAGCCGGTTTCGCTGTATCACAGCTCATTAGTGTGGCTAGACATTCACTTGCCTCTGGCCGGGATTGAAACTTGACTGATTTGGTGTCAGTTGGAGTCGCTAACATCTAAGCACATGGAATCAGAGAAGGGGAATTTTAGCGTGTTATATATAAGCAGCATATACACACGCCAGTCACCAAAAAAACACAATTCATTGCAAAAGAGTTATGTATATATCGCCAAAGTGGTAACTGTTTATTTCAAATTTTCCTCTCTAGAGTGTTCAATCGTTATGAGAGCATAATATTCATCATATATATATATATGTATTCTTTAATTACTTATTTTCTGGTCATAATAAGGTTAGACTAGTGCACATTTTTATTAAAAAGTGTTCAATACAACCATGGATAAAAACGCCATAATTCCTTGTAATTTTAAAGATTGCGCATTCAAAAATTCCCTGCCATGTGAGCATTAAAAAAAAAACACCATCACGTGAGTGTTCTTAAAAAATGGTAAATTGTAAAATCAGTTCTTGCAAATCGCCTGAAGACACCACCCATGGTAGAAATCTAGGTCGCATAATAACTCGTTTACAAATGGAAAATATGTATGTGATGATGATGATGTTCATCCTTCACAGGCAAAGAAGACCATGACTCCTGGTTACTAAGGATTTGGGTGGGTGCAGAGGTAGCTGATAAGGCAAATTTTTGCTTGGAAGAGCCTGTTGCAGCAGGGGCAGGGGATGCAGGGGGCAGACCCAAGCTGGTGAATGGAGCTTTTGTGCTCCTTCCTTTTCTAGCGTTTCTGTTAGATGCGATCATCTTCAAATTTCTAAACTCCAGATTTCACTTGGGATCTTCAAGCTGCTGTATTTTTAGCAATAGCTTCCCAGGAGGAGTATTGGATGCCACAGAACTTGAAGGCCTTTTTTAAGCTGTCTTTGTACCTGAACTTTGGTTGGTCAAGTGAACATGGAGAATTCACCATAGATCCCCTTTGGTAGTCAACTATCCTCCATATGATGTATATGAGCAGCCCACCGAAGTTGAGAGTACAGAAATATATATATATATATATATATATATATATATATATATATATATATATCTTTAATGATACAGAAGAAAGAATAGATTGGTATATTCATTCAGAAGCTACGATATGCATTCCAGCAGTTTTGACAATTTTTCAGGAGAGATTTTTATTAATTTCAAACAACTACAAAACTCTGATCTGCAAAGTAAAATCCTTTGATCTTTAAAGAACTTGTAACACTCCAGCCACTTTCAGCAGGTACAATGAAAGTCATCTAAAGTGAACATGTCTAGAACCCTTGTCAGAACCTCCTTTATCTTTCCAATGTCTTTAAAACAACTACCCCTGTGGTTCCTTTTCAACTTGGGCAACGGCCATAAGTTAGGGAGAGCAAGGTCTCACATAAAATATTATGAATAAAATTGTTATTAGATTTTTTTCTATAGAATGTTGGAGCATTAACATTTCATCCCAGAGCATAGAGAAGGATCTGAAGCATGTGTATGACAGGCTGATATGTTGTCATTTTTCTTCATTCAATAACAACTGAATGATTGAGAGAGGCCCAGCTCTCAAACTGAGAAACAGTCTTAAAGTAGAAACTGATATTAAAGTTACTGATGTCAGATTGCAGACCAGATTTCCAGAAAGATAACTTTGAGAACTGCTCTTTGTTCTTTCTCTTTGCACAAATCAAAGTTGATATTCCAAATGTAAGCAACTGTCTAGCCTGGCAAGTAATAATGTTTTCTCTTTATATCAATGACTATTTCACCTTCCCTAACCCTGCTTCTACATTGTCTTTTGTCTTTCCGTTCACCTTAACAGAAGACACACATCTGTTTGTTCTTCTAATGCCACATGGCTTAAGGAAGTCTGCACACTAAGCTTTAGATGTAGATCTATTTATATGAAATTATCTCTAACACAATTATCTACTTACTCAGCTCTTGCAGTTGAATAATCAATCTTCAATTATATCTGCACTTGTAAATCTGTGGATTATGCTCTTCTGAGCATCAATTTTATTTAAAACATGGTTTCTTAGAGCTTAACCCTTAAATGGTGGGCATAATCAGTTGATATTTCATTAGAGATCAGCAGAGATCCAATGATGATTTAAACTTTTTCCAACAATAGTTCATTATTCATGTCTAAATAACTAGTTGGTAACAGTTTGATTTATGAAGTTACATCATTTCCTGGTATATTTACCCTTCAAATAAAGCTAGAACAACAAGCCAAATATCTACAAGTATAATTCTCAAAGAGAAAAAAAAGAAAAATAGTGAGAGCTTAGTTTAATGAGAGCACAACTCCATTATACAAAAAATACCTCAAGGAGTATCATACTGTTCAAAAATATTAAATTTCTTTTATTTCATTATTTTTACATTATTTTTAAACTTTAAAAAGATAATATCCTTGTTATAGATTTCATATACAAGCAAAATAAAAAGTATTTTTTACAAATATTTTCATTGCTTCTGCTCTAATGAGCTAATACCCCTGGTGTCCTTATTTACATGAATTTACTCAAGCTAATTGACTGGGAACTAGGTCCCACCATTTTATAGTCAAAACAATCAAATATAGCCACTCTATCAGTTTCTTTTCCTGCACTTCTCGTCCTATGTAACTCCTTCCTATATTCTTACTTCACTGATAACTACAATTTAAGTGCAACATCATTTGCCATCTTTTATCATATTGATTCCCATCTTTCTCTTATCCTTTCCTTGACATTTCCTGTACCTTGTTATTCATCATTTTTGCTTTACTCTCATGTAACCTCTTCACACCAGTTTGTCCATCTTATCTATTCTCTCAAATCCTCTCTAACTTGTTCCTCTTTCTTTTTGCTCGCTATCATGTAGCTCCCTGCACACCAGTGGCAGTACTACCTTGCTTGGGGTGAAATGATAATAAAAAAAAATTTTCTGCAATCATAAACTTTTAAGCCTGCAAAAAAACAGAATATCAAAAGAATGATTTTTCTCCTGACATTGCTATTAATTTAACTACTTTCACTGCTCATACTGTTTATTGTTTAAAAAGTGATGATTAGAGTCTGAGTTTCGAATATACATGTATTGAATAAGTGACTATGTTCAGAATAGTTCCATAGAACTTGACTATCAGAAAAAAAGCATCAAATATCTTAGGCATAATATTATTATAAATGTTATTTTACATGCTTATTAAATGTTTCATCATAGAAAATGATATAAAGTATATATTAGCAATAATTTTCACAAATAATATTAGCTTGTTTGCAACATTTCTGTATTATATAAATTTTCTAAATGTTAATCTAGGTCTATTTTAGGAAATGTTGTAGTGGATAAACACATTGACGTATGGTAGCAGATATCTGTCCAAAGTAGTTATAGCAATAGCTCAACTAAAATCCTCCTATGCGTTGCCAATCCAAAGTATTTTTTACTTAGAGATCATATCTAGAGTGATGACTTAGAATTTTCTAAAGTTTGAATTATGTTCTTTTGTAACATGTACTGGAATTGTTCCTTCACCATTTTTAATTTTAGCATGTTCAGATAATGTATAAAATGCACCAATTAGCTTGTTTTTATGAGTTTTGCTTAATGGCATACCAACCTCTGTGGGTTATTTAATGCCAAAAATAAACTTTAAGGTATTTTTTAAAAATTTTCCATGATAGTAAGAAGGTTGATTTAGTCAGATTTTGATGAGTATTTTTTTTTAATTTTAGAAGACAGAAGATGTCTTCTAATCTTTTATTCAAAATGTATTGCTGGTAATATTTTTTTCTTCAAAATTTTTCTTGTTATAGTAATAACTCTTTTCCTTAAAAATATATATTGTTGGTAATATTATTCCTTCAAAAATGTATATTTTTCTATAAAACATCTCTGTTTATGTATATATTTCTATGAAAGACTATTTTTATACTTTCATAGTGTTTAACTCTAGTTTCAGGGGTTAACTATTTGCCCATAGCTGGGACCCTAACAGGTGCTACCATCCTGGGTCAGAGTGGACCTTGGAACAACAGCAATTAAGAGGTAGTTCCATGCTCCTGACGACCTCATAATCAGATGCCTTGATGCTCGATGTTGATTAGAATTGCAATAAAGCCTAAACATGATGAAAGAGAATTTATACATTTTTTGCTCTTGAGCGTTTACAGTTAAATTATTAAACATTAATAGATTCTTTATTTACAACAATAACTTTATGTTTTCATTCTAAAAACTAATACTATTTTATGAAGGCTACTGCAAACAATATTTATCATTTTGTAATGTGTAAAGAAATATGATTTTTGTTTTTATTCATTAATTTACAAACATTTTTTAAAGTATTAGGATAAGTGAAATAACTATAAGGAAAATCTTTATTATTTACCATTTTATAAAGTTTCAATAGCTGGCAATAAGGAGAGGTTTTGCCAACCATTCCAGTAAAATAAATAATACTGTAAGTAAACAATTTAATAAATAGTGTTTATAATTTTTACTCTTAATTCTCCAGTGTGGTACTATATCTTCACAATACCAGGTTGGCCGATGGTTTCGTGATTACCACATGTTCCAGACTGGTTGTTCTCTGATTTCTTTTGCGTTCACGTTGTTTCTTAAGATCCGCGAAAGGGGGGATGGATACAATTCAGTCGACGGAGTTTTGAATTTGGCTTGGAGTAGAAGAATATTTGCCACACCATCAAAGAAATGATGAAAAGTGTTTGTTATAAACAGTAACAAACATTTATTTACACTGGTATACAATAATTTCTCATCAAGTTAAAACAAACACCGCGAAATGAGGGGTGAATGTAGTTGACTGGCAGAAAAAGTTTCTTTAACTCAAAAAAATCTTAACTACAATTAGGCAGTGTCAATGATGGAGTATGCAGTGGCAACAGATTCAGTTCTGGGTAGCAAAGAATGACCAACTTGATTTTTTGCTCTGGGGGTTCTCTACTTATGGGCCCGAATCCCAAATAATTAGCTCCTGATTGGTCAGCCAATAGGGTTCACCGGCCAATGGCTATCATCGTAACAACCCCCCTGGTGGGATAACAAGAAGCAGGCCCTGTGGTTGGTTGATCAATGATTTATTACCTTGTGCCATACTTGCACTCAATCCCCTGGTGAAGCAACTCACCTGTTTGCCATGCTCAAAATATGTTTATATTTTGAAATTTAAGTTATTTTTGACAGATCATTACACCTGAAGAGTTTTTTTGTTTTGTTTTAGTGACAGTTTATAGGTCAGCATTCCACTTGGGTCTAGATATCTTTATACTTAATGATCTTGGTTTACTGCACCTGGTTCTTAAAAATATTGGATACTCAGAATGAACTTACTTTTATAATGGTTTGATAAAATAATTATTATCATGATTTAATTATCATTTAATTAATTTCACCAGTCAACTTTTTGACGCTAAAATGAAAGTGTCATACAAGAACAAAGAAAATATATAAATTTACTTTAATATGTTTAGGCTTTATTATAATTCTAAACATCACTTTTTAGAAATAATAGATATTGGTAAAGAGTGAAGATACTTAAAATAATAGCAGTTCCAAGGTGAAAAAAATCTTTTTGACACCCCATTTTTTGTGAAGGCATGAAATTTCAAGATTACAAAACATTCATCTCCCTTCATGACATTAGCAATCCTTGCTTTCCACAGTTTCTCTGTTCTTTGCAGCTCTTAGTCGATTTTGTCTTAGTATCTCTCCTAAAGACTGTCCCTCTTGGATTCAGTCTGTCTTGTAAGAGTCAAATTTTCCAAACCTCTTTTCCTCATTATGTACCCTAGAAATTTCAACTGTCTCTTTCTGATGTTAAGTATAAGTTTCCTTCACACTTTAAAAAATTAATTTTCTCTTTTTCATTCATTTGACCTGAAAATTTCTGCAACTGTTTCACTCAATATTTAGAGGCTAAACATGATTCCTGCAATCTTTTTTTTACCCTGAACCTTTTCATTTTTCCCTATTTCTGTGTAGTTTATTCCTTGTCAGAAGATGATGAGTAATTGAAGTGTTATTTATTTTTTACCCTTTTAAAAGTTTATCTTGTTGTACACAACCTTATAACAGCTCTCACCTCTCTTTTAAGATGGACAATACTTGAGTAATCCAAAATGCTGTATACTCAATAAATAATGACAAAACTAAAGAATTATTTCACCCCCACAAGCAATGCAATAGAGTCTCAAAGATGCATGAAGCTAACTAAATCACTTTGCAACAGTACAATAACATTGTAGTAATGTTCAGGATTAGTGGTCATTATAGTTGATTATAACATTATAGTAATGCCATCACAAAATTACATCATTCCAAACCAAAATACAACCTATCAGCAAAGCTGCAGCAGTGTTTCGTGTTATTTTTTTTTTAATATAATCATATCACCCCAGGCAAATTATTTTATTCCTACTGTTTTGCAGGGGGTTACATAGAAGGAAAGTTATGAGAAAGAGTGACAGGTTATTGGTGTGTCAGGAAGTGGGTAACAAAAGGATGAGAATACTGATGAGAGTGGAGTGGATGGAGAAGGGAGGATGAAAGAGAGGATGCAGGTTAGTGAGATAGGAGATGACTATTGACTTTACATTTAAATTCTTGGAGATTATAGCTGTCGGGAAAGCAAGTAAGTGGAAAGGAATTCCATAGGCGAGAAGTGTGAAAAAAGAAGTTGCTGGAGTAGAATTATCTGTTTAAAAATCATTTAACCCCAAGGAAGTCAATAAATCCACTAAGATACATGGATTACTGAGTGTAGAAGAATATGAAAAACATAAAAATATTATCAAGCAGAACACTAAATGAAACAAATTCAGAAAACAATGATGAAGATTAATGTTGCATTTAAATGTTTGGTGTTTAAAGCTGACAGGAAAGCAAGAATCTAAAAGAGAGTTTCAAAAGCAAGAAGTGCAAGAGAATAAGCTGTTAGCATCAAACTTATAGCTACATCTGTCTATTTCAACTGTAAAATGATGAAAAGCAGTTTCCAATCTAGTATTGCACTTAAATACATTAATTCAAGGGACTAAAAAGGAAAGCTAATCTGAACAATTACCACAAAAATGTTTATAGAAAATGCAAGTATATGAAGAAATCAAGGAAAATAAAATATATTGATAACAATGAGAAAGAAACAAGTGAAATATTTCAAACATAAACAAATTAAAAGGCTTGGAGAATTCAACACTCACAAGCATGTCAAAATCTAGAATAGCAGTGAAAGCAACAAATAATCACCTTGACATATTTGCACATACTAACAAAGAAAAAATATTTAAAAAATTATTGTGATTATGGCTTTCACTGCAGCACTCTTTTTTGTTTTTCTTAAAGAGACTTGAAAGAAGCAATAAAGTACTCTGCTGAATTCTCAATAAGAGATATTTTCTAAAATTTGCTCACTCAATGATGGTTAAGTGACTCATTGCCAGTATGTTTTCTTATAAGCAACAACATAAAACATTTCCGCAACAAAAACTTTGGAATATTTGTGAAAAAAAAAGTCTAAACTATGATGAGGAAACAGACTAAAAGTCTATACAATTCAGTTGACAATTGTTTAATTTTTTAAAAAATTCAGAATTTTTTTTCTCATTGAAGACAATTTATACTTTAATTTATAATGATGTAGGCTTGTTTTTATGTCATTGTTACATGTTAAGTATAACAAAAGAAAAAAATGATTGACCAAAACTCAGAGTTAAATCACTTACAAATATTCAATTTATAATAAATACAAAATGATATATATACAAAATTTACAATTTTTTGCATTCAAAACAGAAATGTAGAGTTTACTGCTGGCAGGTGAAGTGTTATGAAGGGAAAGGAAGGGTCAGTAACTTAACCCAGTTAACGAAGTAGTTTAAGTGCTATACTTTTGGAAATCCTTAAATGTGTATATATAGAATAATTTCCAGTACGGTCAATGAAAAGGTAAAAAAAATCTATTTACCCTTTTAGTTCCATGAGGTTCTCTTTCAGGTTTTAGTTCGTTGGCAACTTTTCTGAGAGATTCTTTCAGCTGGACATATATCCTTGAATCAAAGCCAAAGTTGATAATGTCAGCAAATCCTTTTAACAACTGACTACTCTCTTCCCAAAACCTATTTTTATAGGGGCTAACACCCAATTAACATTTTTCTAGAATTATTTAGAATTCTCTTGATTTTACATGAACATTCTACAATCTTCCAAGATGTTCTATTCCTAATTTCTTTATTTAACAACTACTTCATGAATAAAAACTATTTGTAATAACAAGTAGGACCCAATAGAATCCCTTAGTAAAACTTTTATACATTATTAATATTATTTTTATATATAAATGCATCCTTGTAACTGTCATTTTATATTTTTAGTTGTTGTTATAAGTTTTAGAACACTGAAGTCATAGAAAAATTATTTCATGTTAAGATAACAGAATCCAATTAAGTTATTTCATGGAATCTGTAACCTTTCAAATTTTATATAATTTTAATGTACAAAACTAAAAAAAAAGCAACTATTTTTTTCATTATTTTAATTTCTTAGTTCAAATATATACACATGTTATAATAAATATAATGGCTATTAAAAATATATTTGCTTATATATATATATTATTTATTTTAATTTCTTAGTTCAAATATATTATATTATGTTATAATAAATATAATGGCTATTAATTGTATTTTTAATCAATAAACAAATCTGTTGCTATAATTCATTAATTTTCACTCTTTGAATTTAATATGATTAAAACTAAAATGTTAAAAAATTAGAAACAGCAGTAAACTGTATGGTTTACTTTTTCCCCACTTGTAACAGATAATTGTTCAGTGAGCAAAGTTTGAATTCCAGTCAGGTTCGTTACATTCACTTACGTATAAATATGTTTTAGAAAGGTATGAATCTATCCCTCCCAGCTGTGGATTAAACGAGATGATGTGTATCTAGAAAAATTATTGCTTTTCTCAAAAAATTGTTAATGCAATATTTAATCAAAAAAAAGAATTATTCTTACAATCAAATATGAGTTTAATTTTTAAATAACACACAAAAGTTGATAAACTGTAAAAATACAACCAAATTCCTCCAACTCTAGAAATACAGACAAACAAATAAAATTTAAATTATAGGTTAAGGAGTAGTTTGACTCTGGCAGCTATAAATCATAAGCAAGATTTAACATGACTGACCAACAGAAAAATGGAGCACTTTATTTAAGTCATGCCTGCGAATATAATGGATCGAACTTGTGAGCACTGATGAGGTTTTGGAAAGGATGGAAACAAAAAGGAAATTAATACATAGCATCAGGAAGAGACAGCTAAAGTTCCTGGGATATGCAATGAGGAAGGAGGGTTTGGATAACCTGATACTAACAGGCCAGATAGAGGGGCAAAGAGGCAGAGGAGAGCAGTGGATAATGTATTTGAAAGACCTGATCAGGTGGATGACAGAACGAGGGTTGTGTGGTGTAACAGAAAAAAGCATACTAAGTGCCACCAGGGATAGGGAGATGTAGAAAGCCATGATTGCCTACATCCTGAAAGGATGGGCACAAAGAAGAAGAAGGAAGAATAGTTGATTTCCCTAAAGATATTTATCTTTATATGTCATCATGGCAATCATGGACCTCCACTTCCTCCTATTCCTTGGTATCCTTAAAACTTTTTCTTTTAGTATCTCTTTCAAACCCTGCTCCAACATCAACTTGCTCAAACCTATCAGGCACATCTTAAATTTATTTCCCCTTTCTTTCTTTCCTTCTATCAATCTCATAAGTATTAGATTCTCCAAACCCACCTTTCTCATGAGATGTCCCAGAAACTTCAGCTGTCTCTTCCTGATGTTAAGTTTCCTTTACATTTGCATCCTCTCCAAAACCTTGTTGTTACTCACATGTTCAGTCCATGTTATCCTCAGTATCCTTCTGTAGAAACACATTTCTGTTTCTTCAAGCTTCTCATTCATTGTTGATGAGATTGTTCAGTATTTGCCGCTGTATAGAAAATCAGATATCACATAACAGTCTAGTACTTTTTCTTTGTTTCCAACAAAATCTTCAGCAGTAGCTAACATGTAAAAAATGTGGTCACTAAAACTGGTGATTAACAAAGACAGTAATCATCCGAGATTGAGCAACATTAGATTAAATCACATCCCAATTTGAATGATTGTGCCACTCGACCATGCATTCCATGGGTTTGTCAGCTAACAGGGGTATTATGATTGACACCAGAGTCATTTGTTATTGTGTCTCATCTGAGCCAGAGGAAATTACAAGAAATCCTTACAAGATTAGTGTATTTAAATTTCAAACTGTTATGTAAATTCAAGTACTACTTTGTCTGGCTTTATTTGTTAAAAACCGGTGTAGATTTGTAAAATTAAAAAAAACTTGTTCACGTTATTTCATAAAACATGTTTAAATGTACAGAAGTTATTTAAACTTGATGCTATTTTCTTGAGATTAAAAGCAAAATTAAAAATTAAACTGCAACATAAACTAAAGAATGCTTTCTTATTTCTTTAAATATATTGTAGACATGTATCTCTATTTTTAAACCAGTTCATGTGGATAAACAGACTCAGAATAGTCGAAAGTAAAATAAAAATGGTAAATCTTTTTTGAGAGAGAAAAATTGAATCTTTAAAAAAAATATTTTCCTTGAATTATTTAGATTATCTGCCATGCTTTTATTTATTTATTTATTCATTGTAAATAGATATTTAAAACTCATCCTTTTAAAAATTTTACTCTATTACAATGTTATAAATATTAATTTATTTTAAGATTGAGAAAAAGGTATTTTTCAGTCAGAAGTGAATTTAAAATGACAGTCTGGAAATGGAAAAACAGTTCTTGTGATTTGCTCATCAGAACTGATGCTCTCAAAACCATACATAATGGCAATGAAGATGTTAATAATGATGGTATAAGACAATGTATATGTATATCAAAAGTAATGACAGTAATATATATACATTACCAGCCATAATTATTAAGCCACCCCAGTTTTTAAACAAAAATTATGTATTTCATACTATTTTTAGTATTTATTGACAAGTGGACAATTCTAAATAAAAATAAAATGTTTTTTTTTGTTAATGCTGTACAATCAGATATGCACCAAATGGACTGTTCTGGTGTTCAGTTTTTGTGCTCTCTTCCCCATGCTAGTCTCTTCTTCTTATTGGCTGGCCAAAGCATAGGATTCCTGGCCACCTTGTAAAATTTTGCTAAGTAATAATATTAAAAAAAAAACATTCTATTTTCATTTAGAATTATCCATTTGGCAATAAATATTAAAATTAGTATGAAATACATCATTTTTTTAAAAACTGGGGTGGTCTAATAATTATGACCAGAAGTGTATATATGATTTTATAGTTCTTTTTACAAGTTGTTTCTGTAAACAATAATAAAATAAAGAAGTAATGGTCATCATATGAGTTTGTCTAAGATAATAAAATCAGGTTAAATTCGATAGAAAAAATTTAAGATATTTTAATTTATGGGTAAAAGTGCTCAGAATAATGGACAGAGTGTATGTAAACATAAAAATGCACATCAATATCAACATTGAGTGGTTGTATAATATGTACACTACCGGCTATAATTATTAGACAACCCCAGCATTTTAGAAAAATGATGCATTTCATTGTATTTTTTAGTATTTATTGCCAAGTGAATCATTCTAAATGAAAATAGAATGGGTCTTTTCTTAATATTGCGCAAAAACATGAATTTGTAAATAGATCACTGGTGCCCCCTAGGTACGAATTTGCATGAGATACTAGATTAGCAACTAGATCCCACCCTTTTACAGTGAAACCGATAAAATGTAACTGTAATTTCTACTCCAACAGTTTCTTTATTCGCACTTCCCGACTGTGGAATTTCTTTCCGCATGATTGCTTCCCCGATAGCTACAATCTCCAGGAGTTTAAATGTAAGGTCAATAGACACCTCCTAACACACTAACTTGCATCTATTCTTTCAAACACTCTTCCCATCGACTCAACCCTCAGCCTCAGTATCCTTACCCATCTATCACCCTCCTGACATTTCCTATATCTAACCACTCTTTCTCCTTACCTTCCTCTATATAACCCCTTGCACAATAGTGGCAAATACTTCAAACTAAACAAATAGAATAACCACCCCAAAACTAAAAAAACAACAGCAACTTAAACAAATTAATAAACTACAAATACATGCATAAATGTATATAACTGTAATAATAATAATAATCAACAACAAATAATTAAGTAATAAATAATGAGTGAAATGTTAGTAAGTAAACCTACAAAATAGCAACAAATAACTGCATTCAGATCCACAGTTATTTCTAAATGACTTCTACAATAATTTGAAATATAATGGTGACATTTCTACCATAATAACAGCTAGGATAATACAATAAATTTTTCTACCATAATAAGTGATAAGATAATGCAATAAACCTTTCTACCATAGTGTACTACTAACCAGGATATTTGAATAGTTAAGCCAAAATTCAACACACATGGTCTGAAGAATGCATTCAAGCATTAAACACACTGTCTCTGATGAGTATTGACTTCAGTGTCTACTTTTATATTCATATATATATATATATATACATATATATATATATATATATATATATAGGATTAATGTATAGAAGTTTTTCACTTGACTGAGAAAAGTTATGCTAACTTTAACAAAGGCCTTCTTATCATATCCTCTTAAGAGCTTTTCTTTTTCAATTTACTTGAATAAAGTGTTAATAAAGTACTCAGTGTTAGAGCAATAATTATTAATTAATTAGCCAGAATAATGTTCAGTACTTGTCAGTGTAGTGTATTATAGCTTGTGAAAGACAACTGTGGCAGAAACCTGTTAAAGGCTTCTTGCATGCATGAGAGGTTGTCTTTAATCTGGTGAATCATAGATGTCATGTCTGTGATATCTTAATTATAAAGGGACAGCCAGTTCCAGTGATCAATGATGTCACTATATTACAGTCTGAATTCTCAGCCTGAAGGATGACATTGATCATAGAAAATACACATACAGAAGTATAACAACAACCAAGAGATAACATTTTTAAGGCAAGAGGTTTTCTTAATTTCAAGAATGAGAGCATTAACAACTACAAATAATATTAAATATAATTAAATCAGTAGTTCTTGTTCACCCAAGTATTTTTTATCTCTTCCTGAAATCATCCTCTGGTGAATTACGAAAACAAACTTAAAGTACCTGTGTTCATTCTGATGATGATTTTTGTAAACAATTTAAACACACTCTATTATACTTATTTTGATTAACTGTTGTAGCTACAGTGATTTTTGTTGACAAGTGTTCAAAACAAAGGTGGGGCGTATAACCAGATATAGTAAAAGTGCAACATTAAATGTTAGTCAACTCAAATGCATAAAATGTCTATATAATTAAATGAAACATGCTTAAATTTATATTAATCCAGGAAATTCTTATTAAATTGGTATTAGTAATCGTATGTTTACATACATATATATATATATAAATTATTTTCATCTAACTGTCTAAATATATTAAATTTTATGACTTATCAGCTTGACATTATTTAATAGTGGAAAACAGAAAGATGCACATGTGATTTCCATTCATGTGCTGCATGTGAGAGCTTGGAATGAATGCTCGTTTTTCAAAAACAATAATAGATAAATTACTACATTACATTCAAAGCATGAGGATAAAATAACAACAGCAGAGACAGCACACCTTTAAAAATAGCCAGGGAAGTGGTTGAAAGTGCTTGGGACAATAATTATAGAAAAGTTTTACATTCCTTATCTATAGAAAAATGGCAAAATGTAAGAATGCTGGAAAAATGAATAAAAAATGAATAAAATATTCATTGTCAGACATATTTAATGAAAGATGCTTGAAAGAAATCTTGCTGCTCAAGTATGCATTAATTATATATATATTTTGTAAACATATACTGTTAAATATAAGAGACAATAAATGTCTATTATGTTTAATCATGAACCATTCTAAACATCATATTTTGGCTTTAATTTCAGGTGAAAATAAAGACAAAAATTCTCCAACATTTGGATAATTTTTCATTAAGTTGGTTCTAAGCTTTTGGCTCACATGAACCATCTTCAGGGAGGTTACAGAGACGTTAACATAAAAACATTCACCAACAAAGGTGATTTATCTTGTGGTGACATAAAACTTTGCTAAGCCACTACAACGGTTACCAAATAGCAAATGCAGCTCGTAAATTTGTAATGCGGTTCTATGACGCCACACCACGCAAGAGCCTGAAATGTTAACAGAACCATATATTTAAATGCATTGTAATGTGTTATAACCAGATTTAAACGTGATTTTATTAGGTGTGGGTTGTTTTAATTTAATGTAGATGGCCTCCAATATCTGAAGGTTCTTTTTACTGTGTGTATGAGTGAAGATTATTGTATTGTTGACTAAAATCTGACTGATATTACCTACATGACTATGTTTTTCTAAGAAATGTTGTCTAATTGAACTCTGATTAATTAAAGATAAAATTATCTTTGATGGTGGTTGTTTTTGTGTTAACATCCCTTTAACCTCTCTGAAGATGGTTCATGTGAACCAAAAACTTACAACCAACTTAATAAAAACTTATCCAAATGTTGGTGAATTTTTGTCTTTATTTTCACCTTAAATTAAAACCAAAATATGATGTTTAGAACAGCTCATGATTAAACAAAATACACATTTATTGTCTGTTATATTTAACAATATATGTTTAGAAAATGATCTGCTGTCTTGATACACTAATATATATATATATATATATATATATATATATATACAGAAATTCATCTTTTGTAACTGATGATTAAATATTAGAAAACAGTCTTATCTTTCTGATATTATATAGCTACAACAAAATAATTAGATCATTTCTTTTATAAACAGCTCACAGTAAAATAACTACTCTGTTTCATCCAGTGGTTGACTTCCAAACATAAGTCTTCAAGGTTTATATATATATATAAAAAAAATCATTATCTCATAAATGGCTTTATTTCCTCAGCTATCTCAGAAATGTTAACTGTAACACTCCAAATACTCTAGAGGAAATTTCTGATGAACTCCCATCACAACTTTGCAGATATTTGAAATACTGAAATGATTTGATCGGAAATCTTTTTTCTTCTTTGTATATGACATCCAATTCCCAAGATACTAGACGATTACGTTTGCATGAAGTGATTCAATTATATGCTCCTCCATTTACAAAAGCTTTACTCTGATGAGCTCTGCTGCTGCCTTTTGCTTTCAGCTGCCTTTTAACCTTTTCAACCTCCTCTTCAGCTATTCTTTATCACAGAAGAGTCATAGGAGAAAAGGGAGATAACCAGAATTATCAAGTGTTGGAAATCTACATTGTTGTTGCTTTCCATATAAAAACATGTAAAATTGATTAAAAATAGTATGTCTTCATAAAATATGTTGTACAGAAGGGGCCAAGAATGAAGCAAAAATATTTCTATTTTTGCATTCAGATATGTCACTGAAAATTCTATGTAGTTTATTGGAAATAGATTTGTTGTAAACCTATATAATTTCTTTGTTTTTTTACATTCTAAGGAGCATATTCTCTAAAGATAACACCAGTTCTTATCTGATCACCAACTTGCTCCATACCTAGGTGGGTGACCATTTGGGAATACCAGGTGCTGTAAGTTTGGATGTGCAGGTGGTGTACTGGATAGTAGCTTGGATTAAGAAATTGAAGAATTCAGTTCAAATTTCAGTAGGGTTCATTATAATCATTTATAGACAACTACCCTTCTCCTTCCCTACTTTAATTTAATATTGACTTGCCAAACAAAAAAAATATATATTTTAATCCAAAAATATGTTTTGGCTTTAAATGACCACAAAATATTGATAAATATAAAAATACAAATTAGACAATCCAAGCTTATATTTAAAATGCATTCAGAAATGATTCAAAACATATCTCATGAAAAAGAAATAATTCAAATTGCATTAGTAGAATGAATTAAAATTATAACAATTTCGGTAATATTATTGTGTTTCGTATTTTATGCACCCCCACTACAACAAAATAAAAAAAAACAAAAAATTTTTTTTAAAAATTATTTTGACATTTATTAAATATTATATTATGGGACACATGTCTACTTTTTGACATTAAGATCTTTTTTTTTTATTTACTTCATACAATTATATCCTGAGTTAAAATGAATAAAAATCTTGATAATTTTGCTAAAACAAGAATCTATTTGTTTTCTTGACCATACACTGAAGTCAGTAAAACAAAGTTTTATGTCTATTGCATTGTGAATAAACATTTAACAATATATATCTCAAATGAGACCTCTATAATACTAGACCCAACTCATACATTTGAAAAACAAATGATCATTGAAGATAGAATTTGAAAAGCCAAACAACTGATATCAAAATGTTTAAATTGGAATTCAGTTTTGTTTATCTTGCTTTAAAAAACTCTTTGATGCTCAGCTGTCAATCATTTGAGAAGTTAAAACAAATTAGAAGAAACAAAAACTTTGATAACAACAGCTTCTAACTGACTTCTCTACTTCTTTGACTCCAAATCTTGAAATATTAAATAATTCTAAAAGTTACTGCAAGTATCCTAGGCTGTGTATTAGCATACGGACATACAAGGGAAATATCTTTTTATAAGGTGCTACCTTCAAATTCAGATATATATATATATATATATATATATATATATATATATATAATGTAGTACACTTGGTGTGTAATATCCGGGTAAATTCCAAATGAGACGAACTCGAGAGAACTCAATGTTAAATTCATTTATTTAACAGAGTAATATTTTATAACAGATTTCTGATTATTAGTTTGGAAGATACATATTTCACCACTTTGGTGTTCTTAGCGCCGCTCTTCAGATCCAAATGGTATAAAATATATAAATATTATATATATACATATATGTGTGTGTGTGTGTGTGTGTGTGTGTACTTACCAATGCTCTATCTCCACACTGATATTGAGCACTTTACCATAAAATATCTGCTTGCCAAAAATACATTTTATCAGTAAACCCACTTGAAAAGCAACAACTTTAGCATTTATTTAATGTGAGGGGTAAATTTTTGCCATTTTATATCTTTAGTTTTGTGCATGTATATTGTTTGTTTTTGATTTTGTTGACTGCACATTATAATATAGTTAGTTGGACACCATATATGAGAAAAAGGGGCATGATGATGCAATTCGATCCAGCATAAATTTAGAACTGGCATGCTGCACTGTTTGGCATTCATGACAGAAACCCTAGTACAAATATTTCAATGTGTTTGAGTGTCAATCTGAAGACAGTGCATAGTATTCAGAAAAAGTTGGGTAATATATCCAATCAACGCCATGGTGTTTTGAGTGATCACTAGTGGGGGTGATGTTAGGCCTTCATTCATTTTCCCAGGCTCAATACAGAGGCTTACATAAAGTGCCTTGAAAAGGTAATGCTACTCTGGGTACAGAGGGTGGTTGCACACAATTTCTGTGACTACATCTATAGTGGGTATGACTTCTCTTGTTTATTCTTTTTCTAGTTGTAGTAGGATTCCGTTCTAGTGAAGGGTAATTGTATACTGTGCAGGTTAACGGAATTTGGCCTTGTGGGAAGATAGCCCACTATAATTCATAAAATGATTATAAAATCAAGAAAGGCAATTTGAGTATAAAATAACATTTATATATACACATTTCAATTAATGTTTTTACAATTAAAATAATACTTGAAATAAAAGTCCAATGGAGGATAAAGTGTTCATGGAAAATAATATTATGCTGAAAGAGATAAAAGGCTTAAGAATGTGGAAGCGTCTTATCGGTCAGGGGATGTTCATTTTGAAGTTGCCGCTTCTAAGGTCAATAAGTCAGTAAGTACTTTTGAGGAATGTCTTTGAAGAGGTCAATAAGTACTTTTGAGAACAGGGAGAAAGAAAGAGGTCAGCATAGTAGCCGCTTGACTTAAGTCAAGGGGATATTAATTACACTCTTCTCCTCTCATTTTCCAGTCTAGCTAACGATAATTTGTCTTCGTTTTTTATATCTGCCTTTTGGATCAGAAGTACGTTTGGAATTTTATACTTGAATTTGATTCTGGGCTTCCCATTGGCTGGTAAATAAAATTTGCGTAGGTTCGCAAAATGGAAATTTGATATTTGATTAATTTTTATTTTTCAACTGGAACATCTGCGCAAATCCACCTGTGCGGACGTGATTTTTATTCATTCGCTTTCTGGTCGGCATAGAGCCAACATCCGGTTTTGCTTTTTCTTGATCGGTATCACCACACATCACCACTTAAATCTGGACACCTATCTCCCCAGAATATAACTCTTTTGATTATTATGTGTGGGGTATCGTTGGTTGAGAGATCAACAACAATCATTGCAGCACCAAAGATAAAATGAAGGTAAAGATTATGGTCTCATTCACCAACTTAAAGAAGAAGACTGTACAGAAGAGAAACTGAAGTTATCTCTAGGTGATTTTATTGAATAAATTTTCTTTTAGTTTTTCAAGATTTTTTGTGTAATTTTGATAAGTATATCTATTAAAATGAGATGTCAGTGTTATTTGCCTTTTTGCATAATTTAACCAATTATTTATCCATTGTACTCCACTACCAGCCATAATTATTATACCACCCCAGTTTTAAAAAATGATGTATTTCATACTATTTTTTTAGTTTTTATTGCCAAGTGAATAATTCTAAATGAAAATAGAATTGTTCTTTTGTTAATGCTGCACAATAACAGATGCATCAAATGAATTTATAAATATTTAATAGTTACCTATATTGCAGTTTCATTAATAAAAGAATGAAGAAAATTTAGGGTGATTCGAACGAGTTCATCTTTGTTTCCTTGCCTTGTAAAATTTTTGCAAAGTAATAATAACAAAAGAACCATTCTGTTTTCATTTATAATTATTCATTTGGCAATAAATATTAAAAATAGTATAAAATATGTCATTTCTTTTAAAAAACTGGGGCAACCTAATAATTATGGCCAGTTGTGTTTGTGTGTGTATATATATCTATATATAAGCATGCAGTGTAGGTATAGAAAAATCCAAAGGAGTATCCTGTACATACACTGGTAGGATAACTCTCTAAGAGAGCTCTAAATATATATGTATATAAATACATATAGAGCAAATATGAGAAAAATGACGGCAGACATGTTATTTCATGGTAAATCGGAAGTATAAGCCTATTTCAGGCGAACCATCATCAGCTTCTGTCTTTATTTTACAAAGGGTTTTACACGAATCACAGAATCCTTTGTAAAATAAAGACAGAAGCTGATGGTTTACCTGAAATAGGCCTACACTTCTGATTTACCATGAAATAACATGTCTGCCTTAATTTTTCTTATATATATATATATATATATATATATATATAGGGGTTAGATTTAATTCGCCAATTAATAAAATTTAAGGAATAAAAAGCTAATAAGATGATGACAATATTGGCAATAAGATTGATAATATTTATTATTTATTAGCCTTTTGACTAATTTGAAACCTGAAGAGAAAGATTTTAAAGTTAGAATTTTGGGGCATGCCAATATATATATATATATATATATGTATTCTTTTGCAATTAGGCAGCAAATGTTCATTAAGGAAAATATTATTGTAAACAACATGTATATTATATCAATTAAATTTAATGATCTCCTTTTCAAAATTATGTATAATCCTTCTCAAGCCATTAGGAAAATTTGTCAGGAATTGTTCAAAGTTCATTTCAGAAGAATAATTAAATGTAATATGGTCAAAGCTTCCAACTTTCTTTTGTCATCATCAGTGTAGGTAGACAAATTGATGTGTTTAATAAAATTGGGGAAATGGTGTCATGACAGAATTTAAAAAAAGAGCTGTTAGTAATTAAATGTTAGAAGCCATGTTATAAATGCATGTAGAGCACATCTTTAATTTATGAATGCTGTGGTGTAAGCAAGGTTTGAATTGTTTCATTATTTCATTTTTTTTTATATACATTTAATAATGTGGGTTCTTATAAGTTATATGACTTATTAAGCAATGACTGCTTTTATTTATTGGCAGAGGTTTCTGTTGTATAACTATTGCTTCCTGAATCATAAGCCTGTTTTTACCATTCAATTTTGCCAGTATTTTGATATTCTTTTTGAGCAGCTGTCTAATGTTACTAAGATCCTTTTGATGTTTATTAATGTATTGTTTGATGGCACAACAGAATATGTTGTGGCCTGGTTAGGGGCCAGAAATAAAGAAACAAAGATGAAATAGAGGGAAATATATTTGCAAAGAACAGTAGTATAAACAGATAAAATATGAGAAGATCACAAGTGTTACTATATTGGTACGGCTATCAGAGCTTTCAGCTGGAATAGCTTCTTCCTCACTCAGCACAAAGAAGAAACTTATACTTATTGATAGTTTGGAAGAGTTCATGTGTGCTATTGGTAAATTACCATAACAGAATGGTAAGTGAATCTGTAGAAGTGTAGTCATGACTATTAATATACTACAATTAGAGTACAATTAATACATTATATATAATACATTTACTTAAACAAAACTGTTTTTTATTTATTTTTCAATTTTTTTTTTCCTAATTATAATCACTTGGTCTTATATTTAACCATTTTTAACATTTGGTTATTTTAAAAGTATCTTTATTTTAAAAGTATCTATTTAGCAACATCACAGACATACACACAAATATGCATGTACATAAAAGATCTCTGGGATCAATGTGTGTCCATGTTGATTTTACATTTGGTTCTGTTATTATACAGTTTTGGCCAAAATTTATATTAAAATGAACAGATAGTTTAAATGATAAAAAGACTTCCTATATTTCTATTCTTCCCTGGAATCATTCCTTAATTTTATTTTTCTCTTTTTATTTTTCTCTGCAGACATTGTTATTTGACACAATGACACACAGGAACTTTTCCCCTATGAGTCAAATTACAAAAATCTTCAAAAATATATTTTTTACACACACACACACACATATATATATATATATATATATATAAAATGCTATTTTTATTTATAGAAATAAAAGGTTCCATTTACAAAAGTGTGTATGTGTGTGTGTATATATATATATATATATATATAAATTAAAGTATTCACTTCAAAAAGTGCATATATATATATATATATATATATATATATATATATATTAACCACCACAGACAATTGCTCCTACCCCCCTTTAGCATAAATCAGGCTAGTCTCCCTAAAAGTAAAACACTATACCTCCTTGGGTTCACTCTCACAACAGATCTTAAATAAATGACTATAAAGCATCCATAACTAAATCCGATGCTAAGAAGGTCAGTTCTCTGTGCAGGGCAAGGAAGTTTTTCCAATCTGAAACAATCCTGCACATATAAAAATCTACCATCTGCCCATGCATTGAATACTGCTACCATATCTGATTGGGTACTCCTGCTATCCCCCTAAGGGATTTTGACAAAATCCAATGGAGAATCTGTAATGTGATTGATCATGACTTGGTAGCTTGGATACAGTCACTTTCTCACCTGTGCAATGTGGCTTCCCTGTGTCTTTTCTACAAATACATTCACAGCTTCTGCTCAGATGAACTTAGCTCACTGGTACCCACTATATATGAATTTACTGGAACCACAAGATTAGCAACTAGGTCCCACCTTTTTACTGTGAAACCAATAAACTGTAAATGAAAATTCTACTCCAGCAGCTTCTTCTCTTGCACTTCCCGCCGGTGGAATTCTCTTCCGTTTACTTGCTTTCTCAACAGCTACAATCTTCAAGAATTCAAATATAAAGTCAATAGCCATCTCCTATCTCACAAACTTGCATCCTCTCTTTCATGCTCCTTTCTTTGTCCTCTCAACTCTCATCAGTATTCTCATCTTTCTCTTACCATCTTCCTGACACACCCAATAATCTGTCAGTCTTTCTCATAATCTTCCTCCTGTGTAACCTCCTGCACAACAGTGGCAATAAAATGCTTTGTTTTATATGAATATATATATATATAGATAGATAGATAGATATAAATGTAAACTTGTCGTTATACTCATTTCGAAAAACCCTCCAAGTACATACACAGAAGGAAAAAAATGGTAAAAAAAAAATAAGCTAAGCAACTGAACATCAGTCAAAGTACATAGCCCAAAGAAAAAACCCGATACGAGTAACCTAAAACAAAAAGCGCTCCATATGCAAGTAGAGCAAACTAAGTAAATAACAAACCTAGAGAGCCAGTGAACCTACCAAAATTTCACCAAATTGGATCTTCAGGGAAAGTTGGCTAAAAAGCTTTTTAGCCAACTTTCTGCCTGAAGATCCAATTTGGTGAAACCTTGGTAGGTTCACTGGCTCTCTAGGTTAGCTATATATGTATATATATATATATATATAGTGTTAAATTGTAATGATGGTTAGTGCCAAAATTGGTGTTTACTGGTAGAAAGGCATTTTATGTAAACAGTTTTTTTGTCACAAAGTTCTCAATACCAAGATAGAATTAATGTGAGAGATTTTTCACTTAACTGAGCAGTATTATCTCTGGTCTCAGCAAAAAACAAAACAAAAACCCTAAAGAGGGAAGACTTTACAATAATGTTTTCTCAAAAGTTCCATGTCAGCATGACTGAAACAACATTGCTCAGTTAACGGTAAAACCTTTCCACAATAATCATATATGTACAGTGGCATTAGCAACAAGCTGCAACAGTCTCTTTCATATTTGAATACAATCTTCATGGCCTGAGGAGTGCATTGATGCATGAAACAGACTTTCTTTGCTTCGTGTTGACCTCTGTATTCACTTTTTATATCTAGATATGCTCTATCTCTCATACTGACCTCATTTACTCATAATTTTTATGTACAAATAAATAGGAATGAAGAAATTAATTGCAATGTTCAAAACATTAATTTAAAACAATGCTCAATATAAAAATAGAGCAATGAATATTTATTATTACTTCAGAACATGTACAAACTACTACAAAATTTTACATTTTGTTTTGACATTGAAAGAACAATGTCTCATCAGGTAGTTAATAATGATGGTGATAAATGTTTTATTGAAAATAATTTTACAAGAAACACCACTTCTTTTTTTTTTTACAAAATTTTATTTACTTTTTTTTGTGCAAGATAAAAAGATATTAAAAAAGAAGAGAAAAGAAAGAGAAGAAAAAATTAAAAAATAAGATGAGAAATCAAGAAAAAGGAAAAGAAAGAGAAAAGGGAAAAATACAGAAGCAATAGAAAGGGAAGAGGAAAATAAGTGAGAAAATATAGAGAGGAAAGAATCAGTGGAAACGGTTAAAAGAGAGAAATTTTAAATTTTGGCCACAAGTGAATTACAGAAAGATATTGACATTGGTTACATGGTGTCTGGGCTCAAATTTTTTTTTTACATTTTTAAAAAAAAGAATTGTACTTCTATAAAAAAAAAGAAAAGAGAGAGGAAAAGGAAAATCCAGAAGGAGTGGGAAGTGAAGAGGAAAATAAAGAAGGAAAAAAGTGAGAAAATGTAGAGAGGGAAGAGTTAATGGAAACAGCCAAGAGAAAGAAATTTTAAATCTTGGCCAGAAGTGAATTGCGGACAGATAAGTCATCAGTTACATTGTTTAAGTTAAATCTTTTGGCATTTTTTAAAAAAATGATGAAGTCTAATACACAAACAAAAAATTATTCTATAAGTATTAGGATACTTAAAAACATAACATGAAGATATAAATTTATTAGACCAAATATAATAAATTGAAAAAATAAAATAAATTTAAAGAAAAATTTAAAGAAATTAAATTAATAGCAAAATTTAAATGAAAATAAAATAATATAATATAATAAAATAAATAAAATAAAAAATACATATAAAAATAATAATAAATATAAAATATAAAGCATATCAAAATAATATTAAAAATAATAAAACCTTTCCAGTTTCTCTTTCTTTTCCTTTTCTTTTTCTTGATTTCTCATCTTATTTTCTGCTCTTTTCTTCCCACTTTCTTTTCCCCCACTTTTTTAACCTTGTACAAAAAAAAAAGAAAACTTTCCAAAAATAAAAGGAAGTGGTGTTTTTTATCAATAAAACGTTTATTACCATCATTATTAACTATCTTCTGAGACATTTTTCTGTCAATGTCAAAACAAAATGTACAATTTTGTATTAGTTTGTACATGTCTTAAAATAATAATATCCAGATGTCCATAAAGTTCATGTGCACTTGAAACAATTTATAACTATATTTGTATTTGTAATAGAAATAATTGCATACTAACTTTATAGACACCCTATATATATATATATGCACATGAACTTTATGGACATCTGTATATTTTTTTTTTTAATCATTTCACCCCAAATGCCACTGATGTGTGAGGGGCTACATAACTGTAAAAAGATTAATTAGAAAAGAGTGAGGAGTACAAACTAGTTAGAAAGGAGCAATAGAAAGCTGAGAAAGCAGGTGCGATGACAGATACATAGGTGGAGAGAAAGGGAAGGTTATATGGGGGTGGGGAGAGAGCTAGAGTCCAGTGGTTAGTAGATGAGTATTGACTTTGCATTTAAATTTCTGGAGGTTGTAGCCGTCAGGAAAGCAAGAATATGGGAGCGAGTTCCACAGGCAGGAAGTGTGAGAGAAGAAGCTGCAGGAGTAGAATTGTCGTTTGCATTTGGTAACCTGACTGTGAATGAGTGGGACCCAGTTGCCAGTCTGGTTGCACAAGTAAACATATATATATATATACTTAGTTTTGTAAAGCATTTCTTTGACTCCTGATGCACTTTCCTGATTCAGTATAACATTTTCTGTTCTCCATTAAAGAATTTTCCAGATATTTAAATATTTTTTGTAACTCAGATGTATAATTTGCATTTTGGACTCATTCTTTTGCCTAAAAATAAAAACTAAAAACCAAAAATTATAAAGTATCAATACGAAAAATGCCAATATCTGCATTTTATAAAGTGAAAATAATGTAATGAAAAACAAAACAGTGCCTTAAATAAAGCAAACAAATTAGTTACTCTTTCCAACAAATAAATAAATAAAGGAAATAATAGACAAACTACAAATAAACACAAACCAACAACTATTTAATAACACTTAGTTGCAAATAATTATTTGCTACTAATTATTAATTATAACTAATGAATAAAATAAAATTCATTGAAACAATTAATAACAAATAAATGTGATTAAAACATTAACAAGCAATGCTATACAATAGCAAATAATAACTACATTCTGGCCCATAATTTGTTTTAATCAATAGCTGTCAAAATAATTTCAAAATAACTGCTTCTACTAATTCTATAGTCATGAGAATAATAATGAAATAAACTGGAAAAACGTAACCTTGCTACCCATAATCCTTCAACGAGTAACATATTCAAATAGTCCAATAACTGTACAACCAATACAGTCTGCATATTACACTACTGGCCATAATTATTAGGCAACCCCAGTTTTAAAAAAAATGATTTATTTCATACTAATTTTCATATTTATTGCTAAGTAGATAATTCTAAATGACAATAGAAGGGTTCTTTTATTATTATTACTTTTCAAAACTTTACAAAGCAGCCAGGAAGCCTTTGCTTCAGCCAGCCAATAAGAAGAGACTACCATGGGGAAGAGAGCAAAAAACTGGACACCCGAACTGTTCATTTGATGCACATATTATTGTGCAGTATTAACAAAAGAGCCATTCTATTTTCATTTAGAATTATCCACTGGTCAATAAATACTAAAAATAATATGAAATACATAATTTCTTGTAAAAAATTGGGGTGGCTTAATAATTATAGCTGGTTGTGTATGTTCAAGCATTAAGCAGACTGTCACCTTAATTTTTTTATGTAATCATTTCACCTCAAGCAAGACAGGACTGTCACTGGTGTGTAGGGTTTACTTTATCATTATCGTTTAACATCTGTTTCCATGCTAATATAAGTTAGACGGAGTTTTCTTGATGGCTCCATAATTGAACCATCATGAAATAGTGGAGTGAGTTTTACAGCTTTATGTTCTTATTAAAACCAACCAGTTTAGGAAACTAGAAATTACAGTAAGAGTTACAGTGATAAAAAACATGGTCCAGGAGATATTGAAGAAAGAATAAGTGAAAGATGAGAAATTACAGTAAGAGTTACAGTGATAAAAACCATGGTCCAGGAGATATTGAAGAAAGAATAAGTGAAAGATGAGAAATTACAGTAAGAGTTACAGTGATAAAAACCATGGTCCAGGAGATATTGAAGAAAGAATAAGTGAAAGATGAGAAATTACAGTAAGAGTTACAGTGATAAAAACCATGGTCCAGGAGATATTGAAGAAAGAATAAGTGAAAGATGAGAAATTACAGTAAGAGTTACAGTGATAAAAACCATGGTCCAGGAGATATTGAAGAAAGAATAAGTGAAAGATGAGAAATTACAGTAAGAGTTACAGTGATAAAAACCATGGTCCAGGAGATATTGAAGAAAGAATAAGTGAAAGATGAGAATCAAGCAGATAGAAGATGGCAACTGACATTGCATTTAAACTTTAATAGATTGTAGCTATCAGGGAAGCAAACAAATGGAAGGGTGTTCCACAAAGAGGAAGTGTGAGAAAAGAAACTGTTAAAGTTTTTTTTTTTTTTTTTTTTTTTAATCATCTCACCCCAAGCAAGGCATTCCACTGCCACTATTGCGCATGGGGCTACATAGGGGAAGGTAAAGAGAAGGAGTGGTTAGACATAGGGAATGTCAGGAGGAAGGTGACAGATGAGTAAGGATACCGAGGATGAGGATTGGACAGATGGGAAGAGTGTTTGATAGAATAGGAGCAGGTTAGTGTGTTAGGAGGTGTCTATTGACCTTGCATTTAAACTCCTGGAGATTGTAGTCGTCGGGGAAGCAATCGTGTGGAAGGGAATTCCACAGTCGGGAAGTGCGAGGAAAGAAACTGTTGGAGTAGAAGTTACGGTTGCATTTTATCGGTTTCACTGTAAAAGGGTGGGATCTAGTTGCTAATCTAGTATCTCGTTCAAATTTGTATTTAGGGGGCACCAGTGATCTAAGTTCATCGGAGCAGAAGCCATGAAAGTATTTATAGAAGAAAAGTAGTTGGTTGGTTGTTTCATTTTTATGACAAATCAACCTCGGCAGGTCATTTATTGCCAACTAAATTTTATTTATTTATTTCTGGTAATACCTTTTTCTTTCAACAATTTATTGTTGTTTTTATATCAGTTTTGTGTCTAGTAATACTTTATTCTTTTCGAGTATCAAGATTCATTGGGGTTTGTTTTTTTTAAGGGCAGGGTCCCCAAGACCTACTGTTGTTACTTAATTCATAATTGGAGGGAAGGAACGGATTAATACCTTTCCCAAGGGTACCAGTACTTAAGTGAATGCAGGGTATTCAACTAGAATTCGAACTCAGCTCACCGATTTCTCTTCCCGATTCGATATCCACTGCACCACAACGCACATTCGTCACTAAATGCTTATGGCACCTAGTATTCCCAATCGATAACCGAAGTACTGATCAGGCTCAATGTTGCTTAACTTCGGTGATTGAGCAAGAATTGGTGTATTCAATGTGATAGGTCGTTAGCCTTGTTAAAGTAGAAGGGGCAGTTAGATTTAATTATTTTAATGGTAAATAGTTGGGACCTTGATGCCAATCTAGTAGTAAATACATGTAAATGGAAAAGCAGGGAAAAAAGCTTGTCAGAGCAGTTGCCATGAAAATACTTGTAGAAAAGACAGAGGGAAGCCACATGTATTTACAGTGCTATTTATATACACTCTGTCTATAAATATTGATAAATATTTATATATAAAAACTTGTTTCATTGAATAATATCGATGTTTATTACATACTAGCAGTATAGCCCGGCATTGCTCGGGTGTAATGAAAGCTTTAAAACTAATCCATGGGCTTGGAGTTCAGACTCTTTGGACGTTGGCACGAAAGACTAAAAAGCAATAGTTGTTTCCAGTTAAAGCAAAACCGTAGACTGAAAGAAAAATGAACGGATGTAAGTCAAATTTTGATTTCTTGGTATCGATATCAAATTTTCTGCACTATTGTAAGAACTGTAACCTTGAAACTTCTGAATATCGTTTCTTATGTCTTTGTCTATGAGTGTATCAAATTTGATTAAAATCGGACCACTCCTTCTATAACCCAATTTTTTTGATTATCGCTTTTCGATATTTATCAGGGGTACCTCGACACAATACCTAGCTAAGAACACTTGCAGACGCTTATAGTACAACTATATAAATTTTCAAGAAAATCGGTTCAGCCGTTTTGGAGTCTATAGGTAACAGATACACACAGACAAAGTTCCATTTATAAATAAGTTTAGATTAGATTCTTCATAATCCTTTTTAGTTCTCCAATTAGTTTCTTGATTCTTGATGTTAACATGAAATTCATCAAAGAAGGCACAGTATTTTTTTTTCTACCCAAATACTTTTAATCTCCTCGGAGATCATCCTCAGGATTGAATTGCAAAGACTCACCCTCGCAACAATCACAGTTACAATAAGTTTGTTCTTGCAAATCACTCATGAAGATAATCTTGAATGATATAGGAAGTACTTGGGTTGGAAAAAACTATGGTGCCTTTCTAGATGAACATCATCTTAATGTCAAGAAACTAATTAGAGAACAGGAAAGTATTATTATAAAAATAAATGCAGATACTATTTCCATGATAGTAATGAAACGTATTTGAATGCAGTTATGCTGCCTATATATATCTATATAAATATATATATAATTGAGAAAGGGAGAGAGATTGTTTTCTCCTTTTCCTTACTATTGTGTTTTAACTTTGCAATTACTAAAATCACTCAGTTATTCCATGAGAGTCAGCAATATTTTCACTTGAGTGTATTCTCTGATTGTCCATGCTAAAACTATTTAAAATGAACAATTGGTTTCCTATCAGTTTTCACGGATGCTTATTTTTCAACTTCTTGGCAAAATCTCAAAAAATCTTGTATCCCATCTGAAGATTAGTTGTAGAGAATACAACACAGACTATAATGCAGAAACTCTGAAAATAATATGACTTTCCTGAAAATACCAATACTCTAAACTCTCGTCATTCCTTGGAAAATAATTAGTGATGAGAGGACCCCAAAATGCCAACTACGGATAGGAGACACTAAAATATGACAAAGAAATTTATATACCTGGACAAATATTAAATCTATTAATATTAAATCTATTCCATTAAATAATACACACTACTATTTTATATATTTATTGGTCATCTATCTCACCCCTGGATGTGCGTTGTGGTACAGTGGATATCGGCTTGGAACGAGAAGCCGGGGAGCCGAGTTTGAATTCCAGTTGAATCCATTGTATTCACTTACATGCAAATACCCTTGGGAAAGGTATTAATCCGTCTATTCCTTCCAGTTATGGGTTAAATAACAGGACAGATTGGGTTCTATAGCCTTGGTCGGCAACCAGTCTACCGCAGAAAGCAATGGCAACCTACTGCGGGATAATCTTCTGCCCAGTCAGTCATGTCTCTTTCAAGACATGATCGCCCAAGTGTTTATCACATATGGCACTTAACTGACTGACTGATCTCACCCCTATGTGAAATAATGAAATGTTCTTTTGTTATAATAATAGCCAAAACCCAACATGAAAATGAAAAACTGTTGTATCAAAATCAAACAAATATAGCAATTTAAATATTAGAGAAGTGTTTTAACAGAGGCGGAAAGGGTGACAATTAAATCTGAGGGTACTCAGATAGAGGAAGATGCTTTCCAAAAGCTAAGCAAAGTGTTAAGAAATAGAAAAGGACGACTAACATTAAACAAAATAATAAAAAGCAATGTATTAACAACCTGGTCTCTCTGACGTACTAATGAGATATTCTGTTGTTATCTTTCTAATACAAGGTATGTTTGCTTATTCTTCTTTTCTGCCCTGTGTCCCTTCAGGACAGTGATGATCATTGCTCTTTACAATTTCCTGTTCTTTGTAGTTTATGTCTTTGTGTTATCTCTCCTAAACCCTGTTTTGCCATTTAATTACACAAGCTCATGAAGTACATTATGTATTGTTTTTCTTTGTTGCTCTTGCCTGAAATATTTCTTGTGAGTATAAAATTTTCCAAGCCTTCTTTCCTCATTATGTATCCGTTTCTATAAATGTTTCCATGGTCATTGTTCTGATGAGTTTTCTTCTAGACTTTAGGAAATTGGCACTTAAATTTGATGAATTGAAGCATATTATTAGATCATGCATTGTTGTACAGTGGATATCAACTCAGAATAAGAAATTATACATCCAAGTTTAATTTCCAGTTGAATTTGTTGCATTCACTTATGTGCAAATACTCTTGGATAAGGGATTAAATCATCTTTTTTTCTCCCAGCTATGGGCTAAATAGCAGAACAGATTGGATTCTGTAGCCTTGATTGGCAACCAGTCTACTGCAGAAAGTAATGGTAAGTTTCTGCAGAAAATCTTCTGCGCAATCAATGATGTCTCTTTTGAGAAATGATTGCCCAAGCGTGTATCATGTATGGCACTTAACTGACTGATTAGATTGTTGGCAAGTTCTTATCATCTTATGGTTGAAATGGCTAGATTTAACTGTAAGTCCTATCCTAACAGTTTCTTCTCTTGCACTTCTCACTTCTAAACATAGCTTTCATTTTCTTGCTTTCCAATCAATTTAATTTTCAACAATTTAAATGTCAGTCATTGTCTTCTGTTATCTTAATTTTGTTCTTTCATTTATTCTCTCATAAAAATGATTTCTTTATTCATATTCTCTCACACTCAGTAACCCCTTGGATTTAAGTAGCTTTATTGACTTGCTTAGGATAAAATTATTAAAAGAAAAAAATCAAAAATCAGTATATGACAGTGATCATTATGTGTATGTTAAAAAAGTTATGTAGCACTGAAAAGAGTAAAGAATATTTGATAAGATAATGTTAAAACAGGATCTTGCTCAATAAACTGAGTGACAGCACGTCACCAGTAAAATGTCCCCTGAGGCGGAATTTCAATAAAGTTAAAAACCCAAAGCTCGAGGGAGAATAAATGGATTAATATCCTTTGGAAAAGTATTAATCTGTGTCTTATTCCTCTAACTATGGTTTAAATAGCAGGACAGATTTAGTTAACCTATAACCTTGGTTGGCAACCAATCTACCACAGAAAGTAATGGCAACCTACTGTTTAAAAAATGTTCTACTTATTAATCATGTCTTTTTTGATAAATGTATCACATGTGGCACCTAATTGACTGAATGACTAAAGGTTAAATTCACTTTGGCTGGAAGGGAGACAAGCTACTGCCACTGCTTAGAATTCATCTATTCAGCTGAGTAATAGGAGTCTAATACATTCAGAAATTTGACATATGCTGATGAGGATCATGATTTCTTTAAAATGTAGAAAATAAAAATACTAGTAAAGAAGTCATTAAAACTTTTTAAACAGTTCTCTCTTTCTAACCTGACTCCACCCTGAGGCATCAGACCACACCTCTCAACACACTAGGCATTACTGTTGTGTCTTTTGTAGCATCTAGGTTTTTCTCAGTTGTGGTTGCTAGTCCCATGCCCAAGCTGTTTTGAAATCAGTGTTGTCTTTCTCCTACACTAGTTGCCAGCCAAGGCTGAAGAATCCAGTCTGTCTTACTATTTAACCCATAAATTATTGTCAGCAGTAGCATCTGGTTAGCCAAACAATGTTGTGCAAGAAGTGTAAATTAGTAATAGGAGATTTTATTTGTTTCTCCCTATGAGGAGTAAGTTATGGCAGCTGTTGGACTTTCAAAGGAAAGGGACTTTCCTCTTTCATTGAAGAATGCTACATTGATCTGTGTATGAATATTTATAAGTACAGTCATGGCTTTTGCTGTTCTTGGATATTACTGCTTATTGTTTTCCTCTGGAATATATATATGCAAATATGCACCATAGCATTTATTGGCAAATGTGTCTTATCTCTTTATTCCAGTTTAAACTTTTTTTATATAACTAAGCTATAATTATAAACTATAATTTTGGAAGGGGAAAACTTGAGTGAAATATGTTGGTAAAGTTCCAAGTTTTCATCTGAAATCAAGAAAACATGAACTTTAAAGAGAATGGTCACAATATATGGAGAAAAAAAGCTGTCAGTTTAAACCATATCCTTCTAGTAGCAGTTTAGATTAATGCCTCCTCTTTTTTTTCATATATCTCAACTATAATTATAAACTGTTATTTTGGAAATTGAACATTTCATTTCAATAGTTTGGACATTTTCCAAGTTGTCTGTTGAAATAAAAAAATACAACCTTCAGAAAAATGGTCACAATATATGAGAAAAACGAGGCATCAGTCTTAATTCAATCCAAGACATTTTCCAATCTTTTCTGCATCTTAAAATGAAAGATGTAGTTGCATATGTTTAAAACTTTGCATACTCTTAAGATGAATGGATCATGTCTTTTAAACAGTAGATAATCAGCATATTTCAGTTGATTAGATTAACAATGAGCTTAAGGTAAAAACACTAATCTTTTTATCTTTTATTCTGTTGTATCTAAATCTCTCAGTGTTTATATGATTTTTTTTTTTTAATTGTGTCACCCCGAGCAAGGCGGTAACGCCACTGATGTGCAGGGGGCTACGTAATAGTGAAAAGATTGGAAAAGAGAAAGCCAGAAACCACATCCTAAACAGGGAACAAGGGATGAGCCTCTTAACCTGTTCAATAGACGTGGGTGGAGTGTAAACCGGGCGATAGGTAGAACTATCTACTCCAACTGAAAAAAAAAACAAAGTGAGAAGATTTGAAAAGAGAAAGCCGGAAACCACATCCTAAACAGGGAACAAGGGATGAGCCTCTTAACCTGTTCAATAAACGTGGGTGGAGTGTGAACCAGGCGATAGATATGATTATTGGATTAAGAGATATCTTGCCACCCACTCACCAGTGAGGTTCATTTTCTAGATGTGGTACAATTTCTGCTTTATGTGCAAATGTTTTTTGTCTGATTCCAAAATGAATTAATTTGGATTAAAAAAATATTTACAGCCGCACCAATCTATGCACAAACTATCATGCAATTAGATATAAACAGTTGGCTGCTCGTTTTCTAAGTCTGCCTCTCTGCTAATCCCCATTGTTTATGCTTGTTCAGACTCATTTGTGTTTATTCAACTCAACATCCACAGAGCTAACCTGTGATTTATACTAAGACTTTACTGAGAAGACCTTCATTATAGTTTCTGGGAGAGAGTGACTAATTTGGCATGATGAACAGTTTTTGAACAAAGACTGTACACCTCTGTCATGATAACTTATAACCTTTTGCTCGTACAATGTAAACTTATTTATAAATGGAACTTTGTGTGTGTGTGTCCCTTACCTATAGACTCCAAAATGGCTGAACCAATTTTCTTGAAAATTTACACAGTTGTACTATAAGCATCTGTGAGTCGTCTTAGCTAGGTTTCGTGTTGAGGTACCCCTGATAAATATTGAAAATTTATAATCAAAAAAATCGGGTTATAGAAGGAGTGGTCCGATTTTAATCAAATTTGATAGACTCATAGACAAAGACATAAGAAACGATATTGAGAAGTTGCAGTTCTTACAATTGTGCAGAAAATCGATAATATATATATATATATATATATATGAAAGGCAAGATGTTTGTGTGTGTGTCTGTTTATCTGTCTGTATGTCCTTTATACAAATCCACAATTTTTATTCGATTCTCACCAAACTTCACACCAATATTCTCTAGTCTGAGTTCCAGGACCATGGATTAGTTCTAAAGCTTTCATTACACCCGAGCAACCCCGGGCTATACTGCTAGTCATAGATAATTATAAGCAGATTTTATGCAATTTCAGTTCCAGCAGGGCTCATTATATTCCCTCATATACAGTTCAGTCAGTTAAGTGCAATACGCGATATATGCTTGGGCAATCATGCCTCGACAGAGACATGACTGACTGACTGGACAGAAGATTATCCCACAGTAGGTTGCCATTACTTTCTGTGGTAGACTGGCTGCCAGCCAAGGTTATAGAAATTAATGTGTTCTGTTATTTAACCCATAACTGGAAGGAAGAGACAGATTAATACCTTTCCCAAGGGTATTTGCATCTAAGTGAATGTGATTAAATTGAACTGGAAATCCAACTCAACTCCCCGATTTCTCATTCCAAGTCGATATCCACTGCACTGCAACACACATCCTGTACACAATTACTCATGGGAAACGTATAAATTCACATCTTCTGCTCCTAGCTATATGTTTACTCAGTGTATGGTCTTCAGACACTTTCTGATGACGCCACTCACTGGGATCTTCTTGACAAATCACCTATGGTAAGACTGGAACCTGAGTCTCCTGGTCAGAAGACTAATGTTCTTAGCCCACATTATTCTTGCTTAAAAAGACATTAAAAACATGTTCTAAAAAATTTTGTTAAAAGAAAAATCAATATGTGAAGAGCATTCATTCGTATATATCATTACACAAATATCAAGTCCCAAGTAGGCATCTACGCAGATGACACTACAATATACTCCCACCCCAGTAAGAAACCTGTCGTGGCGGACAGACATAATCTCGCTGCTGACCTTGAGTGAGATCTACACTCTGTGGTGAACTGGGGCAAGAAGTGGCTTGTCGACTTCAATTCCTCTAAGACCAAGCTCTTGTCTGTCAACCATTACAGGCAACCTCTTCTGCCTCCCATAAGCATGGACCAGGTGATTCTCCCGGAAAGTAATACACTACGCCTCCTTGGACTTACCCTGTCCTCAGACCTCAAATGGAACCACTATATTGAATCCATAGCAAAATCTACTGCTAAGAAGGTTGGGTCACTATGTCGATCCAGGATGTTTTTTCCACCTGAATCCATCCTGCATATATACAAGTCAACCATCCGTCCGTGCATGGAGTACTGCTGCCATTCATGGTCAGGTGCCCTTGCCGTTCTCCTCAGTGTTCTTGACAAGCTCCAAAGGAGAGTCTGTAATGTGATAGGTACTGATCTGGCGACTCAACTGCAGCCACTTTCTCATCGTAGAAATGTGGCCTCCCTCTGTCTCTTCTATAAATATTTTCATGGCTTCTGCTCGGATGAGCTTAAGTCACTGATGCCTCCTCAACAGGTGTTTACCCGTGCAACCAGACTGGCAACTGGGTCCCACCCATTCACAGTCAGGTTAGCCAAATGCAGACGACAATTCTACTCCTGCAGCTTCCTCTCTCGCACTTCCCGCCTGTGGAACTCACTCCCGTATTCTTGCTTTCCTGACGGCTACAACCTCCAGAAATTTAAATGCAAAGTTAATACTCATCTACTAACCACTGGCCTCTAGCTCTCTCCCCTCCCCTGTATAACCTTCCCTTTCTCTCCTCCTCTGTATCTGGCATCACACCTTCTTTCTCAGCTTTCTATTGTTCCTTTCTAACTAGCTTGTACTCCTCACTCTTTTCTAATTAATCTTTTTACATTTATGTAACCCCCTGTACTTCAGTGGCGTTTCCGCCTTGCTCGGGGTGAAATGATTAAAAAAAAAATATATATTAACATGGATGAACAAACCAATAAAGAAAGCTGTAAATTCAGGCCGTAGACACACTCTACTGCTACAGCTTCGGTAAATGTTGTAACCATATGACCCTCCTGTTTTTAAAGGACTTGCGATGTGACATGACACACTGATAGCTACATGACAAATTCCTGATTGAGTCTTTCAACTATATTTCATCTGAACTTTACTTGCTTTTTATGGTAATTTTAAAACTTCCATTTTCCAGCCTTTAATAAGTCATCAGAATCAGAAATTAAGTATAAATCATCAAACAGCAAACATTAATCTACAGTATAATATTTACAGTATAATATTTACAGCAGTTTTCAAATTTAAGACACAACTGCCTACAGAAAAAAGGGTTTCAGATCAATTCTCACTGAATATGTTGTATTTATTTTCAGTCCACACTGAACCAGTCAGTTAAGCGCCATACATGTTATGTACTTGGGTGATCATGTCTCAGAGAAGACATGACTGACTGGATAGAAATCTTCCAACAGTAGGTCGCCATTAACTTCTCCAATAGACTGGTTGTCAACTAAGGTGAGAAAACCAAATCTGTTCTGTTATTTAGCCCATAGCCAAAAGGAGAAAAGATGGATTAATATCTTTTTTAAGGATGTTTGTGTGTAAGGGAATGCAACTAATTCAACTGGAATTCAAATTCAGCTCTCCAATTTCTCATTTCGAACTGATATTCAGCTTGGTCAGTACCTCGGTGGGTGACGACATAGGAATACAAGGCATCAAGAAATATAAGACCTGTATGTATTTTTTTGGCGGAAAAAAAAATAAATATTACGTTCATTTCCTGTTTCTCAGGCAAAATATGTTTGCATGCATGATCTTCTTGAGTGTAAGTCAACAGTTGTTTAAAGTGCTCAAAACATTCAGCCAGTCAGTTAAGTGACATACGTGATATACGCTTGGGTGATCATGTCTTGAAAGAGACATGACTGACTGGGCAGATTTTCCTGCAGTAGGTTGCCATTGCTTTCTGCAATAGACTGGTTGCCAGCCAAGGCTATAGAACCCAGTCTGTCCTGTTATTTAACCCATAACTGGAGAGAAGTGACGGATTAATACCTTTTCCAAGGGTATTTGCACGTAAGTGAATGCAAGAAATTCCACTGGAATTCAAACTCAGCTCAAAACATTGCTTTCTATTAAAAGCAACAAAATTCAACAAAAATTGTACTTATTGGTATGTAAATGGTTGATTTAAACTACACCCACACTGCAACAGGCATTAATTAGTTTAATGTTTATCACACCTTTTTTAGTTATTCCCCTTTGACACCAGCTTTCCCAAAACTCTGCAAGTGAGGAGAGAAAGTGTGAATGCACAAGTGAGAACAAAATGGAACAAGCAAAAATTTAATTAACATTATTTATCTCATGAAAGGTCTACAGCTATATTGTGTTCAATACACCGGTTCCCGTCCGATCACCAAAGTTAAGCAACATCAAGCCTAGTCAGGACTTGAATGGGTGACTATTTGGGATTACCAAGTGCTGTAAATGTAAGGCCCAAGAATGGTTCACCAGTCCTCCAGTTTGGGGGTTGGGTACAGGACTAACAACTCTGCCCTGTAAAAAACAGTTTGTTACAGAAACAGCAACAAAAAGTTGATGCCCTATGCACCATCTGGGTGTGATGAATAAATGGTGATGATCTCATAAAAGGAGCTGGATGCTGCATTTGCTTTAACTTTTTACTTTTACCGGTGACCACATGGGAATTCCAAGAGCTGTAAGCTTGGATGTGTAGACAGTGTAATGGAAAAATACTTAGAATTGGAAATCAGAGATCCAAGTACAAATTCCAGCCAGGTTCATTGTATTCACTTACATTCAGATAGTCTTGGGAAAAGTATGAATCCATCTTGTTTTCCCACCACCTACGGGTTAATTAATAAGATTTGTAAATCATTATCTCCATGAATTTTTTTAAATCTAAAAATGTTTTCTGGCTTCAAATAACCTGGAAAATGTTGATAAGTCGTAAAAAACAAGTCCATCAATCTAGATCTTTGCCTTAAGATATTTGTAAAATTCTAGAAAATTATATAATTAAAGGTTTGCAAATAATAGATTTTGAAACTTACATTTCAAATAGAAATGTATTTAGCTTTTATGTTAAATCCCTTTTCTTTCATTTGAATAAATAAGTAATGGGCATCACCGACCAAGCTCCAAGTTTTTAAAAGTTGCTAATGATTCATCCCAGAGGATATATGATAATGAACTTAGCTATAAATCTATGCTTTTGTGGCTTTTTTTTCAGATTATGCTATTAGAAATTCATAGAAACAGAAATACAGTACAAATCTCAAAGCATCTTGGTTTTTAATGTGCCAAATATTAATGAACAAGTTGCTCATGAATAAAAAATGACCCTTTTCTAGAAATTAGTCATTTTTACTGTAGATTGGTCATTTCAAGAGATCAGAAAATTCCAGTTCAGCCAGATATTATATAAATGTGCAAGACTGGTGAATACAGGTGACAGACATTAGTCATGCTTTTTAATAGTGATTGTTCTAATTTTATTATCTTTCCAAATAAGACAAATATGATATTTACACCTTTTTGATAAATGAAGCATTTTAGAATATATTTGATAATAGGAATAATAAAGAAATTAACTCATTACGATATAAAGGTTTTGTAAAACTTTAGTACTTTTTGCCTAATCTACCTTTCTAGCCAATGGTTATCTTAGGAATGGCATATTTTAAACTTTAGATAACACCCTCTTTAAATAAAAACTGGATTCTATGCACTTATATTTATTAGTTTTGGCATCCAAGATCAAAGAAGGCATGTTAATATACAGTAGCAAGGACCTCAATCAGAAGATTGGATATTTTGAGGAAAGAGGAACCATCTCTTTATAGCAATTATTCCCAGTTTCACCCTGACCCAAGGTGGTAACACCTGCTAGGGTCCAAGCAAATCATTAACCACCAAACAAAACCAAAAGACAGTATAAAAATACATTTTTATACAAAAAATTACTGATGAGAAATATTTATAGTAAAATTATCAACAATACAATTTAAAGCAAAATAAACAGCAATACATTTTACAATAGAATTATCAACAATGCATTTTATCTGTAGTTGAAGGCATACAATTTTATTCAAAATATTTACATTTCAGCATTAAATAACCCATAGATGTTGATATACTGACAAACAAAATCAACCAACCAACATGACAGAACTTTTTCATGACATTAATCCATATAATATAAAATTTCTTAATGTAATCTAACTGTATTCCTAAAAAAATACAAAAACATACAAGTTACCATTTCTAGTAATTATGTCTGCACAAACACGTATATGCACAAAAGCTGAGTATCATCTGCCAGAAGAACAGATATCATACTTTTATTACTCCAAAGTCCTCCAAGAAAGTTAAATTTAAAAATTAAATGACCCATAAGAGTTGATAGGCAATTAAACAAACAAATCAAATTAGAAAAAAATTTAAAGTGTGAAATTTACTAATTGTTAAATCCAGAAGAGGCCATAAACATGTGTTTACATAAATACAGAGAAAGGGATTTTGAATTATGAAAACAAAATAATGAAAACAATATAATAATTTATTAACCATCAACCTGACTTCTAAAAGCTAAGCAAAGTATTATCAAACAAGCAAAATCTCAGTACTGAACTATTATGTAATATTGGTTCTCCTTTCTGGAAGTAAATGATGGACAATCTCCCCACAGATGAAGAAAAGTCTTCAAGCAATAGAAATGTGGTTCTACAGAAGGGTGCTGAAAATACCATGGACCAAATATGTGACCAATAGTGAGGTTTTAGAGAAAATGGAAACCAAAACAAAAAAAAAAGTTAAAATTTCTATGGCACGAAATGAGGAAAGAGGGCTTGGAAAGGTTTGCGCTTGCAGGACATGTTGAAGGCAATATTAAAAAAAAAAAAGAAATGATAGATTGTAGAGCTATTTTCACCCAAAACCTGGCTTAAAGATTGTTTCATTTATTTTCAATGGCTAATCAATCAGTTACCAGCAGGTTATTTAAAGCCAGAAAGTATTTATGGATTGCAAGAATATATGTTTTAGTGAGATAATAATGATTTAGTGATAAAAATCTTAGTAATTCATTCAGCCATCTAGGTATTGACCAGGCTTGAAATTGTTTAAATTTGATGATCATATGGAAACAAGTGCGGCAATATGATATTGCCATAAACAATGGGACATTGAAGATGACGACATGATGATTGTAGTAAAAGAAGAGATAAAGCAATCTGTTTTTTTTTAATAATCATATCACCCCAAGCAAAGCAGTTTACTGCCACTAGTGTGCAGTGGGTTACATAGGAGGAAAGTTATGAGAAAGAGCGACAGGTTATAGGGGGTGTCAGGAAGTGAGTAAGAGAAGGATGGCAATAGTGATGAGAGTGAAGTGGACAGAGAAAGGAACATGAGAGAGAGGATGCAGGTTAGTGAGATAGATGACTATTAACTTTACATCTAAATTCTTGGAGATTATAGTCATTGGGGAAGCAAGTAAACAGAAGGGAATTCCACAGGTGGGAAGTGCAAGAAAAGAACCTGCTGGAGTAGAATTTGCATTTACATTTTATTCATTTCACAGTAAAAAGGTGGGACCTAGTTGCTAATCTTGTGGCTTGAGTAAATTCATATATAGGGGGCACCAGGAAGCTAAGTTCATCAGAGTAGAAGACCTGAAATTAAGTTGTAGAGCACTGCTAAACATTTTCATGTTTTTCTGTTGAGGTCCAAACTAAAGAGGTCCTGGGCATGACGGTAAACTGCATCTAGCAGCAAGATCTCTGATTGGGAGGTTGTGAGGAGCATGGAACCACCTCTTAATTGCTGTTGTTTCCAGGTCTACCCTGACCCGGGGTGGTAGCACCTGTTAGAGTCCCAGCTATGGGTAAATAGTTGACCTCCCAAACTTGGGTGAAAATGCTATAAAAGTATTCAACAAAACTTTTTTGAATAAAAAAACGTTACCAATAACATTTTTTGAATAAAAATGTTACCAACAAAATTTATTTGAATGAAAAACGTTACCAACAAAACTTTTTTTGAATGAAAAATATAGACAAACAAAAACAATAAACCAAATGAAACAAATCAAAACGATTTTCAGCATTAAATGACCTAATGAAGGTTGATATGCTGGTTAAATGAACCAACCAACCAACCAACCAACCAACCAACCAATCAAAGTAAAGAGAGTGATTTTTTTTTTTTTTAAATTCAGTTTGGACCAAATATGTGAGCAACGATGAAGTTTTAGAGAGAAATGAAACATAAAAGGAAACTAATACTTAATATCAGGAAGAGTCAGCTAAAGTTTCTGGGACACATAATGAGGCAGTGTGGCTTTGAGAATCCGATACTCAAAGGGCCAAGAGAAGGAAAGAGAGGCAGGGGAAAGTAACATGTGACATACTCAATGAGCTTAAGCAAATAGATGACAGAGCAGGGTTTGGAAGAAATACTAAGACAAAAGGTATTAAGAGCTTTAAGGAAGACATGGAGGACCATGATCGCCTACGTCCTGAAAAGACACAGCATGAAGAAGACTGTTTTAAACCAGTGTGTTTTTTACTACATATCTCAGGGGAAACAAAATCCTTCTTTTTCTTTTCATGTTTTATGTGTTTGGATGCAAATTTCACAATATTTTTACAAGTTTATTTACTTATATTAACAAAATTGAACCTGCACTGGGTAAATAAATTTGGTGGATATTCATTCATGTCAGAAACATCCATCTTTACACAGTTATAAGAAAAAGACACGTAAGATTTGCTTCTACTAATAAATGCTAAGAATACTATGGACAGAGCAGATAAGCAATGAGTATGTTTTAAGGAAAATAGGAAATAGAGAGAAATGTATACTCACAATAAGAATGAGTGGGAATTTCTTAAATAATAAAGAGGACTTGGGAAATTAAACATTCAGTCAGTATATTGAAAGCAAGAGGCATAGAAAGAAATTCTGAATAACTTAACAAGTATATAGGACAAGATTACAGAAAAAGGAAGAACAAAAAAGAATTGTAAATGGTTATAAGCAGTGGTGGCAGCCTACTGGTTCACACTAACTGATTTTTAAAATGATAAATCCTAGAAAACCAAATTTAACCAATTGATTGATTTTACAAAAATAATCTTATATATTAATAGTTGATACATATAAATATAATTAATACCATTGATGCTTTTCTGTGGTGAAAATAATTTACTCTGACAAAAGAAATTTTCAAGTCATAAATTTGATGTCTTTCATTGGAATTTTGAGACTGCAGCAATTCAGTTTGAGTGTTGCTAAGAAACCATAACATCTGATGACACTAGAATAAAAAAACATAATTTTTCTGGACATAAATATGATAACAGAATTTAAATCTGGAAATATCTTAATTTAATAGAAAACATTTATTTATTATTCAAAATAGTTTTGATACTGTATGAAGTGATTTGTTTCCATTCTCTGATTGCAAAGAAAATAAGTAGAATAGATTCCTAAAACTACTTTTTTTATAGAAGCAGTTCCTGGAAATTTGGGATACCATTATTGGTTAGAAGTTAGAGAAGCAAAAGCCACAAAGTTATGAAGAGTCATGAAGGGTATGATGCATAAAAGAAACATCAGTAAAAGATATCTGTTTTTAACATGAGCTGGTGAAATTGGGGGTGTGCATTGTGGTGCAGTAGATATTGACTCAGAATGAGAATTCAGGAGCTGAGTTTAAATTACAATTGAATTCCTTGCATTACAGTTAGGCGCAAATACCCTTGAAAAAATTATCAATCCATCTCTTCCCTTTAGTTATGGGTTAAATAACAGGACAAATTGGTTTCTGTAGCCTTGGCTGGCAACCAGTCTACCGCAGAAAGTAATGGCAACCTTCAGCCCAGTCAGTCATGTCTCTTTTGAGGCATGATCACCCAAGCGTGTATCACGTATGGCACTTAACTGACTGACTGAATGAAATTGGAGAAACTAAAATGAATCAATGGTGAAGTAAGACATATATCTATTATTGTGCTTTGTGCATAATTCAGTCTGCATCTAAGGATGAAACTTGGATACATCATATGGATGGTGTAATCAATAGTGGCACATAATGAAAAATTGGAGATCTTGGTTCTTTACATTGACTTATGAGCAAATACATTCAGAGAAAGATATGAATCCACTTCTTCTATCCAAAGCATAGGCTAAATAGATCAGACTGGTCTCTTCAGCCTTATCTAGCCAATATAGGAATGGCAAAATGCAGAATTCAAAACTGTATGTAGCCTTGACAAATCACGTACTCTTCAGCTAAGAAAAGAATTATGGAGTTCATATAGACTGTTTGATCTCAGTTATGGTCAGTTTGATGTGTACCTTTTTTTTCTTTTCGATGCATCACACATAAATAATAATTTGCATTACACACTTGGGATATATGTATGAAATTATACATAATGAATGAATCATTTTGGTTGTTTTTGTGGTTACAACGTGGAAGGTGGGCTTAGAGAATATGATACTCACAGGCCAGATGGAGGGAAGGCAAGATGGGGGGAAACAGGGTGTAACGTACTTGACTGGCCTGAGCAGGTGGATGTTAGAAAAAGGGTTGCAGGAGAAAGTGCGCTAAGAAACACCAGTGATAGGGAGATGTGGAAGGCCATGATCACCTACGTCCTGAAAGGACAAGGCACATTAAAGAAGAAGAATTATACTTGCTGATAAACTTTCCAAATGTAAAAAATGAAAACAGATAATGTTTAATAACATTATGGATTTATTGAGTAAAATATTACTGTATTATTTGAACTTTAAACATAGTTGCAAATATTGCTCATGACCTATTAGATCATAGAAATGTCTGTAACAAATGCTCAACTTACTCACCTGAAACAAAATGAACATGATGCCTAGTGTGCTTTATCTGTTCGCAGACATTTGCATTGCAAAAAGAGCACATGCATGAGTAGAGGCTTTATGATATTATCACCTGATGAATATGAATGAATTCAGCAGGTATTTCAGAACTTGCTTGAAGTGGCAGTGAGGAATATTGTCCGCAAACCTTAAGTCAGTGATTATGTTCATCAGCAGCTGCAATCATTGGTGGGCCATGTGTTGATTTAATTCACTTTCTTTCCGCTGTGCCTGATCTCATTTTGAAGTTTCTCCTTTTCTCTGCTGCACAAGTCTGGCCCACTCATAAAAATAGCCATTCTCAATCATTATCTTTCATGGCATCTCTCCAGATAATAGGGGAGCCACTTTGTGGTGCCCTTCCCCTCTCAGAGTAACATGTGACAGATTGGGCTGTGTCACAGATCACTAGTACCAGAGAAGGATTCTGAATGTGATACATTATTGCATGTTTGAGATACATAGCCTTCCAAGTAAAAAAAAAATGATCACTCTCATTACCATGCTTCTTACCCATAGCTAGAAATAGACTCCTATATTTCCAAAGATCAATTGTATAAATTATAAGCAAATAGTTCCAGCATGAGTTTGAACTTGGTTTGTCAGTTCTGTTCTTCATTATGTTAACAACTAAGCTATCTAAACATCCCTTACAAACTCATATGTTAGATTTAAGTTTGGTTTTATGGTACAGATTTACAAGCAATTAATTCATGTTGATGAAATAGCCTTCAGTTGAACGGCAAAAATTATATTGCATAATTTTTGGACTGGTTTTAAATGAAACTGATTGAATGTTTAAGTTGCATGTATTTTAATGAAAGAGACATCCTTTTTAGAAACTCTGTATTTAACTTGTTTATTTCATATTATAATGGGAAGATATATGACACAAATACATATGCAAATTTGCAGACAAATAGATTATATTTTATGATGCAAGGCAATGTTTTCATAGAATTGAAAAACAAAGTTGGTATAATTTTAAGGATATACTTTTATGTTATTTGAATTTCAGGATAGGAAATCTTCTGAGTATTATTTATTTTTTTCAGTAGTCAACAATATTCCTTCATAGTTACCTTATCTAAAATAAAATTCATTTAAATTCTTTGCTTTAATAAAGTTCATCACAGGACAAAATGCATAGGCAAGAAAAACATAGTTTTACTCTTGTCTTCTTTATTTATTTTCATATATTATTATTTTGCTACAAGAAAAAAAAACAGTATAATTTTTTTCTAAAAATGTTTGTGGGATGTTAAACATTATGATGCAAACATTCAGAGTATTACAAAATTTTTTTTCATGAATAAATCCAGAAATCAGTCAGTTAATTGTCATATGTGATACACACTTGGGCGATCATGTCTCGAAAGAGACAAGACTGACTGGGCAGAAGATTATCCCACAGTAGGTTGCCATTGCTTTCTGCGGTAGACTGGTTGCCGACCAAGGCTATAGAACCCAATCTGTCCTGCTATTTAACCCATAGCTGGAAGGAATAGATTGATTAATACCTTTCCCAAGGGTATTTGCACGTAAGTGAATGCAATGAATTCAACTGGAATTCGAACTCGGCTCCCCGATTTCTCATTCTGAGCCGATATCCACTGTACCACAACACACATCCTCAAAATCCAGAAGATCTAAGCCATTAAAACATATATTTCATTAACATAAATACCATTGCCATAGTTCCTGCTATTCATCTTGATGTTTTCAACAAAATCTGAAAGAGCATCTGCAATGTAATTGATCTTGATTTAGTCACTTGACTTCAGTCACTTTCTCATTGACATGATGTGGTTTTCCTCTGTATTTTTCCAGAAATATTTTCACAGCTTCTGCTCTGATGAGCTTCTTTCCCTGATGCCCCAGCCAGAAGAATTTACTAGTGCTACTAGATTGGCATCTAGGTCCCACCCTTTCACTATCAAAATAATCAACCGTAACTGCCACTTCTACACTAATGAGGAAAATTAAATAAAACCAACAAATAATTAAAAAAAAATATTCCAATGATGTTACTTTAACCATCTTCTTCCACAAAGGAGAAACTTTCGTTCTTCTTGTCTTGGCTTCAAGATATGAACAAAACAGTAATAGTGTTTCCATATTATTAGTTTTTCCAGTCTACAAATGACTCAACTCTTTCTACTTGCCAACAACATAGCTGGATTTGTTTTAGCAGCTCTACTCATGAAGTAGAAATTTGGTTTTCCCAACTAAAGCACAATTCTGTCTTGAGCTGGACCAACCTTACCTGTTCATATTCCTTACTTTTCATAAATTATTTCTGAACTAAAAAGAAAAATAGAAATACTTGGTCTTCCTGACTCAGTGCAAGGCTGACTTGAACTTGACCCTATTTACCTACTCCTATCTTTATATATATCATTTTATAATCAAAAGGAAAATGAACATATTCAAAAAAAAAAACTTCTAACATTACTTCCATACAGTCATTATAAAAGGACTAAAAGTTTTTTTGCATACTTTTTCGATTTTTTTTGTTTACATATTGAACACAAACTTTCACCTAAAAAGTACACAAAACCCACAACCTTGTTAACATTCACTCTACATCAATCATTAAATCACTGTTTTTTATTTTAAGTTTTCTAATTTTTCAAATTTAAGATTACCTGAAGCAATTTCATTCCTTTTCTGAGATGATCTTTGCTTGAATAAATTTTTGTTCTTTTTGTGGTGTACTTGGTTACAGTTAAGTGTAACTGGCAAAATATTCAACAAGTCGTATTGACAAAGTTCTTAATGAAAAATAAAGAAGTAAGAAAAAGAAGAGTAAAATAATACCAAGTGCAAATCCAAGCAATATGCAAAAAGTGTACAAATCAATAATTATATTCATTCACAAGGGATAAGTCAAGGAATTTTAGCATTATGACTTCAAGACCAAGAATTGGTTCATTTTTATTGGGTAGGAAGAAATTGCAGCACATATCTATAGGATTTGTCTGTAGATTTTAGAAGGTTGATGTTTTAGCAGTCATTTCTATAGATTGGAACTAAAAGTCACATATGTCATTTTAATAACAGGAGCAATTTTTATTCTGTTTGATTAATATTTGAAGAGTCAAAGATTATTAATTAATTTGTTTTTCTATTAATTTGGAATTTTTTAAACAATTTTTGGTAGAAGTTAGTGCTGCAAAGTGTATCATGTATCAAAGTGTAGCAGTTGTGTAAAACACACACACATATAAGAATTCTATATACTTACTCTTTTGTCTTTTATATCTGTGAACAAATATGAGGAATGCTTTGAAATTAACACCGACTATTAACTTTCCTCAGAAACCACAACAGATATAGAGAGCTCCCAAAAATCACTAGACATTGCAAGTTTTAAAATTATAGAAGATTATTTTACCACATTTAGAATTTTTGATGTCTTCACTTGTCAGAGTTTAACTTCAAGTGAAATTAAGCCCTTATGAGTGAGGACATCATAACGGTGCTTTCACAAAACCTCAAAGTTGGTATGACTCTGCTTAGTTAAATAACAAAATTATTCATATTAATCTTATTAATGCTTAATCTCTATCCTAATATCAAGCACTTTATCACAAAAGACCTGCTTGCCAAAATACCTTTTTTACCAGTAAACCACTGAAAAAACAACCATTTTAGCAGTAAGCATTATCACAACTGAAGACTATATATATATATATATATATATATATATATATATAAAAAGACAGAAATCAGGGAAATTGACGAGCTGTTAGGCGAAACCATGGTCGGTTGTTGGTGCTTGCTTAGATTTCTGACTTTGTTTGCTCTACTTTGGTATTAAGGTTTTCGTTTTGGGGCTTTTTCTTTCTTACGAGTGCTTGACTTTTTGTTCATGTACTTCGTTTATTTCTTTTTTTGCTTCCCCTTTTTTCCCTCTGAGTATGTTCTCGGTGGGTTATACAAGACGATTTAAATTATAGCTTGATTAATACTAGTTTTACTATTAGTATTGTTGTTGCTATAGTTATTATATAATAGTCACTTAACTGGGCAATGTTGTTTCAGTCATGCCCACTTCAAATTTTGATGAGGGCATTATTGTAATATTTTTATACTTCAGGGTTATTATTTTTTCTTCTTGAAAAAAAAAAAGCAGTAATTTTTTAACTAAACATCATTACAGTAACACACACATAAATATATATATATATATATATAAACAACACATGACCTACCTAGTCAGCTTGAGTAAATAGATGGTGGAACAAGTTTTAAGAGAGATAGTAAAAAGACAAAATTCATTAAAAGCTACAAAGGACAAAAATTGTAGAAAGCAATGGTCGTTAATGTCTGAAGGGACACGACATATAGTAGAAGACAACCCTGATATTTATTTGCCACCAAACCTTAAAAATGTGCAGAACTGCTAAAATATACAGGAGCTATTAAAAAGAATGACAAAGATTGCATTTCACCCAAAAATAAACTTTCATTTCCCTGAAATCATATGCAAGGTAGATATAATTCAATGAAACCCAAAGTGGAGACGGGATAAGCAAACATTTAATTTTATTATTGTGTGAGTGTCTGTGTTTGGATGTGTTGACTGTCATTTTATTCCACTATTTGTAGTTGAGTCAAGTTGATGCAACCTGGTCATACAACTGAACACTGGATTAGCTTTTAGGCAAGTCAAGGTCATAGAAAATGTACATCTCGATAATTCTTTTAAAGTTTTTTTTTTCAAAGGAAAATCTAATGTAGACTACTTTTATTGCAAACAAAAGTGAAACAACTAAAAATACAGCTAAAAAAATCACCAGAAAAAAAAATTCAAAGAATGATTTGAACTTGTTGAACCAACTAAAAATTTTTATTTAAATGTCAATCCTAACATGGATAGAAGCATTGAAGTCCACAGATATTTGAAAAAAATTGATTGTAAAAAATAGAAATTTGTATAATAAAACTGTTAAAATGTGTGTTGTCAACTTTGAACAAATATTTTTGGAAGGAAAATAGTTTAGATTATGATTATGAATTAAATGGAAAAGATCAAATATTTATATTAACAAGAGTTGCTTATAAAATAGAACTGCTCTTTTTTTATGGATGGTCTGTGATTGTGTGTTCATTCACCTTATGTAAAGATTCTTTACTATTATTGTCATGAAACAGTTGTGCCAATTGTAAAATAAAACTCGAATCTTCTTTACTTCACATTTCATCTGATACTCTCAGCTGGCCCGTGCCTTGATTTCTGTTGCCTGCTCTGGGATATGAACTTCCATTCTATGATGTATGAGAGACTTCCCATATCATTTGCAAAAATGGATGCAGGTATGAGGTCATGTACTTCTACGTTCAGTGGTTAGAATGAACTCATGATCAACTCTGTATCTGGCTTCCTTTGATGGTCCAGTATTAAATTTTAATTGAATGTGTTTTCATGATTTATACTACTTTATTATATTTAGTGTATCAAGGCAGCAAATAATGTAATGAGGAAGGAGTGCTTGGAGAATCTGATACTCACAGGGGAGAAAGAGGGAAAAAGAGATAAGAGATAGCAACCTATAACATACCTGATGGGATTGAAAAAATGGATGACAGAGCAGGTTTGGAATAATTAACAGGAGAAAGTGTGTTATGAGATACTATGAATAGGAAAACGTGGGAGATCATGAACACCATGTTCTGAAGGGACACGGCACATAAAAGATGTCAACAAAAACAGTGAAAACAAAACAGTATTGAATTTAAAAATCAAGACAACTCCTTTTCCAAAATTGGGGATAAAGCTAAATAAATAGCAAACATGTAAAAATTATAATGCTATAAATATATATATTTAGTGTATCGAGGCAGTAAATAATTTTCTAAACATATACTGTTAAATATAAGAGACAATGAATGTCTATTATGCTTAATCATGAGATGTTCTAAACGTCATATTTTGGCTTTAATTTCAGTTGAAAATAAAGACAAAAATTCTCCAACATTTGGATAATTTTTTTATTAATTTGGTTCTAAGCTTTTAATAAAAAATTATCCAAATGTTGGAGAATTTTTCTTTTAAAAAAAAAAAATATATATATATATATAAGGCTGTTATAGACAATCAATATTTATTTTTAGTTTAAATCCATAAGACAATAATATTAATTTTTAATTCGAAGTCATAAATCATATGTATATTAAGTACATATGAGAAACATATTGAGAAAAAAGGGCTTAGAGAATGTGACACTCACAAGACGTTTTTAAAGCAAGAGAATCATAGGTAATTTATTATTTACATCTCTAATACGTTTGTGTAAATGAGAGGACAGGGTCTGGGAAGGCTAATAAAAGAACAAATATTCCTTTTCGCTCCAAAAAATAAGAAGGAAGAGCCAATACTGTCCACCTATTGAATAGACATTGCACATAAAAAATAACATAGTATATCCAATAATCAAAAAATAATGAACCATATGGTTGGTTTTGAATGCAGTTATAATATCATTATTCATTTAACTGGGAATATGATATTTACAATTTCTATTTTATGTGAGCATTACAGAACAAAGGACTAAAACATCTTGTTATTAACCTAAGATATCATGGTGCAACCCTTTTAACTGTAACTTTAACCTGGGAATAACAGGTGAAGTTTCAAATATGACATCATCAGTATCTTGTGTCATAATTTATGTGTACTTTTATTTTTAAGTTTCCTTTTAAGAAACTATAAAATATGCTGGAGTGAAAACAGCATAGTCATCTTCTTCATATTAAACTTACATTCATCTTTTATAAATTTACATGAAACTAAATTTTGTTTGTGGGTTCTACTTTACATCAGTAGAATAAATGATAGACCAGAAATGCCCTAATTCTGAACAAGTTAGAAATGCTTGCCAATCTTCTATATAAGTATTTACCAGTGTGCTCACCACACAATCAGATCTGACACAAGTTCAATTTAAAGTGGGTTTATCAGCAGTACTATAGAAAAATTCCAAGACCCCCACCACCTTGCCTGCCTGCTTACTCAGCACTTCCTATTTGGTACACTTCAGCCAACACCCTGTTGAGGGAGAGGTAAAGCCTGTCAGGTTAGCCTTTTGGCATTTGGACTTAATTTTAGAATATAGACAAATCTCATATATATATATATATATATATATATATATATATATATATATATATATATATAATATGCCCTGAAGAACCGTAGTGTGAAACCATGGTAGATTTTGGCTCACATTTAGATTTTTTTTGCGTGTATATATATATATATATATATATATATATAGGTTTCATTGAATAATATAGACAAGTTCTGTCTATTTATTTTGTGTAAGATCCGTTTGTATGATCTGATTAGCTTGATAGTGTTATCATGGAAAGACGACAAGAAATCACAAAAATTGCTGATTTTTTTTATCAGGTCTGAGCTTTCGGCTTACATAAGCCATTATCAAAGGATGAACATTTAATGTTCAGTGAACATAGAACATTTAAATTATTATTAACAGAGTGGAGTTATACAGAGAAAATTAGACAGGTCCATTTTTTGTGTTGCACATGGCTGTAGGCCAAGAAGGAATGGTGGTAGTGGGTTTTTTGTTTAATTGAGTGTATAGTGGCATGAGGGATTGGTCTAGGAACTGCTGCTACTATGGTGTAGGGGGTAAGTATAATAACTATGACCTCTCCCTTCGATATATATATATATATATATATATATTACTAGCATAAGGTATTTATAGCATTTGCAGGAATACTTAATTTGTGAAAGAATTTTTAAAAGTATATTTTACTAAATATTTCATCTGTGCTTTATATTTTAAATTCAGATTTGACAAATTGTCATATGTAAGACATTTTTTCAATTGACTTTTTTATTCATTATCTTTATATAGAAAGAATTTATATTCACTTTGTCAAAATTCAATCAGAAAATGTACAATGTTGTCATCTGCAACATCAGATTAATATAGATAAGTCAAATGAAGCCCGAAATGTATCTAGTATTATCTAAATAAGTCAAAATCTTTCACAATTTAAAAATTTTGGGATGCCTGTTGAGGAAAGAGAGCTTGAAAAATCTGACACTGGCAAGAAAAAATAGAAAGAAAAAAGAATAGGGTATATATGTGTGTGTTTTAAGCAAATGGATTGCAAAGTGGGGTTCGGAAGTAATACAGGGGTCCGACAATATTTTTCGGACACTTTGAAAAAATACAGGGGCCCGACAATATTTTTCGGACACTTTGAAAAAAGTACTTCAAGGTGGTTACTAGTGCCAAAAACTTTTGAGATTGTAAGTACGTAGTTGAGGAGTGAAAATCCACTACTAGTGTAATCATTTTGTTTAGTTTGGCTTTGATAATTTTATTTTTTTGTGATTTTTGCAAAAACTTGCGCGACACTATTTTTCGGACATGATAAAAAATCCTATTTTATTAAGAGCTAAGTTCATGTATATGTTGCTGTATGCAAATTTTCTGCTTGTACACTTAGCTGTCATCCATTAGAATCAATTATCTGTTCTATTTTACTGGCAAAACAATTAAGTTTAATGAGGTAAAATGCATTCAAAAGAAGTTGTTTGTTTGGCACGGAAGAAGCAAGATGATGGCCTCAGGTTCAGAAAGGATCGCCATGGATTTGAAGCTGTTGAAATCAACGGTCGAAATACATGCTGAAGACAAACTCCGAACGGAAAAAGAAGAGAGGACGGAAAAGATCAATTGGCAAGAGGACTGAAAGGAGAATGAAGAGGACTGTGACACGGCTTTTGACATCTGGAGAAAAAGTTACAGCAAGAAAAGTGAAGGAGAAATGTGTATTGGGTGTAGACGTCCGAACAGTACAAAGACCGCTGCATAGGATTGGTTTGAAGTATGCAAAGGCTAAGAAAAAAATTACACTAACAAAGAAACACAAAGGAGCAAGACTGGAGTGTGCTAAAAGGTGGTTAACAAAGCATGTTGACTTTAAGAAGGTTATATTTACTGATGAGAAGCGTTTCAAGTTTGATGTGGGCCCGATGGATGGTGTACTTGGTCGAGAAGGAAGGGGTGAGCCTGCTGTACTGAACAAACGACAGATGGGAGGAGGAGGAGGAGTTATGGTTTGGGGTATGATCTTTGCTAATGGAAATATATGGTTGGAGTGGCTGAAAGGACGACAGAACAGCGAAAGCTACAAACTGTTGCTGGACGAGAAAGCCCTACCAAGGGATAAGAAGAGAGATAGGGAATGATTTCGTTCTACAGCAAGACAATTGCAGCATGCATGTGTCAAAACGCATGAAAGAATGGATGGTTAAAGTAAATATGACTACTTTGGAATGGCCTGCAAAAAGCCCAGATCTAAATTTAATAGAAAATATTTGGGAAATGCTTGCGCAACTTGTCTATGATGGACCTGAAATAACAAAAGAGGCTCAACTATGGAAACGGATACTAGATGCCAAAAAACAACTAATAGAAACACGTAGAGATGTTATTGTGCATATGTTTGATCATTTTGAAGAGAGATTGATAAAAGTTATTGAGAGAATGGTGATATTAACAGTTTTTCAACGATGTCCGAAAAATAATGTCGCGTGTGTTTTGTAAAAAATGATGAAAAATAAATATTTTTCCTTACCTAATCGATTTTCTTCCATTTTTATTACAGGTATTGTCTTTATATGTTTATGCTATTCTATTGAAGGAATTTCGCCACTATATGGTACTCGGAAAGTCGAATACTAAAGTGTCCGAAAAATATTGTCGAGTCCCTGTAGCAACACAAAATATATTAAAAGTTACACAGTACAGAAAGATGTGAAGGGCCATGATCATTTAGCTTCTGAAGGGACACGGCACATAGAAGAAGGAAAATCCTTTTAATTCAGTCAGTTAAGTGCCATACGTGAAACACGCTTGGGCGATTATGTCTCGAAAGCAACATGACTGACTGAGCAGAAGATTATCTCGCAGTAGGTTGCCATTGCGTTCTGCAGTAGACTGGTTGCCAGCCAAGGCTATAGAACCCAATCTGTCCTGTTATTTAACCCATAACTGGAAGGAAGAGACTGATTAATACCTTTCCCAAGGGTATTTGTGCGTAAGTGAATGCAATGAACTCAACTGGAATTTGAACTCGGCTCCTCGATTACTCGTTCCAAGCTGATATCCGCTGCACCACAATGCACATCCTTTTAATTCGATTTTCTAAAGTATTTAAATAAGCGGGAAAATAGTAAGTTTCTTGAAGTAATTATTATTATTATTAACAGTAAAAAAAAAATTATTAAAATGTTTCCATTGCAGTTATAATGAGGTAAGAATAATTCTAGGATGACTTTTCTCAGTTTATAGAACTCGTTTTTGATAAGTCATTTTAAATTCTTCCCTTCTTCTTCTTATGTACAGTGTCCGTTCTGGACATAGGCAATCATTTACTTCCACTTGTCCTTATCTCTTGTCACTCTTAAGACTTTTCCTTTTGCTATCTCTCCCAAAACTTATCAGGTATTTCTTGTGTTGCTTTCTCCTATCTCTCTCTCCTTCTATCCATCCTCTAAGTATCAGATTCTCCAAACCCTCCTTCCTTATTACATGTCCTAGAAACCTCAGTTGTCTCTTACTGATGCTTAGTATAAGTTTCCTTTTCATTTGCATCCTTTCCTAAACATTGTCATTGCTCACATGTTTGATCCATGGTATCCTGAGCATTAAATTTCTGGGGCTTTGAATCTCTTCATTACTGAGGAAGTCGTCTAGCATTCACTGCCATATAGGCAGACAGATATCACATAACAGTCCAGTACTTTTTTTTTGTTGTTTCCAAGACCAGAATATGAAGATGTCATCTCCATATCTCAGCCATCGAGTTGGCTTTAGTAATGGGGATTCTAATGTTATCTCTTTGAAGTATTTTATTTAAATATTAGCTATTGCATGTGATAATGGTGAATTCATTGCTAAGTCTTCATTCTATTGATATATGTTCTATTGACATATGTCTGATCTTATTCCAAATTGTGTTGTTTGCATACAGAAAGTCAGCATCTGAGAACAGTCCAAACAATGTAAATAGTGTAAATAATTACAATACCTCATTGCAGAAATATAAACAAATATTAAAAATATTTAATCAGTATTTTCTGGTTTTGGGTTTAATAAAATAAAAGTAGCAATTTTCTGAATTAAATAACAGACATTTTCCTCCTGATATGTGACAATAATTTTAAAAGTATAAAAATTTAAAAAAAAATTAAATCAATTATCATTTATTTCAGGAATTAATTCAATGTGGCTCATGGCTTAGAAGAACCTAAAAAATGCATCTTTGAAAACATTTACACTTGTCTGCATCCTCTGGAATCATAAAATCAAAATTTTCTGGTTTTGGCAATGTAAATTTAGAAGCATTTGACAATGTTATTAGCAAGGAGACATTTTCAAAGAAATAATGTCAATCTTTTCTTGCAAATTTAGCACATTATTAAAGTTGAATTTTTTTTCCATCATAAATAAAGCTCTCATGAATATTTGTAAACAACTTTATACTGGGAAACAAATTTGACTAACATTTCAAGTGATGAAAAAAGTATGTTTAAGAATATTTCTAAACAGATTTTTACAAAATACATTCTTACACAATTCAATTCAGAGTTTGAAGTTATATTAATTTAGTACTTAAATTATTTGAAACGCTATCTTGACTTTTGTTAGTTTAATCACTTTTAATGAAATTAAAATTAATAATCATTATTCTTTGTGCCTAGTCCTGGGTGGGTATGATGACAAACTATATCTGACAGCATGGCTTCTGAAAGGGTGTGGCACCACCTCTTAATTTCTGTTGTTCCCAGGTCCACCCTTGAGCAAATTATGAACCTCCAAACAAAGCACTTATGAAAATATAAAATTACTCACAATACATTTTTATATAAAAATTACTAACAATACACATTTATAATAACATTATCAACAATAAACACATACTAACAAATTGTAATAACTTCACCCAAATCCATTTCAAATTTTGCCAAACAACCAACATGAAAGAACTCTTTCATGACATCTCCCTATGTGCCTTGTCCCTTCAGGACGTAGGCGATCATGGTTCTCCACGTCTCCCTATCCCTTGTGGCTCTTAGTATGTTTACTCCTGTTACTCCTGACAACCCCCGTTCCGTCAGCCACCTGATCAGGCCCTGCAAATATGTTACCCGTTGCCTTCCTCTGTCTCTCTTTCCTTCTATCTGGCCAGCCAGTATCAGGTTCTCCAAGCTCTCCTTCCTTATTGCATGTCCCAGGAACTTCAGTTGTATCTTCCTGATGTTCACTATTAATTTCCTTTTTGTTGCCATTCTTTCCAAGACCTCATCATTGCTTGCATGCTCAGTCCACGATATCTGTAACATTCTTCTGTAGAATCACATTTCCGCTGCTTCCAGTTTTGTTCTCAATTTTGATGATATTGTCCAGCATTCACTGTTGTATTGAAGAACTGACATCACACAGCAATCCAGCACTCTTTTCTTTGTTTCTAGTGAAATTTTCCTGTGTTAGTACTTTACTCAGCTTCTGGAATGCATCCTTTGCCATGCCAATTCACCTTCAAATCTCTGTGTCATATTTTCCATCTCCTGTTAGAACACTTCCGAGGTATTTAAATTTTTGTACTTGCTTGATTCTGGTTATACAATATAATATCCGACAATTTCTAAAACTAGACTGTATTCCAAAATACAACTTCTAGACACAAAACATACATATCACTGCCTCTAGCAGTCATATCCACACAAATATGTATATCCACAGACCGAAGTATCATCTACCATCTATTCAGTTTTGAAAGTAGAATAATATTTTTTAGTTTCAAGCTCCAAAGAAAATTAAATTTCAGCATTAAATGACCAATGAGCAGTTGATATGCTGTTAAATAGACAAATCAAATCTTTGTCGAGAATCATTTTATTATAGCATCATGTATATGAAAATAAATAAAGCATTAACCTCAGAACTTGTCATGTTCTTAAATCTCCATGTCAAATCTTGACACTAATATAAATGACCTATGATAATGTGTTTACAAATTTGAATAAATATTGCTCTCAGAATTGCGAAAATGATATTAGCTTTATTTCAAAGACACATGACAATTTTTTTGTTTAATCATTCCACCCCACTTCCTAGCTTCAATATAGTCCAGAAGCATCTCAGAGTACTTGTGAGTGATGAATTATTTTCTACCCTTTAAACTCTCTCTTTTTCTCAGAGGTAGGAATGTGGCAAGTCTTTTGCTGTTTTGCTGGAACCCACCATACCACTTACATTGTTAACAAACCATCCACATTCCCTCCATATTCCATTGGTTGAAAGTAAGTTGTGCTTGAACATTTTTTCCTGAGAACCACTGCTCTGTGGAACCAATTCACTGAAGAATGTTTCCCGATTGCTGCAATCTTAACCTGTTTAAGTTTAGGTTTAACCATTATCTTTCCCCACTGTTACAAATTGCCTCAATGTAACCCTCTACTTTCAGTGGGCTTTGTGCTTTGTACAAAGTGAACTTTACCATAAAAAAAAAGAACAAAGAAGATAAAAGATAACAACAGACAATGCATTTAAATTTTTAATAATTTCAGTTGACTGAAAGAAGCCATATGAAAGTTCAACAAGCAAGCAGTGCAAGAGAAGAAACTGTTAAGTTAAGCTGCATCTACGTATTTCAGTTGTGAAAAGATGAGAGCTCACCACCAGTCTACCAGTCAGTTAAGTTCCATACGTGATACACGCTTGGGCGATCATGTCTCGAAAGCAACATGACTGACTGGACAGAAGATTATCTTGCAGTAGGTTGCCATTGCTTTATACAGTAGACTGGTTGTCAGTCAAAGCTATGGAACCCAATCTGTCCTGTTATTTAACCCATAACTGGAGGGAAGAGATGGATTAATACCTTTTCCAAGGGTATTTGCCCATATGTGAATGCAAGGAATTCAAGTGGAATTCAAACTCAGCTACCCAATTTGTCATTCTGCCTAGTAGTATTCTTAAATTCATTAAGCTGAGAAAGCAAAGAGAAAAGCTTGCTAGTAAAATTACCATAAAAATGTTTTTTGAAATGGCTCAAGGAAGTTACATTATGTTGGTGGGAAAGTGACTAAAACTGAGAGGCCATGTCAGGACCAGTAATATTGCATATTCTTTGTATTTATTAGAATCTCTAAATCCAAAGCAGAACTACCAAACCTTATGTTTGTCTGTTTTTTTATAATCATATTGCTCCAAGCAAGACATTTTACTGCCACTGTTTTTCAGGGGGTTTCAGAGGAAGAAAATTATGAGAAAAAGTGACAGGTTATAGGGGGTCTCAGGAAGTGGGTAAGAAAAGGATGAGAATACTTATTAGAGTGGAGTGGACGAAGAAAGGAGAATTAGAAAAAGGATGCAGGCTAGTGAGATAGGAAATGACTATTGACTTTACATTTAAATTCTTGGAGATTGTAACTGTCGGGAAAGCAAGTAAATGGAAGAAAATTCCACAGGCGGGAAGTGCGAGAAAAGAAGCTGCTGTAGTAGAATTTGCATTTACAATTTATTGGTTTCACAGTAAAAGGGTGGGACCTAATTGCTAATCTTGTGGCTCGAGTAAATTTATATATAGGGGTCACCATTGAGCTAATTTCATTGGAGCAGAAGCTGTGAAAGTATTTATAGAAATATGTGGCAGCAATATTCCATGCATGGATTAATGGTAAATTTTGGTATGAGTAAGAATAATTATCGTGAGAAAAATCATCTAGCATGACACAGTGAACCTACTTTTTAAGCAACATACTTAGAAATTCATTTTATAGAATCTTTCCACTTTTTTTCAGTAGAAATGTTAACCAAAAAAGTTGCAATGAGTGGGAACAATAGAATAGAATCACTAAGAATTATAATTTAATTTACCTGGCAAAATTTATTTAAAGACTGACTGATGATTAAATATACATTACTTGAAAAAATATATTTTCCAAAGAGTCTTGTGCAGTTCCGTGAGAGAAGAATTTCATGAAACTATTTTCTTATCATTGGTTTGCATTTTTTTAATGTACACTTACTTATTCATATCACTGTTTTGGTTTGTATGTCTGTGTTTTTTGTTTTTTTTCATTTCATTCACAGTATGATGGGACTGCTACTAGTGAGCAGAAGATTGCAGTCAGACTGGGTACAGGGTGGGGTGGGGTATTGAAGAAAGGATAACAGATGAATGTAATGCAATAAGATAGAAGATGGCTAGGGAGGCTTGCATTTAAATTTTTAGAGCTTGTAGCTGTTAGGGAAACAAGTAATAGAAGGGAATTCCTCAAACGGTATATGTGAGAAAAGAAATGTTTAGAGTAGAAGTGCTGGTTGCATTTACTAATTGAATGGTAAAAGAGTGGGACCTACATGCCAATCTAGTAATGCTGAAATTTATGTGGACTAGACATCAGGGGGAAAAAAAAACTTTTTGTTTTACAGCATATCAATCTGAATGGTGTAACAAGAGAAAGTGTGCTAAGAACCACCAGGAATAGGAAGACAGTGGAGGGCCATGATCTGGATGTCATTATAATATGTTAATGGTATTCTCACTCTTCTAAAATACCCACAAATTTAACTTTGATATCTAGTTATGATAAAATCCAAAATGGGAAGTATTTTTTAAATTAATCCAGAAATATGACAACTCATGATTCAATTGTCAATGAAGAAAATTTCCCACAGTCATTTTGTCTGATCTAATTATATGTTTTGCCAAACAGACTGTTTAAAATCATCATAATGACATAGTGCATCTTTTAAACCTGGACAACAGAATTTATATGGAAGCCAAAACAGGATTAAAATTATGTCAATCTTTATTCAAATGGAAAAGTAGCTGTTTTAATTTTATTTTATCCAATTGTTTTGTGACACTGAAGTTAAAAATGAATTAATATAATTTGTTAATTTACTGATAAACGTATAAAAATTTTCAATGATTAAATGCAGGTTTATTGTCAGAGAAAATTACATAAAATATCTTAAAAGTTGATTGGGTGAAATATTTTCATCAAATTTCTTAAAAATTTTAACAATTCTTGAAATATTTCATTGCTTTGATAATAACTTTTTATTGATTTATTTTAAATAAAAATTTCTTTGTTCAGTCAGAAATGACAACCATTGCCTCAAAGAGAAACGATCATCCAAATTTATTGTCTAAAGGCAATGAACAATTTCTTTCTCAAATTTCATGAACTCATCTGAAACTTATTTTCTAATTAATGATTTTTCATCCAATCAAACTTAATCTCTGTCAATAATAAGGAAACAGATGTGAAAGAAGCAAAATATTCTGTCATTTCAAATAATCACATCTGGATTTGGAATTCTATTTCTTTGCTTCTCCTTAACAGTTCCGTTTAATCTATTAGGCTACATTTTTTTATCATCATTTCAGTGAGACTAATTTCTGTAATTAAGTAGTTATCATTAATTACATTATATGCAGTCAGACTAATATCCTTTCTGTCATAGGGAGTTATCATTATTTAAATCACATGCAGTCAGACTAATATCCTTTCTGTCATAGGGAGTTATCATTATTTAAATCACATGCAGTCAGACTAATATCCTTTCTGTCATAGGGAGTTATCATTATTTAAATCACATGCAGTCAGACTAATATCCTTTCTGTCATAGGGAGTTATCATTATTTAAATCACATGCAGTCAGACTAATATCCTTTCTGTCATAGGGAGTTATCATTATTTAAATCACATGCAGTCAGACTAATATCCTTTCTGTCATAGGGAGTTATCATTATTTAAATCACATGCAGTCAGACTAATATCCTTTCTGTCATAGGGAGTTATCATTATTTAAATCACATGCAGTCAGACTAATATCCTTTTTGTCATAGGGAGTTATCATTATTTAAATCACATGCAGTCAGACTAATATCCTTTCTATAGTTGAGTTATCATTATTTGCATTGAAAAAAGTTTTCAGGTGAGATATAAAATTTGTTAGAACTGCTTCTAAAACCAAGACTTAATTAATACAAATAAAAATGATACGCTAAAACTTGAAGGAGGACTTTACTCTATTGCTTGTAATATTTTTCACATGGAAAACAGAAGAAAAACATTAAGGAATTTAAATCAAATATTACATGAACACAAAAGAGATCTTTTGCAAAACAACATACTAAATGCATTCATTGCTCACAGTAATGAGTCTGACCATAATTTTGATTTAAAAATGTTACTCTTGTTAAAACAGTTTCATTTGATGAGACAAAAATGTATAGAAAGAACTTTAATCATTAAATTATTCACAAAATTTTACATCCACTTTCTTAGAACATTTAATCTTTCTCAGGAGATTTTTTAATCACAATGTAGGATCTTTAACAACAGACATGATGGGAACAAAGGAAAAAATACTGGTTGAAATAAGCTAGACTATATGACTAAAATATATATAAAAAAAAACAAACTTTTCAACATTACTTTTCCTTCATGCATATGTGTAGTTGCATCAAAATAAACATCATTTTAGAAGTTCTGGGCATGACGGTAAACTGTATTTGGCAGCAAGGCCTCTGATTGGGAGGTTGTGAGGAGCATGGAACAATCTCTTAATTGCTGTTGTTCCCAGATCCACCCTGACCTGGAGTGGTAGTACCTGTTTGGGTCCCAGCTACAGGCAAATAGTTAATCCTCAAACTGGGATCAAAACACTATGAAAGTATAAAAATAGACTTTCATAGAAAAATATACATTTTTGAAGGAAAAAATTATTCTCGTGAAACATTTTTGAATACAAAGCTAGAAGACATTTCCATTTTCCTAAAATAAAAAAGAATAAAAACAAAAAATTTTTATTAAAGTCTGACTAAATCAACCTTCTCACTATTACTGAACATTAAGAAAAATACCTTAAAACCCCCACCTTTTTAGAATTAAATAATCCACAGAGGTTGATATGCTGTTAAACAAAACTCAAACATCACTTTATTCTGAAGTTATGCAAAAACATTTTCTACTTTGTCATAGAGTTTTTCCTAATATATTATCCTACGTTTAAAGCATGGCTCAAAGTTTCATGCATTATGCGGTCATCAGGTGCATATTATGAACTGACTGTTTTCTCAATTTTTATTTTTAGTACTAGCGTTGCTTAAGGTTTTTATAAATTTACATTTATACACACACACACACACATATATATATATATATATATAAATAAAAATATATCTTTAGGGATATGATATGAATAGAGACAAGTAGAAAACTTTTCTTTACTAACAGTTTATATTCTCTAATGGGCTTTTTCAAAGTAAACGAAAAGATTTTATTCTGCAAGATGTATTTAGAAGCAGAAATAAAAAAAAATCTTCTGACATTTTCAAAATCTTTCATTTAAGAATCCTCATAAATGTACTTAAAGCTAACTGTGAAAGTTAAGGTAAACTATGGATGATGCTAAGTGATGTAATTTAATGTTTAATAAATGAAATGATTATTTGTTCGTATTGTTAAAGTTTTGTTTCTGTATTTATTAAAATATATTTATTTAATTACACATGCATATGTGTTCTGTTTTACAGAATACACAAATATTATAATTTAATCTTAGTAAGAAGGCTTAGGAGGAACAATTTGGTCCTATACAGAGTGCATGTATTCCTTGAAATTATAAGTGCTAAGCTATATGTAAATTATTCCATCATTTTTATGGGTACCACGCTAATATCATAATAAAGTTGGCTGTCACACAGAAGATTTGTTTGTAGCATAAGATCTTAGCAACTTCAACAAATAATGTTTATTCTTTTTTCCAAATTTGAGAACTTTCACCTTTTTATGTGATAGTAACACTTTAGGGTTTCTTTTTGGCATATCTGAATTGTCAGCTAACATATGAATTATTTATTTCTGGGATAGGATATAGATGACAAAAATCACCAAATTCAGAATTGTATTCAAGTTGGGTATTACAGTGAAATTTTGATAATTTTTTCCCTAAATACTGTCAGCAATGGAGAATTTTTATCATCTCTGTTTTCCCTTATTTCTTCTTCATTCAAAGGAATCCATTTTCCTAATATTTGCAGCAATAAAAAAAAAATTTTCTTCCTCAATTTAAAAACTTGTGTTAATCAGAATAAAATGATCTCCATTGAAATTACTATAAATCAGATTTTATTAGGCAGGTCAATGCTTTTTCAATGAAATTTATATTACTTAGACTCTATGAATTTGGGTGCAATACTAGATTGGTAGCGAGATCTCATCAATTTTCCAATTGAAATGGTTAGTTGGAACTGTATTTTCTATGCTAACAGTTTGTTTTCTCATACTTCTTCCCTGTGGAACACTCTTTTAACATTTTGCTTTCTAGTTGAGTTTGATCTTGTCAAATTTAGATGCAATGTCAATTGTTATTGTCTGCCTTCTTAATTCTTGTCTTTTTATTGTTCTCTCTTTAATAATGCTTTTCTTCTTCTTATCTTCTTTCACACTCAGTAGCCTTTGCATCTTAGTGGTTTTGTTGCCTGGATTGGGGTGAAATGATTGGAAAAAACAAAAGAAATTGTTATTTATGTTTATATTGACAACATTAATATGTACACTTAAGTCTTATAATTTGTGGGTTTTTTGCAGCATCTCGGTGATATTACTTTCTTGTCACCATTTCAGTTTTTTTGCAACATTGGCTACAAAGCATGTTTTCCCAGTCTTGACAAGGCAAAATCTTTTCAAATGTTTCATGGCCATCAAACATTAAAATCTGCTAAATTTCTCTTCAGAAACCATTGTTACCAACTGGTTGCATAAAGTGAGTGACTTGACAAAAGCAAAATACACTCAATGAGTGGAAACCCAGTTAAAACCTGAAAGCGACAAACATCAATTATATTAAGTGTAGTGAAGAATTTGAAGCAAATGGAGCTCAAAATGGGTTTATACTGTAGCATTTAGGAATGTACACTAAACCAATTATTTGTCCTTCTTTGAACACAACCTAAATGTGTGTCTCAGTTTTGATAAATAGTAAATGATAGCAGTTTTTAGAAAGAGGTACTCATTGGAAAGTATAAGTCAATGCTGGATTGGTATAAAATTTGATCTAATGGTGCCTAATGGAGTAATATAACCCTGTTCAGTTAAAGCATTAGCTGAGTGGTGGAATGCTTATGTTTTGAGTCTGAACCATCAAAAAAAAGTTAGTCGGTCCCTGAAAGGTGGAAAATAGCATTAAAGTTATCTCTTTTGTCTACACTGAATTCATCAAAGTCAACATTCAAGCCTGGCTTATAAAGAGAGTGGCATTCACAAAAAGTAATTTTCAAGTATAACAATGCTCCATCTCTAACTGTAAATTCATCTAATGCAAACTCATATAAAATCGAGTTTAAAAACAGGAAGCTTATGGTGTGGCTATTTGGATATAAAATCTATCATGAATGTTTGGAATATTGTTAAGAGGAATATCTATTTTGGTTAACAAACAGTTCTCAAATATGAATTTTTATAAATAATAATACTTATTTGCAGAGTCATTAAGCCAGAAGAAAATTTGAAATTAACTTGTGTTGAGAGTAGACAGCTTCAAGTCATTAGAGAGAATGGCAATTATGTCAGTAAATTATATTACTTTATTGCTCTTTTGCTGCATCCAGCTTGTCACAAGCAGTTTTGTCCATGATTTCTTTGAATGTTATTGTGTGAGCCATTGGTTTTCATTTTTTATCATTACATAGCTTCACATTGATTTTTTGATGGCACAAAAAATGAATCAGTTTAAAAATCATTACTTATATATTTAAGCAAAAGCTAACTTTGAAATTATGTTGCAATTTAAGATTTGGGATTTTATACATATGCAAAATACTTATATCTGACAAAGACTTTGTGACTTTCAACCATGTATTTTATAATTACAGTAATGTTTCTTATTTGTTCAAAATTATTCTCCATTCACCGGATATCATGTTAATTTTGGCTTGTCACATGTATAGGGTAGAATGGTTAAACTGTTGCCATTTTATATCATTCATTTTATGCATGTATGTTGACTGATTTTTATTTTGTCAGCTGCACAGTATAGTTGGGTCAGTTGGGCACCATCTGTAAGAGAAAGAGTACCAGGATGCAATTCTCACCATCAAAAATTTTAATACAGCATGCTGTACTGCTCAGCATTGCCAGAAGCTCTAATAAAAACATTACAATTTGAGGACAGTGCAGACAATTCGGAAAGAGTTGGATGTGTTTAATGATGATTAGGAAGGTGTTTAGAGTTATCACTAGTGATGGCAATGTTATGCCTCTCTTCAACTTCCATACTTAATATTGAGACCTAAATAAAGTGCTTTGAGAAGTTAGTGCTGTCCTGGGTCAAGAGTTTGACTGCTGGAAAATCATATATCTGGCAACAGGATTTTGCATCATACCACACATGCAGAAGAACCCAGTTATGGCTGTCAAACAATTTCTGAAACTGCATCACCCTTTACATCTGGCCATGTAACTCCTCAGAATGCAACACTCTTGATTATTATATGTTAATCACAGTTGAGTGAGTGACCAAAAAACACCTTGTCGCACCAAAGATAAACAGAAGGCAAGGATTATGACAGCATTCATGTTGTAGAGTAAATGACACATCTCGGATGACTCAAATAAACTAGTCTAGACACTTAAATAAAGAGCTCCAATGAGTCTAAAAAAGTCCATTTTAGTCTTTCTTTAGAGTAATTCTTATAGACCTGATGGTGAGTTTCTAAGCATGGCTAATATTATAACCACTAGAAAGTGAGTTATAACAGTGGCAATGAGAAATTAGAACCTATACAAGTTATAACAAGAGTGACAAAAGATATTGAAAATTATACAGAATTATAACAAGTAAAAAAAAAATATACTTGTTGCTTTGGTGCACAGAATATCACTGATGATGATAATTTTGAATTGTACTGCTTTAATTTTTTCTCTTTAGTGTGTGTAAAGGGAAAAAAAAGATATCCTTATAATATGGAGGAAATATTGACTTCTGTGGTAAAAATTCAGCAAGAACAAAATCTGCAGTTATTGTAACTCCAGAAACTAAAACAAAACTTAATAGAAATAAAACAGACCAAAACAGAAAATTCTCTCTTTTTGACTCTTAAAACTGTGGTAAATGCCATATATGTATTTTGAGACAATCCAAGTGATAGACTTGCTTTTTCTGTCTTTTATTTTTTGCTTATTTTTGAAAATACAAGCAAATTTTTAGTGAAAAATGCAGAAACTAGAAAGACCAGAAAAAATGAGATTTTTTTTGAGCAAGTTAGCACCAGTTTAACATGAAAAATTCTGTAACTTGTATCACCAAATAAAAAAAATGAGATTCAAATTAAACCACCTGATTTTGGAAATATTTAAAGGGTTAATGGCAGAAAAAAAATACAGAAATATGGGTGAGAATTCTAATGAACCTGAACAGAACAATAAATTCAGACTACAGAAAATATCAAATGAATGTCACAGAATTCAAATTCTGAGATGCAATGCTGAGAAATTCAGGAAAAAGAATGTGCATATGTATAAGCAAAATAAAAATGTATGAAAAAAAAAAGTCAATCCATGTTTCAGATGTGGTAGGTTACACCTCAGAGATGACTGTCTATTTAAAATTTCAAAATGCTGTAGATAGATCTAATTGGAGTAGATAGATCTATCTATCGCCCAGTTCACACTCCACTCACATCTATTGAACAGGTGTAGAGGCTCATCCCTTAGGATGTGGTTTCCGGCTTTCTCTTTTCCAATCTTTTTACACTTACGTAGCCCCCTGCACACCAGTGGCCTTACCGCCTTGCCTGGTAATTCAGAGATAGAAAGTCACACTGTAAAACTAAGCCAATAAAAAGTTCTCATAGATAAAATGGCACACAGCATTGCAATGGGAAAAAATAATATCATGAAAACCAAAGAATGTTTGTGAATGTGAAAATACCACTAGATCACAATTAATGAAACCACATGGAAAGCAAACAGAAAATCTATATTAAAGACTTTGAAAGTTGCAAGTAGTGTCTCAGGTGGCAAAAAAATCATGTAATGTATTATTTTGTAATAAGTGTGTAAAAGTTTGTGTTAAAAAATACTATAAATTTATTCAGTACTGATTGGATGAAATTGTTTGAAGCTTGGGATTTGCCTATAAATATTTAATTCAAAAAATGTAAGTGGACAAACATTTAATTTAAAAAAAACAGAATTAAAATTTTAAAAGAGTTGAAAAAATGTTTTCCAGATGTTCTGTTGAACAAGTTGTGTCAGTATTCATGTTTCAAAGTGAAATTTCAAGTCAAAAAAGGTTCGACATCAGTATTTAAGCTGAAACAGCACTGGATCAAGTCAACAAAAAATTAGGTCTGAAAAAATAGGTGTAATTGAAAAGATTAACTATAACCTGCATCCTCTCTCTCATGCTTTTTTCTCCATCCATTCCACTCTCGTCAGTATTTTCATCCTTCTCTTAACCACTTCCTGACACCCCCTATAACCTGTCACTCTTTCTCATAACTTTCCACCTATGTAACCCCTGAAAAACAGTGGCAGTAAAATACCTTGCTTGGGGTGATATGAGTATTTAAAAATTTTAAATGAGCAACACCAGCAATATTTATAAAGAAAAAAAAAATCATGTTTGTGCTAATTTTGTTGACAGTGTTAAACAAGTTAAAACCACATAACTACCCATTAAGTCCAGAGGAAAGTTTTGCAAAGTTAAATGGTAAAGAATTTTTCAGACCTGGGTCTTTCTTAAGCATATTTACAAATACAGGTTCAAGAAGAATGTTCAAAGCTAACAATTATAAATATTCACAAGGGAATAAGTTTACCAGACTTACTTTTGGTGTAAAAGTAGCTCTAGCTGTATTTCAACAAGCCATGGATATCATGCTTGCAAAAAGAATACAATGTTCAGTATATTGGTGAAGTCACTAGAAAGACGATAGAGTAAATACTAATAAATAAAAATAAAACATTTACACATAAAAAGAAATCTCAGTAAGGGAGACATTGTGGAGTAATTAACACACACCCAGTGACTATTAGTCTAAATGCTTAAAGAACTCCAATAAACCTAAAAATCCTGTTGGAGTCAATATTAAGAGTATTTATTAAATGATATGGGAAGTGCCTTAACACAACTAATATTAAGACACTAGAAAGTGAATTATAACAATTCCCCAACTTAAACAAGGAGATAATTCAGAAGAGGTACAAGATATTCTGAAGTTGCCTGGAGGCTGTGACTGAAGCCAATGTCAATTTTATTGGATAAATTTACTTTTTTTTTTTTAATCATTTCACCCCGAGCAAGGCGGAAACGCCACTGATGTGCAGGGGGTTACATAAATGTAAAAAGATTAATTAGAAAAGAGTGAGGAGTACAAGCTAGTTAGAAAGGAACAATAGAAAGCTGAGAAAGAAGGTGCAATGACAGATACATAGGAGGAGAGAAAGGGAAGGTTATACAGGGGAGGGGAGAGAGCTAGAGGCCAGTGGTTAGTAGATGAGTATTAACTTTGCATTTAAATTTCTGGAGGTTGTAGCCGTCAGGAAAGCAAGAATACAGGAGTGAGTTCCACAGGCGGGAAGTGCGAGAGAGGAAGCTGCAGGAATAGAATTGTCGTCTGCATTTGGCTAACCTGACTGTGAATGGGTGGGACCCAGTTGCCAGTCTGGTTGCACGGGTAAACACCTGTTGAGGAGGCATCAGTGACTTAAGCTCATCCGAGCAGAAGCCATGAAAATATTTCAAGATATTTTTGTGTGGTTTTGAAAAATATATCTGTTAAAATGAATTGTCAGTGTCATTTCCATTTTTGCATAATTTAGATGACAATTCATACATCGCATCCTGTATATTATGTTAATTTCAGGTTATTATGTCTATTATTAGAAGTATTGAGTGAAAACAGGACAAAATATTTAACATAAATGGCTATTGTTAATTATTATTCTTATTCTTTTACTTGCCAAATTTTTTATATAAATTTTAAAATAGGTATTCATAAAGTGTAAAAAAACCGCATATCAGGTTTGATATTCTTGTAAATATTAACATGGTGATGAGTTTTTTGTTTATATTTTTAGCTGATGCTGGTATTCTATATATAAAAGCAAAAAAGATAGAAAAAGTATATAAAAAATGTCAGTTTTTATCTAGATTTGTTTCTTTTATGTTGACTTTATTGGAATAAAGTTCAATGTCTCTTGAGTATGTCCATATTCTTTCTTGGTTCAGAAATGATTTACGGGGAGTCTGGATACAAATGGGTGAACATGGTTGAGCTCAAGTCAGCCTCACACTGAGTTAAGAAGACCAGGTATGCCCATTTTTCATTTTGGTTCTCAATTTATGGGAAGTAAGGATACAAACGAGTAATGCTGGTTGTGCTCAAGTCAGCATTACACTGAGTTGAAAAGATCAAACCTCTACTTAATGAGTAGGGCTGTTCAAACATATCTGACATGAATTGGAAAGAGTTCACTCATCAGCAAACTGGGGAAATTAACATTAATCAGTGGGAACAGTTTTTTTGTGTGGTTCTTGATGCCTAAAGGAGAAAAAGAAAGATTCTGACTTTTCCGAAAGTTTTGGCGTTCATAAAATTACACATGTGACAAGAAACCCTTTCCAGTTACTTTATAACTTTTATCATGGAAAAATTAATTTTATTTTATTTTTTATTTATTATTATTTTCTTATTGGTTTTATTTCATTTTCCTCACACTATTCTTAATTTAAGAAATAGACTGAGAGGTATTATAATATATATTCTGTAAGTTGTAATAACGAGATTCATTTAAAAAGGGGAAAACTTAAATGTTTTATTAATTTCATTAAAATCATAATCTGTCTTAATTAAATCTAAATAAAAATGAATATTCTTTGTTGTTGGAAACAACTGAGGCTCAAAACATATTTAAAATATCAACTGATAGATACTGAAGTATTTAGTCATGTGCAATAAAATAATTATAAGCCCTCCTTTGAAGTCAACCTCATTGCATATGCCATTTGAGACAACCAGTATATCAAAGGAGATTTCTAAAAAGTGCTATTCATGGCTAAGTATGAGTCAGTGTTAGATAGAATTTGGTGTAATAAATGATGTCAGAGAGAGTAGAATAGCTAGAGTAGTTAAGGCATCATTAGGAAGGTGAAAGGTTTATGTCTTGAACAGGAATTCAAAGAAGACTAAGCAAAATTATCAATTCTGATTCAGCATCGAAGCTTCAGTCAATTTCTCACCAGTACATACAGGAAGCTATATATGTAATTATAAATATTCTCATGATTTATGAATAAACCCAAAAAGATTTTGACTGCAGAAACATATATTTAATTAGCACATTATTCCATCTTACTTTTATATGTTATGTCTCAAAGGTCAGGAGCAATCATGGTTCTCCACAATTTCCTTTCCTTTGTAGCCCTTATCACCATGTGTCCCTTTGCCTTTTGCTCCTTGTTCTGTGATTCACTCACACGAGCTCGTCAAGTAGATGGCCAGCCACTTGTGTCAAAATTCTCCAAGCCATCCTTCTTCATTATGTTCTTTAAGTAATTTCATCTGTCACTTTTGGTTTTGAGTATAAATGTTCTTTCTTTATATTTTCTTTAAGATTTCTTTGTTCAGTCAGTCAGTTAAGTGCCATACGTGATACACACTTTGGGCAATTGTGTTTCTTTTGAGACATGACTGACTGGGCAGAAGATTATCCCGCAGTAGGTTGCCAGTACTTTCTGCGGTAGACTGGTTGCCATTCAAGGCTATAGAACCCAATCCGTCCTGTTACTTAACCCATAACTGGATGAAAGAGACGGATTAACACTTTTCCCATGGGTATTTGTGCGTAAGTAAATGCAAGGAATTCAACTGGAATTGGAGTAGATAGATTAAACTATTGCCTGGTTCACACTCAACCCACGTCTATTGAACGGGTGAAGAGGCTCATCCCTTGTTTCCTGTTTAGGATGCGGTTTCCGGTTTTCTCTTTTCCAATCTTTTCACTATTACATAGCCCCCTGCACATCAGTGGCATTACCGCCTTGCTTGGGGTGATACGATAAAAAAAAAAAAAAAATTTGAACTCGGTTCCCCGATTTTTCATTCTGAGCCAATATCCACTGCACCACAATGCACATCCTTTTCTTTGTTGCTTGAATAAAATCATTATTTTAGTAAAATTTTCTTCTAAAGCAATATTCCAAGAATTATTAATTTCCTTTTTATTGCTCCTGTGAACTATTTCTATAGCTTTCTTCCCTTGTCTATTATATCAGAGATACTATTTCTTTTCTGTTTGCACATCTTTCTGTAAATATAGAAAAATAGACTTCTGTTTTCTTAGAGAGTTTTACACCTGGAAAATAGATTAGTGAAAATGTTATGTTAACAGCAAAAGTCACACAAAGAATTCTTGGAATGATAATGACCCTTTTAAAATTATATGTTTTACTATTCATGCTCATCTTGGCTGTTTTGCTCATAATATTTCAGCAGGTGTCCTTTTTTTGTACTCATTATTTTTATGGGAATTTCAAACCAAACACTTTATTCAATCTACAGGGGTAGAATGTTCTCATCTTTTTTTTTTTTTTTTGGTGATATCAGATATCAGTTAATACCCACTCATGTTATTTCCCTTTTGTGTTGCATGTCCATTTTACCAATGAACCAAGAATGCAAGCAGGGACCCAGGGAATTTGATATTGCATCTATCTACCTAGTCATGTGTTTGTTAGATTAAATAGTTATAAATTTTTGGCATTTAAATCAAATTTCTCTACACAACTCAAGGGATTGTATAAATAAACATATTGAAATAAGGAAGAAGATAATAGTAATAATTACTAATCTCAAAAAAGATTTTTCTCGTGGTTATATATATTCACTAATGAATTAGAGCACTCTGGCTATTGGGCATGTATAGTGATAATATACACACTAAAAAGTCTGCCTTCTTCTACCATGCGCCCATGACCCAGAGGTAGAATCGCCGACTGACGCTACTTCGGTAGGGTTTCAATCCTGGGTTAGAAGCAATCGGAGTCTAACCATACTGATGAGCTGTGATACAGCAAAACAGATGTGTATGCAGATTACTATATATATATATATATATATATATATATATAGGATTAATGTGGAGAAGTTTGTAGATTGAGAAAAAAGCCTTCAGAAGTGAGGGTATCACAATGGTGTCTTCATAAAACTCAAGTTGGCATGATCCTACTCAGTTTAGTAAGAAACTTCTCCACATCAGTCCTAATAATGCTCTATTTTTATCCCAATATCAAGCACTTTATGACAAAAAACTGCTTGCCAAAATATCATTTTGACAGTAAACTACTGAGAAAACAATCTTAGCACTGAGCATTATCACAACTCAACAATATATCTATATATATATATATATATATATATATATATATTACAGAAATTAACGAATTTTAATGGTAGCTTCCCCTATGTAAATAGAGGCCGCAAGTTCGAATCCTGCCGAATGACACACATTTTCGTAATAACAATTTATTGTAAATAATCAGGCTGGTAGATATAAATATTTAATAATGTTCAATTAAAAAACAGAATATCTACTTAAATACGAGTATCAATAAAAAATAATGTTCAAACAATTCATTTCATATATATATATATAATATACAACTCATATTGGGTAATTTGAAAGATAAAATGGGAAAATAGTTGTACATTTAAGTCATTTTGTAAGTCTCATTCATCCATTGAATATTAGTGTCACATCTAGTCACCTGCTTCTGCTATATATTTATTGATAACTGATTCAATCCAAAGAAAAAGCTGCAATCATATAAGTCCTGACATGCCATCTCAGCTTCAGTCACTTTTTCAGAACCATATTGCAGCTTCTCTGTGTTTTTTTTCTGTAAATATTTTCATGGTAATTGTCCTGATTAGCTAGCCTGTTTCGTATCTCAACTTAAAAAAATTAATCTCAATACTGGATTTACAGAAATGTCTCTCCATTTTACAGTTAAAATTTCCAGATAAAACTGTAAATTCTCTGATGCTTCTTCTCTTGCACTTCTTATTCATGGAACTTTCTTTTGAACTCATGCTTTCCATGATCATCAGAAATTGAAATCCAGTGTCAAACATTATCTTCTGTATTAATTCCTGTTCTTTTGTAGTTCTCTCTCTTCAATAATGTTTTTATTTTTCTTGCATCTTGTCTTCCTGAGGAAGAAAGATAAAAAAAAAACTAACCCATTTGATTCCCAAATGGCATGTCTTTAGATGAATAATGATTTTTTTTCAAATGGAGTCAGTCTTATATAAGAGAGAGTAATACAGCATATGTTGTTAATTTTATATAGAAACAATAAAGATACACAAACAGTTCTAAATCTTGACATGTCATATCCTTTCAGGATGTAGACAACCATGGACATCCAGTTGCCCCTTGTCGCTCTTAATATTTTTCTTCTTCTTGTCTCTCTCAAACCCTGCACCACCATCGATTTGATCTAGCTCATCAGATATATCTTGCATTACTTTCCTCTGTCTCTTTTTCTCTCTATCACTGCCATATTGAAGAACAGACATCACATAGCAATTCAGTACTCTCGTCTTTGTTTCTAGCAAAATTGTCCTGTTTCTTAAGACTTTACTCGACTTCTGGAATGCTTCCTTCGCCATGCCAATTCACCATTGGATCTCGGTGTCGCACTTTTCGTCTTCACAGGTATTTAGATTTTTTGTACTTGCTTCATTTTAGTATCCCCCACCTGTATTTGGCATGGGATGCCCTTTTTGCTGATGACCATGCATTCAGTTCTCTTGCAGTTTATTTGTAGTCATTTCTCGTCACTCTCTTCAGCTACCTTCTGTAGGAGGTATTGTAGTTTCCTTTCCGTGTCTTCTATCAGCACTGTATCATCTGCACACCTTATGTTGTTTAAATTATGGCCTCTGATGACGAATCCTGGCATATCTTTTAGGGTCCTCAGAAGTGTCTCGCTGTACAAATTGAATAGATCCGGTGAAGATGCACATCCTTATATATGTAATTATAAAAGTGAATGCAAGTTTTGATGTATTTATTCATTACGTTCTGTACGTTATATTAATAGCTAATGTCGACATGAACAATTTAATCACATTTTATATGCAGTCGAATTTCATACAGAATATCGCATTCTTTATCAGTTTGTGCGGATTCAAGCTTAGTGTGCCCGAAAATATAAAATGGAGAAAAGCATTTTTCAAAACCTACTCATAATCTGAGAGTTAATCTGGTGACATTTATGCTACACCTCCTGATAAACAGGAAACACTGTAGGCAAGTCAAAAGTGATGCTCTAAGAGACAAAACCAGCCTCACGAGTGAACATAAAAATATCTTGTTATTCATTTTCTCTTTTCTATCAAGCAGACGCAAATATGCACTTCTCTAAAAGGAGCGAAAAAAACTTAATTCGACTTCTGGAATGCTTCCTTCGCCATGCCAATTCGCCTTCGGATCTCTGTGTCGCAGCTTCTGTCTTCTGTTATAACACTTCCCAGGTATTTAAGTTTTTGTACCGGATTGATTTTAGTATCCTCAACCTGTATTTGGCATATTGGGCTGCCTTTTTTACTGATGACCATGTATTCGGTTTTCGTGCAGTTTATTTCTAGTCCTTTCTTGTCACTCTCTTCAGCTACCTTCTGTAGGAGGTCTTGCAGTTTCTTTTCTGTGTCTGCTATCAGCACTGTATCATCTGTGTACCTTAGGTCATTTAAATTATGGCCTCCAATGATGAATCCAGACATAATTTCTAGCATCTTCAAAATATTCTTGCTGTACAAGTTGAACAGATCAGGTGAAAAAACACATCCTTGTCTTAAGCCTCTCTCTATCTTTGTATATCTGCTGAATTCGTTACTTGTCTGTATACAAACGATTTGCTGCCAGTAAAGATTTTTGATTACTCTTAATTCTTTCCCAAACATATTCTAGAAACCTCAGCCATCTCTTCCTGATGCTAGATTTTCTTCATGTTTGCATTCTTTCCAGCACTTGTCATTGCTCATGTGCTCGTTCGATGGTATTTTCAGCATTTTACTGTAGAATCTTATTTCTCCTTCACCCTTGAAGAGATTGTCTTACATTTGCTGTGAGACAGAAGAGTGAATAGTTAGCGTTCAGTTTTTCACATCTGCAATTTTTAAAGACATGACCCAGTTGATCTCTTTCAACTTTCTATCACTTTTACTCTTATTTTGTTGCTGTTGTTTTTAAATACGCCACATTGTAATAGTAGTTGTCTTGTCAGGAAACAAGATGTGTTATAAGATCTTTGATGAAAATTGACCAAGAAAGATTTTCAAATCAGTGCACTTTCAATATATATTGCCTTAACAGATTCCTTCCATATCTATTTAGATCCTCATTATTGATAAACTAAAAAGTATTTTAAAAAATAATTTCATAAATTCCAGAGTATTGTTATTTTTATAAGATTTCATTTACACATTTTTTAATTATTATCACCCACTGCACTAGTGTACAAGGGGTTAGAAGGTGTGGAAAAATTAGCAATATAAGCATTAGCAATGAGCATGAAGAGAAAAGTAATCAGGAGTATAGTAGATGGCTATTGACATTGCATTTAAATTTTTGCCAATTTACGTTGTATGGAAAACAGTTAGAAAGGAGTTCCACAAGTGAGGATTGTGAGGAAAAATACTGTTAGGATAGAACTAGCCAGCTAAACTGTAAGTTGATGAGATTGTTATGGTTTATATAATGGTGAGTTTTTTAAAAAATAGAAAAAGATAGACACACTGATACCAAGAATTCAATATTGGCAAAATAAGGAACCATTTCTTTTAGTAGTAGGAGTAAAGTAGGGGGGAAGTAGGAGTGAAGGACAGTAGTTTTGTGTAAGAGATTTGAAAAGGGGAAGATGCTAGTCAGTTGACCACTAGAGTCCAGAAGGGATAGGCTCGTTTACTACTAGCATCCCACAGTGAAGAGAATTTAGCTAGTCTACTCCTGTATCCACACAAAATTTAAAGGTTGTAACTTGATATAAAAACTCAAAGTTTTATACCAAAAATAAACATCATTTATTCAAGTTTATGTTATCTTCTAATTATACCAAAATGAAGCAACACAACAAGATCTTGATGCTGGTCTAGTACTTCTCTTAAATTAAAAAATACTAGGTACTATACTGAAGAGGTCATTCGTATGATTACCATGAAAGTATTCATAGAAAAGACACAGAAAAGCTGTGGGAAAATGACTAAAGCTCAACTGCCAGATCAGGATGGATAATGTTGCTGATTATTCTTTAAATTTTATCAAGGAGCTCATGGTAAATGGCAGGGGCAACAGACCATATGTCATAGCTATATATAAATAAGATAAATCTCACTAATGGAATGTTTGCTTTTGATTTAAAAGCAGAAGTTAATTTAGAAAAATAAAATTGACAAAAAGGAGCCAGCTTTTCATTTTCTAAACCCTTAATCATATATAAACAGAGAATTCTCATTGAAAACAAACAAAGTCAAATGTTCTCTAGGTTGTAATCATTCACAAATGAGACAAAAGTTCTGATTTTATCATATTTTAGCTATGTATTAAATCTGCTAGAGAATTAAACAATGTTTGCATTTGTTTGTCTGCAAGGTATCACTCCTTTTGATGAGAAGCCACAAACAAGCAGAAGTTTAATTAATGTTGCTTTTGAAAGTTTTAGGAAATTGAACATTTGAATCAGAAACAGAATATATTAAAAGAATCTTGTATTTTTATCAAAGCTAATGACACCTGTCAACAATACATGAAAGATTAAATTATCTAAGACTTGTTAAAAATTAGGTGACAATGATAAAAAAAGAAATTAAATTTAAATTTGTTCATGAATAAATGTATTATTATTTCTAACATTAACTAAATATTTCATAGCATGGCAAAGTGCTCTACTTAGATTAAAACTGTCTCATATGTTTCCTTTAGATTTTAAAAGGAACTCATTTTGACAAATAATTGCCAAAGATGCTGGAAAGATGTTTTGGTTTTTTTATAATGCTCCAGGAAGTATGTAACTCATTCATTCATGCTTTATAAGAGAAATTATCTATTACTATCATATCTTGATCATATATGGCTTGACCTGCTTCATCCCCAGCTTCCAGCCTTGACAGAGTTCTTTCACTCAGCTTTGTCATTACATGGATTGGTACTGGGCATGACGGTAAACTGTATCCAGCAGTAAGGCCTTTGATTGGGAGGTTGTGAGGAGCATGGAACCACCTCTTAATTGCTGTTGTCCCAGGTCCACTCTGACCTCGAGTGGTAGCACCTGTTAGGGTCCCAGATATGGGCAAATACTTGACCCTCAAACTGGAGTCAAGACACTATGAAAGTGTAAAAATATACTTTTATAGGAATATATACATAAAAATAGACCTTTATCGAAAAAAATATATATTTTTTAAGGAAAATATTACCAACAAGAACTTTTTGAAGAAAAAATTATTACCATAACACATTTTTGAAGAAAAAAAATTATTCTCAGCAAAACATTTTTGAATACAAAACTTTAAGACATTTTCAGTTATCTAAAATAAAAAAATAAAAACATTTAATTAAAATCTGACTAAATCAACTTTCTTACTATAAACAAACATTAAAAAAGCATATCTTAAAACCCCACCTTTTTGGCATGAAATAACTCACAGAGGTTGATATGCCATTAAACAAAACTAAAACTCAATTGCATGAATCAGATTAGATGAAAAATGGTGTGTTCCTGCCATGAGTTGGCTGAGCATGTTCAATCTTTACTCTCCAGTTTTGAAAGGGTCCTTCTGCCATGATTCATCATTAGAAGAGTCAGATTAGATACTAAATGATGAATTGCTGCTATATCTGAGCTTGACCTGCTTTACAGTCTTGATAGAGTTCAAAATAATTTACACGTTTTTATGTAAGAAGAATTTTTTTCTATTCTGCATTTTTTTTTCCACTGTTCCAGTCCTGTCCCTACTCAGTCGTTTTTTCTGTAGCAAACATTCAGATGAACTCTCCTGTTTTGTTTTATCAGTTCATACCTTACCAGCTGTGAATATATCATCTCAATTCCACAGATTCAAATCATCCTAGTTTCCTTCATATGACAAAGGAAAGAAAAAAAAGTTTTGCTCAGATAGCTTTTTTCCAAGAATTTCCACTTAGTGGAACAGACAGCAATGTCATTGCTTTCCTGAAAACTTCAATCATGCTTCCTACCACCTTCTTCATTCATATCAGAAACCTCATTCATCATTATCATTTTGACTGTGAGATACTAACTTGAGTGGCTGTCATGCCTTGTATGAGGCAAAATTTTAGTCTATAACAAATCTTGCTTATATCATTTCAGCAGAAATAATTGTTTTTCACAATTTCCAAAGATAATGTTGGGCAAATATTTAGTGCTTTGTACAATGAGCAAACATTTGGTAAACTGTTTGAATATTTTTGTAAACATTCATGTAAATAAAAGAATGTTCATTTCTTTGTTTTTCCTGTCTTTATATTAACTTAAGAAACTGTGAACTAATTTGAGAGAAGCAAAAAAAAAGGCTTTTAAACAGGTGTACCGAACCCTTTTTTTATTCTATGATTAGTTAATGTTCTAAACTATTTAGCTTGAGAAATTACTGCTATACACATTGTAAATAAAATAGTGTCCTATTTTAGCTTATCAGGAGTTTTTTCTTTTGTTTGTTGTTTTGGTAACCTGGCAAAATTACTTGCTATTTCAAGAATAAATACAAAAGAAAAACATTTAAGAAGTAGACATTTTTCTATTTTTTCACTGTAAAACTTGATAGAATTCTTGTTTTCTTCACATCTTAAAAAAGAACAAAATACTTCCATTGCTGATGACCAGTAACTCTGTGTAAAATGTCAATTCTCACACTATTCAGCTGCATTCCATAAGAAAATTAAATTTGCTGAAAAAGAAATGGGTTTCTGTCTATATTTCTGAGATGAGATATTGTAATTATTTACATTATTCTAACTGATGTCATCTTTGTTGCCATAGTCACAATATTTCAACCATTGTATGTCCCAGCCTTCTTCTGTTTGGAATTTAAACTCAAACACTTTATTTTATCCACTAGGTTAGATTGTTCTAAATCCACATGCCATAACTCTTCAAGATATCTCAGTATCAGTTTTCTTTATTTAACTCAACTTCCAAGTTTTTGTTCACCTCTGCTGTAGCCAGGTATTCAACTCAAAATGCTTTGGATCAAGTCACTGCATTCAATCAATGCTTTTATTTACGGAGATAACAATGAGGACATTAATGTATGATCTTTTGAGACTTATAAACTTAATGTCTCAGTAAACATTTTTACCAGAGCTCATATTAAAATTTTGAATGTTACTGTTTTTCTCTAGATCTTCACGTTAATGATTCCCACATTGTATTCATGTTTATTCTTGGCAAGCGTAAGGGATTTTTGTGGTTTAGCATATGTGCGGATTCTTTAAGTATTCGTATTTTCCAGTGATGTTCTCTGTCTATTATTTCCACCTCATCCTCTTTCACCCTTCTATCCCAGTTTGTTGAAGCTACTGTTATACTCAGGGTGGATGTTATGTTGTAGGATACTGCTTATACTCCTTGTTTCTGGGTCACCACTTATGACTTTTGCTTGATGTTGTAAACAATAGACAATCTCTTCCTTTAGACTTTATGGGTGATGAGAGTTGAAGTTGTCTCTGAATATTGGCTTTCAGTCTGCAGATATTTTGAACCCATGCTCTATTTGAGATTTTAGTACATCCAGGAATGCTACAGTAATGAGGTAAAAAAAAGTTCACAGACTAAATATGGTGTTAATAAACAAAAGGTGTACAAACAAATGGTCATAGCGTTTTGAGAATATGGCAAATGCAACCGAGAAGTGGTCTATTTTATTGGCTGGAAAAAAAATCCCAGCATTTATCTGTCTGTCTTATCTATAAATTTAGAATTGTAGATGTTTTTGTAGTCGTACCTGTATGGATAGAACCAAGGAAGATAATCCATGTTCAGTATCCATAATGTCCGTCTTGTCCAGTGTTAATATCTGCACACACAAAGTACTGCATCTCTGTACCAATAGGTACTTTATGAAAAAAATAATTAGCTCTTTAGATTTTTCCCCATTTCATTTGACATTTACATTTTTATTAGTTTTATTAATATTTTTTAAAATTAATGATTTCCTGAGACCTGCAATGAGCATTACACATTTGATGAAGTAAGTAGTTCAGACGAACAAAAACTGTATTAAATAAGAAAAGATTTTATCAAAATTAACAACTTGTATTATTTTTAAGACATTGCACACATTTTACTAAAGCTTTTTTTGAGATTTTTTAAATTTATTTTTCCATCAGTTTTGAACATTTTCTTGGTTAGAGCGTTAAGAGTCCAATATCTTCTGAGTATTTTTTTATCAGTCCTCATCAAAAAGTACTTAGTGGCTTAATAAGGGTGTATCTATAAACATATATTGTTTTCTTAATGGTTTTCACATGTCATGTATTCATGCAGAAGTGGGTATGCTGCTCCTTTTTATAGACTCTCACAGGCAATTCTGATTGGCTCTAAAAGAGGCTACATAATGTCTATTTCTGGAAATAAGCACGACATACCAATTTTAATATTTATTAAACTACACAAAACATTTAAACACAATTATAATAAGTCAGTACTAGCTAATATAAAAATTTAAGGAAAATGCTTAAATAAACATGAAAATTATAGTATGTAAATAACTTAAATTCACAATTAAATGTGCATGATATAATTCATAATTACAAAAATATAACCTCATCTGACAATCCCTGATGATAAGAGTGAAGCTTAAATTGCTCAAATATTTATATTTTTAATTTTTTATGTTTTATATATATATAGATAGATAGATAGATAGTCAGTCATTCACATACAAGCCTGTTTTGCTGTATCACAGCTTAGCAGTGTGACTAGACACATCCACTTGCTTCTGGCTGGGATCAAAACTCGATTGCTTTGGTGTCAGCCAGAGTCACTACCCCAAAGCCATTGGTGCATGGAATCAGAGAAGAGAAATTTTAACGTGTTGTATATAAGCAGTGTATACACATGCGAGTCACCAAAAGAACTCGATTCATTTGAAGAGTAACATATATATTGCAGAAGTGGAAACCGTTTTTAAAATTTTCTTATCTAGAGAGATCAATCATAATGAGAGGATAGATAGATATCCGGTATAGCATTAATTTTCAGGTTTTATCAGATCAGGATAATCCTCTGCACATGGGATTGCATGTTTTATGACATCTAGCTAAAATTTTCAGGACTGATAATTCTAAAACATTAACAATGCATACCAAAAGAATTGAAATACACTTCTCCTATATACCATGTCAATTCAGAACGTTGACAAATAAGGCTCTCCAAAAATGTTTATTGTTTGTAGCTTTTAATAAATTTTCTCTTTATTATCTGGTCCTGGGTCTGACAGTAAACTGCATCTGGCAGCAAGGCCTCTGATTGGGAGGTTATGAGGAGCATGGAACCATCTCTTAATTGCTGTTGTTCCCAGGTCAACTCTGATCCAGAGTGGTAGCACCTGTTAGGATTCCAGCTATGGGCAAATAGTTAACCCCCAAAGTGGGGTCAAAACACTATGAAAGTATTATAAAAATAGACTTTTATAGAAATATATACATTTTTGAAAGAAAAATATTACAAATTTTTAAGAATAAAATAATTATTACCATAACACATTTTTGAAGGAGAAAAAATTATTCTCAGCAAAACATTTTCGAATACAAAACTAGAAGACATTTTCAGTTTTCTAAAATAAAAAAAGAACAAAAACAAAAAAATTTTCATTAAAATCTGACTAAATCAACCTTTCGATTACAATGGAACATTATAAAATACAAATATTTTAAAACCCCACCTTTTTGGCATTAAATAACCCACAGAGGTTGATATGCCATTAAACAAAACTCAAACTCCAATTTTATTATCTCTCCTAAACCTTGCTCTACTCTCCATTTACTCAGGGTTACTTGGTAGGCTATGCATTGTTTTACTTTGGTTCTTTTTTCTTCAATCTATTCTGTGGGTACCAAATTTTCCATCCCCTCTTTCCTCATTTATATGTCCTAAAAATTGAAACTATCACTTCTTGATGCTAAGTATAGGTGTTCTTTTTGTTTCTATTTTCTCTCAAAAATTGTTGTTTCTAACATGCTTGGTCTATGACATTCTCAGCATCATTCTGCAGAATCACATTTGTTCGCTCATTCACTGCCAAAGATTTTCAATATAAAAGTCTTACAAGGTCGTTCAAGAGAAAGAAATAACACTTAAGTTGAGATGAATGTTGTCTCAAGTCAGCTGAGTTAGAATACTTTTATGCTTCAGCTGAACTGAAGAACAAGGAGAAAATAAAAAGTATGTGAATTGGAAGTTAGGTGACAGAGCCATCCATCTTTTTACTCTAAATCACAATTTTAACACCTTATTTATTCAGCTAGACATTTCAAGATTTATTCAGTGAGCTTTTAACAGCACTTACTTTCCAAGTCTAAAGTCAGAAGTCTTCACATCTTGCCAGATCTGTGTGGATTATTTGAATTAAATGGGCCCATATTGATTACCACAAAATCACAACACTTGCTTTCACACTCTAACCTCAAACTTTGATTACCCATCTACATTATTTTATAAGCATTTTCTTAAACACATATATTATTTCTTTGATGGGTATCCTCATTAAGGGAACAGGAAATCATCATGTAACACATCACTCAATAAGTCCCGGGCCTAACTAATAAAACAACTTTTAGGCAAAAATAGATTTTATTCATTAACATAGTCTCTTTCTGAGGTGATACACTAACTTCAATGCTTCTTTAAGAATTTGATGTCATTTTTGTAAAACGATTTGTCTTTGGCATCAAAATAGGCTTAAGTTTCCAATATCACTTCTTCATTGAAGCCACATCTCTTTCCCTAGAACATTATTTTGAGGTCTGCAAACAGCCGGTAGCCACTAGGAGCCAGATATGAAGTATAGAGTGGATGTGGAAGCAATTTGAAGTGCAACTCATGTAATTTGCCATTATTGTGATCAACTTGTGACAGTGCATTATCTTGGTGAAAATTGACTTTTTCAGCTTCATTTGTGGGTGTCTTTTGGTGATCTCTTCCTTCATACACACCAATAATATTATGTAATATTTGATATTGATGGTTCTCCCTTTCTCAAAGTAATCAATGAACAAAATACCTTTCATATCCCAAAATATGGAGGCCAAAACCTTGCTAGCTGTAATTTTTTGTATTTGGTTGCTTTGGGCGGATTTCATCTGCTGCTGTTCACTCAGCTGACTGCTGATTTGATTCTGGAGTGAAGTCGTAGATCCATGTTTTATCCATTGTCACTTATTTATGCAAAAACTTATTCTTGTTGCATTGAAACAGTTGCAAACAATGCTCTAAATTGTTGACACATTGTTGTTTTTTATTGACTGTGAGCAAACAGCACTCACTATAAACACAGCTTTCTCATTGACAAATGTTCATGCAAAATGGTGAATACACTACCTTCTAACATGTTCAACTGCTCTGCTATGTCACACAACTTCAATTTATAATTGTTTGTAGATTTTTTTGGTGTTTTCTGAGACAACCTGCTGATTTTGGGCAACCTATACATTCAGCATCATTTGTATCTGTACAACCGCATTTAAAGTCAGTATACCACTTCTTAACTGTTATTTTCAATGTTCAAATGACACTTATCAGGTCATTGTTTGCTTGAACAGTATTTTTTTCTCTCAGAAAGCAATGCTTTATCAACACACGAAATTCAGATTTTTCCATTGTTTTGAAAATTTGTAACAGTAGCTTCACTTCAATAACTGTAATTTTTAAACTAATAATCTGATTGGGCCCAAATTTTTCACATGCCATTTAAAGATTAGTACCTCATAAAAATCATATGGATTTTTTATTAGTGGCACCATCTATATGTCAGGCTTGGAACTTATTGAGTGATGTGTTATGTATGTATGGTTGAATCATGAAACATTCACTTTCTGATCATGTGACAAAATTCAAATCTAATTTGTAAGGATGATTATTATTTTATGCTATTGGCCTGGGTAGGCAATTCTAGCATACAATATGATTGGAAAATGCCTGATGACTTGATCATGGGTTGATTCAGCCTTATATGTGCAATTGGTTGTAGGGAATTGTTTATTTACTTCATTTGCAGTTTAGAGTGTACAGTGGCTGAAACATTGTACATATGGTAACAAAGATGAGAACAACAGTCCGAACAATGTAAATAGTGTAAATAATTACAATTCCTCATCTCAGAAATATAGAGAGATATTGAAGGTGAATATGGTAACAAAGATGAGAACAACAGTTCAACAATGTAAGTGATATAAATAATTACAATACCTCATCTCAGAAATATAGAGAGATATTGAAGGTGAATATGGTAACAAAGATGAGAACAACAGTTCAACAATGTAAGTGATATAAATAATTACAATACCTCATCTCAGAAATATAGAGAAATATTGAAGATGAATATGGTAACAAAGATGAGAACAACAGTTCAACAATGTAAGTGATATAAATAATTACAATACCTCATCTCAAAAATATAGAGAGATATTGAAGGTGAATATGGTAACAATGATGAGAACAACAGTTCAACAATGTAAGTGATATAAATAATTACAATACCTCATCTCAAAAATATAGAGAGATATTGAAGGTGAATATGGTAACAAAGATGAGAACAACAGTTCAACAATGTAAGTGATATAAATAATTACAATACCTCATCTCAGAAATATAGAGAGATATTGAAGGTGAATATGGTAACAAAGATGAGAACAACAGTCCAACAATGTAAGTGATATAAATAATTACAATATAAAATTAAAATATAGATAAATATTAATGGAATTGTTTGGTGATAATTATGCTAACATAAAAATCACAAGTCATCATAGTTGAGTTTGACCTGCTGGCTTTGTTGGTCGAGATAGATGATGAGGTCTGTCCAAGAAACTGAAACCAAGTGCTTCTTGGCATACCCATCATAGATGGGCTCTGTGGGTGTAGGACAAACACAAATGTAACTGAGCAGGCATCTATAGAAGAGATTGGCTTGTCATTCTAACCAAGGCATGTACTCGGAAATTATGTGGGCAGTTATTTCTTAAACTAATATTTTTAATTGGCTAGGTAGAACTGTTTGGAAGCCAATGATGGTTGTGTCTACAATATATCACAAGTCATCATCACTGAGGGTCTGAGCAGATTGTTCAATCTGTTGATAACGCTAGATAGCATGCTATCTCTCAAAAACTGTAGCGGAGATCTTCTTATATTTGCAGTATAAAGCACAGCTAGGCTCTGTGGGTCATGAACAAATGTGCCTGAGCAGGTATCTTCAAAAGTAATTGACTAACCACCTTAGCAGATAGGCATACTCAGATATGAGCATTCATCAATTACTATTACTAAATATTATATGATTGGGTATGATTTGGTATGACAGTGTAGCATAGATAGTGTAGCAACTACAAACTAATTTACTATCTTACTTTGTAGTAGGTTGATATAGATTTCTTGAGACACTTACAAAATAGAAATAGGGAGATGGCAGGGTCATTAGAAAACTAACACAATGGAACAATAAGAACACCTGGTTGTGTAATGCTATTCTTTCTTAGATTCCCAGACAAGATGGGTACGTCTGATTGGGGAAAGCAAGATGAAGTTGATGGATCTAGCCACAAAGGAATTAGAGTCTTCGCTACTATGTTTAGGCTTGGCTAGTTCCCCAACCGATCTGATAAAGTGAGAATGGCAGGAAATATGAAGAAAGGTTATCTGCTGACCATATTAAAGAGATTCTCTTTCGCAGGAACAGCTGGATTCCTATGAAAGGAAAGCTGAGACACTGTGGGATAAACACTAAAGATGAGTGAACCTGGGGTCAGGATTGATCTACCAGAAGGAACACAGTTAAATCTTTCTTCCTTTCATATTCTTTTTCCTCTCTTATGACAGTATTTGTTTTCTTGTCTCTAATCTTATCATCCTTTTTCTGTTCTTCCCCAAAACTATTTTCTTTCCCTTGAGGAGCCACACATTTCCTCCTTATCATTTTCTTTCCTTCATTTGTTATTTCTTTTCATTTTCTCACTCCCTGAATAAAAGGTTTATTAAAATGCTTTTCTTTTTTTTTTCTCACTCACTTTTTCTTGGCTCCTTTTACTCTCTTTTTACCTCTATCTGTTTGCTATTTCTTCTTTCTTAGAGTATCTTTAATTTCTTCATTGTCTTTTTACTTTTCCTCTTTTTCTTTTTGTTTATTCTTTTTCTTTGTCAAATTATTTTCCTTTTTTTTTCTTTAACTTTTTTTATTCTCTTCATTGTATTCTTATTTTCCTTTTTTCTCTCTTCCTAGATGACATTTTCTCATTGTTTGACTCGGGTTCTTTGTTACGCTTTTATTTAAATTATTTCTATTTATATTTTTTGGTACATACAAAAGAAAGTAAAATTTTGTCTTTGGATTTTGTCACTTTCCAAGATAGCCAAAGCACATTGGTATTTATGACAAACATTAAAAAATACCATATATTTTCATTTTCAATGGAATCAGGGCTGAATTCCTGAAGATGTGTATTGATGACAAAATGACAGTAAAAGAATTTCTATTGTGTTCTCTGTAATTTTAACGTAAACAGTGTAAAGGTTCTTATTAAAAATATTCAAAGTAAGTTGTCTTTATCATTAAGAAACATTTAATCAGTCAGTTAAATCCAATATGTGATACATACTTGGGTGATCATGTCTCTTCCAATCTATGACTGTCTAGGCAGAAAATTTTCCTGCAGTTGGTTGCCATTTCTTTCTGTGGCTGACTGGTTGCTAACCAAGGCTATAGAACCCAATCTGTTCTGTTATTTAAGTTATAGCTAGAGGGAGAAGAGATGGATTAATACTTTTTTCCCCAAGGGTTTTTGTGCATAAGTAAATGCAATGAATTCAGTTGGAATTCAAATTCAGCTCCTTTGATTTCTCATTCCAAGCTGATATCCACTGCACCACAATGCACATTAGACATATATAAAGAAGAAATGCTTATGTATGCAGAGAATGGGTAAGGATCAGACTATATGTACTTGTTGAATAGAATCAAAATCTCCCTATTTCAAAATTCTAATATCAGGTATATTTTGAAAAGCCATGTGAGCAATGATGAGGTTTTTGAAAGGATGGAAATGAAAAGGAAATTAATACTGAGCATCAGGAAAAGACAGCTAAATTTCCTTCGAACATGCAATGAGGAAAGAGGGCTTGGAAAACCTGATACTAACAGTCCAGATAGAGGGAAAAAGAGACAGGGAAAGCAGTGGATAACATATTTGAAGGGACTGAACAGTTGGGTGACAGAATGGGGGTAGCGTGGTGTAACAAGGGAAAGCATGCTAAGAGCCATCAGGGATATGGAGATGTGGAAAGCCATGATTGTCTATGTATTGAAAGGACAAGGCACATACAAGCAGAATATCAGGTTGCATGCTTTCTGATTGTTAGGCTTGGATCAAAGTGTAGTATCTTTTTTTTTCTCTCTCTCTCTCTCTCTCTCTCTCTCTAGCTCTTTAAGGTATGAGAAAGTATCATCTTGTAGTTTTTAACCCTGCAGAAGCATTTTTGTCATTGCCCTGAATAGGGAATGTTGGTGGATACTGACAACAAAATGACAAAGGCTTCAGGGATTGGGTAATTTTTATCCTTAGCCTTTGTACTACTATACTTTAAATTGACTTTGTGTTACAAATGGCCACTTTTTGCTGGTGTATAAATAGTAGAGTGCAGTAACTGTGGATGCTGCAAAATCTTTTACACACAAAATATGTATCCTATATAGAAATATGCAGTGCCTTTTGTATAGATTTGTATTTTTTAAAATTGTTTATGCATAAATTCACTACTTTTTAGGGCTACTACACTTTTGGGGTGTGACCCTTCAGGATGTGGGAAGTCATAGCTCTCCTCAATTTCCTGTCTTTTCTAATCCTAAGTAAACTTTGTCATTTTTTCATTTCTCTTAATCATTGTTCTGCCAGTCATATACACAAGCTTGTTAGGTAGGGTATGCCCTGCTTTCCTCTTTTTCTTTTTTACCTTCGGTATAACTAGTGAGTGTCAAATTTTCCAAGCATTTTTCCTGATTATTTGATCTAGAAATTTAAAATGTTTCTTTCTAATGCTACCTATAAATGTCCTTTTTTTTTCAGTTTTCATAAATATTAGGATGAGGACTGGAATTTATTGTACATTTGTGTTAATTTATAGATATTTCTTCTTCTATGTTCCATGTTCATTCAGGACATAGACAATCGTGGCTCTCCACAATTTTCTGTTTTTTATAAATTTTCTGTTTATGTTATCTCTCCCAAATATTGTTTTGCCATCAATTTACTCAAGCTTACAAGCTAGGTTATGTAATGTTTTCCTCTGTGTCTTTTACCTTTACTATATCCGATATCAAATTTTCCAAGTTCTCTTTCCTCATTATGTGCACTAGAAAATTCAACTATTTTTTCTGATGTTAAGAACATGTTTTTTTTTTGTTTCAATTTTTTTCCAAGACTTTGTCATTCCTTACATATTCAGTACCTACTGTTCTCAGCATCCTTCTGTAGAATTGTATTTTTGTTACTTCAACTCTCTTCTGCATATTTATGAGGATTGTACAGCATTTGTTGTCATATAGGAGGACTGATATTGCATCACAGTTTGGTACTCTTTTTTTTGTTTCTAATAATTTTTTTCTATTTCTTAATACTTTGTTTCATCTTTGAGATGCAGATCAGAACAGCAATAGAGGAAGTTATATGTGTTCATATTATATTATTAGTGTAAAGTGTATTCTGTTTTTTGTTAACAGTTCCTCAATGATCACACATTTTTGGAAGGCATATTTTATTACAGCAATGTGACTTAGGAATTCTGTATCACATTTTGAATCTTTTGTTAAAACTCTTTCCAGATTTTTTATTTTTTTAATTCTGATGTCTCTAATTTGTAGCTTGCATCTTGGACTGTCCCTCTTGCTAATCACCATATATTCTTTTTCATTATCAATAGTCATTTCTTCCCACTCGACAACCTTGTTTTGGAGTTCCCGCTGTTTTCTTTCTGTGTCTGCCTTCATTTAAATTCTCTTCATATTCATAAGTCATTTATAAATCTTAAGAAAAGTTATATCTTTTCTAATTTTCTTTCACATTCCGTATGGTTATTTTTTCTCTTCAAAATGCTATATCAGATTTTTCCCAATAAATTTTGACACTTTTACATTAACACCTTTTTCTCTTTATGATTATATTTTAATTACAATCTCTCCAATCTTCTCAACATTGTCACTCCAGATATATCTTAAATGTAATCATTTATAGTTGCATATTTTTTTAACCCTAATTATACATAAATTGCCATCTCCCCAGTCTCTTAAGCATTTTTAGTGTAGCTATTTCTTACATGTTATCATTTATAAATTAGTGTTTGCCAAAAAAATATATCAAACAGATTCTGATGCTAATTTTACTTTTATAAATGTTTTATATACTTTGTGTTTCATTTTGGTATTCTTTAAATTCAGTTTTATTTTCCAGTTAACATCAGATAACATGTCTGTGTTACTAATAAAAAAATCAATAAGATTTTATTGATTGTGGTTGGAAAACTAAAAATGCTAAGTGTTTGAACCATTTTTAGTCAGAAACATTAAAGACTGGCATAAACCTACAAAACTCTATTATAGCAATAAACATGTGAAGATATTTACATCTCCATTGTTCAACAGTGTCCTGACGAATTGACTAAAAATTCCTGCAAAATATTATTGATGATAGAGTGCAAAGAATTGGAAAAATAATGTTAAAAGTTTATGGAGGCTTATATTGCAAAGGCTTATGTTTTAAATTGTTTAATAACTGTTTGTCAGAAAATAAACAGAGCTAATTAATTGACATTTTCTTGTCTTCAGTCACTTCTTATTAGAAAATAAAAGAACTGCATGAATTGTTCAAAACTGTTAAATCATAAAAAATAGCATTTTTTTCAGAACCAATTGTAATGATAAATATATTAACTACTAATCATATACTTTATTTAAGAATAAATACTAAGCATACTGATATACCTTAGTTTTTGCATGGCAATAGCAGAATAAACAGGGGAGTTAAATAAGATTGTTCTCCTTCATGGCAATGCAAATCATGTACAGAAAAATAACACAGGAAAGAATTTTGGAACTATTTTGATGACATTGCAATAACTTGTTATTAACTTTTTCAATTGTTACAAAACAACTGGATAGAGAACATTTCTCTAATAAAAACCTGAAACTTTTCCTCATCAAAACCCACAGAATTTTACTCAAAATTTATTGAATAGCTGCCTGACAAATCACAACAAGTCATTACAAATAAGAAAAATGTAATTTAATAAATTATTTCAGGTTATTTCTTACACATAAAGTTGATAAACAAAAATGTAAATTGTTTATAACTCAGCAAAAAAATTTCCAATGAGAAATAGCTTTAATTAAGATTTTTGTAGTCTGTAATAAATGTTTTGGTGTACTGTTAGCAATTTTTTATGAAATTGGCCAAATCATATCATTACAGAATGAATCATTATTACTTCCAGTGTTGTTCAGACAACTGATCTCTTTTTTTTTTTTTCTTATTGTTATTAAAGAAGTTTTGGTTGATAAATTATGAATCCTCATTTTCTGGTTTTTATTACTTCACCAAAAAGAATTTCTTTTATTTATATATAAAATGTTATAATAGGAACAAAAGCAACAGACAGATCAATTGCCTGGAAGATGTGGATTCAAGTGTTTATTCATGAATTTGGTGATTTAATAATTGTGATCTCAGTCACAGGATCCCTAGTCAGATTTTTGATCATTGGAAACAAAAGGTACAATAATTAAGCAGTGCTAAAAAAAGAATGAGTTGAGATATGCATAGGTATGAACATAGATTGACTTAAGTGTTTTAGTTCAGCATTTTCTGAAGTTTGGCCAGTTTGCCCAAAGGAATAATAGCCAAAATTTGTTGATAATGGAAACAAAGAGAAGGAAATTGCTCTAAAAGTTAATTAATATATTGTCATCCAAGAAAAAAAAAATCACCTGAAATCATAAACTATCGCCCGGTTCACACTCCACCCACATCAATTGAACAGGTGAAGAGCCTCACCCCTTGTTTCCTGTTTAGGATGTGGTTTCCGGTTTTCTCTTTTCCAATCTTTCACTCTCCTTTATATTTTTCTTATTGTTATTAAAGAAGTTTTGGTTGATAAATTATGAATCCTCATTTTCTGGTTTTTATTACTTCACCAAAAAGAATTTCTTTTATTTATATATAAAATGTTATAATAGGAACAAAAGCAACAGACACATCAATTGCCTGGAAGATGTGGATTCAAGTGTTTATTCATGAATTTGGTGATTTAATAATTGTGATCTCAGTCACAGGATCCCTAGTCAGATTTTTGATCATTGGAAACAAAAGGTACAATAATTAAGCAGTGCTAAAAAAAGAATGAGTTGAGATATGCATAGGTATGAACATAGATTGACTTAAGTGTTTTAGTTCAGCATTTTCTGAAGTTTGGCCAGTTTGCCCGAAGGAATAATAGCCAAAATTTGTTGATAATAGAAACAAAGAGAAGGAAATTGCTCTAAAAGTTAATTAATATATTGTCATCCAAGAAAAAAAAATCACCTGAAATCATAAACTATCGCCCGGTTCACACTCCACCCACATCAATTGAACAGGTGAAGAGCCTCACCCCTTGTTTCCTGTTTAGGATGTGGTTTCCGGTTTTCTCTTTTCCAATCTTTCACTCTCCTTTATATTTTTTCAATTGGATTAGATAGACTAAACTATTGCCCGGTTCACATTCCACCCACGTCTATTGAACAGGTGAAGAGGCTCACTCCTTGTTTCCTGTTTAGGATGTGGTTTCCGGTTTTCTCTTTTCCATTCTTTTTACCCTTACGTAGCCCCCTGCGCATCAGTGGCGTTATCGCCTTGTTTGGGGTGATATGATTAAAAAAAAAATAATAATAATATTAACAGACTAATATTACTTCTTATTTTTTAAACATCTTTCTTCTTCAGGATAGAAATGAGCACAGCTCTCCCCAAACTCTTTTGCATTAATATTCATGAACTGCGATGACTTTTTTTTAGAAAGATAGTATAGTGTTTTCCTGTTTGTTTCTCTGTAGTTTTTAATTAAGAGTAGTTATTTTTTTACAATGAGTGCCATTGAATATTAAAGAGGCCTATCTACCCTGCAATTTAATCCATAGGTAGGAGTGTGTAAAATAAAAAAGATAGGTTACTGTTTTTTCAAGGATATTAGTGTGAAAATGAAGGCATAGAAACTGGACTTGATGAGCCAAGTTAAAATTCTAGTCTACTGTCTGGAATTAACTATTATGCTGCCTACATATTTTCTTCATTTATATAGATATACTTTTTGTCTTTGATATATGACATAGCTAAAGACACAAAAAAAGTATGTAAAAAAATGATTTATTTAAAATTTAAGGATTCTAACTCGACAATCATTGTGGTTCTACAGCATACATTTCTAGAATATGTCTTAATCATGAGATGGAAAAATCTGAGTTTAGTTCAAAAAAGCTTGTTGAAATTGTACAGACATTCCTTGATTCAATAGAAAACCAACTACTTTAGGCAGCAATATTCTTTTGAAATCACCATGCTACCCACTCTGTTTACTAATCATTGTCTCTGTATATACAGCTGCAATGCTATAGCAGCAACTACTAAAAGCTTGCCAGTCGAGAAAACCAGTGGCAGCTTTGGTGCCTGTCTTGTTACAGTAAGGTCAATATAACAAGCAATTCAACAGTAGACAGGAAGGAAGGTATTTTTCACTGTTAGATGAGCAATATACATGAAATACATTCAAAATAAAAAGCAAACTTAAAATTACATCAGTTAAATACAGAATTAAAAGCAGCAAACTGTATTTTCTGAATTATTATAATAGATTGTCTTCAATTACCAGACAAAAAATAATTTAATCTTCAAGTCCTAATGAGTTTAAGTTAAATATTAACTAACTATTGCATTTGTGAATTAAATATAAACAAATATAAATCAGTTTGTCTGAATTCTACTGATGAAACAAGCATTTATCCTTAAAAAAGAAAGTGCTTTTTAAACATAATCTGCATCTTTGTCAATGCATTTAAATCAGTCAGTCAGTCAGTTAAGTGCCATGTGCGATACACGCTTGGGCAATCATGTCTCGAAAGAAACATGACTGACTGGGCAGAAGATTATCCTGCAGTAGGTTGCCATTGCTTTCTGTGGTAGACTGATTGCCGACCAAGGCTATAGAACCTAATCTCTCCTATTATTTAACCCATAACTGGAGGGAAGATATGGATTAATACCTTTCCCAAGTGTATTTGCGCGTAAGTGTATGCAAGGATTTCAACTGGAATTCGAACTCGGCTCCCCGAGTTCTCGTTTCGACCGATATCCACTGCGCCACAATGCACTTCAGTAAATCAGTAGTGAATATTAATCAGAGTTTTAACATTAAACCATGTATATTTCAGATATAAATTCAGTTAATAACAATATATCTTACTATAAAGTTATTGGTCTATTTTCTACAATAATTGATCAGGTTTTTATATATTATAGAATGTATTTTAAATATGTTTAAACAAACATTATCCAAATTAAAAATGTAGATGATATATATATATATATATATATATATAATTATTTTGTTTGTTTTCTCATATATGTTCATATCATTTATCTATATTTTATTGTATATGTCCTTGTTCCTAATAATAATTCTGCCTTGTTTGTCTGAGCAGATGATGGAAATTTCCTTATTTTTTGACAAGATGCCCAACATAATAAATTTGATAATAATTCTGATTGAAACAAAGGTTCTTTCAATTAAAAGAAATAATTTACTTAGGTAAAAATGTGGACTGATTGCTAAATCATGCATGGTAAATTTGTGTCCAGGTTAAGACAAACATTTCACCTTTCTTGACAGATTTGTTATCACATTGTGGGATTCTTACAAACAAAAATGACAAAAACAAAAGGAAATTGATTGGCTAGGCTGTGTGTTTATATACGTCTGATGAAGAAAAAATAAAATCTTACAAATTTAAACATATAATAGGGAGAGAAAAAACAAAATGTTATTTTGGGTAAAACATGGATATATATTTCTTAAACCATAATTTTAGTTGTAAGAGTAGGCTTACACTTATTAGGTCTGCATTTTGTGAAAAGATTTTATTACATTTATTTGTTAAGATCATATTTATTCAAAACTGTTTATGTACAGTGGTTTAACACTTTACTGAGATGTTTTTAGTACAGTTTAATTTCTTAAGTATGCAAATGTCCTCTTTCCACATTGTAATATTTTTCAAACCTCTTTGTGACACTATGACACAGAGCACAACACAAATCCCAATTTGCATCAGATTCAATAAAAACTTTTGATTGTCCACTGAGTTGAAATTTTTCTTATAAACCCTGTTCTTTGCTACACCCCAAAAAAGAAATACATTGGTATTAGGTCAAGTGAATGTGCTGACCATTTGACGCTACCCCTTCTTCCAAACCAGTGCTGTGAAAGGTTTGGTTAAGGTAGTTCCTTACTGCCAAAGCATAATGGAGAGAGGCTCCATCTCGCTGAAAGAACTGTTTGATGAAGTTAGTTATTATTTGAATAAATAAAATCTAAAAGAAATTGTGAAACAACTGTAAGCCGACTTTTGGTCCACCATTTACAAGTAAAGAGAGTGTTGTATTAACCCAAGACAATTCAATGCCTATAAAATCATAACCAATATTTTCTTTCATACTCAATCAGTCAGTTTAGTGCTATGTGATACATGCTTGCACAATCATGTCTTCAAAAGACATGACTGACTAGGTAGAATATTTTCATTCAGTAGGTTGTGATTACTTTCTATGGTAGACTAGTTGCCTACTAAGAATATAGAATCCAATCTATCCTGCCATTGAACTCATAGCCGGAGGGAGAAGAGATGGATTAATACCTTTCCCAAAGGTAGTTGAGCATAAGGGAATGCAATGAATTCAACTGGAATTCAAACTTGGCTCTTCTAAATCTAAACTTATTTATAAATGGAACTTTGTCTGTGTGTGTGTCCATTACCTATAGACTCTGAACCGATTTTCTTGAAAATTTACACAGTTGTACTATAAGCATCTGCCAGTGTTCTTAGCTCGGTTTTGTGTTGGGTACCCCCAATAATCAAATTTGATACACTCATAGACAAAGGCATAATAAACAATATTCAGAAGTTTCAAGCTTGCAGTTCTTACAATAGTGCAGAAAATCAATTATATATATATATATATAAAAGGCAAGATGTTTGTGTGTGTGTCTATTTATCTGCCTGTGTGTCTGTATTTTTTCAGCCCTTTTATTTGTAGTTCTTAGTCTCAGCCATGATACCATTTACTCAGAAGACTTAATTAGCCTTCAAAATTCAGTTTACAATGAAAAAAACTACCAGGAAATCAAAATTTGACTTACATCCATTCATTTTTCTTTCAGTCTACAGTTTCACTTTAACTGAAAACAACTATTGCTTTTTAGTCTTTTGTGCCAATGTCCAAAGAGTGAGCTCCAGGATCATGGATTAGTTTTAAAGCTTTCATTACACCCGAGCAATGCCGAGCTATACTGCTAGTTTTTCTATAAAAGTCTTTTTTTATGTATATATTTCTATGAAAGCATTTTTATAATTTCATAGTGTTTTGAGCCCCATTTGGAGGGTTAACTATTTTCCCATAGCTGAGACCCTAACAGGTGCTACCACTCCAGATTAGGGTGGACTTGGGAACAACAACAATTTTGAGCTGGTTTCATACTCCTCACAATCAGACACCTTAATGCAGTTTAATGTCATGCTCAGGAACACATTTTTCTTGATAACATTTGTTTTCTCATATTCTTCGATGTTTAGTAACCTCTTGTGTCTTAGTAGTTTCTATATGTTGTTTGAGATGAAATGATTAAAAGAAAATACTTAAATGAGCAAGATATTGTTATTCTTTGTTTTTTGTTTTTAATCATTTTGCCCGAAGCAAGATAATAATGTCATTAAGATACAAGTAGCTACTGGGAGTGAAAGAAAAAGAAAAGATTTTAGAAGGAATTGAAAACCTTGTCCTAAACAGGGAACAAGGGATGAAGATCTTCTTCTGTTTAAAAAGAAGGTATGTGGACCAGATAATAAACAAATCTATCTACTCTAATTGTGGAGAGAGAACAATAGAATTAGCAGATGAAATTTGAGATTTCAGATGGAAACATTACAAGTATAGAGCAGAAGTAGACTTTACAAGGAACTGGAAACCTGATCCTAACCAGGGAGCAATGGATAAACCTCTATTTCTGTTCAAAAAATATTAGTAACTTATTTTTTCAGGTGTAAGGCTTTATTATGCAAACAACACAAGCATCTTTAAATATTTTCTTGCTGGCCAATTTTTTACAATTTTTTTTTTTACAACATTTTTTTGGAGATGATTAAAGTTAGTTTTTTTTTGTTCTTATTTTGCTGTTTTCACTTTCTTTCTTTTTCACTTTCTTTTTAACATATCAGTTGAACATTTCCCTCGATATTGTGTTCCTATTACTCAGTAACATTATAATATCTGCATTCTGTCTCGTATTGAATGCGAGCTTATAACACATTGAAACTCCAGTTCTTGTACAATCAGGGAAGTTAAGCAACATCGAGCCTAGTCAGAACCTAGTCTGGTGACTGCTTAAGAATTCCAGGTGCATTGAGCTTGGATGCATGAGTGATGTAATCTAATTAGAATTCTGAGAGATGTTTTAATTCCAGTAGAGTTTGTTATAATTACTTATGCACAAATACCCTCAGGAAAGGTATAAATCTGCCTCTTTTTCTCAAACTATGTGGTAACTTGTAGAGTATGTATCAGTAAATAATTATCATCTACAAAAAATTCTTATAGTAAAAAAGTATTTTCTGGCATTAAATAACCTGCCAGAATGGTTAATAGACTGTAAAACAAATCAGTTAATCAATCAGTCAATTATAATGAATAGATAGATATATATGATAAAAATATAATTTTAAGGTATGCTAGGTAAAAGTGCTCAATATCAGAGATAAAGTGTATGTAGATATAAAAGTAGACACAAAGATAAACAGCGAGTTGTAACAGTCTGTTTAATGCATCAACGTAATCTTCAAGCCAGAAGATTGTGTTGAAGCATAAAACAGACTGTTGTCACTTGGCATTGACCTCAGTGTCCACTTTTCCTTTTTTTTTTCTCAATTGGAGTAGATAGACTAAACTATCGCCCGGTTCACACTCCACCCACATCTATTGAACAGGTGAAGAGGCTCATCTCTTGTTCCCTGTTTAGGATATGGTTTCCAGTTTTGTCTTTTCCAATCTTTTCACTCCTTTTTCTTTTTTTTTTCAATTGGAGTAGATAGACTTAACTATCGCCCGGTTCACACTCCACCCATGTCTATTGAACAGGTGAAGAGGCTCATCTCTTGTTCCCTGTTTAGGATGTGGTTTCCGGTTTTCTCTTCTCCAATCTTTTCCCTTTCACGTAGCCCCCTGCACATCAGTGACATTACCGCCTTGCTTGGGGTGATATGATTAAAAAAAAATTTATATTTATATATATCTATATATATCTATATATATACTCACTAAATGAGGAATCAACACCAAGCTACTTGGATTTCAATTATTAGGTATCATCAGACATGATACTTAAAGGTTGAAACCCAGGTAGATTGGTGTTGATTCCCTCATTGGTAAGTATGTTTTCACTGTGCTTTCTTCTGGTCGTATTGAGCACTTTTTATTGTTTTATACTGAAGCTGTTGCTTACTGTTTTCCACTGCTATATAGCATTATATATAAATGAAATATATCAGTAACTATATGATACATTTATTTACAAAATGATGAACAACACTTATTACAAGTTATTGTAAATATTTCTAATGATAGCAAATAATATTAGCTGAAATTCACATGATATACATATTGTTTTAATCCTTTTAACCCAAGCAAGAGAATGAAGTCACTAAGATGCAAGGGGTTACTGAGAGTGAGAGAAATAAAATGGATAATATAAGAACAGAATTCAAGGAGATAAAAGATGATGGTTGGCATTGTTTTAAATTTTTGAAGATTGTAGTTGGCAGGGAACTGGCAGATAGTTCTACAAGAGCAAAAGTAGAAAGTATTAGCACTTAGGGTTTCAACAAGCAATTTCTACAGTAAAATTATGAAACAAAGCTGAAAATATTTATAGAAGAGTCAAAAGAAAACTACAGGGATGCCAGATTAGGTCTAATGACATTGACAATTCTTTTTTGTATTTTGTCAAGAACCATTATTCATATATTAGAAGCACGAGACCAAATGTAGTAGTAATATTTGATACACAGATGAATAAGAAAGTTATTAATATGCAAGATGGATTTTGATGAGCAAAATTGTCACAATATAGTGAACCAACACAATTCATGTAATTTTACCAAACCTTTTTGTCAGCATCAGTTTTACTGTAAAAAACAAAAACACGCTTAATAAAATCTGACATACTTTATATGTTTTTGTATGAGTAAGCATTCTGATTAAATAAAAACAATAATGATAGCGAATTCACCTGTCTTGCTGCCATGAGGTATTGTTGAAGTAAAACTAAAGAATACTGAACTGTTATACAAAATCAATCCTCCTATATGTCAATCTCCTTAAAAATGAATAGGAGATTTGAAACAACCATAATGTGATTTTAATTTTGAGAATATTATGCGCTGAAGATATGAGTAACAGGCAAGTTTTATAGAAAATGGAAACAAAAAGGATATTTATACATAGAATCAGAAAGAAATAGTCTAAATTCCTTGGAGAACCTACCAATCACAGGAAAAATAATAAATGAATAAGTGAATAAGCTATCCAAAGAATTTGTGTTAAATTAATAGCAATGAGCAGATCAAGACACAGATTAAAGTTGAACATTTATTAGAACTACAAAACAGAGGAAGTTGAGGAGAGCCATGATCGTTTATTTCCTAAACCAATACTATGCATAAAAAGTAGTAGAAATAGAATTTTCTGCTTTTTGAATAACATGCCATAATTTATGTCATGAATGATTTTTAGGAGCTTGATATGTGGACAGAGTTTGAGAAGATGCAATTTGGTGCCACCCTTCACAAACTTTGTATATGAAACAATTTAGAAACTATGTGTTAAAATGAACACAGTGATGGCACATACCCTGAATCCATCATAAAATTTCAACATATAGAATTAGTAAATACTAAGCACTTTAAGTACTTTAATACATATATCAGTGAAAAGTGAGAGAGAAAATTGAGTATAGGGAGGAGTAAGAAAAAACTAATGATAAATGGGGTTCAAGAAGATAGAAATTGGTGAGAATGCGACTAGTACACATGTGTTAGAGTAAAAGTGAGAGAAAAACAGAGTATTAGAAGGATTGAGGGAAGGACAAAGTATGGGCAGGATTCAAGAAGAACACAGATGGTGATTAACACTGAATTTAAATTTTTTAAGATTATAAAGGAAGCAAGTCAATGGAGTTTCACAGGCAGGAAATGACAGTTGAAGTAGAAATGGCAGTTTCATTTAACTGTTTCAACAGTAAACAAGTGGGACCTAGTAGCATTTAGCCCAGACACCAGACAGAAAAAAGCTTGTCTGAGCATTTCCATGCAAATATTTATAGAAAATTAAGAGGGAAGCCCCACACCACATCAGTGAGAAAGTAACTGAAGTTGAAATGCCAACTCAGGATTGATTATGTTACAAATCCTTCTATTCATTTTGTCAAGAACCTAACCGAATTTATAGCAGAAGCACCAGACCAAATATGGCAACAGTATTTACTACATGGTAGATTTGTAGATGTGCCAGATGAACTCTGATAAAAAAAAAATTTCTGGCACATTACAGTGACCGAATTTTCCTTGCTGCAGATGCATCTATTGCTTTGATGCAGTTGTGCTACTTCAAGTCAACTGAAAATTTGAAGCCAAGAGTTTGCTCTCAAGGACTATCATGTCAGTTATAACAAATTTAAAGAGGAGAGTACTGGATTGCTATGCGATGTCGGTTCTTCAATATGGCGATGAATGTTGGACAATATCTTCAAAGATGAAGGAAAAACTTGTAGCAGCTGAAATGTGGTTCTACAGAAGTATGCTGTGAATATCATGGACTATGCATGTGAGCAATGACAAGGTTTTGAAAAGGATGGAGACGAAAAGAAAATTAATACAGAGCATCAGGAAGAGATAACTAAAGTTCCTGGGACATGCAATGAGGAAGGAGGGCTTGAAGAACCTGTTACTAACAGGCCAGATAGAGGGAAAAAGAGACAGAGGAAAGCAATGGATGTTAATATTTGAAGGACCTGATCAGGTGGATGACAGAATGAGTGTTGCATGGTGCAACTGGAGAAAGTGTGATAAGAGCCACCAGGGACAGGGAGATGTGGAAAGCCATGACTGCCTACGTCCTGAAGGGACAGGGCACATAAAAGAAATATAAGAGATAAGTAAGGTGACCTTGACTAAAGTTTATTTAAATGCTGGTTGAAAATAATTCTAAAATGTGTTTCTGATTTCTTTTTAAAATATTTAAAACTATAATTATTTAATAATATTTTCAGCTAAAGCTCTCGAGATTTTAAATATTTTTGCTATCATTATGAGAGGAAAGTTTGATTTTTTTTTTTTAATGCAGCCTGAAAATTCTGCACAATACCCAATAATGAAGTGTTTGTATTTCAGATTGTGTATGAAAAAAACATTTTCAAACATGGTTTCTCTCTGGCAATGTATTTTTTTTTTCAAACATTTTAACCCGAAGCAAGGTGACAACGTCACTCAGATGCAAAGGATTACTTAGCATGAAGGAAAGTGAGAAATGTTATTGAGGAGAAATAACAAGTTTCTGGGGGACAGATGATGATGTTTAATGTTGCATTTAGATTTTTGAAGATTGTAGCTGAAAAGAAAGCCAGAGACCTTAAAAAGAGTTTCCCAAACAATAAATTTGAGAGAAGGAAATAATTTTCATAGTAGATATGGTTATATCTAACAATTTAAACAAATATCCAGTAGATATGATCTGAGTTTGTAATTTTCACCATTTACTAAGAGTTTCAATAAGAAAATTTATCAGGAAAACAAAAAATGAGAATAAAAGTAAAATTAAAAGATCAGAGTAGAACTGAAATCTACAAACATTCAAATCTTTTCCCCTTTGTTGCTTCAGAATTATCAGGTCTTTTGTAATTTGTTCAAAGAACAACAAATCCTGACTGACTTTTCCTTGTTTCATGTTGTGAGTGCCAACTCTGACTCTCTTCATTTTACCAATGTCAGAGAAAAGACAAGACAAAATACACTCTCACCTTCCTGATGCCACTTTTGTTTAGAAGTGAAATATGCTGTTCCCAGAATTCCAAGCCACACCCCACAGTATTAACCAATCAAAGAGAGTGTAGTTTTTATGAAAAACAACCTGCAGTGTGTTTAAAACTCTGAACCACCATAAAGCCAATGGTTGTAAATCAAGAAAATTAGAATTGGCTTGAGAAGAAAGGATTTTTTTGTATTTCTTTCTTTTCTGATTTACAAAATTCTCTCTTATTTCTATTCCTTTGTACTGCCTGACCATTATGCTTCATTCCTACTTTCTGCAAATACCAGTCAACACGTAAATAGAATCAAATGTTTGCACCTTGGTATTAAATCCTGTACACATTTTAATATATATATACTATATAAAAAGATATTACAAACCACACATGTTGACATAAAAGAACTGTTTATGAAAGCAACTATCCATATAGACATCAAAACATGGTTGTTTAACATTCATATACCTTCAAACTAAAACTTTCAAGGTATATGCACACAAATTAGTTTTTTTATTAGTATAAGCTGTGAAGTTTGTATTTGTGTATATATTTACAATCATCAAAGAGAGTCTACAAATGCATTTTAGATATGTTTGTCTTATTTTTTATTTTAGTTTTGTTTTTAAATAATTTTGCCATCAAGTTATTTTGAAACACAGGTGATTAACTGAGAATATAACAATATTTGTTTATTCTTTTTTATTAGTAAATAGCTAGTTGTTTATATTTTAATAGCTAAGATTCTTTTAAAAGGGCTCAAGGGGAAAATAACACTAATGGGTGATGACCAGAATTGATAGTGTTTTTGTGGTGTTTTTTTATGTCTTCTCAATGATACCACTTGCATGACTGTATATCTATATATATATATATATATATATATATATATATATATATAAAGAGAGAGACAGGGAGAGAGAGCTAGTGAGAGAAAGATTTATCAATATTTCCAAGTCTCAAAGCTGAATAATTTTTAATGTAGGTTGAATTTCCTTGCATGGTAAAGTGTTTTCATCAGCCAACACACCTGAAGCTTCTAGACTTAGAATTTCCAAGCCTCAACCAGAGCCAGTTTTTAATTTATAGGATAAGGCAGCTGACCACTTATATCACAAGCTTGTGTGAATGGATGGCATGAAGTTTAACAAAGGAAAAAATACTGCTATGAACCATCAGTGCTAGGAAGTTGTAGGAAGCCATGATCGCCCACATCGTAAATGAACATGTCACACAGAAGAAGAATTAGTCTACTTGTATAGTTAAGTGTTTTCATGACCCAACTTCTCATAAACTGACACACAAAAACAAATATCTTATATCATGAATATTTTCCCTCAAACTGGGATGCTTATTAAGCCTATATATATAGACATATATTGTATGTTTGTATATCACACACTCATGATAAAAATGCATATCTCAGTGGGACAGAAAAGTATGTTCATGACAACTTGGCCTATTAATGAAATTTCTGTACCACTTTGTAGATATTTTGTCAGGGCACCAAATTTCTATATCTCCAGAAAAGTTTAATATACTGAGATGATCAAATTGACTGTGTCAGTATACTGAACTCTTCTGATGACATAATAGAAAGAGAATCTTTTGTCAGTTTAATACTACATTTTTAAATTATGGAGAAATCAAAAATTTTCTAATTAAAATATATTATAAAATATCAAAAACTTGTACATTTGTGAACCACTACTGGTCCTTGATGTTGACACCTAAAATCCTCACAGCCGACTGATAGTCAATCACTTCAGTCCAAATTCGACTCTGTCCTATGTTTTTTTTTTGTGTTCAATTGATCACAAAGCCAATTTGGGCTGAAAGTCACCAAATTCCAGTGCATTGGTGATTCACAATAAGAACTGTGAGCCACAATAAGGAAAAGAAATCTTTGTGAAATTAACAATAAATTGTTATATATATATATATATAAACTACGAAAAAGTTGTAAGTTAAAAATATTTTTTGACAGTATTTATTTATTTCTATTATTATTATATATATATATATATATATATATTTGATATTTCAGACAGGCCTTGGCCTTTCATCAGAAACAAATGCTTCTAAAATCATTTAAAAATGAGCTTAAAATCATTTGTTCCTGATGAAAGGCCGAGGCCAGTCTGAAATATCAAATATATATATATATAATAATAGAAATAAATAAATACTGTCACAAAAACATTTTTCAGTTTCAACTTTTAAGTAGTTTATTTTCTATACATATTAAGACAGTATACGTGGATTATCATTATTCTATATATATATATATATATACATACATACAAACTCCTGTTTTGTTCAGTACAGTATTTGGTTTGAGTTTATCACTCTTGCATGCAGACAAATATAGTTCCAACCCACAGCTTCTATAGGATGTAACACTTTATCTAAGTTGGTTGGTCTGGTCCCAGGCTAAACTTGTAGTCATGTGACTAAGGCAGGTAGTCACATGACTACATGTCTCTCATGTTAATTCAGCCTGTAGTGGTCCAACTCAAAAGTCACTTCTAGCTCTCAAACTAAATGTAGTTGTGATGCACTCAGTGTATGCTCAGCATTTCCAAATGACCAATCAGAGATCCTCCTTTTGGTCACCTGATCAATATCATTCCTTTCTTTCCATGTGAGTGCCTCTTACCACTGCCTGAAGGGTGTGGTATGTTTCTTGGACTTTCCTGAAATCCTACTGGGGCCTTCTTCCTCATTGGTCATTTGATCAACCCCATCTCCTTCCTGATTTATGTGAGTGCCTGAAGGGCATAGTTTAGCATAAATGGTCAAATCTAAATATTGCTCCTAGTTTTTTTCATATCAAACCTTTGGTGTGTGGTCACTTTTCACATCAGTGTTCTACTATTTCAATCTATTGACCAGAAATGTTTTTAATTATCTAGGCTTCTTCACTTTGCGTACAACCATTGTAAGAAATTATCTAGCTTCAGTTGAAAGAAAGATCATATTTTTCTTTTTAATTAACAGCGTTGCAAAATTCCCTAGAAAACAAAGAAAACTTTATTTCTGAGAATTTCATCTCTCTTTCTAATCAGGTGGTGACTTGTCCCTAAGAGACATAAAATTCTTCCAACAATTTTGTTGCAAGGAAAATTCTGTTTCAAAACAAATCTTAGCTGTCATTTTTTTCAATAGTCATTAAACTTTCACAAGAACCAAGAGACAAACTTTTTGCAATAATGGCTATTCATAATTTTCAGAAAAGAATTTTCATCCTTCTGACAGAATTTGTAGCCAGCACTCAAGAATCATAAAAAAATTATCTTGAGTGGTTATTCGTTTTTAGTGGCCTTAATTTCATTTATCTATTTTTCTTGGGTGGTCTTCTTAGAATATCCTTTACCTAGTTTTGAGTTGATGAAGAAGAAAGAAAAAAATATTCAGTTATCATCTCAGCTTTATTTCTCATGTTGCATATTGCCATCATTTTATAACAGTATAATTAAACTAGTACATGTGTGTGTAGAAGCTTCCAACTACTTTCCCTGATCAAATAGCCACACATGAGGAAAATATTTATTTTATATAGAAAATATTTGTCAAGATATCTCAATGCACTTTATTTGGTGGTGCAAACTATACAGTGAACATTTCAGATCAAAATTAAGCTAATTACTACATGTAAGGCATTAGACGTATTGATCCTCTATTTATATATGTTCTAAAAAATAAAATTTTGTAGTGCGTATATTTATTATAGATACATGCATGTACATCTATACAATATGTAAATTTGCTAAATCAAGTATGAGAATATTTATATATATATATATATATATATATATATATATATATATATATATGCTACATCATTTCTGTATTTTCTAATTCTAAAAATGTTTTGACTGGTTTCTTTGGAGCATTCAACACATGCAAATTTTGTTCTAAAACAGTAAGGAAAAAAACATTATCAAGCAGCAAGCTCAGTTCAGTCACCTTTATTTTGGGAATTGTGTAAAAATATCTGTCATGAGCAAGAGAAAAATGATTCCAATCATTGCATCTTGAAGAAGTTGCCAAACTTTAAAATGCAAATCTATGATTCAAATGAGAAATTGATTTTAAAAAATTCATATTTAAAAATTAAACTTCTAATAAATGCAGAGGAGGAGGAGGAGAAATCTGGTGTATTGGTTTCCTTGAACTTGAAAGAATCTGATTTGTCGTAGGTGAAGAAAAAAATTTAAAATAATAAACCAATGACATGATCTTGTACTCAGAAGTAGAACAGTTGTTTGTTAATTGTAGATTTTTTTATATCTGTTTCACTTTTCTTAGCAATTTTTTCTCTGTTCACCTTGTGTCTCGTTATTTCTCTTTCATTTATAAAAACTGAAAGTATGAAACATTATTTTAAGCTAAAATATCTTTGAATATCTAAATCTAAACTTATTTATAAATGGAACTATGTCTGTGTGTGTGTGTGTATCCATTACCTATAGACTCCAAAATGGCTGAACCAATTTTCTTGAAAATTTACAAGCATCTGTAAGTGTTCTTAGCTAGATTTTGTGTCAAGATACCCCCCATAAATATCAGAAATCGATAATCGAAAAAATTGGGTTATAGAAGGAGTGGTCCGATTTTAATCAAATTTGATACACTCATAGACAAAGACATAAGAAACAATATTCAGAAGTTTCAAGGTTGCAGTTCTAACAATAGTGCAGAAAATTGATAATATATAGATATGAAAGGCAAGATGTTTGTGTGTATGTCAGTTTATCTGCCTGTATGTTTGTATTTTTTTCAGCCCTTTTATTTTAGTTTTTGCTTCGGTTTTGGCTCTAAGTAGGTATAATTGTAGTTCTTAGTCTCAGCCATGATACCATTTACTCAGAAGACTTATTTAGCCTTCAAAATTCATTTTACAATGAAAAAAACTTATTTGATATCAATACCAGGAAATCAAAATTTGACTTATATCCATTCATTTTTCTTTCAGTCTACGGTTTCATTTTAACTGCAAACAACTATTGCTTTTTAGTCTTTTATGTCAACGTCCAAAGAGTCTGAGCTCCAGGACCATGGATTTTAAAGCTTTCACCTGAGCAATGCCATGCTATACTGCTAGTATAACAAAATGACTTGAACAATCTCATAATGGTTTATCATGTTAATAAGACTTTTCAAAATAATAATACAAGCAGAATTAGAGCAAAATATTAATGGAGGGTAAGACTGTCATGGTATTTTTCCATTTGTTGAAAAGGGATAATTTCTTTTGCCAAAAGAGAGATAGACATTAATGTAATAGGTCATCATATCAGTATTATTGTGGTTGCATGAGATTTTTCTGAACAGGAAATTGTGTAGTATATTTGAGTGAAATTAAAATTTTTCCGTGATTATTAAGGACCATATGACAGCCTTGTTTGGAAGGCAGTTCAGTTAGTTTTGTTTTTTACTGGCAAGGATATTCATCCAATGAGCTTTAAATAGAAGCAGAAAATCTAAACTTATTTATAAATGGAACTTTGTGTGTGTGTATCCATTACCTATAGACTCCAAAATGGCTGAACCAATTTTCTTGAAAATTTACACAGTTGTACTATAAGCATCTGCAAGTGTTCTTAACTAGGTTTTGTGTCAAGGTATCCCTGATAAATATCGATAATCAAATAAATCGGGTTATAGAAGGAGTGGTCCGATTTTAATCAAATTTGATAAACTAATATACAAAGATATAAAAAATGATATTCAGAATTTTCAAGGTTGCAGTTCTTACAATAGTGCAGAAAATTTGATATTGATACCAGGAAATCAAAATTTGACTTACATCCATTCATTTTTCTTTCAGTCTACGGTTTCACTTTAACTGGAAACAACTACTGCTTTTTAGTCTTTCGTGTCAACGTCAAAAGAGTCTGAGCTCCAGGACCATGGATTAGTTTCAAAGCATTCATTACACCCGAGCAATGCTGGGCTATACTGCTAGTATATTATAGAGCTCATTTCTATCTCTCTTAAGAATTTTAAAACTTTCTTTTAATCATTCCTTTAACATATTGCCTGATTTCATATACATATGTAAATTTCTATGTGTTCAACAATTTTTAGCTGTTGTTCATTGCTAACTTAAATATATTAAGATGTTTTTTTGCATTTGTGAGAGTTATGCAATTATGATAAGTTGTAGTATAAGTAATATTGTGGTTGCACTAATTTTTTTCTGATCAGCAGATAGTGTAGCATATTGTATATAACTTTAAAATTTATAAAAGAGAAACATGATTTATATATTTCAAGTTAAAAATCCTTCACTTGAAAATTTGAACACTCTCAAAATATATGAATCCAGTTTTTATTTACTTGATTTACAAAGCCTACAAATAAAAATGGTTTATCATGTTTATAAAACTTTTCAAAATATATGCCAAATACAGGTTGGGGATACTAGAATCAAGCCGGTACAAAAATTTAAATACCTGGGAAGCATTATAACAGAAGATGCAAAGTATGACACAGAGATCCGAAGGTGAATTGGCATGGTGAAGGAAGCATTCCAGAAGTTGATAAAAGTATTAAGAAACAGGACAGTTTTGCTAGAAACAAGGAAGAGAGCACTGGATTGCTATGTGCTGCCCATTCTTCAATATGGCAGTGAATGCTGGACAATATCATCAAAGATAAAGGAAAAACTTGAAGCAACTGAAACGTTCTACAGAAGGATGCTGCGAATATCATGGATCGAGCATGTGAGCAATCATGAGGTCTTAGAAATGATGGAAATGAAAAAATTATTACTGAGCATCAGGAAGAGACAGCTGAAGTTCCTGGGACATGCAATGAGGAAGGAGGGCTTAGAGGACCCAATAGTAACAGGCCAGATAGAGGGAAAAAAGAGACAGGGGAAAACAGCACATAACATATTTGAAGAACCTAATCATGTGGATGATGGAACAAGGGTTGTATGGTGTAACAGGAGAAGGAGTGCTAAGAGCCACCAGGGATAGGGAGAGGTGGAAAGCCATGATTGCCTACGTCCTGAAGGGACAGGGCACATAGAAGTAGAAGAATGCAAGTAGAATTAGAACAAGATAATAAAGCAGTAACATTGTCGTGGTATTTTCACATTTCTTGAAAAGAGAGATTTTCTTCTACTAGGTAGATATATATATATATATATATATATATATATATATATTAATGTGATAGGTTATCATATCAATATTATTGTGGTTGTATGAGGTTATTTGAAAGATAACATATTGTATACAAGTGACACATTGTTTAGCTGGAACTAAGAATTTCAGCCAGAAGGGAAAATCAGACAAGCCATGCCACTACAGATAGAAAAAAAAAAAGAGAAAAAGTGTTTGTCTTTTTCTTTTATTCTATATAGTATGTTCCCTGGCATTAGGAGATGTCAATTGGCAGACACAGTAGGACAATCCCAAAAATATGATATTGTTTGGATTGTCTTTGTTGGTACAAAAAGTTCCCAGACTTGGATCTTTAATAAATAACTGATTTTAGTCAATATATTGTTTAGTTACAATCCTCATAAATGACTCCATATTTTTTGCTGTTTTGCTTATGAGCATGTTTAACTCAAAGAATAAATAATGAAATAACCAAAATGTAAATGTTTTACACTAATTTAAACAAGATTTTAGAAATAAAGATCCCATCAAAACTGGGAACTGTTTTGCAGTTAGTGTACTTGAGAGACCTATATCCTTAAAAAATTGTTTTAATAGAAAAATTTTATAAATATCAATCTCCAGTAGCATTAGAGTTTCAGTAATTAAATGAATAATGTTTCTTTGTAAGGCAATGGCTCATTACCATTACTAGTTGCCTTAGGATGTTCACCATCTTAAAAGGACACTCAACTGGACTATAGATACGCATGACTCTCAAAAACTCATGTTAAACTAAAAGAATATTAACCCAAAGCCTGATACTTTATCAGGTAGGTCTCAGTAGCTGAGATATATCTTTAAAAGGTTTGATGAAGTGTATTGCTTGAATTTGTCACACGTCATAAAAATCACAGACCTATTCCAATATAACTTTCCAAAAGTTTACCTAGTTTGCAAAAATAGCTATATAACAGGAAGCCTATTATCAAACTGACTCAACAGAGGCTGTTAGCTGCATACATATTTCTTTGTCCAGTCAATGAACATTTCATTACTATTCTGTAAAGAAAGTATTAACCAGAAGTTTCAGAAATTTAAACAGGGCTCACACTTGACTTTCTCTCTTGTATTTGGGAAATGATAGAGTACATATTTCAAAGGAAATAATAGGAATAAATTTATTATAAGGGTAATATGCCATGGTAAAATTTCAGAAATTTTGGTTGATAATATTTCAGCAAAGTGCTTCTAAAATTTCAGAGAATTCTACCACTGAAAAAATTCATAATTTCACCTCATTTCCATTGACTATTTTACAAGAATGGAAGCAAAATTTCATTTGTCATTTTTTTCATGTAAACTGCCTTCAATCTGAAAACCACTTAGTACCAAACACACACATACACACACACACAAAGGGGTGGTGAAAAATTTTAGTCGAACCCACTTCCCCAAATCTGACCAAATGACTAAACAGTACATTCTGTTTTTAGGAAGGTTTTGGTTTAAACCAAGAGATCATAAGCACTTATCTGTATATGTTTTCATAGCTCATAAAATCATGCAATGTTACCATTTTCACTGTGTATACATACATACATACACAGACATTTTCACAGGCATAAGTTCAAACTCGGCAGGACACATTTTCTTAAAGACGTTTTAATGCATACGCCACTAAATATAATTCACACTGTTTAAAAAGAACAGAACATCTCAGACATATGTATCTACAAAAATGTGTGACATTAAAAGAAATTTATATATATATATATATATATATATATATATATATATATACACACACACACATGGTGCGATGGATAAATTGTCGTTGATATTATTCTAACCTACCATCCCTGCACACACCCTCAAAAACGAAAATAACACTGACTTCTTATTTTAAGAGATATATTTACCAAAATTTTACAAAAATATTATGAATACTAAAGTGTGAATTTATTTAATAAAATCTATCTCAGCTTCAACCATGGCCTTCACTTTTGAATTTCGTGTATCTTTTCTAAATAGTTTTCTTCTTTAAGTGGGTAAATGCTGCTATAGTCCTTGCCTTCAGTTCAGTTCATCTTTAGTATTTTTTTTTTTTTTTTTTTTTTTTAATCATTTCACCCCGAGCAAGGCAGAAACGCCACTGATGTGCAGGGGGTTACATAAATGTAGAAAGATTAATTAGAAAAGAGTGAGGAGTACAAGCTAGTTAGAAAGGAACAATAGAAAACTGAGAAAGCAGGTGCAATGACAGGTACATGGGCGGAGAGAAAGGGAAGGTTATACAGGGGAGGGGAGAGAGAGCTAGAGGCCAGTGGTTAGTAGGTGAGTATTAACTTTGCTTTTAAATTTCTGGAGGTCGTAGCCGTCAGGAAAGCAAGAATACGGGAGTGAGTTCCACAGGCGGGAAGTGCGAGAGAGGAAGCTGCAGGAGTAGAATTGTCGTCTGCGTTTGGCTAACCTGACTGTGAATGGGTGGGACCCAGTTGCCAGTCTGGTTGAACGGGTAAACACCTGTTGAGGAGGCATCAGTGACTTAAGCTCATCCGAGCAGAAGCCATGAAAGTATTTATAGAAGAGACAGAGGGAGGCCACATTTCGACGATGGGAAAGTGGCTGCAGACGAGTCGCCAGATCAGTACCTATCACATTACAGACTCTCCTTTGGAGCTTGTCAAGAACACTGAGGAGAACGGCAGGGGCACCTGACCATAAATGGCAGCAGTACTCCATGCACGGACGGATGGTTGACTTGTATATATGCAGGATGGATTCAGGTGGAAAAAACATCCTGGATCGACATAGTGACCCAATCTTCTTAGCAGTAGATTTTGCTATGGATTCAATATAGTGCTTCCATTTGAGGTCTGAGGACAGGGTAAGTCCGAGGAGGCGTAGTGTATTACTCTCCGGGAGAATCATCTGGTCCATGCTTATGGGAGGCAGAAGAGGTTGCCTGTAATGGTTGACAGACAACAGCTTGGTCTTAGAGGAATTAAAGTTGACAAGCCACTTCTTGCCCCAGTTCACCACAGAGTGTAGATCCCGCTCAAGGTCAGCAGCGAGATTATGTCTGTCCGCCACGACAGGTTTCTTACTGGAGCGGGAGTATATTGTAGTGTCATCTGCGTAGATGCCTACTTGGGACCTGATCTCATCTGGGAGGTCGTTGATGAAAATAAGGAAGAGCGTTGGGCCCAGGATAGAGCCTTGTGGGACACCAGCATTCGTGCTGTAGGACGAAGAGGCACGCCCATTCAGAACGACCTTCATTTTGCGGTTATTTAAGAAAGATTGGATTAGGTCAAGCAGGCGACCGGTAATACCATAACCGCGTAGTTTGCATAGGAGGCCAGGGTGCCAAACCCTGTCGAAAGCCTTGGAGATATCCAGAGCAACCGCGCGAGCCTCGTCAGACTCATCAAGGGCCTGTAGCATGTACTCCGTTACAGTAGTTAGCAGGTCGGCTGTGGACCTGTCAAATCGGAATCCATATTGCCTGTCGGAGAACAGCTTGTGGGCGGTGAGATGATGAACTATTTCAGCATTTATTATAGCCTCGAACACTTTCCCGAATATTGGTAGGAGACTGATAGGGCGATAGTTGGATGGGTCCGAGGGTTCACCACAATTCTTAAAGACAGGAACGACTGAGGAGAATTTCCAGCATGCAGGAAAGCAGGAAGCAGAAAGGCAGTAGTTAAACAGTTTAGAGAGGACAGGGGAAAGTTCTGGGGCACACCTCTTAAGGACTATCACCGGGATTCCATCGTCTCCACACGCCTTATGGGGGTCGAGTTTTGAAATTACTCTGGATACTATTGTCGGGGTAATATACACGTCATGCAGTTTGGCCTCAGTTCTAATAGGGAAGTCAGGTGGGTGCACTCCGGACGAGTCGAGTGTGGAGTTGGATGAGAATCTGCGGGCAAAGCACTCAGCTTTCTCAGCAGATGACGTGAGAACGTCAAATCCATGGATTAAAGGAGGTATTGAGGATTTCCTATTGTTGAGCACTCGTTTACAAATCCTCCAATAGTCCTTGGAGCCGAACTTGCGGTCAGCTAAGTGCTGTCGCATTCTCTCCGCAAACAACTGTTTGGCGTCATTTAGAGTTCTCTTGCACTCACTGCGAGCGGATGTGAACAGGCGCCTATTGTGATCAGTTGGCTGTCTCTGGAATAGATGGAAGTAATGGTTCCTGTGGGCAATGGCGGCTGAGCAGGCTGGAGAGAACCACGGAGGGGAATGAGGTTTTAAGCAATACTTCCTGGTGGGTATGAAGGCATCAATGCCAGCTTTCACCCATGACGAGACCTCAGAGGCACAGTCATCAACTGATAGGTCAAACACTTTTCCCCAAGGGACGTCGCAGAGGAAATCGCGAAAGGCTTCCCAGTCAGCTTTTTGGTAGAGGTAGGAGGTTCTATGAGTAGGGGGATCCTGGGGGGAGTGAGATTGGAAAGAAATACTGAGGGAGACTACAGCGTGGTCGGAGTTGCCGAGAGGGCAAAGCTGCGAGACTTGACAGGCGTCGGGCGCAGAGGTGAAACATATATCTAGCAGTGAGGAATGACCCGAGGGTGTGCTTGGGAAGCGAGTGGGGAAGTCCACCACTTGCGTAAGGGATTGGGAAATAGCAAAGTTCATGGCGTGAGTGCCCGCCGAATCAGTAACAGCGTTTTCAAGCCACTCAGAGTGATGGGCATTGAGGTCTCCAAATACAAATATGTGGGCAAATGGGTGATAGGTAATAGCCTTATCTATGTCGTCGGCAATGCTATCTAGTAGGGAGCAGTCAGGAGAGGAGGGAGAACGGTAAAGGAAGAATAGGTAGCTAACCGAACTGAGGAGAGACAAGCGGAGACATATGTATTGGTGGTCAGTAGATTCGAGTGAAGTCACCCTAGTTATGGGGAGGTGTTCGCTGACATAAACACCCAGCCCATGCATGTGGACAGTAGAATCCTTCCTTAAAAGGGGAAGATAACCAGGGATGAAGAGGTCAGAGGAGGGAATAGTTGAGTTGAGGTTAGTTTCGCAGAGCGCGAGGATGTCAGGGGACTTTTCATGCAGGAACGCTTCTACACTAGCAAAGTTAGTACGAATGCCTCGGATATTAGTGAAGGAGAGGTTAATGGGCTTAGGTGGTTTGGATTTAGCTGGTTTAGGGTCATTTCTGTTTTGTCTTGTCATGTTTTTGGTTTATAGAAAGGGACCTAGGGTAGAGGATACAGGCGGTCATTACCCACGATCTGAGCTGGGAGGGAGACTGGCTAGGGCTGCAACAAGGTGTGGCCTCGGGGTTGCCCACCGAAAGCGCTTGCAGGGACACCTATCCATGCGCGACATGGCACTACAAGAACCCCGATATTATACAACTGTTGATCAGAGCAGCCGCTCTTGACGCTACGCAAGAGTTAGGGCTCCTAACTACCAGTCGGAAGCAGCAACCAGGAAACTGCCAACCCGGTACCCTCACAGTGATGAGCCATTGCCACCAACCGGCCAGATCGCAGGAAACTCACGGAAGCACCAGTACCAAGGTCTGAAGAGAGAGAAGTGAAAACCGGAAACCACATCCTAAACAGGAAACAAGGAACGAGCCTCTACTCCAGTTCAATAGACGTGGGAGGAGTATAGACCGGGCGATAGTGTGACCTATCTACTCCTATTAAAAAAAAAACAAAAAAACAAAAAAAAAAAACAAAAAAAAAAACAAACGAACACGAACAATCCTTTGAAAAAAAAAAAAAAAACACAAACTTACAAAAGTGGAGTTTAACTAAGTTTTAACTTAGTTAAAGTCCAAATGAACTCAAAAGGGGGGGGAGAACAAAAACATAGATATATATATATAAAAACAAAAAAAAAAAAAAAAAAAACAAACGGAAAATACCTCACAGTTTAACACAGGAAATTTGAATTAAAGATTCATTCTTCAATTCTTGCTTTTCCCAAATATCAAAGCGAGTCGGCCTGCTAGGTAAATTCCCATTCAAGGGCTCTTAAAATGTGGCATGGAGCTGTAATGGCTGCTGATAGCAGCCAAAAGTAGCCCGCATAACAGAATAAATATAAATTTCAAACTTTTTCCCTCCTAAATGAAGCATGAACTCCAAAAAGGGGGGGGAGAACAAAAACATAGATATATATAAAAACAAAAAAAAAAAAAAAAAAAAACAAACGGAAAATACCTCACAGTTTAACACAGGAAATTTGAATTAAGATTCATTCTTCAATTCTTGCTTTTCCCAAATATCAAAGCGAGTCGGCCTGCTAGGTAAATTCCCATTCAAAGAACAACACGTGGCATGGAGCTGTAATGGCTGCTGATAACTTGGCCAAAGTAACTTCGCATAACAGAATAAATATAAATTTCAAACTTTTTTTTTTCCCTCTAAATGAAGCATGAACTCCAAAAAGGGGGAAGGGGAACAAAAACATAGATATATATATAAAAACAAAAAAAAAAAAAAAAAAACAAACGGAAAATACCTCACAGTTTAACACAGGAAATTTGAATTAAGATTCATTCTTCAATTCTTGCTTTTCCCAAATATCAAAGCGAGTCGGCCTGCTAGGTAAATTCCCATTCAAAGAACAACACGTGGCATGGAGCTGTAATGGCTGCTGATAACTTGGCAAAGTAGCTTCGCATAACAGAATAAATATAAATTTCAAACTTTTTTTTTCCCTCCTAAATGAAGCATGAACTCCAAAAAGGGAGGAGAACAAAAACATAGATATATATATAAAAACAAAAAAAAAAAAAAAAAACAAACGGAAAAATACCTCACAGTTTAACACAGGAAATTTGAATTAAGATTCATTCTTCAATTCTTGCTTTTCCCAAATATCAAAGCGAGTCGGCCTGCTAGGTAAATTCCCATTCAAAGAACAACACGTGGCATGGAGCTGTAATGGCTGCTGATAACTTGGCCAAAGTAGCTTAGCATAACAGAATAAATATAAATTTCAAACTTTTTCCCTCCTAAATGAAGCATGAACTCAAAAAGGGGGGGGAGAGGTAAAAACATAGATATATATATAAAAACAAAAAAAAAAAAAAAAAAAACAAACGGAAAATACCTCACAGTTTAACACGGGAAATTTGAATTAAGATTCATTCTTCAATTCTTGCTTTTCCCAAATATCAAAGCGAGTCGGCCTGCTGAGTAAATTCCCATTCAAAGAACAACACGTGGCATGGAGCTGTAATGGCTGCTGATAACTTGGCCAAAGTAGCTTCGCATAACAGAATAAATATAAATTTCAAACTTTTTTTTTCCCTCCTAAATGAAGCATGAACTCCAAAAAGGGGGGGGAGAACAAAAACATAGATATATATATAAAAACAAAAAAAAAAAAAAAAAAAAAAAAAAACAAACGGAAAATACCTCACAGTTTAACACAGGAAATTTGAATTAAAGTTCATTCTTCAATTCTTGCTTTTCCCAAATATCAAAGCGAGTCGGCCTGCTAGGTAAATTCCCATTCAAAGAAGGAGTTTTGTTTATCTTTGGCTCAACTATGCCACACATACACAGTAATCAAAGGGGTTGCAGTCTGAGGAGTTAGGTAGTTAGATGTAAGGGTTAATGTTGTTGCAGAAATTGACTGATAGCCATGACTGGCTTCTCCTGCTTGTGTAACAAGGTGCAGAATCCTGTTGCTAGATACAGGGTCTTCCAACAGCCACCCTATTGACCCGGATCAACACCATTTCCTCATCAAGGCAGTTGATGGAAGTCTCTGTGTTGCGTTGGGAGTTGAGTTTTTTCTCAAAATGATCAGTGTGAGTTTTTCAAGCTGCCCTACCTTCTTAATCACCCTTAGACTCATCCAACTCTTTTTTAATTCTTTGTACTTTCCTCAGATTGACACCCAAACACTCTTAAATTTTCATATTTGAGCTACCGGCACAAATGACAGGCAGTATAGCATGACATTTCCAAATTTCTGGAAGAGTGAATTGCATTATGGTTCACATTTTTGCATTAAAAGATATAAAAAAAATATCTCATTTCAAGGTGTTTCTTTTTTTTGGTTTATTTTAATGCCTGTTGTCCCAAACATTTGACCTGTAGTGTATATATATACATATATATATATATATATATATATATATATATATATATACACACAAAAGTATGCTGCCAATTTCTTAACCCAAAACACTACCCAAAATCTGATGAAAAGACTAAATTTCTGATTCTGTTTTTAAGAGGCTTTTTAGTTAGGCCAAGAATTTTTCAGCACTCCTTTGTATGTATTTTTATAGTTCATAAAATCATGCAATGTTATCATTTTCACATTGTATTTTTTTTTCACTGAAATACAAGTCTGATCCATAAAACTACATTATAAAGAGATGCAAAAATATGAGAAATTAACAAATTAGGTTTTTTTATAGGAAATGTTTTTCACGTTGCTTCCTTTTTCGTGACTTCATTCCAACTGTTTTCTTTACCTCATGTATATGCATTTCTAATACTGAAATATGGATTTTCTGAGTAAAAGTTTTTTGAATGAGGCATTTCTTAGAATGTGGCAACAATGTAAACATTAATGAGTGTATGTATGGCAGTGAAAAACTTCCCCCCCACCAGAACAATGATTGTTAAAAATCACTTGAATGCTTCATAGCCATCCATATAATAATAAAAAAAAAACACCAGCTGAAAAATATGTCAGATTTTCTACAAAATCAGATCGCATTTTCAATCAGTTGCTTCTATTGAGTTGATAGCCTGTAATGTTATGACCATGCAACAGTCTCAAAATCAAGATATACAAAAAAATTTCATTTCATCCATTTTCCGATTTTTACTTTGGATTCAGCATTTCCAAAGAATCAATAACAGAGATCAGTGATTATAAATGAATCCAAACATAGCATTTTTCCCAGCACTTTTAAAATGTTGAGCTAAGTCTGTTGGCATTTTTAAATGTTAGATATGATATGGATTCATTTTTATAATTTTTACTACCAACCCTTTCCTCTGAAAGCAAAAAAAATGACATTCATTACTCTGTAAAATAAAAGCGTATTCTTCTACATGCCTTGTCCTGTTGGCATGGCTTCAAAATATGCCAACTGCACCTCTACAGAGGGTAAAAGACCTTAAAGAAGTCAATTGTTTAGCATGGGTGATAACTCTGTGATGCCTGCAGATAGTATCCTGGTGGTTGAGGTCATAGAAGTTTGGCTTTATATATACATATATATATACTTCTAAACTCCAACACTATTTTAGCCTATACTTGAGTTTGACAGGTAGTTGCAATGGCCCAGTTCAATCAACTGGCTGGTCATGTCAAGCCCTAAGTCAGACTAACAAAATTCACTCACATTTACAATATCAAACATTAAACTGACTTAATAATTGGTGACAGTAAGGTTAAGTAGACTAGGAAAAAGTTATCTGGCATGGTAGTTTCAACATCTGAGGAAAACTCATAATTGGATGAAAAATCCTGTGGTGCTTGGAACTCTTCTAATGTTTTAGTATATCAGTCATGTAGCCTTGGAGGAATAAAGTGAATGGGATTTCTTTCTTCATCCTCTTTCACATAGGGCTCAGTTGTGGGTGGGAAGCATTGCTGATTAATAATAAATAAAATCCAAGAGTATACACAGATATAGGCACGGAAAATCAATTAAAGGAAAAATTTTTTTAAATTCATGGTAATACAAATAACCAAAGACAAACTAATAATGAAGTTGTCACATTTTGTAATAGAAAAAAGTCTGAGAATCTTGAATAACACCAAAACAATTAAAAAAACTAGAAATAGTACATTACCGACAGAAGTCAAAAGAAAACATGACATTAAAACTGTACTAAGGATGACCAAATTTCATGATATAAAGGTAAGGGTCTACCTACAACAATTTTAAAATTTCTCCAGAGACATAGTAAGAAGCACTGAACTTTAACTTTGTACACTGGATGAAATTAGGAACAATAATTCTATCAAAAAACAAAACATTACCAACATAAAAATAATATCCATTGAAAAAAATGGTAGAAATATAGTTACCAAAATTTACATCATTACTTTTTGATTTTGTGGATATATAGTTTTTAAAGTAGAAATATATAGTCCAAACCAATTAAGGTGCTTCAACAAGCCAAAGGAAGTTGGTTTGGGGAAAATGTGGGAAAAATTATTCTAATCATACAAAATTCACATGCCCAAATAAAACCAAATGCCCTAACTGTAAAAAAAATCAACTAAAGAAAATTCTAGGGACTGCAAAACCTGAAAAAAGAATGATATATTAAGAATAAAATACATCAGAAAGCTCCCTACTCAGAAGCAATCAAAACATCAAAACAAACTCCAATACACCATCATATGCAAAAATTACCCAAGAAACATCAAGTTGTATCTATACAAATCTAATATCAAACAAATTACATGAAACACAAGAAGTAAAATTTTTAATTTAAGAATTAAAAACATACTGAAAATATTAAAACCAATTGTAAACTTGGAAACAACCCATAAAACTGAACCAAAACTGTCCACAAATAATTTAAATCCAAAATAAAATTTACTGATGACAACCATTCAATGACAAAGTACTCAAAATTTCTCAAATGAACAATTTTACAAACAGAAAACTGACAGAAGAAAAAACCCAAAACAAAATCCAAATCCCAAAAGCTGAAGAAACAGAATTAGAAGCAAATAAACAAGATGACAGCTGCATAAAAATGAAATAAAATAAAATAACCAAAATAATGAAGAACATACAAATACTTGACAAGGAACAAGTTCACAAACAAGAAAAACAAACTATATACAAAGTATAGAATATATGGTAATAGGTAAACAAAAACATCGTCATCCTTAAGATCCACTCACTAATATAACATAATTACCACTTAAATAAACAAGAGAAAACAAGTGTCATACAATAGAACCTTAGAAATAAAGCTATGAGAAATTAAACAACTCTTTATAGATTACACACCAAATATAATATGCTTACAGGAGACTTTTATCAAAGAAACTGATATCTCCTTTCAAGGATATGAAACTTCTCACAAAATGTATTAACAATGGAGAATAGGCTAATTGGTGGGTATTTCAATATTGGTCAAAAACAATATCTTAAGAAAAACTACAATTAATCCCAAATATCCAGATAATGGCAATAAAAAGCTTAAATTCATCAAACAATAAACTTAGGTCCAATTTTTATTCCTCCAAAACAAAGATTGAATAAAACTGAAATAGAAAGGCTAATTGGCCAACTTCCCACTTCATTTCTACTAATAGAAGATTTTAATGTCCACAGTAAAATGTGGGGCTGTAAAAACCCCAATCTAACTGATTATATAATCTCTACTGGAATCATCTGATCTATTTATCTTTATTACCCAAATGCACAAATACCTAGACCCAACTACTGGATCAGCATCAATTATCAAATTAACCACATTCTCACCATCAAATTTTATGGATATCAATGGAAAGTTCATGATGAGAAATGTGTTTGTGACCATTTACCTATTTTCCTAAATATAAGTAAGCCTATATCAGAAGAAAGGAATCTAAAATGGCAACTACACAAAGCTAATTGGCTAAAATTCAATGAACTCTGCTCATTTCAAATCAACATGGAAATTTTCAATGAACCAAGCCTCTCCTTATCAAACATACTAACAAAAATAGCAAAAAAATCAATACCCAAATCATCCTTTAAACTGCATACCAAAACAAAACTCTGGTTTACCGCAGTATGCAGAGAAGTAGTTAAAACCAGGAAAAAATGTAAATTCTTACATAACCCAACCACCATCAACCTACAAATCTACAAACAAGCTTGAGCAAAAGCATGCTGTATAATGAAAACATTAAAAAATGAATCTTGGCAAAACTACATCTCCAGACCAAACAACAAAATCCTAATAAATAAATCATGGAAAATAATAAGGAAAATTAATAAAAAAAACATCACAAATTGCAACAGTTCACTTAACCACAACAAATGGAGATAAATACACTGGAAAAAAAATGATTTAGCTAATCTAATAGAAATACTAATAGAAATAGAATTTCAAAGAAATTTAGCAACAAATTACTACACTCTGAAATTTCAGAAATATAAAAACATTATGGAACAAGTAAAATTTACATTCACTCCAAACATTAAAGAATACCATATTCTCTTTACTTAGACAGAACTAAAAGACTTCATAAACAAAAGTAAAAACTTGCAACCAATCCAAATGAAATTGTTTAGTAATTTTTAAAACAGATGCCAGAAAAGTCTCTTTCAATACTTCTCCAGATCTTCAATGATAGATGATTTTCAAACAAATTTCCCAAATTGTGGCTTGAGTCTGTCATCATTTCAATTACTAAACCTGGCAAAGACCATTCCAACCCATAAACTACTGACTAATTGCACTCACAAGTTTCCTTTGCAGGATATTGAAGAGTATGGTAAATGTTCCACTAATATGATAGCTAGAGAGAAATAACCTCTTTTCTAGTTACCAAAGTGAATTCTGGAAAAACCTAGGAACCAATGATCAACTTGTACAGCTAGAATCACTTATTCATGATGGCTTTGTTCTATCTCATCAATATTCTTCAATCTTGAAAAAGTTTATGCAACCACATGGAAGTATGGTATCCTCAAAGACATTCACAAGTTGGGAACAAAAGGAATAACAATGGCTATATTCATGAAAAACTTCCTATCAAACGGAACATTCAAAGTATGACATGGATACACAACATCAGACACACACAAGCAGAAAGTAGGAGTACCTCAAGGTAGTATTTTATCAGTTACATTATTTATTTTCAAAATAAATGGCATTATTAAAGCCATTAATACAAGAATTGAAAATTCTCCAGTGTAGATAATATCTCAATATCATATTCATGACCAAGCATTACTTCCCTTGAAAGATATGTTTAAACTAAATAGAAAAATGAAAATGGATTCCGTTTCTCCCAAACAAAAACTGTTAGTATGAACTTCTACAAAAAATCAACATGCCTACCACCTCAATCAAGCATCAAAATTAAATGGACACTTAACTGCTGCCACATCTGGTCGGGTGTCTCTGCTACTCTTATTGGGCTTCTTGACAAAATGCAACGGAGAATCTTTAACATGATCGATACTGACTTGGCAGACCAGCTGCAACCACTCTCTCACCGGCGTGATGTGGCTTCCCTCTGCCTCTTCTACAAATACTTTCACGGCTACTGCTCTGATGAACTTAGATCATTGGTGCCACCTAGGTACGAATTTACATGAGATACTAGATTAGCAACTAGGCCCCACCCTTTTACAGTAAAACAGATAAGATGTAACTGTAATTCTACTCCAACAGCTTCTTTTCTCATGCTTCCTGCCTATGGAATTCCCTTCCACATGTCTGCATTCCCAACAGCTACAATCTCCAGGAGTTTAAATGTAAGGTCGATAGACACCACCTATCACACTAACTTGCATCTCTTCTCTCAACACTCGCACCATCTACCCAATCCTCATTCTTGGTATCCTTTCCCGCCTATCACCCTCCTTCTGACATTTCCTATATCTAACCATCCTTTCTCACCACTTTCCTCTCTATGTAACCCCCTGCACAATAGTGGCAGTGAAATTCTTTGCTCGGGGTGAAACGATTATAAAAAAAAAATTCCTATAGTTCAATAAACAAAATAACTAAGAATCATAGTAGATAGCAAACTTAACTTGAAGGTGCATATTGATTACCTTAAACAAAAATTCCAAAATGTTTTGAAGCTTCTAAAAGTAACATCAAAACTAAATTGGTGTACTGACTAAAAAATAATTCTCAGATTATATAGGTCATACTTCAGCTGAAAATTAGACTATCAAACTAATATGAAGGGATAATTTTTTCTCAGAGATATAAGTGGTTTAATGGCTTCTATATGGAGACTTTGCATGCATGAAGTCTGGAAAGCTTTCAGACTTCAATCTCAGTCTTTTATTTTGTATAGTTCATAGTTTGTAAGATAGGATTTATGTGTTAGACTGTAAATAATGCATCCATAGTCCAACAGGCACCAACGGAAATCACAAAGTCAACACACTGGCAAAAGAGGCAATGGAAATGAATATAACCAACATCAAACACCCATATACACATGCTCAGATCAGAAGCTGCACCTCAGTGTACCTATTGCAACCAATTTCTCACCATCGAGCATATTTTGATAGAATGCAAGAAGTACAAAAAATCTTAATGTGTTCTTCAAAAATATACCTTGTGCCCAAATAATTCTCTACAATTTCTTTTCCTTTTGTAGCTTTTGTATGAATTAAATCCTATACAAATTTTTTCAATCAACAAAATTCCATTAGAAGGTTAGTTTGATAAATGATAACCAGAAGGACGAACCCTGCCAAAATACTTGGCAGATGTAAATGTAGATATACCACATGTAATTTTTGAATCATTTAAAAATAACAACAAGAACGCCTTTCACTACTCCTGTAACTTTAAGAAAAATAATTTTTGTAAGCTAGCATGTAATTATTTTCTAACCAATAAAATCATTGCATGTCATAAAGATCATACCCTGTGAGAAATTAGGTTTTGGGTCCCTTTTATGGATTTAAAAAACAGAAGCATACTGCTTCCTAGGGTTCAGTGTAATTTTAAAGGTCTGCTTGATCCACATGTGCATACACACATGCACATAATTAAAGAGAATAGGCAGCAGCAGCTGACTAAGACTAGTCTCCACATTCAAAGAAACATTAGGCTGATCATCATAAAGTAAGTCTGTCCATGAATCTAACACCGCACTTCAAATACTTAATTACTTGATAAGACAAACTTCTCTACAAGGAAAATTAAACATTTTGTTGTTATTGTATATTTCTGAGAAGAATATATAAATGTTATTTCAACTTATGTTGTGCTTTTGTTTTTTCCTCAAGGAATAATCTTTTAAAATAGGTTTTATTTAAAAGATGTTGTTAACTTTGTGCAATACCAGCACTCAGGTAACAACAAAAACCTGGATTAATAAACTCTGAGACTTTTAATAAAAGTCTTCTTTTTGTTATTTTTCATAGTTCTTGATCTGACTCCATTTACTCAAGTTGGCTTCATAGTATATGCAATGTTTTCGTCTTTCCCTCAATCTATCCTGTCAGTATCAAAGTTTCCAAGACCCCTTTCCTCATTGTGTGCCCTAAAAATTTCAACTGTCTCTTCCTGATGTTTAGTATAAGAGTCCATCTTGTTGACATTTTCTCTAAAACCGTTATTAGTCAAATGTTTGATCTGTGACATTTTCAGCATCCTTCTACAGAACCCCATTGCTGTCGCCTCAAGTCTCTTTGTCATCGAGGATGAGATTGTCCAACATTTGCTGCATGCATAACGGCTGATATTACATATATATAAAACTCAGTACTCTTTTTTCGTTTATTATAAAGTTTCTACTTCTTACCAGATTTTCTTAATCTGGGGAGGGATTTTCTATCATTCACTGCCATATAGGAGGACTGATATCATATAACAACTCAGTATTCTTTTTTTGTTTCTAATAAAATTACTTTTGCTTCTACTCATTTCTTCTATGAGGAGATTTTCTAACATTCATTGTCATATAGAAGGACTGGTATTATCTAACAATTCAGTATTTTTTTCTTCGTTTCTAATCAAATTTTCCTATTTACACATATCAAAATTAGATATTTTGGTCATATAATGAAATCAGATTAAAATCAGATAAAGCCTTCAAAGTATCAAAATTTTATTTTTCATCAGTGTATTAAAAGTAAATCATTATATATATTCCTCCTTTCAGTAAAAAGAAAGTAGTCTGAATATGTTTTGAAACTTAACTCCTTAACATTTTTCTTCATCCAATTCAAATGCCCAAACTGTTAGAGCAACTGCTACTTTATTGTTGTTTTTTGATTGAAGAAAAATCAAGATACTGATGCATGTTGATTTGGAGAAATATCATTATAAAATCTGAATCAGTTTACCTCTTAAATATTTCAGCAAAACAAAGTTCCAGTATTGTGAGACAAATTGAGAATTACATGACATTTGAATGTAAAGTGCGAGTAAATTTTTAATCCGTTCAAAAATATCAGCAGTATTTTGCGTGAGTATGTCTACTGTTTCCCAGTAAACTGTCAAAGATAAGAATCTTACTAGGTTTGCTGAACTTGTGTTTCGGAGCACTTGCAAGTGCATCATCCATCTTCAGAAATGCTATTTCTTTTTGTTGATAACCCTACCCTGTAAATGATTTCCTTTGTGTTGAACAGTGTCAGCAGAATTTGCCACAACATCTGAACTACTCTCTTTAAAGAATTGACTTAAAGACCCTTCCCAACATCATAGATTTTCTATATATTCCTTGAAACTATTATGGGTGTTGCTTGTTTCTTTTATGTTTACTTTCTTTGATAACTTTCTCATTCATTTTACTTATAATAAGTTGATGTAGAAGCTCCTAGTGGCATCTTTTCCATCGTGGAAATCTTATAAATACCATTAACATTTACACAGATCTTGCAAAGTTATTTTTTTTATCATTTCACCTCAAGTAAGGCAATGAAACCACTAAGATGCAAGTGGTAAATGAAAGTGAAGGAAGCTAAGAAAACATTGCTGAGAATAACGGACAATAAAAAGAACATGTTTCAAGATGATAATGTTGATTGATTTTTTTTTACAAATTTTGAAGGTTATAATTAACAAAAAAGAAAGAAGCAGGAAAAGAAGTATAATTGCTAATTGCTATTATAATTCTTTCTCTAGTACTGCTCACTTGTGGATCACAAGTGAGCAGTACTGGAGAAAGAATCATTGTAATAGCAATTATACTTCCTCTAAACAGTAAAAATTGCTAATCTAGATAGGCTCTACATGCTTCATGAACAAATCAAGTTTTTACAAGTGATATGAGGAGAAATCTTTTGACTTCAGGTGTATCAATGTTGATTTTTGTCATCTAAAATTACCTTTAGTCACACAAGTCATGATGTTAATCAAGTAAATTATAAAAATCATTGAATCAATGGATAAGAAAAGAAGTAAGAGGAAGGATATATATATATATATATATATATATATTGTTGTGATAATGTTTAATGCCAAGATTATTGTTTTTTCAGTAGTTTTACTAATAAAAGGTGTTTTGGTAAGCAGAATTTTTTATCATAAAGTGCTTGATATTGGGCTGGAGATAGAGTATTAATAGCTTTAATGTATATAATTTGTCACTTTAACTGGACAGATTTCTACTGACTTCAAAGTTTGTGAGGACACCGTTATGATGTCTTCACTCATTGAGTGCAATTCCTCAGCCCAAATAAGTCAAGACATCATAACGATGTCTCCACAAAACTTCAAAGTCCTCATCAACCTGCTTTGATAAAGTGAGAAATTGTTTGCATTACACACACACACACACACACACACACATATATATATATATAAGGAAAACTTAGTTGATGTGCCTTGTGCCTGTTGACTGTGGTCCTGGGTATGACTGTAAACTGCATCCGGCAGCAAGGCCTCTGATTAGGAGGTTGTGAGGAGCATGGAACCACCTCTTAATTGCTGTTGTGTCTAGGTCCACCCTGACCTGAACTGGTAACACCTGCTAGGGTCCCAGCTATGGGTAAATAGTTAACCCCCAAACCGGGGTCAAAATGCTATGAAGATATTTAGTAATAAAACTTATGTGAATGAAAAATATATTACCAACAAAACAAAGACTGACCCTTACATGACCAAAATGGTTGATGGGTCATTAAACTTAAACCAAACCAAACCTGTTGACAGAAAAAATTAAGCACTGAAATTAAACATCTTCCACAAATAAAATGACCATTGTAGAAACACTGCCTTCAATGAAAATTATTTAGTTTACTGGTTAATTATTTTTCATTATTTAGAATATTTTGAAATATATGTTTCCAGTGGGTTGCTCGTGCTTGCCAGCTCAATTCAAAGCTTATACAAGTATTGTCATATTTCATCAACCCTAGATGAGGAAACCCTGCTTATGTTTAGTAGTATCTCATCAGACAGCTAGAGTATGGATTACTAAATACAATAAAATCTGATATGAACCAGAATAGCAGAAATGTATTCTAACATATGGCAGGCAACATTATGGCTTTATTAATAACAAAAACACAAATTAGCCATAAGGATTGTTTTTCACTGAAGCTTAAATTATGTTAAACAAACAAATTATAGAAATCATTGAAATCAATGGCTAAGGGAAATAAGAGAAAGGATGAATCCATGCATTGAACAATATTATCATACCTGGTTGGGTGCCCATCTATTCATCTCAGAGTTCTCGACATGCTCCAAAGGAGAATCTGTAATGTCATCAGTCCAGACCTGGCAACTCAACTCCAGCCATGGGATGTAGCTTCCCTCTGTTTCTTTTTCATGGCTTCTGCTCCAATGAGCTTATCTCACTGGTGTCCCCTCCACAAGAACTTACTTGAGCAACCAAAATGGCAACAACGTCCCTCCCTTTTACAGTTAAATCAACTAAAGACAGCTGCCACTTCTACATCAGCTTCTTTTATTGTACTTCTCGTCTGCGGAACTCCCTTCCGTATTCTTGCTTCCTTGATGGCTACAGTCCCCAAAAATTTAAATGCAATGTCAAGTGACATCTCTTATCCACTTGACTCTAGTCCTTCTCTCATCCTTTCCCCATCACCCTGTGTATTTTGTTCTTTTCCTTTGTCACTCTACCCTTGTAACTGTCTTAACACTAGTATTCACATTTTTCTCTTGCCCTTTCTCTGACACCCCCTGGAACTGGTTCGTCTTTCTCTTCACTCTCCTACTGCTTTAACTTTCAATCTTCTCTTATGTAGCACCCTGTCCACCAGTGGTGGTACTGCCCTGCTTGGGGTGAAATACAGATTAATATATATATATATATATATATATAAAGAAAACTTAGCCAATGTGCTTCATCCTTGAAGGATAAAACACGTCAGCTAAGTTAACTTTTCTTGTCTTTGTTAATAATGTCATTTGACAAATATATTTTGAGATTTTACATACATATATGAACTTTTAGACATTAAACAGAAATATATAGACAAACACAGGTTTACATTAATTGTTAAATATCATGCATGATATCGTTTAGATATAGCCACATAAAGTTATATTTTTCTGGATATCATGAACATACATACCAAGCACACACATTACTAAAAGTTACATAGTAATAAACTGATTGTCAAACACTGAGAGTAGTTATCATCTCTGACATTGCACCTATGGCCTGGTGAGTGAATATACGACTGCTGTCAAATCAGTTGGGTTTCAGTCCCGACTTGAGGCAAAATGGTTAATCTCGTTGCACTGAAGAATTGTGATAGAGCAAAACAGGCTTGTCTGTAGATGGTTTATATATATATATATATATATATATATATATATTTATTATATGGAACTGAAAGAACAGGTAGATTAAAACCTACTGTTTGTGCATTTACTTTTATGAAGAGTCATCAGTACAAATTAGTTTAATATTGTAATTTTGTTATTACAACAGTTTATAAAAGCATTATATCACTACACAATAATTTTCATATTTCAGAACAATACTGTAATTTTGGTTTACATGCTGATTTAAGATCTTATTATTTTTATTTTTAATAATTTTTTCCAGATTACTTAGAGAGTTATTATTAAGGAAATGTTTTTCAGTTAAATTGAGGAATTTCAGCACTAACTTGGTGCTAACTGTTTGGTTAAAAGTGGGTATATATTGATGAAGTGGCTGCAGAAATTGTGTGATAACCATGACTGAGTTCTCCTGCTCGTATGGCATGGTGCAGAGTCCAGTTGCCAGACATATAGTTTTCCAGCAGTCACCATTTTGACACAGGGTAGCACTACTCCATCAAGTCTGAGAAACTGTGGGAAGATGAATGGAGGTATAATGTCATCATTACTAATGATTACTCCAAACACCACAATGTTCACTGGATACATCATCTAACTCTTCCCGAATCCTCTTCATCATCCTCAAATTGACACAAATTGTAGCACTCTTAAATATAGATTGGAGCTTCTGGCACAAATGCCAAGCAGTGTAGCATGCTGTTTCAAAATTTCTGGTGCTCTTTTTTCACTGATAGTGCCCAATTGACCCTACTATACTGTGCAGTCAACGAAATCAAAAACAGTGTGCATGCAAAAAATTAAAAGTGTAAAATAGCAACAATTTACCCATTACACCCTGTGTATGTTCACAAATATATTAAATATCAATGTGAAATGAGTTTTTTTGGCAAGATGGACTCGTATATAAAAACAATCTGATTGTTTCTTTGTTTAAATCCTAAAGAAGATTTCTAAAGCTTGTAAAATATTGGAGAATTTCATTATTGGAAGAAAACTTCTCCAGATGGTTCCACTTATTTTACAGTCTTTTGAATAACAATATTTAAATTGCCCAAGAGCAGAAAACAATAAAAACACCAATAATCAAGGTGAATAAAATAATCTGATCAAATCAAAGAAATGATCAAACAAATTTAAAAACAAAATAAAGTTGATGTTATTATTTAGAAATTGAAAGAAAGTATAAAAATTTAATTGAAGTGAACAGAAAAAAATAGTTATTTAAAATATATGGTGCCATTTTTTTATCAGAATATTCATTGTAAAGATTTTTGGCAGACCGCCTGCAGTCTCTCTCTCACCGGCGCGACGTGGCTTCCCTGTGTCTCTTCTATAAATACTTTCATGGCTTCTGCTCCAATGAATTTGGATCACTGCTGCCCCCTAGATATGAATTTGCACGAGAAACTAGATTAGCAACTAGATCCCACTCTTTGACAGTGAAACCGATAAAATGCAACCACAACTTCTATTCCAACAGTTTCGTTTCTCGCACTTCTAGATTCTGGAATTCCCTTCCACATAATTGCTTCCCCAATAGCTACAATCTCCAGGAGTTTAAAAATAAGGTCAATAGACACCTCCTAACACACTAACTTGCTCCCATTCTTTCAAACACTCTTCCCATCTGCCCATCCCTCATCCTAGGTATCCTTACCCATCTATCACCTTCCTTTTGATATTTCCTACACCTAACCACTCCTTCTCTTTACCTTCCCCTATGTAGCCCCATGAGCAATAGTGGCAATGGAATGCCTTGCTTGGGGTGAATTGATAAAAAAAAAACAAACTATTAGCACATATAAATCAAAGAGAAAATAGTCACACAATCAGGATGTTGGGAAATGGCTAATACTACCATTACCACATTCATGAATATAAAGATGATATCATACTAAAGAGAGAGAAAATATTAGAATATATGAAATTTTTTTTGAAAGAATAATTATTGTAAAGTTTTACCATGATCCATTTTCTAAACAAGAGAGAATATAAAGATAATATTGATGAACAAATGTTAAATTCCTTGATTTGATCTTTTTTATGATAGTATTTCTAAAACAGTGATAAATAGATTTACTCAGAAAGATTTTTAAAAAATAAGTGAAATTTTTATCTAGTCAAGATGGTTTTATCAATATAAATTTATTTTCTTTATAGCGATGTACCATATTTTGAATAACCATTTTACATATCAAATATGTACAGATTCACTCATTGTTAACACAACTGAAAGATGAAATATTGAAAATATATATTGAAATATTTATTTTCCATTTATATTAAGCTCTTTGAAAATGCCAAGAATTCATCACTCCAATGATTCACTGTAGGTAAAATAGTATTACAAACTGTTTTTTAGCTTTTGGTTGGCAACCAGTCTTGGACAATGATAACTCTGAATTCAAAATCAGGAGTGTGATCCCTTTTCTCTGTTTTGTGTTAAAAAACTTGTAGGGACAGATCTTGAAATCTCATCCCATAAAAATCTATTTGGTGTAAACGAATAGCATAAAAGCTGATGTTCTTCAATTCCTTCTTTGCTAAGCAAAGAAAACAATGCCATTTTGAATTCCCCACTGGCCTGCCAGATACATCTGCTTGACAGGATAATAGATGCTACTTTATTTAGCTTTTTTTTTCCTTACTTTCAAGAATTATTCCACTTCGTTATTGATCCTTGAGAGACCGTTTCTCTCTGGATATGTTTTGCAGAACCAAACTTTTTTTTTAACTTCTCTATGGAGATGGCTTTATGTTTCACAAGAACAACTTAATGAAACAGCTGGCTTGTCCCTTATTTTCTTTCTACATTTGTATGAGAATTGTGAGAGTTGGTCCCTCATCGCAGAAGGATTAATATATATATATATATAACTCTTTTTAAACTTGTTGACAATGTTATTACTAGACACTGATGGGTATTTTATCTAAAAAATTTATGACATATTGTTTCATCATATTTAAAAAATACATCATTTAGATGCAGTTAGGACACATAATCAGTGATGTAACCCCGGTTCATTGACGGTTTCGGTCCTTTACAACATCATACCTTCTCCCCAGGTTGACCCAGCCAAGGTTGATCAGGCCCTGGCCTGTGTCCTAATCTCTGTTTGCTACGTTGGTAGAATGCAAGATGTTTTGTTTTTGGGTGCACAGAAGAAGAGGAAAAAATTTCCTGAACAAAGTCGTCCACAAAAAAAAAACAATCTCCAGTGATGATAATGTGTATATAAATAGTCCAAATAAATATTGGGTGTGTAGTCAAAGGAAAAATATTAAAAAAAAGAAAAAACTATCTAAATATATTTTAAAAAAACTGTTTAAATATACTGAAATAAGTTCATAAATTAACACGATGTGAAAGATACCATTACATAGGGGTCAGAAGATAAGAGGATATGCCTATTAACGAAATTGAAAATTGTACTGAATACGGTGATCGTTCAAGCTCAAAAAGAATAGATAAAGTATTAAAATAGATATTAGATGGGAGGATATGTAAATAACTAGAAAAAAAATTAATGATATTAGTGAAATATTTTGGATTAAAAAAAAAACTTAGGGCATTGAATAGATAAATGAATAGATAAAAAAACTGAATTAAATTACGAAAGTAAAACGAATAATATTAATGAAATATTTTGAATTAAAAATAAATAAAAAACATTTGACTTAGTGATATGAATAGTGAAAACAAAAGAAGGATTTTATGTCGCATTTGGTGACATTAATATAGGTTGTATAGATCGTTTCATTTCCTCGTCATGGTTTTTGGTCTATCAAACACTACCGTTATTTTGACCTGTCCAGGTATTATTATCTCGGCATATCTAGATTCACCTGGATGACCCCCCCCCAAAGCTGCATCTAGGACTGTTTGGGTTGCTTTCCTCTCTTTTAACTCTGTAATTCCCATTTTATTCAAGTCCAACTTAAAGGAATTTTCAGCAAGACCCCTCACACCAATTTCGATCGGATAGCATACTGCTTGCCATCCTTGTCTTCTACAGACATCTGCCAGTTCTTGGTATTTGTTCATTTTGTGTTAGTGTGCAACTTTCATGTTTTCTTCCCATGGGACAGTTAGTTCCCACAGAATACAGCATCCTAGGTCTACCATGAGTTGACAATCTGAAGCTGAGGAAAGTACACATCTAGTGAGTCTCTTATATGCTGTTTTTTTTGTCACCCACTCCTACAAATTGAATTGCCTCTTTCTTTGGGTTAAATTTTGAAATCCAGATGGCTGTGTTGAATATTTCAGGTTAGTTTCTTTAAAACTTTAGCGTGGCGCCAGCAATATCTCCCATCACTTAATGCTTTGGGACAACCACAAAGTATATGTTGGAGTGATGCTCTCCCTAAATATAACTTGCATGTGGGAGTTTCTTTTTTCTCCCAAATATGGAGGTTCACTGGGCTGGGTAGTGTATCATATACTGCCTGGATCTGGAATTTTGTGTGTGTGAATTCATTCCATCATATATTGGACCAAGTCATTTTTAGTTTTGTTATGTTCTCCCATCTGGTCCTTGCTTGCTTAATTCCACCATTTTTGTAATTCTATCCTCCGCCACACTCGGTCTCACTTCATTTTGGAGAAGTTTTTGATACTCTTTCTTATTTGTCTTGTCCATAGGTTTCCGCTAGATGTAGCCTAGTTCCATTATCTTTTCTGCAACAGTTCCTAAAATTGTTTTTCATTTTTAACCTTTATTCAGCCAACGTTCCATTTCTTGCCAGTACGTATTAATATCCCGGCATCAGCAACTTTAGCGTCTTTAGAATTTTGGTACATCATAGCTTCTCTTGTGCGAGAGACCTTAAATTCTTTGACTATCCATCTAACGAGCAGTTGTATCAGGTTTGTCTTCCTGTATAGGGCTGTGCTGCTTAGTGATTGTGTTAGCCCCAGCTATTTTCAAATAGAACTGCTAATCTTCTTTTCTAGGGACTCAACCACTGATATTGGCATGCTATAAATCGTTAATGGACATAAAATCCTGGGTAAAATCGCGTGTTGGTATAGCCAAGTTTTGAAACAACCTGGGAGCCCAGACTTATCAACTTTTTTAATCCATATTGTTAGGTAGTTGATTGTCTCATTAATGGAGGTCATATCTTTTAACGTGTGGTGGAATATTTTTCCTATGCTTTTTACTGGTTTCTCTGTCAGTGTGGGAATGTCTTGATCTGCAATTTGGAAACAAAATTTATTGACCGTTTTTCCTTTTTTTCCTTTTTTTACGACGACTAATCTTGATTTTTTTTTTTTTTACAATAAAATAAACTTATGAGAAAATTCAAGTGTGCATTAAATAATTCTTTTATTATTGCTGTGGCAATAGTAACATTAGCCATTTTATTAGATTGAAATATTCAGCATTCAGTATCTGGGCAGCCAGTACTACACTCTAATGAAACAATTTCTCAAGTCCTCTCTGTATTATTACACTGTCTAACATTGATGGAGGCTTCCATCCTCATCTTTTGTTTGAAGTAGTGCCATTATTTTCTCTTCAAATAAAAAGTGCTATTCAGTTTAGTTGTTACTGTTGCTGGAAGTATTTCAGTTATATATTTTTTGCTATTTGGTGTAGTTGTTTGATTATGATTTGTTAGCACAAGTTGTCAGGATTTGAAGAAGTATAGTTCTAAAGCAATCTTGTTCTTTTATATGCTGTATATTTTGAGGATAGGGTCAAGTATGGCTCTCTACAACTTCCTGTCATTTATTGGCTTTTCATTTTTCCATTAATCTCTGTCATTGTTTTGATATCCATTTGCTTAAACTTTTTAAATAGTCTATACATTGTTTTCCCCTGCTTCTTTTATTTTTAGTATTTTCTGTGTGTGTTAAATTCTCTGAGCTGTCTTTCTTTATGAGTCCCAAAACTTTTAACTGTCTGCTTTTGATTGTGATTATAAGTTTGTATATAGTTCCTATTTATTTTGCCTTACATATTCTGTCCTTGGTCTTCTAAGCATTTGTTGGTATAACTACATGTCTGTCACTTCAAGTCTCTTTCTTCATCTGTAAGGACATTCATTCATAGCTAACTGATATTACCTAGCATTTCAGCAGTCTTCTTTGCTTTTTTACTTTTACAGATATTTTTCTATTTTATAATAGGTTGCTTAGTTTCTGAAAGAGGTCTTTCAAAATTACTGCACTCCTTCAGATTTCTGCTATCCAAGGCATCATTATTTAAATATAAAATCAACTTTTTACAATGAGGTTCACCCTGTAGAAGGCCCTGCGTTCACTCAAGGTAAAGAGTTACATTAAGAGACTGTTTATATGTATAATAAGGGAAGATAATAGTTCACTCTGGATATGAACAAATTAAGATTGTAGTGTTCGGGGGAAACATCTTTGAACTTGGTTCCACAGAACAGTGGTTTGCAGGAAGTTGATGTTCAAGTCAAACTTATCTCTCACCAATCAAATACAGGGGGAATATGGGTGGTTTGTTACACTGTAAGTGGCATGGTGGATCTAACTGTGAAGTTTATTATAGATTAGTTAGTTCTGAAGAATGTTGCTGGTACTTTGCTTCAATAATTTGCTATAAAGTACTCGTAATTCTAACAATAATGACATTATGGTGTTATTCTATGAGTAAAATAGACTCTTTGCAATGAAATTATAGGCTACAAGCATCGAGGATAAAATCAGCACATATGAGGCCACAACTTTGTATATAAGATTCAGGAGGCATAGTGGAGTAATGGATAGCAGCTCAGATTGAGGAGTCAGAGAGCCAAGTTCGAATTCCAGTCAAATCCATTAAATTCACTAATGTTCTAATACCTTTGGGAAAAGTATGAAAGTATCTCTTCATCTCCAGGTATAGGTAAATAGAAGGGTAGATTGGGTTTTATAGCCTTGGTTGTCAACCAATCTACCACAATAAGAATTGGCAACCTACAGAAAGAAAATCTTTAATATATGCTGTTATGAATGATAGTGAAGTGCAAAAAGTTTCATAAAACTTTTTCTAGGGAAGAAGCTGGCTTCAGGGTGAATGCTGCTACAAGTAACATAACATTCAAGATATTTTTTTTAAAAGTGCATCTTATATATCATAACACATGATAAACTATTTTACATTTTGCAGATCAGTTAATTGTAGCTATTCTCTTTATAATTAAAAGAAGAGGCATAAATTGTACTAAGCTCAATATAAACATCCCTAAAGATTCTTGTTATGATACTATTATATTTTTTGATCAATACACCCAAACAAGTTGATAAAGCCACTAAGATGTCAGGGGTTACTGAAAGAAACTGACAAAATATTATTGAGTAGAAGGACAACAAAAGAATAGTGTTGAAAAAGACAGAAGATGGTGATTAATATTACATTTAAATTTTTTAAGATTTAATTAAATGATTTAATATTTTTTATTTAATCCATAATTTCCGGCAGTTTCCTTGATTATCTAGACCTCAGTTTTCCAGACTTCAATTATCCAGATGTGAGATGAAGAGAAAAATTGAAGTCATCTGAACATTTTTCAATTCCCCAAACTAAACCCATTCCCATATTTCATTTCAGATGTTTTGAGAATTTTGACACCTATAATCAATGTTTTATAAAAACACTGGTAAAATCAGTTCAATTAATTTTTGTTAATTTCATTGTTGCTTTTATACAAAGACCAACATTTGAATTATAATAATTATTTTCACTTTTATCAAGCTTCAGGAATGAAGCAAGTTGGAAACAAAATTTGAACAAAGTGTTTCAAAAAGTTAAATGATGATATAAATGTTAAAAATTCTTTTAGAAAATGATTTTTGTTGTCATTCTGTTTTCATAATTTAGTTTTTAAGTTGTCCAGATCAAATAATTTCTAAAAAAAATATTTTTTCAATCCCTGTCCAAAATTGGGTGGAAAATAAAGTATTCTATTTTTTAAAATTCGTTCTTTGAAAAAAAAAAATCTCTATTTTAGTATTTCTCATTAGTTGATAATAATAATAGTTACCATTCCTTTATAAGGAAACATTTGCCATTTATTGACTGAGCAACCAGTACTGATTTTAGTTAAATTCATAAAATCTTTCTCTTCAAAAACTTTTCTGGGAAAATATGTTTCTCAAGTCCAGTAGCTGTTATGACCTTTCCAGTACTGATGAGAGCTTTTTCTCTATCCTTTTATTTGAAGTACTGTGAAATGTAAACTTTTTGATGATATCATTATTTTCTCTTCAAATTACATGTGCTGTCTATTTCAACTATCATACTGCTGAAAGTCCTCAAGTGATAAAATTTTTCTATATGATACGTTTGTGATTCTGTAGCATTAGTCCACAATTGTGGTTCTCCAGAAGGATGCTGCGAATATCCTGGCATGTGAGCAATGATGATGTTTTGGAAAGGATGGAAACAAAAAGGAAATTAATATTGAACATCAGGAAAAGACAACTAAAGTTCTTGGGACATGCAATGAGGAAGGAGGGTTTGGAGAACCTGATACTAACAGGCTAAATATAGGAAAAAAGAGATAGATGAAAGCAGCAGATAACATATTTGAAGGTCCTGAGTAGGTGGATGAGAAAATGGGGTTTGCATGGTATTACAGGAGAAAGTATGCTAAAAGCCAACAGGAATAGGGAGACATGAAAAACCATGATCACCTACATACTTGTTATATCGTGGGAACGATATGAACAACAAGGTAAATCCCAAGTGGAAAGATTTACACAATGCATAAAGGGTAAACAAATAACAGTTTATTGTACGAGAAAGCACAAGTAACAGAGTTCATAAAATGGTGAGTCAAGATGGAATGGAAGTGGAAGTTGAATCGTCTCCTACTTCTTTACTTCAATACTTCTTAATCTCTTCGGCAAATCAACTTTTGGGAGTGATAGGATGTTCTATTATAACAGTCCTGAAAGAACAAGGCACATAGAAAAAGAAGAAATACACAATGTTTAAAGAGGGGCTGTTTTCGATAAAATTGACAGGCTTCACTCACTCAAAGACATTTCTTTGTTGGAGAATAGTTGTTTACAGCAAGCAGTTTAGATATATCTGTACAGATTTGGAACTGTGCATGACGTCTATATGAAAGTCACAATCTGATGAGGCTTTTTAAGAACATGATTCCAGTTGTCAGGTTAATGTTTTGTAGAAATTTGCAGTGTTGTACAAAATTATCTCCAGCACAGCCTATTCCATATTCAGTTTTCTTATTTCCTCTGCTAAATTTTTTATAGCTGATCCATGCACCAAGGTGTTTCAAATTTTTGGTATTAAAGCCTTTTTATAGATCAACTCCATTTTAATTCTTTGACAGAAATTTGTTCAAATCATATGTGTGTGTGTGTATGTGTATATATATATATATATATATATATATATATATATAAACTACCAAAAGAAATCATTTGAAAAGAAAAAATAGAATTTTCTCAGAAAAAAATTTTAGTTACACACATAATAGACTTCAATGAGTTTCCAATCTTGGCAAAAATCTTATTCACACCTTGACGACTAAACAGAGTGCGGTCTTCCATGATAATGAATGAAGTATGTTCACTGGCAGGTCCCTTGACATCATCTTTTCTTTGAATCTCACAAGTCTCCTAGCTGTTGGAATGTGACACTAAATTTTCTGAAGAATATGGTTATGGTGCCTGCCAAATACACATGGCTTTAATGTTAGGATAATAGTACAATAGAAAATTCTTTCAGGATGATGCCAGCAGAAATAATAGAAGATGGAAAAAAAAAAATGAAAATCTTTGGTGAATTATTTCCAAATCATGAAGCTAAGTAAATGTAAGCACTTACGCCTCTAGGAATTTGGATAGTAAGAACAGAATTTAAAGAACTTGATTGAACTCAATCTTAGATGAAAATGCAGTGCATTACCTTCATGTATTAAACAGACTTCAAACTTTGAGAAACTGCTGAACTTAGAGAATATTCAATGGTCGCATCAAGGTCAGTTGTATTATTCCTTGGATTGTAGATATTTTCAAGATTACAGTATCCATAAGTAGATATTTCCAAATTGGAAACATACTCAGGTTACTTGAGAAAGATGAATTGCTAATTTTTCCAAGGTCATTACTGCAGACGGTTTCATTCCAAAAAAACTAACTTAACAAAAAGAATTGTGTTCACATGTAAGAGAAATACAGTACAGTAGCCATAGCCTTCTGACTTCAAGGCAATAAATAACAAAAAATGTGGGGTCAGTCCAATAACAGACCATTCTTTTGAATGAAACAGACTCGGTCAGAATTTGAACTCAACACACCAATAATCATTTTAAAAACTGAGAAGCGTTACCCTCCATATGTAGAGTAAGCAGGCATGGCTCAATGTAACAAACAAGAAGAAGACAAAAATCTGGTCAAAATTATGAGAGATTATATATATATATATATATATATATATATATATATATGTATATTCGCTTCCTAACCCAGGATTGAAGCCCGACTGAATTGGCGTCAATCGGCATTCTACCCCTAGGCCACGAGCGTCCAGTAGAAGAAGGCAGGCTTTTTAGCACGTATATATATATATAAAGTAACAACCATTTTAAAATGTTCAGGACTGTTATAATAGAACATCCGATGGACTCCCAAAAGTTGATTTTTATTTATTAACTATAATTTTCACAATTGAACATGTGAGAAAAGTGTTTAGCATGAGGCTTTATTTAAAATTTGATATGGGCACCAGATTTTACTCCCAGTTTCTGAAGTGGCCAAGGAATCACATCAACTTCTTTCAGCAGCAACAATTGTGGTATGGAAGACATAACTTCTTGTATTCGCCCTTCAAGCTCTTTCAAAGTTTTGACTTGGTACAGCAGACTTGCTTTTTTAATAAATTCCAAATAAAAATTCAAAAGATGTTGAATTAGTTTTCCTGCCTTGTCACTCATATGTAAAATTTGGAGTAGCTTTTTAATTACTATATATATATATATATATATATATATATAGTCAAATGCAAAGCAACTATAAGATAGTAATGAACCAAAAAGTAAAAAAAAAAGAATTTTTATGTACAAGAAGAAAACAATCAAGTTACCATAGCTTCTGATTTCAAAAGGCAAGAAATAACAAAAAAGAATTGTCCTTTTTTTTTCTTAATTGGTTGTTAAAAAATCCCATCATGCATCTGTTGGGTTTGTCTTAAACGCTTGTTTTTTTGTAGCAGTTATTCCTTTGTGATTGTAACTAACAACAGGCACATCGAAATAGAACAATGTTTATATCCCTTTGGAACTTGGGTGATCATGTCTTGCTACAACTTTCTCTCATTTATAGCAAGATTTGTCTTTTCATCAACTTCTCAAGACCCTGTTCTGTCATCCATCTACACAAGAATGTTATGTAAATTCATAATTGTTTTCCTTTTTTAATTTTGCTTTTGATGTGTCCTGCAAGTGTTAGATTCTTCAAACTTTCTTTGCTCATTATCCTTTTTAGATATTGTTGGAAAGTGTTTTAACAGAAGACAGATAAAGCATTAACAAAATACAAAGAAGCATTGAGATGCCTTCTAAAATTTCATTAAAAAAAGTGTACCAAACTGTTAAGTAATAACAGTCATTCTATAAGACAATCTCTTCCAAATAAAAGACTTGCAGCAAAAGAAATGTGCTTCTACAGAAGGATGATAAAAATCTATCTAAACTTATTTATAAATGGAACTTTGTATGTGTCCGTTACCTATAGACTCCAAAATGGCTGAACTGAATTTCATGAAAATTTAAACAGTTGTACTATAAGCATCTGTGAGTGTTCTTAGCTAGGTTTTGTGTTGAGGTACCCCCGATAAATATTGAAAAATCAGGTTATAGAAGGAGTGGTCCGATTTTAATAAAATTTGATACACTCATATACAAAGACATCAAAAACAACATTCAGAATTTTCAAGGTTGCAGTTCTTATAATAGTGCAGAAAATTTGATTGCAATACCAGGAAATCAAAATTTGACTTACATCCATTCATTTTTCTTTCAGTCTGCAGTTTCGCTTTAACTGGAAACAACTATTGCTTTTTAGTCTTTTGTACCAACATCCAAAGAGTCTGAGCTCCAGGACCATTGATTAGTTTTAAAGCTTTCATTACACCCGAGCAAGACCAGGCTATACTGCTAGTACCATCATAAGGAAAGACTAAGTTTTAGAGAACATTGAAAGGAGGAAGACACCTATACTTAATATCAGTAAGAAATAGTTGAAATTTTTAGGGCAAAATGTGGAAAGAGAGCTTGGAAAATTTTACAATCGCAGGATATATTTGAAAGCAAAAGGGACAGAGAAGAACAATGCATAGCCTACCTAATGATCAAAATGGATGGCAGAACAAGTTTTATGAGTGATAGCAAATTTACTAAGAGCTACAAAAGAAATGAAAAGATGATGCATCATGATCCTTAATATTTTGAAGGGACATGGCAGGTAGAAGAACTGTCCTTTTCTAATTCTAAGTATAAATATTCTTTTTGTTTCGATTTTCATGAAAACTTTGTCATTGCTCATATGTTCAGTCTATGATATTCTCAGTATTATTCTGCTGAATGAAATTTCTTTTGCCTGAAATATTTTCTTCCTTCTTGTTCAGCATTCATAGCCATAGAGAGAGACTGATATTAAATAACGGTTCAGCACTCTTTTCTTTGTTTTGAATAAAATTTTTCTGTTTATACTTTGCTGAGCTTTTGGAAGACGACATTGTCTATCTTAATGTTCCTTTTGATTTCAATGTCACATTTTCTATTGTCTGTTTAACCCTCTAGGGCAATTCGTATCATATTTGATACAGTATTTCCCTATAAGGAAACATTTGGTATTCATTGACTGAGCAGTCAGTACTGCTTTCATTTGAAATTTATAAAATATTTCTCTTAAAAAATTTTTCAGGAAAATATTTCTTTCAAGGCTTGTTTTCATACTGTATCAAATATGATACAAATGGCCCTAGAGGGTTAAACACTTCCCAGATATTTAAACAGGGATTAACTTATATTCCTGAAAATACATGCAGAAATATATATATACTGTGAAATTGAATTTCACATTTGAATATAGAACTATATTTTGCCTTAAAAACCTGAGTAAATAAACTTGCAAAAAATGTTGTCTTTTGATGAAATTTAAAATGCCATTTGCCTCACCTATGTGCAAAGATATACACAGACATGTGCAATCTCTGATGTGAAACATTGTTGGAAAGTGGGTAGAAAAAATGTTGCAGAGTCTTTAGTGTCGAGTGAATAATTTCAGTCGTGCCAAAAACACAAAAGTTAGGTTTTGGGGCTGTAGGAAATTTACTGACAAAGCAGCAACGTTACTTTGTGTGTGTGTGTGAGTGGGGAGAAGTCACCTGAGAATGTGATGAAGGGAAATAGAGCCCATGGCAACAACAGTGTCTGCGTTAAAGAAATTACAAAAAGAGTGAAAACTGTTGATTAACATTAAGATACATTCATTGCCTCCTACCCAACTTACTTATATATCAGCTTGCCATGTTCAACAATTGGTAATGTAATTAGCTGTTGATTCTTCACTCTGATATACTCATCTTAGTTGTTGTTGTTGTTGCTGCTTTGATTGAATTATGGCAACAGTAAAGCTTTCCCTGAAGTTGATAGTGGTGGCAGAACAAGCAAAAATAAAAACATCACTGAGTTTCATGGAGGGAGTGAGAGAGAAAAAATTGCAGAAAATCTGTAAAGAGGGAAATAGTAAAAAAAAAAAAAAATTAAACAGTTTAAAATATTTATAAGGGGTTGCTGAAAAGATAAAGCCAAACCATAATAACTTTCCAATCCCCCACCCCCTGTCAAAAAAATTATTTTGATACTTAATCATTTGGCCAGATTTTGAGAAATTGGGTTAGGCTGAAAAATTTTCAGCATCTACTTTTCACTTTTATAATATTTTGTCGGAAAGTTGAAATTTTTAAGGCACATAATAAGAGAAGAGGGCTTGGAAAATTTGACACTCACAGGATACATTGAAAGCAATAGGACAGAGAAAAACAGTTCATAATCTATATAATATGATTCTTTAAATGGATAGCAAACAAAATTTACTTAGATCTACAAAGGACAGGATATTGACAATGCCTTGAAGGTACACTATACAAAGAAAAAGAGGAAAAATTGATATTGAAGAAAGTGGAATTATTTCAAAAGTTTTAAACATATTAATGCATATTTGTTTGTACTTATGAGATGAGATAGTATTTACATTATTTATATTGTTTTCATCTTAATTGCCATATTCACAACGTTTCAGTCTGTTTATGCTTTGGCCTCCTTAAGGTGATTGGAATTTTGAACCATACCATTTAATCACTGGATTTTATTGTTCTCATTTGATGAGCAATGCTACTTCCAGGTGTCTTAGTTATCTCTCTTTAATTCAACTCTCTAAGTTATTTGTTCACCACTACTGTAGCCAGGTTTTTCAACTCAAAACTCTTGCAATCAAGTCACTAGATCTAACAAAAGCTTTTATCCATTTGAGAACATCCATCTTTGTAATAAATTTTCTTATTTTTCTATGTGCCGAGTCCCTTCAGGATGTAGGTGATCATTGCCCTCCACTTCTCCCTATCTCTTGCTGCTTTTAATATCCCTTCTTCTGTTATTCCGCTCAAACTCTGTACCACTATCCATCTCATCAAGTCCATCAGGTATGTTGTGCACTGCTTTCTCTATCAATCTTGTGAGCATCAGGTTCTCCATGCCCTCTTTCCTCATTAGATGTCCCATTAATTTCAGCTGTCTTTTTCTGATGTTAAGTATCATTTTTCTTTTTGCCTCTATCCTCTTTAAAACCTTGTCATTGCTTGAGTGCTCTGTCCGTAGTATAATCAGCATTCTTCTGTAGAACCACATTTCCTTCATCTTTGTTGAAATTCTTGTACTGAAGGATAGACATTACAAAACAATCCAGTACTCTTTTATTCATTTCCAGCAAATTTGTTCTGTCTCTTAACACTACTCAGCTTTTGAAATGCATCCTCGGCCATGACAATATGCCTTCAGATCTCTGGATCACAATTTCCATCCACTGTTAGAACACTTCTTAGGTATTTTAATTTCTTCACCTGTTTGATTTTAGCATCACCAACTTTTTTCATAGTTGATTTGTAGTCTTTTCTTTTCACATTCATTTCATTAAAGGATCAGATATGTGCTTTGTGGTGCAATGGATACTGACTTGGAATGACAAATCGGAAAGCCAAGTTCAAATCCAGTTGAATTCCTTGCATTCACTTATGCACAAATACCATTGGGAAAGGTATTAATCCATCTCTTCCTTCCAGTTATGGGTTAAATAATAGGACAGAAAGCAATGGCAACCTACTGCAGGATAATCTTCTGATCGGTCAGTCATGTCTTTTTTGAGACATGATTGCCCAAAGCATGTATCACAGATGGCACTTAACAGACTGACTTAATAACAGATAGACAAATGTAAAAAGATATTTAATTTTGACTAGTAATGTTACTTTCACTAAATAAAATTTATTGATTAGATTTTTATTTAAGATTAATTCAAAAGATTTACTTTATTATAAGATAATATAGATCTCGCTGCTGATCTTGAGAGAGATCTACATTCTGTGGTGAATTGGGGTAAGAAGTGGCTTGTAAATTTCAATGCATCTAAGACCAAGCTGCTGTCTGTCAATCATCACAGGCAACCTCTCCTGCCTCCCACAAGCATGGATAAGTGAGTCTCCCTGAGAGCAATACATTGCACCTCCTTGGTCTTACCCTCTCTTCTGATCTTAAGTGGAACCACTACATTGAGTCAGTAGCTAAATCCACTGCTAGGAAGTTTTGGGTCACTGTCGGGCCAGGATGTTTTTTCTGCCTGAATCCATTCTGCTTATATACAAATCAACCATTTGTATGTACATGGAATACTGCTGCCATATATGGTCAGGTACCCCTGCTGTTCATCTCAGTGTTTTTGACAGGCTCCAAAGAAGAATCAGTAATGTGATAGGTACCAACTTGGCGGCTCAACTCCAGCCACTTCCCTACTGACAGGATGTAGCTTCCCTTTGTCTGTTCTACAAATACTTTCATGGCTTCTGCTCCAACGAACTTCAGTCACTGGTGCCTTTGTGTTTACTCGTGCAACCAGTTAGGCAACTGGGTTCCACCCATTCACAGTTAGATCAACCAATTGCAGATGACAATTCTACTCCTGCAGCTTCTTTTCTCGCACTTCCCGCCTGTGGAACTTGCTTTCATATTCTTGCTTTCCTGATGGCTACAATCTCCAGGAATTTAAATGCAATGTCAATACTCATCTCTTAACCACTTGCCTCTAGTTCTTTCTTCACCACCCTGTATATCCTTTCCACCTTTGCAACTATCATCACACCTGTATTCCCATCCTTCTCTGGTTTGTCTTTCTCTTCACTCTCTTCTACCTAATTATTTTACTCTTATGTAGCCCCCTGCACATCAGTGGCATTACCACCTTGCTTGAGGTGATACAATTAAAAAAAATTATACAAATAAATTCAAACTTTCACTTAATGCCTAATAAGTAACTTACGACCTTAAGATAATTTAATAAGGAGTTAAATTGTTGAGAGTGAATGTAATCAATTCAATTAAAAGTATTTCTATTCACCCTCTGATTTTGAAGTTTCTGTTTTTCCAAACTATTTCAGTTATCTTTGTTACATAAGTCAGACAAAGAACTTTACAGAAGCTAAACATTAATACAAATGACTAACTACAAGTATATGGTAATAATGCATGGATGTACACATAAAAATTTAAAAAATGTTAAAAGATTTCAGCCCAAACACTGTAACTGATGTCAGTATCTGTCTGCAATTCACTTGCAGCCAAACTTTAAAATTTCTCTCTCTCAGCTCTTTCCATTGGCTCTTCACTCTCTACATTTTCCCAGTTATTTTCCTCTTCCCTTTTTATTCTTTTTATATCTTTCCTTTTTATTTTTTTTATATCTTTCCTTTTCCTCTTTCTTTTCCTTTTCTTGATTTCTCGTCTTATTTTCTGATCTTTTTTTTCCTTCATTCTTCCCCCTTTTTGCAAATTTTTTTATTTTGTATGGAAAAAAATAAAAAAAAAGAGAAGTGTTGTTCTTAAAAGAATTTATTTTCACTGAAACATTTATAACTGTCATTGTTAACTACCTGATGAGACATTTTTCTTTCAGTGTCAAAACAGTGTACAATTTTGTAGTAGATTGTTGTTTGCACATGTTCTAAAGTAAGAATTAAAAATAAATATTCTTTGCTCTATTTTTATATTGAGCACTGTCTTAAATTAATGTTTTGAATTTTGCTATTATTTTCTTCATTCTTATTCAGATGGAGATTATATATATATATATATATATATATATATACACACACACACACACATATGTATATAGAGAGAGAGGATGAGAGTCAAATACAAAAAATAAAACATTTGGATTTAAAATATATCTGGGTTGTGTAGCAATCAGAGTCTAACCATACTGATGAGCTGTCATACAGCGAAACAGATCTGTCTGCGGATGACAATATATATATATATATATGTAATGTGGACATAAATATTTTCTCATCTGTATCCATCATTCACATTTACAAATCTATCATTTATTCATGCATTGAATATTGTTGCTATATCTGGTCTGGTGTTGCTGGTGTACCTCTATTGACTTTTCACAAAATCAATACAATGATTTGTAAGGTAACTGATCTTGACCAGGTATTTCAGCTTAATTCACTTTGTCACCAATATGATGTGTCTTTCCTCTGTCTTTTCTACAAATATTTTCATGAAAACTGCTCTGACAAGCTTCTTTCCCTGCTGTCCCAAAATATATGAATACTAGGCATCTAGGTTTAATTCTCTAACTGTTAAAATAATCAAATGCAACTGTCACTTCTACTTTTCTCATTTTAAATGCAACATCAATTGTCATCTTATGTCTTCTTGAATTCCATTCATCTTTGGTCTTTTTCTTAATTCTCCCTATACTCAGTCTACTCTTTCTCTCCTTGTAACCCCCCTATGCACCAGTAGCTTTTCCACCTTGCTTGGCATGAAATGATTAAAAAGTTATTTTAAAAGTATTTATATATATATATATATGTATTGTTATGTGGAAACACACCTATTCCTCAGATAATGGATTCTCCCTTCTATATTAATAAGAGTTAAGAGGAAGTTCTAGAGAAGTTCTTAGGAGTTCTTTAGACTTCTATTGGAGTTCAGTATAACTACTAGACAGTTGATATTAGTCAGCAGTTGGCCGAATACTAAGGAGTCAGCTTTCTGTGGAAGATTACCAAATTTCTAACATTTTGGGTGCGTTAAGTTGATCAGCAACCAAAATAGCATGATTATAACCTTCAGTGCGAAAACTACTCCCCAACATATATACATATATATATATGTATTACAAAATAGTGAATGAACACATAGATTAAAAACCCACTGTTCAACCATTTACTTCTGTAAAGAGTGCTCGAAACAAAGTAGGGCTTAATATTGTAAATTTGTTATTACAGTGATTTATAAAAGCACAATATCACTAAACAAAATTCATTCATGTTTCAGAACAAAACTGTTCCTCTTCATGTGATATTTTAAATCTCATGAAGAGGAACAGTTTTGTTATGAAACATGAAAATTTTTGTATAGTGATATTATGCTTTTATAAACCATTGTAATAACAAAATTACTATATATATATGTGTGCATGTGTGTGTGTGTGTGTGTGTGTGTGTGCGTTTCATTGAATACGGCTAACAAGGATGATTTAATCAAATTTTATTGAGTTTTTCCATCATTCTAATATTTTTTTTATTTTTCAGCAGTCAAAGAATATAAAAATTGTTTATAGTTATTATTGTTCCGAGGATCTTCAGCCAGTGCTTTAACCATTCTCAAGGGTGTTTTATTAAGTATATTTATTCTCAAGGTGTTGTACTATATATTAGTTTTTACTTTGTAAAGTTTTGTGGAAGAGTAACAGTTTGTTGAATTCCCGTATCATATGGGTTGATGGAAGGATCACTTATACTTTTAAATAATATTTAACACATCATTACCACTGCTGAAGAGCTTTTAATCAATAGCACTTCTCTAATAATATGTTGATCGTTATGTGGTTTAAAAATGATTTTTGTGGTATCAACTAGAATTTTCCTTAGGGATTCTGTTAAATTATGCCTTAATAACACTTTGATTTGGCAGGTAACATGTAAGTTTTATGTGCAATATATGTAATTGATTTGTGACAAGAAACACAGTCTGGTACTGGGCAGTGAAATTGGTCCACTATCTTGGTGATCAGTAGTTTTGATTTGGTGGAGTTATTTTGGCTAGTAATGACAAGGTTAGCAATCTTTGATTTTCTGTAATATATTATAAATTTTACAAGTTTTTCAGAGCTAATAGGGTAAATACAATGTTTAATAATTTTCTTCATGTTAATGTGTGAACATATACGTTCATCTTTATTTCATTATTATTACGTTATTTTTTGTGGGTACATATATTTAAGTTGTTAACCCTGTATTTTTATTTTCTTAAACAGTGAAATTAATAACTACAAGTATAATTTGAAAAGTCTGACTAAAGAAGGATTTTACCTTTGACATGAATTGAAAATGTATTCCTATCTCACTGCTTTTTTTTTTTTTAGTCAGGGAATACAACTTTGTTAATTAATTCAAACTCATATACCCACTTATTTACTTGGATATATGTGCGTGTATGTATATATATGATTATGGATGTGTATATAAATATATGTGCAGGCATATATATATATATATATATAGATAGATAGATGTGGGAGGGTGTATACATGTGTGTATGTGGATATATATGAGAGTAAGTAATAAAATTATCCACACTTTTGCCATAGCATATATTTAGACAAGAGTGTAGACAATTTGATATATGTGTGTATCTGTATATATATATATATATATATATATGCATCTATGAGGTTAAGTAAAAAAGTTTTGTACACTTTTGGCATAGCATATGTTTAGACAAGTATGGTGATATCTTTTGATTTATATGTATGCATATATGTTTGTATGTATGTATATAGGTAGATATTTGCAAAAAAATTCAGAGATTAATCTAATAAAAAACAAGTATAATCTATTAATTATAAAAATTATTTGTCAAAGGGATAAATATAAAGCAAAAAATGATCTAAACTTATTTATAAATGGAACTTTGTGTGTGTGTGGGTGTATCCATTACCTATAGACTCCGAAATGGCTGAGCCAATATCTTGAAAATTTATACAGTTGTACTATAAGCATCTGCAAGTGTTCTTAGCTAGGTTTTGTGTTGAGGTACCCTCGATAAATATCGAAAATCGATAATCAAAAAATCGGGTTATAGAAGGAGTGGTCTGATTTTAATCAAATTTGATACACTCATAGACAAAGACGTAAGAAACGATATTCAGAAGTTTCAAGGTTGCTGTTCTCGACAAAAAAATTTATTTGATATTGATACCAGGAAATGAAAATTTGACTTACATCCATTCATTTTTCTTTCAGTCTACAGTCTACTGGAAACAACTATTGCTTTTTAGTCTTTTGTGCCAACGTCCAAAGAGTCTGAGCTCCAGGACCATGGATTAGTTTTAAAACTTTCATTACACCCGAGCAATGCTGGGCTATACTGCTAGTCAACCATAAAGACTGATTTAATTCTTCTTTTTGATCATTAGATATTCAGAAAGATACATGTCAACTGTTGTCTATATCTTTATAGAAAGAAGAAAAGGAAACAAAAATTGGTGAAAAGCCTCAAAGTTAGTAAGAGAACAAATCAGAATAAGGCAATGTCTTGACCATATAAAAGAGCAGGAGAAATTTTAGAAAATTCTGTGAAGCAGAAATGTTGTCAAGAATCAAAATTTTGAAACAAGCAAAGAACTAAAAGGAAAATTAAGAATGAAAATGTGACGTAAAGTTTTGTTTAGAAACAATATTTCAAAGTTTGAAGCAATTTGTATACCATTTATTGTCTTCATTTGGAATTCTTTCTTTTTCTTTTCCCAGCTAGATCTCATTTAGTTTTTCTCCACTGATTCGCACAACTCCTTGTAATGTATTGGTGTTCAGGCAAATAACAGAAGACTAGTAAGTTCCCATTCCCCTGAACAATTGGCACTACCAAGATGCCTGACTATGGCAATTACTTCCTTCATGCCATAAAGTTTTACCGTCGGCACAACAAGCCTTGCTGCTGTCAGAATTGCTTCAGACTTTATTATATTTTAATGACTTCTACTGTGATCTGAAAAGAGACAAAATAAAAGAAACTCTTTCAATATTTTCTGTCCAAATTCAAGAATATGTGTCCAAAATTCTTTCTCAATAACCACAAAAGTAATGCTTTTGTCACTGTTATTGGTTTCTTGCTTTTAATATATTCACCATTTCTTTCCGGACACAAAAATTAAAATAAGTTATCAGGCTACAATTTCACTGAACTTGTTTTGAACAATAAATAAAGATTTTATTAACTTAATTGCTCAATAAGATATTTTTTGTCTTTCATTTGAAAGTTCAGTTTATTAATTGACATAAAGCCACATATCAAAAGTTAGCATGGCACATGGCCTGGGAACCACTGAGCAAGGGGAGGGGTTTTTAAATATGAATACGTCTTCTCCAATCTTGGGATTGCTGACCATCAAAATTTATAATGCCAATAATGAAAAATCATTTTGCAAGTTAAAACTAAGCATTTGATATTTGATAGACTTGTGATCTTACTTCTGCTGCAAAGAGAAAAAAAAGAAACTAACTTTGAATCCAATATGAATCAATTTGCATCCGTCAAAGCAAAAAAATATGGTTTTAATTGTAATTTTGTATTATAATTTATTAGTTAAAAGATTAACAAGCTTTACTTACAGTTTTTAGCTGATATTATCACAAAATTATCTAAAAGTCACTCATCACCATGTCAGATACTTTGACAAGAATGTACTGTTGGAGCTTACAGGCAACTGTGTCATATATTTATCTTTAGTTAAGACTATTTTAAAATATATTAACCAAACTCTTTAACCCAAGAACACTAACCATAGGTATATAGTGCCCAGTGCAAATGACACTATTTTAATTGCAATTTAATTAAATTTTCTCTACCTGATTTTCTTATTTCAATAATGTTTTTCAGTTCCTATTAATGTTACCTCAAAGTACGAATTTTGAAATGCCTGCATGTAAAATATTTCAAAGTAAATATTTATATTTGATATTATTTTGATATTTTTAAAATCAGGTATGATATACCCATTGTTATTAGTGATGCAACTTTAATTGATGGTTAGCATTTTAGGATTAAACAAAATCTATAAAAAAAGCAAAGTTAAAAAGAATTTGGGAAATTCTTTTTATTCAGATTACATTTTATACATTGTGTTTATTAGATTTTATGCTTTGTATTTGTTAGATTTTGCTTCAAAATAAAAAGTTGAAGAAAAATTATGAAAGGTTTTAAAAATGGTTTTTACTATTTGGAGGTGGAGTAGGTTGAACATAATACTGTGTATTATCATCTTTATTTATTTTTATTGGATGAAGCATCATTAATCAGTCTGAATAATTATTTTCATTTTAATTGTTAGTAGCTTTTTAGCTTTTTTTTCCCACAATAAAGCCTGGTTAAAATGCGTCAAATCTCTTAGTGACTACAACTTTGCAGAAAATTGGATGTAACCCTTAAACCTACACTTCATTCTTCTTATCTGCTTTCATATCACATCAGTTTATTTATACATTAGTACACAGTGTGGCACAAATGACTCCCACACAATGGTAAGACACGAGTGGCAATGATGTCTTCATGTGGGAGGTATTTCTATCACACCTTGTAATATTATGATTGCTGTTATTATGATTACCTGTTATTTTGCTTCACTATTAAAAAAAGGTTATAAAAGTTTAAAATTTCAATTGATTTTTCATTGAAAATCTTATATATTAGAAAATATATTCAGTTTAAATGCAGTAGTTATAAAATGATTTCAGTAGGCTACACATTTCAGCTTATAATCCTTTTTCAGTTACTCCAGAGTGTTGCCTGACAGGGAAATGGGTACTTAAGACACATTAAAATTGCATTAAAATTATGTATATGTGTATTTGCATGTACTATTGCATATTTTAATTCAATAGCAGACATAAAAGATTTCTGCAAAATGGAAAAAACAAAATTTTAAAAATATCTTTTTTATTTTTAATGCCAAATAATTTCAGAAAATTTAAATAAGATCTTACAATTATCTGACATTTTAGGCTTTAATAAATTACCATTTTTTTTTCTTGTTTTCTTTTTTATGATTTTATTATTCAGTTCAGGGTAATCATTGCCTATTAGTGTATTATTCCAGGGTCTAACTTCAAACTGTCAAGTTGTTCATGTTCGTTTCTGCGTGCAGTAAACAGCATATGAACATGTAATATATTCCTACATAACGCAGACATATATATGGAGATAAGATATGTACATGGAGAGTTATAGCAACACCTTTGAGGCGGGAAATCAGCTATTCTGTTATAAAACAGATTTCTGATTATTATTAATTGTTGATGATTATTTGTTTTTTAATCAAGTTTACCCCATGCAAGGCAGTAAAGCTAATGAGCGGTAAGAGGAAAGAGTAATCAGATTGACATTGCATTTAAATTTTAGAAGGTTAAAGTGAGCTGCGAAGCATGGAGTTGGAAGGGAGTTCTACAAGCAAGAGTTAGCATAGAATCTAGCAAACTCAACTATAAATTGATTAAATCTCGATGCCAGTCCAGTACTGCCCTTAAATTCAAAAAGTCTACATACCTTAGTGAAAAGTGAATTTCAACAATTATCATGAAAGTATTTATAGGAAAGGCAAAGGGAAAGGGAAACAACCTTATAGTAGGTGATGAGATAGTGACTTAATCTGTGATGCTAAATGAGGACCAATAATATTGCTGAGCCTTCTTTGGATTTTATCAAGGAGCTCTAAATAAGAAGCAGGAGCACTGTGTTATATATGACAGCAATATTTTGTACGTTAATTATAATTGCAACTTCGGCCGTCAATCTATGAGAGAAGAAAAAAATCAGTTGTGAAGCATTTTAGATGGAACCTTTAACTTTACTGTTGCAAGTTTACACCTTGGCCACAAAGTTAAATATTTTTTTTTTATGAAATCCAAGTTGAGTCATTAAACATTAATGCTACTCATCCTAGATTTCCAGTTTTGTTCCACAGAAAATTCCTTTGTAGAATAGAAGTAATATACAGTGTGTCCATAAAGTCTGTGTGTACTTTAAAAATTTATAACGTTTTTTTTTGTCTTTGTGATAAAAATAATCTGTAAAAAAAGTTAAAAAGTTTAATGTATCTTGTTTTAAGTATAGTTATTGAATAATTCTTTATCATAAAATTTGCAACAATCTTTAGATAAGTAAAAAGATAGTTCAGAAGAGGTGGACCATTGTATTGGCCTCCAGGTTCACCAGATTTGATTCCATTAGATCGTTTTATGTGGATATATGAAAACAATTGTGTATGCAACCAAACCTAGATCATAAGAATATTTTAAAAGCTAAAATAACTAATGTGATTTCAATCATTACTGTAAATCAGTTGGCAAATGTTTTCTGTCAGCTGCAAATCATATTACCCTTTGTATTGCTAATGATAGCAAATGTGTGAAAAGTTAAATAAAATTTCAATAAAACTTTTAAAAATATAGATTTGCTTCTTTCTAATCGTTTTTACAAATTATTTCTATTCCAAATACAAATAAAGTTATAAATTTTTTAAAGTGCACACAAACTTTATGGACACCTTATATTACATACAAAAATAATTACATTCATAGGAAATACATATATATATATACACACATTTTGAGACTACCTCTATACTTAGATACACACTGTTATACTCTGTTTCAAATTAGATCTCTTTCTGATTCACCTAACATCTTGGCCAGATATGAACATTAAGAAAACTAAACCAAAAATCAAGATTTTCTCTGCACAAAGGCTTTGAGCATCACATCCACCCAACAAAAATAAAATCCCCTCAAAAAATATTAAATACAATATAAAAGAAGCCAATCACTAAGGTTGCTGCTAAAGAAAAAACTTGAGTTCATGAGACACTACATTTTTTTTAAGAAGGCCACCTATAATGACTGAAACAGAAATGTGAACTGACAAGCTTTAGCTAACCTGTCACCAGGAAACCCTCTCATGTTATGATCAATAACTCCAGCTCCCTTACACTGACATAGGCATCAACTTCAGGCCCTTCAAACTATATTCTTCCTCCAAGTTGCTTCCCTTGCTCACAAAGATTTTCTGCTCACATCCTCTGTATTGGTAAAACAAAAAATTTATATTAACAGTTTTTGTTTTCTTTCCTTTCATCCTCATCATTTGTTGTTTGGTTTGTTTCCATGTGCTATGATGCATGTGTTTACAAGACTAATAGTTTCTTCAACTGCTATTCATTCATTTGGATTATTTTTCTTAGTGATTAACATTTCAGGTTTATAAAAATCTTTCTTCTCATAAATCAACAATTACGTATCACCATTTCTAGCTTAAAGGATTATAGTGTTATATTTTTATTTGTTCTCTGTTAGAATTTGAAATGATTATCATATGTTTGTTTTGTATCACTTTATCTTTATGTTGTTCAACGATTTGCATAGCGAATGTGTATAGGATATTTTTCTTGGTCTTTTCAGCCTTACAAGACATAAAATTATAAAAAACATTTCAAGCTTGAAATATGATAGTAGTTGCCAAATATTTTTAGGTTACAAATTAACAATATTTATGTAAATTTTTTCCAATAAAACACAGCAACATAGAAAATAGCAAGTATTTTACTTCACAAGATGCAAAGAGATATAAAACAATAAAACTGAAACTGTAGTTATGACAATACCAGCTAAACATTTTTACATTAAAAAAATAACATTCTCTTTGTTTTCCAATAAGTAATGACAACAATAATATACTTAAAATAAACTATTTTTTAAGCTTCACAAGATACAAGGAGATATAAAGCAATAAAATTCCAGACAATAATTTTGAGATTACAAAATACTTTTATTTTATGTATTTCTAATAAAAATATTTGCAAAATATCATCTTCCCAAGATACAAAGAAATATAAAGCAATAAAAAACCAGCTAAACGTTTTGAGATTACAAACTAATTATATCTTATTATGTACTTCTTCTCATAAAACATGATAACAATAAAACTAATTACAAGAAACCATTTTTTAAGCTTCACAAGATGCAAGGAGATATAAAGAAATAAATTATCAGCAAAACATTTTAAGATTACAAAATATTTCTATCTTACTGTGTACTTCCAATAAAACATAATAACATGAAAATAATTGCAAGAAACCAATTTTTAAGCTTCACAAGATACAAACAAATAGACAGCAATAAAATACCAGTCAAACATTTTTAGAGTAATGTGATTTTCAGCAACCAACTTATCCTCAGAGATCTCTCAAACACTCTTCATAGTTTTGCCTTTCTACTTTCCATTGAACTGATTACACCAAAGAAAGCATAAGCTAAACTTTACTTTGGTGAAACATGTCTTAACAATTTTCCACCTTGTCTCACGATATTTACTTTTGTTTTGGATACTATTATAGATCCTACAAATAAAGACACACACACACACACATATATATATATATATATATATATATATATATATATATATATATATATATATAGTCATCTGCAGACAGTCCTGTCTTGCTGTATCACAGCTCATGAGTATGGTTAGACATCCAATTGCTTCTAGCCAGCATTGAAACCCGAATAAATTGACATCAGTCGGCAGTTCTGCCTCTAAGCTTTGAATGCTCAGTAAAGGAAGGGATATATATATATATACATATATGATACTACTTCACAAAGTCTGAGAAACCATGGCAGTCATTACATGATATGTTATATGAATTTTCTATTGCATTTTTACTTAATACCTTTTTCTACTCATAACTTAGCTCATGTTTTGTTCAGTATACGATTAAAGTAAATGTACTGGATTAAATACATTTACAAGAAATTAAATTACACTTAAAAAATTTATTTTTCTACAGTAGACTATGAACTCATTGATATGCATATATCTGAAACTTAGCTTATTGTATTATAAATCATCTACTTTTTAAGTCATAACTATTTTCCTTTAAATTGATTTTTCTATTATTGTACAATCTTCTTATTGATTTATCCTACCCTTCATATGAAATTCTTACTTAAACATTAGACAGACTTATTGTTGGTAATATTCACTTCCTTTTCAATTAACTGACTCTTTCAGAACATCTTAAATGGTGAGATGGAGAGTCATAAAAACCTTAACCAAGTTAGAACATAAGGCTTATTATCACTTCTAAATGATGAAGGTTCTTCAAGTAATAGTCAGTTCTTATATTTAGACATAAACTGGAATTTAGAGCCCCAAAATTTGCTGGTGCTTCAAAAAATTTCTTTTTATTAGATTTTCAGTAGAATTTATTAACAAGAGGACATTAGCTTTTATTTATCGGAAAACTTCACCAAACTAAACCCAATAGGACTTGGCAAACTTAATACTCACAGGACATAGTGAAATCAAGAATAATATAGAGAAATAGTAATTAAGCTACCTAATAAGCTAGTGCACATTGATGGCAGATCAGAGAGTGGGAGTTCTAGAAAAATATTGTTAATAGTTACAAATGAGAGGAAGTTATGGAGAGTTATAATCGCCAACATATTAAGAGGTATGGCTTCAAGAAGAAAGTACGTTTCATTTTGTAAATGTTTGGGTAAATGTTCATTTTAGGTGCCGACGGCTTTTCCTCCTTCAAATTTATCCAAAATAGCATTATTTCTGTGCAAATGTATATCCCAAACTTAAAACAACAATTTGTTATTGAAGAAACTTACCTTTTTTGCTTTGAAAGTCCATAAAAAACGAACTATATATTGCATTTTTTCTCTCCCGTAACTCTCACGAAGTCATGTAATTAACTGCAGAATGACGTTCTACGTAGGGAGCAATTTTCTGTCGAATTTTGGTTAATTTTCTTCCTTTACTGAAACTTCCGGCAATGTACTCCCTGTTATGAAAGTAATAAACGTAGAAATACAATAACGTATTACTTTCATTACTGGAAGTACATTGCCAGAAGTATCAGTAAATGAAGAAAAATGACCAAAAATCTGCCAAAATTTGTTCACATATGCAGTATGTCATTCTGCAGTTAATTACATGACTTCATGAGTGTTACGAGAGAGAAAAAGTGCAAGATATAGTTCGTTTTTTTATGGACATTTAGATAAAAAAAGTTAAGTTTCTTCAATAAGTAACAGTTGATTTGAGTTCAGCAGATACATTTGCACAGAGATAATGCCATTTTGGATAAATTTGTTTTATAAATATTACATATTGATTTAAAAAAACATTAGGTGTTTTCCGAAATCTTATTATTTTCTCTATACAGCAAGTTTTTGTACAGACCTGACACTTTCACTTTTTATCTATATTAATTTGTTAATGATTTGAAGTCATCATGACTAAAATAGCACTATTAAGCTAAGTGTGGTGCAGTGGATATCGGCTCGGAATGAGAAATCAGGGAGCTGAGTTCAGATTCCAGTTGAATTCCTTGCATTCACTTGCGCACAAATACCCTTGGGAAATATATTAATCCATCTCTTCCCTCCAGTTATGAGTTAAATAACAGGACAGATTGGACTCTATAGCCTTGGCTGGTAACTGATCTACTGCAGAAAATAATGGCAACCTACTGCTGGATAATGTTCTGCTCAGTCAGTCATGTCACTTTCGAGACATGATCGCCCAAGCATGTATCACATATGGCACTTAACTGACTGATTGATAAACTTTTCCACATTAATTCTGTTAACACTCTATCTTTAACTTGATATCAAGCACTTCATAACAAAAATCTGCTTGTCTAAAATGCCTTTCTACCAGTAAACTGTTGAAAAGAATAGCAATTTTGGCACTAAGCAATATTATAATTTAACATACATACATACACACACATACACATAAATGGTTCTTCTACACATTTATATAACGCATCAATACTTGGAATTAGTTATCAGTGATTGACTATTACCACTATGTGATGGGTTCAATCCCATGGAAAATTCCACCTTAATTTACCCAAGTTTTGAAATGTCATGAAATGAATCACTTTAATGTGTACAAATATATAGAATAAAACACACTGATGACAAAGTCCACTGAGCTTCAGAAAGCTTGTGTGTACCTCCTGTCATAAGTAAACCCAGTACCTCATGATGGAAAACTAATTTAGTTTAGTTTTATATATTATCATGAATGTACTCCTATTGTCAAAAATCACTGCATGTTATTTGAGAGGATTATTAGCTGTTTCCTCAGAGGTTATCACCCCTGAGCATGATAGGAGGGAATATATATACACACATACAACTGTCTTTATTATAATAGTGAGGTGATATATTTTGCACTCCTCAATGACATAATTCTTGCAAAAAATAAAATAAGACACTGGTACTGAGCAAACACATGGCAAAAGCTTTTAATGGGAAATGGTAAAATGAACATGAAAGCAGGAACATACTTACATATATATATATATACTTATTTATAAATGAATCTTTGTGTGTGTGTGTCTGTTACCTATAGACTCCGAAACAGTAGAACCGATTTTCTTGAAAATTTACGCAGTTGTACTATAAACGTCTGCGAGTGATCTTAGGTAGGTTTCGTGTCGAGGTACCCCTGAATAAATATCAATAAAAGATAATCAAAAAATCAGGTTGTAGAAGGAGTGATCCGATTTTAATCAAATGTGATACACTGATAGACAAAGACATAAGAAACGATATTCAGAAGTTTCAAGGTTGCAGTTATTACAATATTGCAGAAAATTTGATATCAATACCAGGAAATTCAAATTTGACTTACATCCATTATTTTCTTTCAGTCTACGGTTTTGCTTTAACTGGAAACAACTATTGGTTTTTAGTTTTTCATGCCAACATCCAAAGAGTCTGAGCTCCAGGACCATGGATTAGTTTTAAAGCTTTAAAATGCCAGGCTATACTGCTAGTATATATATATATATATATATATATATAAGTCTGTTATTATAGGAAGGATTAATCCACTATAAGGCTCAAGAGCCACCGAAGATAGTAAGCTACAAGATTATTGTAAAGGTGTAAAAGGAGGAAGGGAGGAGTGTATGTTATGGAGATATGTAAGTTATATATGGTTATGAAGCCACTCTAACAGACCATTACTAATCTGTTATGAGTTCAATGTTACACTGGGTGCTGAAAAGTTCTCAATTAAACTAATTCTCTGAAAGCTGAGTAACTAACTAAACATTTGATCTTATTTTTGGAAAAGCCTCTTAGTAAGGCTTAAAAATTTTTCAGCTCCCCTAATATATATATATATAGAGAACTTTATAGAGAACTTTATAGTTAGCGACTAAATTTATACTGGCATATATTCTAAATGTTCTTTTCAAAGAGATGTGGGTGGTAGCAGCTGTTAGGGTCCCAGTTATAGGCAAATAGTTAACCCACTTAAAACTGGGATCAAAGCAGTATGAAAGTATAAAAATAGATTTTCATAGGAAAAAATTATCAGCAATGAATTTTAAAAAAGAAATTACTAACACTCCCAATAAAATTACATTTTGGCTTTAAATGACCAAATGGATTCATATGCTGTTAAAAAACAAAACCGAATCAAATACATAATCTTTGGAAAGGCATGAACTTATTATTTCCTGTGCTCTTTCTCATAGTTGTATATTTACACAAAAAGTCTTATCACTAGTATGCCACAATGATGAAAAAAATATTTTATATGAAAAAATTTAAAAATCACTCTCCCATAACTAATATGTCTAGGAAAAAATCTGTTAATGCTAGCAAAACAACTACTACAATGCACACAGATACCAGTGTCTTATTTTTAGCCATTCATATTTCTGTGTTTTCAATATCACATATTCTGTGGTTGATCAGTTACTCATAGAAAATACAATAAACAAATTTAGAATAAGCATTTAATGTCCTATTCTTTTTTCCTTTGAATTATAAATGATATTTAAATAGAATTGATCAATATTGTTTGATTGCTATTGAAATATTTATTACTTCTTAAAATGTCATCTTTCAAGCTTCAAGTTTTAAGGCATGTATCCTCATATTAGGAATACATTTAGTAATACATAAATATAAAACATTTTGAAAATTTGATTATTTGAATTTTAAATAGAATATTTTGTTTCAGCTGTTATTAACATGATCAATCATCTTTTACCTTGAATTTTTGTAAAGAAAACTTAGCAGTTAAAATTAAGTATAGTAATTAATCAACAATATTTAGCATTAGAAATCTTAGTAGATGAGTCAAATCAATTTGTTTATGCTCTAGTAATTATCACAAAAATGAACAACAGACTCAGAGCAACAGAAATGTTGTTTTACTGAAGGATGCTGAGGATATCATGAACCAAACATGTGAGGAATGACAAGGTTTTGGAGAGAAAAGAAACAAAAAAGAAACATACTTATGATTAAAAAGAAACAGCTGAAGTTTCTAGAGCACATAATGAGGAGGGAGGGCTTAGAGAATCTGATACTCACTAGGTGGATAGAGGGGGAAAAAGAAACTGGTAAAAACCCTGCATGACACACTTGATGGGCTTAAACAAATGAATGGCAGATCAGGGTTTGGGAGAAATAATAGGACACTATATATAAAGTGCAAAAGCGGACAGGATGATATGGAGGTTTCGGTTCACCTTTGTTTTGAAGTGATACCTTACATAAAAGAAGAATTATTAAAGAATAGGTTAATTAATCAAGAAGCAGGTAAATGTTTATAGGTTTTAAGACAACTCACTGTTTGATGACACATAGTAACGATTATGATATTATTAGTCATTTACTTATAAAGAAAAATTTGGCTTTTAATGACTCATCAGCCAGTGTCTCTGTTGGTTGAAATTTATCAAATCTTTCTATAAAACAATTTTTTCAGGAAAATCGGTCTCTTAATTTTAGTAACTGCTCTTTTCGTACTAAAAAGAGCTGCCTGAAGCGATATGGTTTTTGTTTTCTTGGTTACAAGCTTCTTTCTCTAATGCCCAGACAACATCTATTTACACTGGCTACTAAATTGGCATCAAGGTCACACCTTTTTACCATAAAAATTTGAAAATGTAATTTCCTCTTCTACTATAATAGTTTCTTTTCTCACACTTTCCATTTATGGAACTTCTTTCTGTTTGCTTGCTTTGCTGATTGCTACAATCTCCAAAAGTTTAAATGCAATGTCAGTTGCCGTCTTCTATATTCTTGATTCCCATCCTTCTCTTATCCTTTTTTTGACATCCCCCTGTACATTGTTGTTTCTCTTACTGTAACCCCCTGTGCACCAGTGATGGTCCTGCCTTGCTTGGGGTGAAATGATTATATAAAAAAAGTTCTTTGTGATTATGTCATCCCAAACAATAAAGTTCAAAGAAAGATGATTCTGCAGGCTTCATTTGCAAAACCATTTTTTACCAATTGATCTTACAAAGCAGTTGTATACAACTTAAATATTTCTGAATAAGTTTGGTCCTATTCATGACATCACCTCTATTAATATATTCATCTGACAAGTGTATTTAAGTACATGACTGGAGTTTTAGCTTAAAGTTTTGGTTTTGTACCAGTTTGTGGTGTTGGGAAAAACTACTGCTAATGCAGTCTATTATAGGTTCAGGTTTCTTAACTTATATACTAATACGATACTAATTTTTTTATAACTGATGCATGCACCAGAGTATTTGAAGTGTTTAGTATTTATTAATTTCATATTCGTTTTTTTCCACAAGAAATGTTTCTCAAAATATCTTAAAGCTTTGATTATAGATCTGAGGTATCTTGTAGATTAATGGATATCAGAATACTGTTCTGAGATATGAAAAACAATAAAATTCATCCTTAACTTTCCACATTTAAAACTTAAGTTCACATGCATTATAAGATTCTGTAGTTTCAGATATGAAACACTAAATCTCTTTGAATTTTAACAAAAAACAAACATGAATCAAGCATCAACAACAGTAAGAATATAGTCCTGAGTATGATTTTAAACTACATCTGGCAGCAACACCTCTAAATGGGAGATTAAGTTTTTTATGAGTGTAGAACCACCTCTTAATTGCTGGAGATCCCAGGTCAACCCTGATCCAGAGTGGTAACTATAGACAACTACTGAACCCCAAAACCAAATATCCTGAAAGTATAAAAATTAATTTTTATAGTAGAAAACCAACAATACATTTTTTATTAGAAAAACTCCCAACAATACTTGCTAGTAAAATGACCAATAATGCATTTTATCTGTATGTGATAGCATATGTTTGTTTAAAATATTGACATTTCAGTATTAAATAACCTATAGAAGTTGATTCTTCCCCAAACAAAATCAACCAACCAATATAAAAAAAACTTTTTCATGACATTAGTCCACATAATATCCTAGAATTTCATAAAGAAATCATACAGCATTCTAAAATATAACTTCAAAAAACTACAACATAAAACACTTATCACCACTTGTAGTCATTACATCTGCACAAAAACTGAGTATTATCTACCATGTATTCAACTGTAAAAGCAGAATGAGATATTTTTTTATTACTTCAAAGCTCTCAAGAAAATTAAATTTCAGCAGTAAATTACACATGAAGAGTAGACATGCTGAAAAACAAAAAAAAAACAGTCAAGCCAAGCTAGTAAAAAAGAAAACATTTTCGAAACTGAAAGAGATCATTTTATATAGAACTGATAAAATTTCTGATAAAAAATTATCAAATCAAAACATTCATTAGGCAAAATATTTTGCCTGAACATGTTTGCCTAAAATTCAGTGAAACAAATGAGAAATGTGAAATACATAAAATAGTGAATTTTTATATCAATTTATTAAAAACTATCAAAGGACAACTAAAATCAATGCAAGTATCTAATTGTGATCATTTTTTTCAAGGGAATTTATTTGAACTCATTTTCTGTTTTTACCATCTCTAATTCAAGATATCTAAGAGATTTTGCTCTGTGGAATGAAAAATAGGCTCTTCCTCTGACATAAATTAAGAAAATTATTTCTGTAAATTTATCATTTGAAAATAATATTGAATTTTTCCCCAGAATTCAAATGCAATAAATCAGATAATATTTGAAGTTTTGAATGCCTCTGTCACAAAAAGATGAAAATTCATTAACTTGACAATTTGAACCACATGACCTTAATCTGACAATGGCCATCAGGCATGATCTGTATAATATTTATCTTTTTATCTGTTTATTCAAGTTGCTTTTATTTAATTGATATGGCTACAAAAATTGAGAATATGTCCGCCCACTTTTCATATAAGAGCACAGGTCTGTGGAAGAAGGAATCCAAGATTATCCACACTAAATTGAGCAGTGGTTTAATCTTCTTCATTTAAATATAGAGCGTCTTAATTAGATCTGAGGATTAGTAAGTGCTGTTGGTCAGATGCAGATGAATGTAGTTATCCAAGTCAAAATGTCAAGAAGCAGATAATAAAGATGACAGCCATGGCAGAGATTTTATTTTAATAAGATTGATATCCAAATCAAGCAAGTCCAGAAATTAAAATATCAGAGAAATGTTTTAGCAGTGGACAGAAAATATGACTGGAAAATATCTCCACCTACCATATAAAATAGTGGTTTCATCATGAATAAAAACCAAAAAGATTTATCAAGATATTCTCATATAACACATCATCTACCCACTTGAACCAATATAAAAAATATTTTCACTTGTAAAAAAAAAAACAATTAGCTTATAAAATAAAATATAAAATTTGATTTTTTTTATTTTTCGAATTAACTTTATAAACAAACATATTTCCCATTTTATTCCAACTTCACCTTCGTAATTCTATTTTTTCAGTATATTTTCTTTTTCTTGGTAGAATATCTCTAGGTGCTCTTTAGTCTCCCAGGGAACTAATATGTTTTTTAAAGTGAATACTGTGAAAATTTACTAAATGTCTATTTGAAGATGCAATATCCATTAAAAATGGCAAATAAAATAAAACTTACCAGTCAAGTTCTAAAATATTTTTTGATGACCCACAGGTTTCACTCACTCAAAGACATTTTTAATCATTGATCTTAGTGATAATATACAGCAAAGAGTTTAGATATTTCTGAACAGTTTTGGCATCATTAATGACATTTACTATATAAATGTCATGCATAGCAAGGCCGTTTCGAAATTTGATGAGGGATTTTGAGGGGAATTTTTTGGTTTTGTAGCAATTTGTAGTGTTGCATGAAACTACCACATATAGGGTTCTGTTTTTTTTTTCATATATCCTAAATTTGTTATAACTGATCTGTACAGTATCTGAAATGTTCAGTATTTGCTAATTCCACATCCTGGATTTTTATGCTGGTTTCCGATGTTGAAGCATTGAGGAAAAATTAAGAGAGAAGATTAATATTAGCAAAATAAACTTATATATATATATATATATATTTCTTCCTTCTTTTATGTGCCATGTCATTTCAGGATATAGGTGATCATGGCTTTCCCCATCTCCCTGTCCCTGGTGGCTCTTAGCACGCTTTTTCCTGTTGCATCATGTAAACCTCGTTCCGTCATCCACCTGATCAGGTCCTTTAAATATGTTATCTACTGCTTTCCTCTGTCTCTTTTTCCCCTCTATCTGACCTGTTAGTAACAGGTTCTCCGAGCCCTCCTTCCTCATTACATGTCCCAGGAATTTAGTTGTCTCTTCCTGATGCTCAGTATTAATTTCCTTTTCCTCTCCATCCTTTCCAAAACCTCATCATTGCTCACATGCTCGGTCCATGATATCCACAGCATCTTTCTGCTGCTTCAAGTTTTACCTTCATTTTCGAAGATATTGTCCAACATTCACTGCCATATTGAAGAACTGACATCACATAGCAATCCAATACTCTCCTCTTTGTTTCTAGTGAAATTGTCCTGTTTCTTAATACTTTACTCAACTTCTGGAATGCTTCTTTGGCCATGCCAATTTACATTGTATGGGTGGTGGGAGTTGAAATTGAGGTATTGTTTTGTGAATGTTGGTTTGCAGTATACAGATGTCTTAAGCCCCACCTCTAATAACTCAAACTTATTGTTGGTGTCTATATATTTTTATAGATATTGAAAGTTAAGTTACCTCCTTTACTCTATTTTAAATGCTTTTATTAGTTAAACCACAATATATTAATATCTGACAACTTTTCATAATGGACAACTATATTAATTTCATCTTAGTAGGATTGAACAAGATTGAATGTATTTGGGACTATAAAAATAATGAAAATACATAAAGCAGCTTCGGTGTTCTTAATCACCATGCCAGGCAGAAAATTTATTCATCACTATGAGAAGATTAGAATAAAAATAAAAATAATTTGACTAAATTATTTAATCAAAATAAGAATATGCTGCATATATATATATATATATATAAAAGAGAAGAGAGATTAATTTAAGAATTTCATATGTTTAAAGATTGATATCCTAACATAGAAGATAGGTTTATTTATCATCTTGTTCATACTTCTCCACAGTCTTTTGAACTAGAGTAGAGGTATTCCTGTTCCTACTAAATTATATTTCAACACTATATTTCTAATATCTCTACCTAAAGTCTAAAACTTTACTTACTATTAATTTTTTTACTTATTTTATTTTCAATAAGCAGAGATAAGTTTGTTTATTGTCTGGTTCACACTCTACTGCAGTCTTTTGAACTAGAATAGAGGTTTTTCCCTTGTTTCATGTTTAGGATCAGATTTTTGGTTTCTTCTAATACCTTGTTCTCTTTCACTCCCAGTAACTCCTTGCATCTTAATGGCATTATCACTTTACTTGAGATGAATTGATTAAAAAAACAAAGCACAACATGTAAGAAAAGTCTCCTACTGTGTATGTATAAACATGTATTTGTAAATAAAGAATAATCATTTATAAAAATTTGTAGGAGATGAGTTTAGTTGAGTGACATGAAGTATGTATATTTATGCGTATCTATCAGCAAATATGCATCTCATGAATATGTATGAGTAATTTCGCCCTGTGTGTTTTACAATGACAGCCAGCATCAGAGAACTGATGAAAATAATCCATCCATTCTAACAGAAGTTGAGCTGTATGTCTCTTTATATTAGTTTGTTGCTAAACAAGAAGATCCATTTGGTAAATGCAACTTGACTTCTGATCGACTTGGAAGTCTGTGACATAATATCCTTGTAGGAAATAGATATTTTTTTTTCTGGTTGCCACATAGAAATGTGACTTTGTGGTCTAGCGATACGAAATTTTCATACATTTCTAGCAATGATAATACTTGTTTAAATTATCTCATTTTAGTCAACACTACAAAGTAACATATCAAATGGACTAATAGAATCAATGCTTATGTTTGATATTTTTAACATGTTGAGTATCTCTGGCATTGTGTCATTCTAAAGTAATCTTTGATTTCATTGCTTTCATCTTCATCTATTGTACCCAACCTGAGACATTTTTGTAAAAGAAACATGTAACATGACTTTTCTCCAAAATATTTCATAACCTATATAATATGTTTTTTGAACCTGAATTGAATTTTAACCTTACTTAAAACAAAAAAGCTTAATATGCTGGATATATTGCTTATTTTCTCTCAAGGTAAAGTGTTAATGTGTGGTTCTGTATGAGCATAAAAAAGGGCAAGAAATGGAGATTGTGTGGTGATGCAGGAAAAATAACTGAAAAGGTCAAGAGTGTAGTGATCAGGAACTTTCACTGTTCAAATCAGTAAATAAAAATATACCATTTTTACAAAATATTAAAAGGAAATGCAGAATGATAATACAGTTGTTACAATCCAATTAAATTGACCTTTTCAGATAAAATTAGTTAAAACTGAACTTTTTTAATGCTACATAATGATAGAAATGAAAGAAATCTTTTGGTAAATTAATATACAAAGATGATACTTTTAGATTGAGACACTTATATATTTGTGACTATATTTATATATTCTTGTGACTATGATACAAACTAAGTAATTTCAGTTTTACATACATTTGATCACCTGTTCTATATGTTGGACTATTTAGGAAAAAAATAATTGTTTTCAAAGACATCACAACATGATGAAGAAAGAACTTTGTAATTAATGAATAGATAGACATCACTTTACAAATTTATTTAGTGTCTAGTAGCAAAAAGCAAAATAAATTGTGTTGTTGATATATGTATGTGAAATTGAAAATTTTATATCAGGTGATGAAAAAAGATGATGAAATACAAAATGCTTACACTACTGAACAGATGTTTTGAATTTTGGAATTTAAAACTACTCCAAATTGGTAATTAAATTTTGTATTTGTTAAATTATCAGAATTTTTTATTTTCCTCTAGTTTAGCTATGACAAAATACTCATATTAAAGTGGTATTTTATGTTTTAATGTTCTTTCAGTCTTAGACATCTTTGTTCAAATATCTGTTTTTTTTTAAATAGTAAAAAAATAAAAAATACCAAATATTTTTTAACTTGGTATGAAACTATTATTATTTTAAAATTATATTTATATAATCACGAGTAATTTCAAATCTTCAATATGTTAATTTTTTAATCTTTTATGCATTTTTTCTTGTAAACACCTTTACATTTTTATCTCATCAAATGATTGTGTAATAGATTTTTTTGTGACAATTGAGATCTGTGATAAAACTGGGAACAGGTGAACCATTACTTAGATATTTTTCTAAATATTGAGAGATAATAACTTCCAAATATGTTTTGATAAAATTTACAGAATCAATCAATAAATACTAAAAATTTTTTCTACATATTTATTGCAAACATCAGATCATTGCAAAAGTTTATGCATGATTTTCAATATTGATATTGACTGCAACTTGACACTGGTATTTGTTTTGTATCAATTTCTGGTATTTTTTTTATAATCATTTCAACCCCAAGAAAAACAGGACTGCTACTGGGGTGCATGGGGTTACAGAGAAAAAAAAACAGGTTTCAAGGGATATTGAAAAAAGATTTAAATTTAAGGAAATGGATGGGATTTCAGGAGGTAAAAGATGGTAATTGATGTTTTATTTAAACTTTTGAAAATTGTAGCTATCAGGAAAGCAAGTATGCAGAAGTAGCTCAACAGACGGGATATGCAAGAAAAGAAACTGATAGAGTAGAAATCAAAGTTACATTAGATTATTTTGGCAATAAAAAAGTTAGACCTTGATGCCAATCTAATAGCATCAGTAAATTCATGTCATCAGTGTACCAGGGAAAGAAGCTCATCAGAGCAGAAACCGTGAAATTGCTTGTAGAAAAGACAGAGGGAAGCCACATCTCATTGGTGAGTCAGGACCAAGTATGTTGCAGATCTTCTTTGGATTTTATTAAGAAGCTCAAGATGAATGGCAGGAGCACCTGACCAGATAGAGCAATGATATTCAATGCACATGCAAATGGTAGATTTATAATAGTGTATGTTCTAGACTTTAAACCTGCATTGTTCCATTGTGAGTCAGATTTTGTTGAATGTTGATGCTTTGTTCATGTATGAATTCCATAAAGATAGAGGGTGAATAGTTTCATTTTTGCCATTTCAAAAAAGAGTAATTATCATAAAAATTATCAACAAAAAAATTTATAAAGTCTTTTTTTTAATTGTGCTCTATCTATTCAGACAGTGAAAAAGTCATTTGGCTAATTTTGTCAGTTATTTTAATGTAAATAGTCAACAATGTTCTAGGCAACTGTCTGGCATCAATGAAGACAATCTGCTTACAATCATGAAGAAATTACCCTGTTTGCAGGGCATAAGAATATGCCAGCTGCACCTCTGCAGTGAGTAAAATTAAAACAAATTGGTCACATGTTTGCCATGGGTGGTGACCTGTGATGTTTCTGGAGGGGATCCTGGTGGGTGAGGTTTTAAGCGTTGGGCTATAAACATGCTCCTAAACTCCAACATACTGCTTTAAGTTAGACTAACAAAATAAACAAAATGCACTCACATTGAGCATATCAAATATTAAACTGACTTAGTAAATGATGGCTGTTAATTATACTGTGAAAAAAGGATTCTGACATTGAGTTTCAACCTCTGAGGAAAACATATATGGGTGAATGATCTTAGATATAACAGGTGCTTGAAACCATTGCTATGTTTGAGTATCCAGTCCTGTAGCTCTGGGAAAATGAGGTGAAGAGGATTTTCCGTACTCATTATTTCCCCCAGATAAGGCTCTGAGGGGAGTAGCATGGCTGATAAATAATCATAATAAATAAAGTATGAACCCAAAAATACCCGAAAGACTACACATTAATTTCTGAAATCCATGTTAATAGAACTAATAGACAAGAAACTAATAATGAAATTACCACTTTTTGTAATAGAAAAGTCTTATCACCTCATATAAGTCCAAAAACAGTTTAAAAAAAAGAAGAAATAATGCATTACTGATAGAAATCAAAGAAAAAACTGATGCTGAAACTCGACTAAGGATGACCAAATAGATTGTAAGAAATAATAAAAAGGCAACAGTTTTACCCAGACCAATTTTTGAATTTTTTCACAGGCTTTGTAAGAATCCCTGAACTTTCACTTTGTACCATAGGGGAGGTTATGAACAATAATTTTACCAAAAATGTAAAACATTACAGGCATAAAAAGGAATTAAAGACATTAAAAACAATTATAGATACCAACTCTTACATCATGACTTAAGATGTCCCAAAACTGCCACGCTAAAAGATAAATAGTAGATATACAGCTTCCAAAGTAAAAGAATGTATCAACAACCTATTAAGATGCTTCAACTAAGCTATGTACAGGGAAAGAATGAATATACAAGGAAGTTATGTGGAAAATGTTGAGAGAATGATCCTAACCACATAGAGATTCAGTTAGTCAAGTGCCATACATGATACACGCTTGGGCAATCATGTCTCAAAAGAGACATGACTGACTGGGCAGAAGATTATCCCGCAGTAGGTTGCCATTGCTTTCTGCAGTAGACTGGTTGCCAACCAAGGCTATAGAACCCAATCTGTCCTGCTATTTAACCCATAACTGGAAGGAAGATACGGATTAATACCTTTCCCAAGGTTATTTGCGCGTAAGTGAATACAATGGATTCAACTGGAATTCGAACTCAGCTCCCCGGTTTCTCATTCCGAGCCAATATCCACTGTACCACAACGCACATAGAGATTACATACCCAAAAAAAACAAACTGCTCTAATTGTAAGGAAAATCATAGGGACTGAGATCTGAAAAAAAAGATATATCAAAAATTAAACAAATGAAAACATTCAGAATCTAAAAAAATGCCTAGAAACTGTTATGTCTGGTACATCTCATAGTTTCAGTACTTAATACATAGTACAATGTTATGGGTGACTTAATAAAGTGCCAACTGTTATCTGCTTAGAACATAAATACTACTCAACTAATTTGCATAAGATACCACAGAAACAAATTCAATACACCTTTATATGTAAAAATTACCTGAGCAACATCAAGTTATATCTATAAAAATTTAATTGCAAACAATTTGCATGAAACACTAGGAGTAAGATTTTTAATCTGAGAATTAAATTTTGCATCCTGGAAACAGCCCATACCACTGAAACAAAACTGTCTACAAATGATTTAAATCCAACACAAAACTCACTGACAACAGCTTCCCAACTACAAAACACTCAGAACTTCTCAAATGGAAAATTCCACAAATAGAAAACTGACAGAACAAAAACCAATCAAGCTTCAATATAAACCAAAATTGAAATCCAAAAAAGAAAACAGAAAAAACAGAATAAAGCAAATAAGCAGGATGACAACTCCATGAATATAATAAAAATATATATGAAAAGAACCCAAATAATCAAGGATATACAAATGCTCGACAAAGAACAAGTTTACAAACAAGGAAAATAAACAACATTGTAAGTACGGAATATATGGAAATAGATAACCAAAAGCAAAGAAATATAGTCATCCTTAAGATCCACTTACTAAAATAAAATAATTACCTCTCAAATGGACAAACAGAACACAAGCATCATACAATAGAACTGAATATCTTATCTACCTTTTGTCATTCAAAAAGATTTAGGTCGAAGGAAAATGGCTGATTTTGGCAAATTGAAAAGGTATTATTTTCCAACACAACGACATAAGACTGTATGTTGCAAAACAGACCTTGCCAGAAGTTGAAATGGTTAAAAGCCTCCAGCATCTACTGTGTTCTCCTGATTTTACTTTTTCAAGTATTCATTTGTTCTGGTCAATATAAAAAAATTTAAATGACAAAAAATTTAACTATGTACAGACAGTCCCAAACTACTACACAACCTTTTGAAAAAAATACAAATTTTTTTCTGAAAATAGTATCGACAAATTTTGTAATGACAGGAGATAATTGTTTACAACAGTGGTGACTATGTATTTGATTTAATTCTTAGTTTTTTGTGTGGGTATGTAAATTTTAGTCTTGAATTTTCTAATTTGCACAAACTTTTAAAATGATCTAATAGATAAAGCAACATTATAAATTCATAAGTAATTTTTCTACTCCTAAGAGAAATTTCATTTTTGTCATTTACAATAGAGGATTATACAAATATTTCTAATGCTGCACAATTTATGAAAATATATAATAAAAAAATCTCTGCCAAAAAATCTAAAGTATGAGTCTTTACCAGAAAACTGATAATAACCAGTTTCATTTTTCTGTCACTACCTGTAACCATTCAGTCAGTCAGTTGTGTTATACATGTTACACACTTGGGAGATCATGTTTCTTTCAAGACATGACTGACTGGGCAGAAGGTTTTCCTGCAGTAAGTTGCCATGACTTTCTGTGGTAGACTGGTTGCCAACCAAGGCTATAAAACCCAATTTGTTCTGCAATTTAACCCATAACTGGTAGAGAGAAAAGATGGAATAATACCTTTCCCAGGGGTATTTGTATGTAAATGAATGCAACGAATTCAACTGGAATTCAAACTCTGCTCTATGAATTCTTGTTTGAAAACAATATCCACAGTTCCACTGCACATTCATAGCCCTTAGTTGACTTACACATGCACACACACACACATATATATATATAAGGTCTACACAAAGAATAGTAACACATTGTTACTAAAGGTGTGAAACTGACAATTAGAATGCAATCTTGATTTGAATTTCCACACTGTTTATATTTGTATAGGATTTATATTTGCTGTTAAGTACCCTTCCCCATAAATATACCAAACATTTCCCTTTCTTTAAAATAGAATTTTCTTAACAGATTAACTCATGTTTCTTTTCTCACTGTCATTCAATATTGGGGTCTGCTTGTGTGTAAATGACTAATAGTAACATCAATTAGTTAATGAAATTTGTTTTATGAAGGTAAATGATTATTTCAAATTTTATATGAAATCTACTTTTAAATGTGCCAATGTTTAAGTCTTATAGATATATTCATGATGAGATGCTTAAAAGTTCTCAGTTCTGATTAAGAAATTCTGATTTAGTAATTTAGTCAGATTATTTTTTTATATATATTCCTAGCTGAGAACTTTTCATCTTTTTTCTTCTAAAACAATGGGAAGGATGAGATTAGCTGTTTCCTCATAAGGAAACATTCAGCCTTCATTCTCTAAACAGTATTACTTTTAGTTGAAATTTATAAAATCTTTCTCAGAAAACAGTTTTTCAGAAGGATAAACTTTGCAATTTCAGCATTGTTTATTTCTAATACTGTTGAAAGTTTCTTTCCAAGCCTTTTGTTTAAAGTAGTGTAGTATACCAATATCTTAGTTTTCTCTTCATATGCTACCCATTTTAGTTGTTGTTGTTGCTTTTGAAAGTCATCAAAGTGATATGTTTTTTTGTGATTTAGTATCAGTCAGTTAAGTGCCATACGTGATACACGCTTGGGCGATCATGTCTCGAAAGAGACATGACTGACTGGGCAGAAGATTATCCCGCAGTAGGTTGCCATTGCTTTCTGCGGTAGACTGGTTGCCCACCAAGGCTATAGAATCCAATCTGTCCTGTTATTTAACCCATAACTGGAAGGAAGACCTTTCCCAAGGGTATTTGCTCGTAAGTGAATGCAAGGAATTCAACTGGAATTTAGTATACATCTTTGTTTATGATTATGCAGCACCAGTCTGTAGAATCTGATATATGCACACTGCTTAGCCAGTCTGGTAAACCAAAAACAGCCACTTGTTGAGGTGAAAGTAAAAAGAAGTTTTACAATAGCTCCCAAGTAAATGTGGATGCTTCTCTGGCACATGGAAAAAATATAGTCTTTTATAAAACAATATTTTAGAATTGTGAGTAAAGACACAACTTTAATTATATCTGTTAGTCTTACTGTTTTAAGGACTGATGAAACATGTTTTGAATAAAATAAAATTTTTAATTTACATTCTTCTAACTTTTTTCTAGCCATTCTTTAATTTAATTTAATTTAATTGAGGCTACCCATATATATTTGGTAAATTTCAACAGCACAGCAAAAAGAATTAGCCAATAAATTATAAAAACATAAAACTTTTGAAATCATATCTTCATCAGTACTTAAAAACCTCTACTTTGAGTTTAAAATGAGATTTAATAATTTATCAAACTATTTTGTTTTTTTAAACATTTTTGTTTGTATTCTTTTATCTTGTAAAAGCAAAATATCATTTTGCTTGGAGGTATTTTGCTTTGGGACTTGTTAACATAAGACACAAGAGCAAATATAGTAAAATAAAAATGGCAGGTCTTTTCTTTTACTCATGCTCATTATTTCAAAAATGCTTAAGGCAAATTTTTAAGAGCATAAAATATCTTGGAAATGAAACAAGATATTCATAATACATACTATGTCTGATTCTCTTATGCTATTCAATGTTTTCACAATAAAATTAGTATTCCTCGTTCTTTAGTTCCATAAACTTCACTGAAGAGTCTGGAAACCCATCTCTGAACATGCAGGGTGTTCCTGATATGCTTTTCATAGCAATTAAAGTTTTACTAGAGGAAGCATCTCACTCTATGCCCAATTGTTTTTATTTCAATTTTTTTGGCATACAGTGCCTAGGATGTGCTTTGTGGGACCGTGGATATTGGTAGAGAACAAGAAATTGGAGAGCCGAGTTGAAATTCCAGTTGAATTTGTAGTACCCCCTTACTAGAGGTAAAAAATAATACTACCTAAACATATTAACTTTGTCTTCTTCTCCCTCTTCTCCAGGTGCTTCCACCTAAGTCAGGAACTACTATCCCAGCAATCCCTTCATCTCTCACTCGCTCTCTTTTCTCTCTCTCTGGCCCATCCCTACTGACCAACAACTCCTAGCAGTTCAGTTTTTTAGTTCCTCAAAAGATTTCACATCAGCCACATGTGCTACTCCTGCCAACAGACATTTTAGCCAGCCACACAAGAATGTAGATGGAGTTAAATAAAATTTGTTTTAACAGGTTATTATTTTTATTCCTTAATTATTATTCAAAACATACTAGGTACAAATATTACAAATTCGTTGCATTCACTTACATGGAATTACCCTTGGGAAAGGTACTAATCTGTCACTTCTACGTATTAGTTAAATAACAGGACAGATTGGGTTCTATAGCCTTGGTTGGCAACCAGTCTACTGCAGAAAGTTATGGCAACCTGCTGAAGAAAATCTGCCCAGTTATTCATGTATCTTTTCGCCGAAGCATGTTTCACTAAACTGACTGAAGTAGTGTTCTACAGCAGTCACTAAGTACTGACCAGGCTCAACAATTTTTAACTTGAGTGGTAAAACAAGTACCTGTGCTTCAGTGTGATTTGTAATCAGGATTAACCAAATTATATTTGTGAAACTTCCGAGATTATATTTACATGAGCAAAATATCCTCTGAGTGGGATCTGTTATGAAAAAATATTTTTTTATATTTTTCAGACAATTTTCACATCTCATGTCAAAAAAACAACTATAAATTCAAGAAGTATTAACTATAAGAAGGAACAACGCAAACATCAATAAAATTTTATCAAATTTACAAACATATGTTAGGGCGCCACTCCTATTTGACTACAAATGGACTGTTCCCATTGCTATATATAGCAATGGTGGATTCTCTACAAGGGAGTTGTAGAGAGTCACTTGAGAGTCTCTAATGAGTTACTGAAGAGTCAGTGCGAGTCAGTGAAGAGTTAGTCACACTTCCGGTGGCGTACCGGAAGTAATCACGTATACACACATCTTATGACGGATTGGACTCTTGTATCTTTCTATTGTAAATATTACTAATCACTTCTGTACATACTAACCGTCTTTCCGCGGAATACAACTTATATTCTGATTCTGTTGTTGAGTTATTCAATTATACTTGGCGACATAACAACATACTAAATACATTTAATTAAAAATAAAGGAAAGGAAAAAAAAACAAATGTGATAACACAACCTGTCATATGAAGATGCAAACACACCTTATTTGAAAAAAAACATCAGATTTCTTTAACAGAAAAATACACAAAAGAAAATGTAGTAGATTACTATAAAAATTATTAAATACCTACATTCATTTAATGGCTGCCACATAATTATCTGATGAGAAAATTCCATAAAACAGTATTTTTTATGTGTATTTAGTTATCAAACAGTATGCAGCAGTATTTTCATCCTGAGTTGGCTGTTAGAAAAATTAATATGAATTAAATGATATGCGTAAAACTTTAAAGATGATTATTTATATGAGCAAATAAAATATCAAATATCAAATTATCAAATAGTATGCAGCAGTATTTTCATCCTGAGTTGGCTGTTAGAAAAATTAATATGAATTGAATGATATGGGTAAAACTTTAAAGATGATTATTTATATGAGCAATATATCATGTGAGTGAGAGCTTATAATATCAGTCCTTATGAAGAAATTGTTCATAAAAATTTGTTCTGGTATTGTCTTTTCTATAAGACAAGCAGATTAAATGTAGCCTAATTTTTTTTAAAAAAATGCAAAAGTTTTAAGCTGTAGAAACATCTGTTTAACTTAATCATATACATGAATAAATTATGGTTTGTTTGTCTTACAGGTTAGAATATGCTCTTTAAAATTCTATAAAGTTCACCAGTCTTTCATCAATTGATTTTGTTAAATTTTCCATTGCTTCAAATTTTATACAACAAATTACTGGAAAGCAATAGAAGCTATTACAAGTTAAGATTTATATTTAAATATTGTTTTCCATTTTAATATCTACCTTAATCATGGATCATAAGTTTTTGTTAAATTAATATTTGAGGGTCTGTTCTATTAATTTCATATCTTTGAGAAGGTGGTGCAAAAGTTAACTTTTTAGAATGCAAAGGATAAATGTACAAAAACTTGTCATTTGTGACCTGTACTACATAAAATGAAGCCTATCCAAGAAATTAGCATAATTCTCTGAATTTATCTTGAACCAAACTTGATGGGGCCCATTATTTTGCAGTTTCCTGTAGTTTTTCTATTAGGTTGTCTAAAAAGTCCAGGCAAATTTTTAGTTGTTCATGTTCCAGCACATTAGAACACATAAAGTTTAATGACAGACATAACAAGTTTGTATATATGATTAGGACACACTTCAAACTCTCTTGAAAAAGATTTAAAATTACTTAATATGTGTTAATTTTGCATCTCTCTGAAAATTGACAGTTGATGCTTTTTTATAACCAAAAAAAGTAAAAATTCTTTGTAAACAACAAAAACGATATGTACTCTATACAGTGAAGGTGCTTTAGCTGACAGAATAATCCAAAAGTTCACTAATTTTAGAGTTGGTAATTTTAGCTTTACTGATGAGGAAATCTTAGACCTCCCCAAGACAGATTATGATCATACATTAATTGAGAATAAAATTATATTACACAACACATGAATAGGCAGAAACCTTAAATCTGTCAAAATCCCCCATCTATGGGCAATAGTGAAGGTTGGATATTCAAATCACTATGATGTTTGAGTTCACATGATTTGAGTGAAAATAACTTTCTGGATTGCATTTCTATCTGTGATTTGCTGTATGAACACAATGAAAGTGCATCCCTTTTGAAGAAACTTGTGACAGATGATCAGAAACAGATCTTTTACAACAATGTTTAGTAAAAAAGATTCTTGGATAAGTAGCATGAGCCAACTTTACCCACTCTAAAAGCAGTTCTTCATCCTAAGAAAGTCATGCTGCACATCTGGTGGGATTGGAAAGGAATCCTGTACTATGAGCTTCTGCCAAGTGACCAGTCAACTGATTATGAAATTTACTAAAATTGGTGAACAGGAAAAGTGTTATTTTCCATTATGATAATACCTGATATTGTTTCTTTAGATTTTCATTTATTAAGCTCTTTGTAAAATGGTGAAAATTCTAATTCTTTGGATGACATAAAATGAACACATTAATGAGTTTTTGCAAAGATACTACCAAAATTTCTGGGAAAATAGAATCTTTAAATTGATAGAAGAATTATGAACCATTTTGAACCATTGGAACCAAAGAAATATGAACCATTTTGTTGCACAGCTTGTGCAACAAAATGGTTCATATTTAGTTGAATGAATAATTAATAGCATAATTTTGTTTTGTGTTTTACAGGGTAGGGAATATGTTTTCCAATGGGCTTTATTTTCAAATTTTAACCAGCATATGACTGTTCGCTGAATTTAATTTTGGGTTTGTATTGATGTTTTGCTTGTATTATAGTTTCTAATAAAATTTTGATAGTTTGGAATCATTATATTTTGAGCAGCATGCATAAAGAACATGAAACAATAATCAATCTTCATTGATCTGGAATGAGCAATACTTCAATTGCTAAACAATTGAAAATCATCACTAGATTGAAATTCTATTGGCTGCTTAATATGGTCCATTCTCAAGTCAAATGTTTGTGCAAAAACCCACAAAAACCTGGATGATCTGAAGGAAGCTCTTTTTTGTGCATGGGTAGAAATCAACAGGGAAACTGTGTAATTCCTCGGCAACTTCATTTTTCGAGCATCTTTATAGGGTGGTTAAGGCCAAAGGGAATCACAGTGAATAGAAACCTGGCAAATTGAAGAGCAACTTCAATAAAATTAAACGAGAAGAGCTATTTTTGAACTATCATTTTTCCTTGATATTAAGTCACTTTTCCACAATTGAAATTTTCTTGGTTATATAACATATTCCCCATCCTGTAATTTATCTTAAAAATCAGCACGAACATTCTGAACAACCAACATATTTTTTTCTTTTTTTAATCATATCAGCCCAAGCAAGGTGGTAATGCCGCTGATGTGCAGGGGGCTACATAAGAGTGAAAAGATTGGAAAAGAGAAAGCCGAAAAGCACATCCTAAACAGGAAACAAGGGATGAGCCTCTTCACCCGTTTAATAGACGTGGTTGGAGTGTGAACCGAGCAATAGTTTAGTCTATCTACTCCAATTGAAAAAAAAAAAAACAAAAAGAGGAAAAGAATGGAAAAGAGTAAAAGATTGGAAAAGAGAAAGCTGGAAACCACATCCTAAACAGAAAACAAGGGATGAGCCTCTTCACCCGTTCAATAGACATGGGTGGAGTGTGAACCGGGTGATAGTTTAGTCTATCTACTCCAATTAATCTGCAATATTGCTACTGATCTGGCATCAGTCACTTTTCCACAACTGTAACATAACTGCCATGTGCTTTTTCTATAAATACTTTTATGGTAATTATTCTAATAATCTTTCCTTTGTTGTACCAAGACTTTATGAATTTAAGTGCAGTACCAGATTTAGTTTAATTTAAATGCATTCATTTACATAAAATTCATTTACATAAATAACCTTAGGAAAGGTATGAATCTGTCACTTCTCCCTCCATCTATGGGTTAAATAGCAGAACAGATTGAGTTCTAAAGCCTTGGTTGGCAACCAGTCTACTGCAGAAAGTAATGCCAACCTACTACGGAAAAACATTCTGCCCAGTCAGTCACGATTGCCCAAGCATATATTGTATGACACTTAACTGACTAACTGATCAGATTAGTGGAAAGTTATCATTTAGCAAATGGCTACATTTAACTGTGAGTTCTGTTTAAAGCTTCTTTTCTCACACTTCTTATTTGTGAAACTCTCTTCTTTCCAGTCAACTTTGATCTTCAAATATTTAAATACCATTTCATTCATTTTCTTCTGTTTTCTTAATTGCTGTTCTTATATTGTTCTCTCTCAATCATATTTTTTTCATTTTATATCACACTCAGTAACCTCTTGCATCTTAGTGGCTTTATTGCTTCGTCTATCTATATTGATACATATTTAAAATAATCTTCTTAAAATATATTTGAAATACGATTAGTATGTATTGACACATAGTTATTTTTATGATGTTTTGATGATGATGATTATGTTATATTCAGTAATATTTTTAATTAGATAAATCTTTGTTGCTTTCAAGTATGTTTTTTGAATTTATTTCCATTCTTAATATGTCTGTCTGGTGGATAAAGATATTCAATAGTTTGTGTTCCTGTTTTGTCATTGGAAAGAAACTTGGCTCTTTCCATCTTTCATGAAAGAAAAAAAAATATTTGTGAAATCTTTGAAATTTTGTACTTTTCATACACTTGGGATAATTATACACATTTGATTTTGTGTGCAACTGAATGTGTTAAAAATGAACTCTTAACCTTTCATAATAAAACATTCCTTAATTAATGATATTTACAGAATATTCTGCAGTGCTGTCAAATGACTCCCTGATAATGAATTGATTTTAGAGATAAACTGACACAATTTTAAGAATTTTCTCTGCTGAATAAATGGGAAATAATATGTATATAATACAATATGTATACAAAACAAAACATTTTTCTATGTGAAAAATGTGTTCTTCATCACTAAAAGAGTACACTATATATATATATATATATTTTTTCATCATATCACCCCGAGCAAGGCGGTAACGCCACTGATGTGCAGGGGGCTACATAGGAGTGAAAAGATTGAAAAAGAGAAAACCGGAAACCGCATCCTGAACAGGAAACAAGGGATGAGTCTCTTCACCTGTTCAATAGACGTGGGTGGAGTGTGAACCAGGCAATAGTTTAGTCTATCTCCTCCAATATATATATATATATAGTCATCTGCTGACAGATCTGTTTTGCTGTATCACAGCTCATCAGTACGGTTAGACTCCGATTGCTTTTAACCCAGGATTGAAACCCAACCAAATTGGTGCCAGTCGGTGATTCTACCTCTGGGCTGTGGGTGTTCGGTAGAAGAAGGCAGACTTTTTAGCGTGTATATTGTCATTATACCTACCCAATAGCCAGAGTGCTCTAATCCATTACTGAATGAGCGATGCATACAAGCCATAGTAGCTACTGTTTTTCAAAGTATATATAGATTGGTAAATTGCTGCATGTAGTAGACTCTGCCAGTAATATAGTCCCCCATCTATATACAGTGAATTTTCTAAATTTTGTAGTCATTTGTCTATGACATGTAAACTACTGGTGACATAGTTCCCCATCTATATGTACTAGATGTTTCCAGATAAACAGTCACTTATCTCTATATCATGGACTCTTCTGGCTATTTGCTTCTTCCTGGCTATTTGTGTGAATTCTCATCTTTTATGTGCCATGTCCTCTCAGGATGTGGGTTATCAAGGATCTTCACAACTTCCTATTTTTTAGCTCAGAGCAATGTTTGTCTTACTATCCATCCCAGTCTCTATTCTCCCATTCATTTACACAAGTTCAGCTACTGTTTGCCTCTGCTGCTCAACTTCAGTATGTCTTGTGAGTGTCAAATTCTTTAAGTCCTCTTTATATATTCTAGAAATTTTAACCTTGTCTTTTTGATTATAAGAATAAACATCCTTTTTGTTTCCATTTTCATAAAAACTACTTCATTACACACAAATTCAGTTCCTCATATTCTCAGTATTTTGTAAAAAAGATCTAAAGATAAAAAATTGATCTTAAATCTCCCTAAATACAGTCATAATTTTGGAAGTAACACTATGATCATCAGAGTTGACTCTTGGCTTTATATTTACAGCTAGCTATTGCTATTTTAATAAACCTTGATCAGGTAGACATCAATTTTCTTTGAATAGTCAGTATTTTAAAATGTCCATCATCATACTTGAGAGATCACAGATTATGAAAGAAATTTTATATTTGCCCGTGACAAATGAAATTAAACAAAAAATGTCATTAAAATTTCGCGAAAATAGTAATGACCTATCTTAGTAGAAATAACACACTTTTACATTCAGTGTTTTGGAAATATTTGGAAATAAATGATCCTATCTTGTATAATAGAATTATGGGTCACCACATAAGTCATTTATTAATTAATTTTATAGTCATTTGTAGAAAATAATTAGGAAAAAATTGTTTTTTGGCTTTTAAATTGCCGGAAATTAATTTCAGCCAAATTGAATGTATTTTTATTATATTTTGATTCTTATTATATTAGAAAAAAATGTTTGCTGCTCTTAAAGAGTATAATTTACTAATCCAGTTTTCTAAATTACTTTTCACCACAACTCATCCAAGTTCCGAAGTTGTACCTTTGCCTTTAAATCTATGTTTCTCATCCATATTGGATTCAGTTTAATTTCTGAATATAGTTATTTTTAGTGCTTATTTTTATGAAGTTTATTATATAAGCTCTTGAATATTCCATTCATCTTTTCTATTGAGGTTAATTTACTTAAACTAAAATGGATTCTATTACTAAACTGATACTTCATTCTCTTGACTCAAACTACATCATTTTCATCATCCAAGCTGCTTTTTTAACCTTGAAAGAATTATTTCCGTTCAGCTGTACACTGCATATAATGATAGCAACCACAATTTTGGATACTAATCTTGAAATTGTCTATGATGGATCAAGCACTTGAACTTGCATTATTTTAGGCATCTTAAATTATCTGAATCAGTACATCTGTGAAACTCTCTATCAGCAGAAGTCTTCAGAGGTTAAAAAGTTTAATGTCGAATTGGATATCAGATTAAGAGGTCTTTCAGTGTCATGTAGTCTTAGCAAAGGTCACATCTATTCTCATTTAGTGGATATATGAAGTAATACACATTCACCTCTGTGTCAGATGTAAATTGTATTGTTCAACCTTAAAATACGGCTTCAAAACATTCGTTTTTCTAAATAACCCATGTATATTAGTGGGTAGATTTCTAGACCAAGTTTTATTATTAATTCTGTCACAATAAAATTAGTGTTAAAAATGTCAGGATATACTTATTTGGCAAAATCTCTTTAAAGCATGTTGTGTAATAATTAAAAAACATCAATGGCAAATTAATACTTAACTTAACAGCCACTCTTTCTGATTACAAAGATTTTATAACATCATGATAGATTATATAATGTCCTGTCTCAAGAAAATAATATATTTTCTTTTTTTTTTTCTACATTCTCATTGATACTTAACTGTTTGTATTAGATATATTTGCAATAATTTATTTGGTGTCAGCCATCTTGTGTTTGATGATAAAATATATCTGGCAACCATGCATCCAAAGGGGAGGTTTTGAGGAGTGGGGAAAAACCTCTTAATTGCTTTTGTTCCTAGGCCCACTCTGATTTGGTCCAGTAGCACCTGTTAAGGTTCCAGCCATGGGAAAATATTTAACCCTGACAGTGCGATCAAAACACAATGAAAGTATAAACATTTTTATCGCAAAAATACTAGCAATACATTTTAATAGTCAAAAAATTACCAGCAATACATTTTTGTAAAAAAAAAAAAAAAAAAAAAAAAATTACCAACAGTATACAGTCAGTCAGTTAAGTGCCATTAATGATACATGAATGGGCGATCATGTCTCAAAAGAGACATGACTGACTGGGCAGAAAATTATCCTGCAGTAGACTACCATTACTTCCTGTGGTAGACTGGTTGCCAGCCAAGGCTACATAACACAATTTGTTCTGTTATTTAATCCATAACTGGAGGGAAGAGACAGATTAATACTTTTGCCAAGGTTATTTGTGCATAAGTGAAGGCAAGGAATTCAACTGGAATTCGAACTCATCTCCCCAACAACGCAATATACAAGGTGTCCATAAAGACCTGGTACCATTACAAGTATTTATTACTCAGAAGCCATATAACCTAGATCATTACAGTTTTTTGTAAAACATTTTACATCTCCTCAAGTTTCCATTCACAGCTTTCATTGACTACAATTTCCATGTGCATATCTATTTGCCTTCACAATGTCAAGACGATATTCCATCTCCCTTCCAGCCTATCAACATCAGTTGTTTGGACAACTTCAACAAGGCATCTGCAAAGTGTGACAAGATCATGAACAAGAGTCTGGTAGGCACTACCCTTGATGCACCCCCAAAGAAAAAAATTCCAAGTGGGTAAAATCAGAAGAGTGAGGTAGCCATGGTCCATCACAGTCTAGCCAGCTTCCATCTTAACAGTTAGTGAAAATAAAACACAACATAAAAATATAAATGAAAAGAAGACTTGAAAATGTGTACAACATTTTACAAAAAACTGCAATACTCTGTCATGTCTTCAGCAATAAATACTTGTAATGGTATTGGGACTTTATAAACACCCTGTAGTTTTTAAATAAGTTATTAATGCTCACAAGAATATTAAACTTCAGCATTAAATGACTAATAAAGAGTTGATATGCCACTCAATAAACTAACAGTTGGAATAAGATTTTATCATGCAAATTGAGTGTCATTTATTATATTGTAAATAAAAATACATATTGATGGATATATTGATATTTTTATTAATTTCAGATTATAAATATTGGCATGAGAAACAATTTCAAAGAAGAAGCAAAGTACCCAAAACTTATTGCATAATTGTAACAAATGGAAATTGTGAAGAAATGGAGTAAAGATCCAAGTACAATCAAGAATGAAATTGTAAGCGAAATAAGAATAAGAAAAACAAAACTTCAAGAATAACACAATAATAGATCAGAAATAAATTAAAATGCTAAACATGAAGAAAAGTAGATTGGCCAGCAAGAAAAATATTTGAGAAAACTGCTGTTCTAAATGCATCATGATAAGAATCATGATGTTAAGAATATTGTCTAAATATCTAAAACCAATCAAACTAGTACTATTAAGTTAAAGTCTGCAAAAATAAACATTTAAATACATGAAAACTAATTTTCCAACTGTAATTTCCCATGACAAATAGAGAACTAGATTGAATAGACCTGATGGCTGCACTAATGATCAAGTCCTTCATGTAAATAGTCAACCAACATGATTTAGAAGACAAGAAGAGATTGAGTAATGGTTTGTGCTAGTCATATCAGAAGTAAAATTATAGATCCCATCATAGTTGATTTTATTAAGATAAATACAGAGAATTATTGTAAACTGTGGTGCAGTGGACATCGACTCAGAATAAGAAATTGGAGAGTTCGAATTCCAGTTGAATTCCTTGCATTCACTTGCACACAAATACCCTTTTGAAAGGTATTAATCCGTTTCTTCCCTCCAGCTATAGGTTAAATAACAGGACAGATTTGGTCCTATAACCTTGGCTGGCAACCAGTCAACCGCATGAAGTAATGGCAACCTACTGTGGAAAAACCTTCTGGCCAATCAGTCATGTCTCTTTCAAGACATGATTGCTCAAGCATGTATCACATATGACACTTAACTGACTGACTAACAGTTAAGGCACTTGCATATATTTGTACAAGACAATGCTTGTTCACAGTTTGACTATTGGTCACTTTGACAAAATGATTTCAAAAACACCAAATTAATGGAATGTTTCCCAAGCTCTCAAAATATTATTCCAGCAAAATTTCTGTAGTCACAATCCACAGAGTTCAAAAAAGGTTGGTCTTTTCTAATACCTATAGATTTCTTTTAATTTTATAGAAGTCACTTTGTTAAATATGCTTTGTTTCAGAGTAGACAAAAAAGATCAGAAAATAAGTTTTTAATCAAAGGTTTGTGAAATTGAACAGTAAAGTTTAACTTAAATGAGAAACAAGGAAAGAAAGTTATTCAAACCTCAACAATAAATAACTGTAAAAGATTAAAGAAGAAACTCTAGCAAAACTCTTGTACCTGTTTGATTAACTGGCTTATTATCTCAGCTTTATAAAGTAAGTCAAAACATAAAGTATATAAAACTACTAGTTGGTACGAAGACAAAGAAAAATCGATTATATAAATACCAGAAAGTGACAATAACTTCTACAAGGTTGATAATCCACTTACTCTGACACTTTCATTGGATTTTTCAGACAAAGAGAAAAAAAAATGCTTATCAACATGTATGTCAGTAGACACACTGCAATGATTATTGGTCATATCTTTTTTGCCCCACTTTTTTTTTCTATATTCTCATACATAGTCGATTCTGGTTAATTGGAGCATCTATTTATTTGAGCCAAATCTTGAAAAGCCAATACATTATTCAATACAAGTAGGTGTTGAAAAGTTCTTTGCTTAACACACTTTCTGAAACCTGTACAAATGAGCAAACACTATATTATTTTTTTGGAAGGTTTACTTTTCAAGATGGAGAATATTTCAGCATCCCTTTATGTGTGTAATAATTTCCTTCACTAATTTGGACTAGCATGAAGAAATAGAAATTACTTTTTTGTTAGTTATTGTCAACTTAATTACTGTTTAGTCAATTTGAAAGTCAATATCTACTTCATATCAGTTATGAGCAACATTTTAAAGTTTAGAAGTTACATGTGTTATTCAGTCTGTGCAAAATTAGAAGCTTTGAAAATTTGTAAATCACCAGTAAATCGTGAAATATGTAGAAAAGTTAGTTTACATCTATTGTTTTCATATGTAAATTCAAATTTTACATTTTTGTAAAAGCTATTTCAACAGGTTACTAGGGAGCTGCATTGTTCAACCCCAGTCTGATATAAAAACGTCTGACTGGGGTTTAACAATGCAGGTCCTTAGTAACATGTAGAAATAGCTTTTCCCCAAATATAAAATTTTAATTTAGATTTGAAATAAACGAAAATTAAATTCACATCGAGCTTTCAGCTGAACCAGTTTTAATATTTGACCTAATATTACTAGGATGATAATGATGGCAAAAACATCATGAATTGCACTTTGAATTGCTTCTGCATCCACCTGATTCTTTAGATCTGGCCTCCAGCATCTACTGGCTGTTTGCAAACCTCAAAACAATGCTCCAGAGAAAGAGATTTGGTTCTAATAAAGTGATAGCAGAAACTGATGTATATTTTGAGGCCAAAGACAAATTTTTCAACAAAAAAGGCGTTGTATTAGAGAAGCATTGGAATCAGTCTCCTTCTTGGGTGATATACTATGTTGATGAATAAAGTTGAATTTTGCTTAAAAGTTGTTGTTTTATTAGTTAGGTTCGGGATTTATTGAGTGATGTGTTATAATAGTTTAGTTTTTTCTACTCGTTTTTCTTCATTATCTTCTGTAGAAGTTCTTATAATTTCCTTTCTATGCCTTCATCTTCGTATCTTAAGTTGTTAAGATTGCGACCATTAATAATGAATCCTGATCACCATCTTCTTCTTTATGTGCTGTGTTCTTTCAAGATGTAGGCAATCATGGACCTCTCCTTATTTCTATCTCTTGTTGGTCTGAACACTTTTCCTCATGGTATCTGCCATCCACTTGCTCATGACCATCAAGTATGTCTTGCATTGCTTTCTCTGTCTCTCTTTCCCTCTATCTGTCCTGTGGGCATTATATTCTCGAAGCCCTCCTTCCTCATTATGAGTCCCAGAAATTTTAGCTGATAGAACTTCTTATTCTTTCTATATTGCATCACTTTATAGGTTGGACAAGCCTGGTGAGAAGACACATCCTTGTCTAAGACCTGTTTCTGTTTTTGTATTTTTACTGAACTCTTATGTAGTAAGCTTGTGTAAATTAATAGCAGAACACGAAGATAAAAAGATTGTACTGAGTCATGTTCATCCATGTCCTGAAGCACATAGAAGACACTACATAACTGAATATGTTAAAATGAATTTTAATCTAGAACGTAAGATTTGATGGTAGCACCAGCTTCCATTAACCATATCAATGGTTGGTCTTTGTACTGTGGACATGGTGAGATTTAAAAAGAATATAGAAATGTTAACAATTGATTGAAATATGCCCTGCACTCAATTAAACCCACAGAAAGCAACTACTGACAGACAAATGCAACTGAAGTTAATTAACAGAAAACACATAATATCCCATTGGGTTAAAAGTAGACCACATCTTTCATTATTGACCAGGTAAAAGTGCGTAATCTTAGTTGAAGATTTTTCACTCTGTTGGTATATTTCTTAGATATTACACCTTCAGGGTACCGTTAATTCTAGTTTTTACAGAATTTGCTAAATGAAAAAAGTCTATACCCTAGAAGACTGCAAGAGTATCAGTTATCGCCACTTCTTTTTTTCTTTCATATTATATGTCCTAGACAACCATGGCTTTCCACAACCATTTGTTTCTTTATTTAATTTTTGTCCTTTCATCAATCATTTTTTTCCTTTTTATGAGATCCATTAATATAAACTCAGCATTACTTTTGTTTTCACTGCTTCTTTGTTCGTTTACTTGGTTTTGTGAGTGTCAATTTTCTCCAGTAACTCTTTCCATATTAATTAACTCAGAATTTTAATTTGGCTCTGATTGTTGCTATCAGTTAATTTTTGTTTCTATTTTAGTCAAAATTTCCTTACTATTTAAATATTCTCTCCATGGTATTCTCAGTATTTTTCAGTACAACCATCAAGTCTATTACATCAAGTCTATTCTCCATATATAAGAAGGTTGTCTTTGTTCAGAAAGATCAGAAAGTGGTTGAATTTATGACATTATTTGAAAAATCACAAAAGATAGTGTAACAAATCAACAATTTTTTTATTCAGTAAAGCTAATGTTAAAAATGAAATGTTTTTTTTAAATTTTTACAACCAAAAGTTTTCCTGTTTTTAATACTATTATCCATCTATTACAAGGTCCAAGAGCCACTAACGTGAGAAGGTTAAGAATAAGGTTGTTGTAAGATGCAAAGCAAGAACTGCCTATTATGAGGATATGTAGGATAGATAAAGTTTGAGCCTAGCAGTTAAGGGAAGCATCCTATTTGAGTGGTATTTCCTCATTCCAGTTGAGTGATACTTTCTTCTCATCTAGACTTATTTATAAATGGAACTTTGACTGTGTGTGTGTGTGTGTGTGTGTATCCGTTACCTATAGTCTCCGAAATGGTTGAACCGATTTTCTTGAAAATTTACACAGTTGTATTATAAGCGTCTGTGAGTGTTCTTAGCTAGGTTTTGTGTTGCGGTACCCCCAATAAATACTGAAAATCGGTATTTGAAAAAATCGGGTTATACAAGGAGTGGTCCGATTTTAATCAAATTTGATACACTCATAGACAAAGACATAAGAAACAATATTCAGAAGTTTCAAGGTTGCAGTTCTTACAATAGTGCAGAAAATTGATAATATATATATATATATATATAAAAGATGTTTGTGTGTGTGTCTGTTTATCTGCCTATATGTCTGTATTTTTTTCAGTCCTTTTATTTTAGTTTTTGCTTCGGGTTTTGCTCTGAGTAGGTATAATTGTGGTTCTAGTCACAGCCATGATACCATTTACTCAGAAGACTTATTTAGCCTTCAAAATTCAGTTTACTATGAAAAAAACTTATTTGATATCGATACCAGGAAATCAAAATTTAACTTACATCCATGAATTTTTCTTTTAGTTTACAGTTTCACTTTAACTGGAAACAACTATTGCTTTTTAGTCTTTCGTGCCAACATCCAAAGAGTCTGAACTCCAGGACCATGGATTAGTTTTAAAGCTTTCATTACACCTGAGCAATGCTGGGCTATACTGCTAGTATATATATATATATATATATATATATATATATATATATATATATATATATATATACGGTGCGATTGGTAAATTGTCGCAATTATTTCATTATTTCAAATATTCTTTAGGCTGAGTCTGAGCTCCAGGACCATGAACTTGTTCTAAAGCTTTCATTACACCTGAGAAATGCCGGGCTATACTGCTAGTAGTCAATAAATTATAAGAGAATGTGGATGATTTGGTTATGTGTATATGGCATAGCTGATCATGGCTTAGAAGGGCTGAACCAGTGAAACTACGAAATGGTACTAATCTCAGTATTTACCATCAAAATAGCCATAGGGTAGAGAGAGGTTAGCAATGTTTTATCTGTGAGAAAAGGGTTGCAGTGTGAAAAATAATTGATCATCTACAAGACTGCATAAAGGTTTTGAACTCTGCCAAGGCTAGACATTGAATACTGAGCAAATAAAGCTCTTATAAAGATAGACCATGGCAGGAGGAGTCAGGTATTTTGGGGGGTTGCACAATGAAACTTTAATGTTATTTCGAATATATGTGTCACACTTGAGGTCTGGAGTGGACTTGTGTTCTAACAGTCATTATTTAATAAGTTTTTAGGGATTTTAATGTAACAAATGGATACTGATTAATGTAACATTTATAAGCATTACAAGCACGGGAAGTAGAATTGGTGAGCTAAGTTAAAATTTCAGCTTAGTCCACTTCATTTACTTCCAAATAAATGCTGTCAATAAAAGCATAAATCCATTTCTTCTCCTCCCACTTAAGGATTATCAGTTTTCCTTCATGGCAGTTGTTGAATATTGGTTAATTGTAGATGATTTGACACACAAGTAAATTGGTGTGATCACTCTACATGAAAAGATATAAAGTGAATAGAATCCACTCATGTGTCTGACAAGAGACAGGGTCAATTGAAGTCCATGATTGTCTATGTCCTGAAGGAACACAGTACATGAAGAAGAATGCTTACATCTTCTTAAAATATCATGTCAACTGCCTCTTTCAGGATTATTGTATAATTTTTTTTCTCCATTTTCCTTGAAAATTCTGCCTTACTCAGATTTTTAGTTGGTTATTCGTAGCATCCTTCATTAAAAACAGATTTTTGTTGACTCAAGTCTATCTTTCATCTGTGAGAAGATTGCTCAGCATTCCCTTGTATAAGATGACTAATGTTAAATAGGATGTGCATTGTGATGCAGTGGATATCAACTTGGAATGACAAATCAGGGTGCCAAGTGTGAATTTCAGTTGAACTTCATGTATTCATTTAGGTGCAAATACTCTTGGGAAAGGTATTAATCCGTCTCTTCCCTCCATTTATGGGTTAAATAATAGGACAGATTGAGTTCTATAGTCCTGGCTGGGAATCAGTCTACCGCAGAAACCAATGGCAACCTACTGTGGGATAATCTTCGGCCCAGTCAGTCATGGCTCTTTCGAGACATGATCGCCCAAGTGTGTATCACGTATGGCACTTAACTGACTGACAAGAATTCAGAAAAATGGAATATTTTATTTTTTGCAAATAACTTTCATAGTTTTCTTTTCTATTGTACTACTTAAGCAACACTGATGTTTGTAGTGGAATTGCTCAAGATTAATTCAAAATTGAGTACAGTTGCTTACAAACAAACAATCTTGCATTCCCTTCTATATTAGACAGGATAAGTTACAAAGCTTTTGCCCAAACAAAGTGAGAAATCTCATCTCTGATTTTTCAGCTTTTAATCTGAAATATCAAAGCTGATCAAAGCTTAGGTTGGAGAAAATTATCTTGTAATTAACTGACATCAAAATTAAAACTCTTTAATCAAAGCAAGAGTTGAAGAGCACTTAATGTGTTACCTGGAATTAAAAATCAATTTTTGTTTTTACATATTTACAAGTTTTTTTTTGTTCTTTTTTTTTTTATAAATTTAAATCTCAATTGCAACTTCCTTATAGATTTGTTCTTAGCTTTCTTAAATGAAACAATTTTTTGAATTCTTAAATTTTTCCCTTCCACGTACATTACATTCCACTTATTACTCTATTTTAACTCGATGCATAATTGCTATGAGCCTAATCAGCAGATCAAAAGTTACAGCAGAATTTCCTTTTCACTGAAATGCTATTATCATATTGTGTATATTTTCTCTTTTCTTTGGCTTAAGGCCAATTATTTCTTTAGATTAAAGGTAAAATATGTATAATTGATACTGGCTGTAGTGGATTTGTCATCCATATTGGCATCATTGGTTCAATGCTAGCATTTTTTATTCCAGAAAATTCTTGCAGATTTGAGTCTCATGTGTTCTTGTAATTTTTAAAAACCTACTGAGATTGCATCATCTCCCAAGAACAGCATAGAAAGTAATTATTTAGTTGGTAGAAATTTTCTTAGAATAAATTGTAATGGTAAAATTCATCATTTCTATACAAGCAACATTGGACATTTATTGACAAAACAGTATTATTGTGGGTTGATATTTCAGCTAAATGTTATAGAGCTTTTTAATATTAATGAAAGTTCCCTTCTAATTTTTTATTTTATTCATGTGGAATGTTAAAACTTGATTATGTCATTATTTTATTTTTTTGTTATATATGCTACAAGTTTTTGTTGTTGCTGAAGTTAAAGGTGTTGAAGAGTTTTTTATCATTTGGTAAAGCTCTTTGTGGTTTTTAACACCAGTTATATTAATGAAAATCTTCTTTATTGTTACAAAGTCAGAAATTCCTGGATGAACTTAGAACATTCACACACTTTGTGTCTGTGGGCATATTCAGGACCTCCCAATTGTGTAGCAATACATCGCACTAACATTTGTCAAATGTTGAACTAGTGGCATTGAAAATGATAAATCATTTTCCTGTATTTGTTATTGTTTTTATTGGAAGTATTCAAATGATGTGGTTTTGTTATTTGGTAATGCTCTTCATTTGTAATTTTGTAGTACTAGCTTATAAGATCTGATAAAGGTGTGTCATCTGTCAGTATTTAATAAGAAGAGATCACTCAGGGTTGATAAAAGGTGAAACTAGAATTTTGTCACTTCAACCTGTGGGAACACACATACACGTGGGTCTCTTTGTCAGGCCAAAAATGTTTTTCTCATCAGAATTCATCTTGCACATTCATAAATCTACCATATCTGGTCATGTACTCCTGCATTTCTATTGTGGTTCTCAACAAAATCTTAAGAAGAATCTGCAACATAATCGATCATTTCATCCCAAGCAAGATGGGACCACTACTAGCACACAGGGTGTTACAGTGAGAGAAAAGACTGGGTATAGTGGGTATTGAAGAAATGATAAAAAATGAATGGGATTCAAGAAGATGGAAGATGGTACTTGATATTGCATTTAAATTTTTGGAGATTGTAGCTATTAAGGAAGCAAGTAAACAGAAGAGAGATCCACAGGCAGGAAGTGTGAGAAAGAAACTGTTGGAAGAGAAGTGGAAATTACATTTAACTGTTTAAATGGTAAGAGAGTAGACCTAGATGCCAATCTCATAGCACACTTAAATTCATGTGGTTGAGGCACCAGATAAAAAATGCTTGTCAGAGTTGTTGCGATAAAAAATATTTATGGAAAAGACTGAGAGAAGCCACATCATGTTGGTGAGAAAGTGACCATAGTTGAGAAGCCAAGGCAGAACCTATTACAGTGTCTATCATTCTTTGTATTTTGTTAAGAATTTCAAGATGTATAGCAGAGCATCTGACGAGATATGGCAGAATTATATATATATATATTCACAAGTTATTGGTTAGTTCTGGTCTTAAAAGTATCTTTGGTTGGTCCCAAACCACATATGTTTTGTTTTGGCCATTTAAGTCATGTGCTTAAATAAATGTTCTACTAAAAAGCTTCAAAAATTACACAAAATTGACTAACCATGTGTGTAAATTGAATTTAAAATATGGAAAAGACCCAGACATAATATCAAGTACAGTGAAAGCAGTCAAGCCTTACTACAGCGACAAAATATGTTGACTGTTCCAGGAAGAAAAGTTAGCTATTATGCTATTCCCAAACAAAAATCACTGAATGAAAGAACAGAAATTATGGCTAAGTGTAACCATACCAAAAATTACCTATTAGGATTATACAACCATGGATGAAATGTTATAACTTTTAATTTTGCAAACTGCATGTTAAAAAAAGAATCCCCATTATGTTTTCTTAAAAAAATGGTAAAATCAGTTATTGTAAATTGCCTGAAGACATCAGAAGATAGAAATCTGTGTTGTATCATATAACTCACTTACAAAGGGGGAAAAAAATATATATATATATACATATACACACCCTCAATTTAATAGTCTAATTGGAGAGGTTTCCTCTATTAAGGACAAAAGTTCATTAAATATGAATCTAACTCAGGAGGTAAGTTTTATCAGTTTTCCAAAAAATTTCTGCTGTTCAAAAAAATGGCTTTTATACAGTTTACATTGCTATACAATATAGAATTATGAAATTATTATAAAGACTATTATTTAATCACCTTTTTAACATGACAGTTCAGTAGTTCTTGACATTTTGGTTGTTACCCAACATCTTACTGAAAATTAAGCATGAACATTGAGATTCACATAAATAAGGTTAATCATAAACATAACAATGAAAGAAAAATTCAAAGTAATTAATGTATGATATATTATTAATGGCTAATATAAAGAATAATGGCCTGAACCTAATCTCATTAATATATTATTAATGACTAATACAAAGAATAATGGCCTGAATCTAATCTTATGATGAAGTCCATTAAATTTCAAACCATTATACCTGAACTTGTTATGTGGAAGTTTCACTATTTATCAGTCTACTTACCTACCTAAAACATTTTCTATAAGACCTGTGTTCAAACTTTACCATAGATGAACTGTTTGTAAAGTGATTTCCTGATCTATCAGAAGAAATACCAGCACCAAATAACTTTAGAAAGTTCCAGAAAAACATATCACAGATTCACTTAACTGTTGTTAGGGAAATTTTGTTACAATTGTTTTGAAGCCATCAGTGGTTGTATAGCATGAAGTAAGAAATCATTGTGACCAAGGGTTCGAGCATACTGACATACTAGTCATGAAAGACTAAGTGCTCTCTCACAGACCATGTACATGAGGTCCACTGAACAGTTGCAATATAAACCATTGGTGGACTCTGTGGGTGTTGAATAAAAATAAATATGCTTGAGCAAACTTAAGTTACAGTTTCTATAAGAGAACTTACAATCTTGCATGATAAGTAGTCAAACACTCAGTTACAGTAACTAGTTATTTTGCACTTAAAAAGCCATCAGTGGCTTCAAAACAATTTTATCAACCCAATTTTACTCACAAGGCTTGGGTAAAACTGTGGTGTGGTTTTAAGGTATTCATGGATATTCTGGTTGTTCTTGGGGCGAGCTTGCATTCTTTGGTTTAAACCCCCAATACGTGTGGAATCTTTCACATTACTCGCATATGCTGAAATAAAAGGAAAGGAGGAGATGGAGACACTTGAAATAATTTCAAGACTTCACTTTATTTACTGATTCACAACTATCTTTTAAGGGGAAATGTCTTCCTGAGCAAAGAGTATGTCTTATCCAGTCAAGAATCCCAGTTAAAAAGACAGATTCTCTTTTTGGCACTAGGAAGTCCCACTTTTTCTCGTGCATGCACAGATCATCCTTTCTGTTAGAGGCCTCTTGGGGGATTATTATTTTTTTTGTGTTTATTTTATTTTGTGTTTTTATTTTATTCTATTTGATGTTTATTATTCCATCCCCACACATTTTTCCATCATTCTCTAAGGTAGAAATCATTTCCCAGGTTGATATTATCTTATTGACTGTGGTGCAATTCAAACCCAAGTCTCATGGTTAGTTTGCTAACATTCTATTCACTCAGCTATGCACTAGGATAGGAGTTGTCCAGACTGAGTGGGAGGAAAATGTATTATTCCAATGTCACTCAATTTAATTGAGTGCATATATGTGTATGTGTTTGTTCTTGAACAAACATTAAATGCCACAAAGACATGCAAGTCACTGACATAGTTTATAGCCACATCACATTGAATTACTAAATCCCATACAATCACTGAAGATAAGCAACATCACGTCTCATCAGTACCTAGATGGGAATATCAGCTGCAAGGTTGGATGATCAGGTGATGTAACGGCTCTGAATTTTTAATCAGAGTGTCAAGTTGTGATTTCAGTAGGGTTTTTAAAATTCACTTACATACAAATAACCTTGGAAAAATTAGGAATTTACCTTTTATCTGTTCAGTTAGGGGTTAATTAGTAAAACTTGTAGCACTAAATCATTGTCATTTTTTTAAACACTAAAAATATTTTCTGGGCTTAAATAAACTGCAAAAGGTTGATAAGCCAGAAGAAATGAATCCGTTAATCAATCAGTCAGTCAGTCAAATAGAGCACAGATATATATGTACATGCAAAGTCACAAGGCTTTGGTGTATGACAGACAGAAAATAAGTGCTTTTTGATATTATAAATTATTACGTCATTTTATTGATTTTCTAAATATTTAATGATTCAGCTGGGATTTTAATCTGAATCATTGACCATATTTTAGGGCATAAACATCAAATTATTTTGACATTTTAAAAATTTTTTATTCCAAATAAGGAATTCTACTTTATTTTTCTCTGTAAAAATTATATTAATAAATAATGTTTATGTAATTATTTCTGTCACGTTTGGTCTGGTGCTTCTGCTATATATTTAGAGATTCTTGATGAACTTCAATGAAAAATCTGCATTATTCTTAGTATTTACTTGGCATTTCCCCATCAGTCACTTTCACACTGCCAAAATGTAGCTTATTAGTGTTTTTATTTTTATAAATGCTTTCACTGTAAACATTCCTTTATGTTACCTAGACTATGAATTTCAGCACAGTGGAGTAGTAGATTGTTCATTTTTTTCTCTTCACAAGGGTTTTTTTTATATTCTCTAACACTTAGTAACTGTTTGCATCTTAGTGCCTTTATTGCCTTACTTGGAAGAAATTATAAAAATAAACAAAAGTCTCCAAGAAAAGCATGTTTGGAAATATTTGTTCTGTGAAATTTATATTTCCTTAACAAGGTAAACTATTTGCTTCCTGTTAAAATTCCTAAAATAAAATGTTGCAGATTAACTAGAAGCTGCTTCAGATTCAAAGACACTAATAGAAATGTTCAATGAAAAATTTGATTTTTTTCTTATGTAATTGTACATATCCGTTTGTTTAAGTGTCAAACAAAATTGCTTTTTTGTTCTTTCACAGACAGTTAAATAATGTTTTTTCATTCAGAAGCATATTGGCTGAAAGCTAGTTTTCAGCATTTCAAAAGCTGTCCTCTTTAAGAAATAAAGAAATCCCCCTACACACACATATGCACACACACACATATATATATATATATGCTTTCATAGTAAAGTTTAGTCTAGACTATTTTAATATTATTCTGGCATGTCTTTTAGTTTAAATATAAGTCATTTTCATTCAGTAATTGGTTCCTATCTGGCTGCTTTGAAAAGCCATTAGTTTCAACCAATTATATTTTCTAGATCAAAAAATAGTTCTTATTTTATTCACCTATTACAGGGGTGTGTTGCTCATGGGGACAGATGAACTGAAAAGGAAAAATTGCATTTCTCAAAAGATAATTCAAATAGAATTTATTTCTCCTTTTTATATTAATTTTAGTGAAAGTTTATCACTGTTGGAATTCTTTTGAAATAATGACAGAAACAATTTTCTTTTTGGTATTTTTTATTTCACAATTAAAATACAGTTTTGGTTGCCTCTACCAAAAATGCATTTTTATTTAAAAAAGATTTGCATTACTAAAACTATTTTGTTTCTGCTTCAAATGTGGGACAAAAAAGACTTTATTGGTTTCTGTCTGTAGACACAATGTTATGTGATTCTGACATCAGGAATGCGTCTTTTCATAAGACGAATTCATATATTACTAAATGTTCTATGTCTTTTTCTTTTCCTATGCATTGTAAATCATTGGCTATATTTCAATTGCCAAATGTGAACAACTTTGAAAATCCAAGAATTGGTAATAATTATTCTTCATAAAAGTTAATATCTCTTTGATTGTTCTCTAAATAAACTGGTGCACTTTTTTTTCTTGCAATACACTGAGTTGGAATGATCCAGTTTTTGTTTCCTATCAGCAAAATTACATGCAGTAAACTATTGACTATTGATTTTTCCTTTCTTGATACCCAGCATTCCTATGCAGTGTCAAAATAATACTTGATTCTTTGGAGAACTTGAAAATCATTTCTTGGTTTATCTTTCTTATTAAAATAATGTACCAATTAGATCAGTTTTCTTTGCTAATTTATAAAACAATTTCAGAATTAAATCTTTTCAAGACCTCATCAGAGTTGAACAAAAATCAAATATAAGAAATATCAGTACAGTGATGCAAGTGTAGAGAGGAATATTAACATAAACTCAAATGTGGGCTTCTTAATCAAAAGTAATTATATTTTATCCTCAAGTTTATGGCCACCTTAAGAATTTCAAAAAATTGCCTAAAAATTGAAAGTGTCATTTCTTTTTCTCAAGTACATTACGAAGCTCACTTCAGGCCAGAGAATTTTATTCTCCCTGAAGAGTTTTTTCATATATTCAATGTTCATAATAATAATCATAACAACAAATTAACCCATTTCTGCATAACGCATCATTAAAATAGTAACCTGTTATGTCTCATCCAGCTGTTTTACAAATGATAATCTTAGTGTGGGTGAATTTTAAATACTCTACTTCATGATTAGGGCTACTGAAAATATGTTGAAAAATATCCATGGAAAGTAGAAAAAAAAAATGTTGTCTCTTTTGAAAGTGGAGTCATAAAATTACACGTATGACCAGAAACCCTTTTTGATTTATTTATAACTTGCTTCATGAGAAATTAATGTTTTTTATTTTTTATTATTTTAATTTTCCAACAGTTTCAGCATCCTAACTTAGTAAGAGTTAATTAAACCAAATTTGACATGAAACTTAGTCATAATTAAATACAAAGAGTTGCTCTAAATGTTTAGCTTATAGTGTACACATACTGTCGATCCCCCTATTAGTCAGTTAAGTGCCATACGTGATACACACTTGGGAAATCATGTCCTGAAAGAGACATGACTGACTGGGCAGAAGATTTTCCCACAGTAGGTTGTCATTACTTTCTGTGGTAGACTAATTGCCAACCAAGGCTATAGAACCCAATCTGTTCTGTTATTTAACTGATAACTGGAAGGAAGAGACAGATTAATACCTTTCCTAAGAGTATTTGCACATAAATGAAGGCAGGGAATTCAACTGGAATTTGAACTCGGCTCCCCAATTTCTCATTCTGAGCCAATATCCACTGCACCACAACGCACATCCGCCTATATGTAAGTGAATACTGAATAACATCTTCACAAATGAAGTGGATCCTTGAAGCAACAAAGTGTTCTACTGAGGGTGCTAAAAATATTGATTGAAATTGTGAATTATAAAAAGTTTTTAAGAAAATTAAAACAAAAAAGACACTTATAATTAACATCAGAAAGAGTGGGTTGAAATTTCTAAAATATATGATGAGAAAAAAGGCTTGGAAAATGTGTAGATAATGAAGGGAAAAGAGACAGACAGAAATACAGAGTAACCTATTTAATAAGATTATGTAAATGGATGGTGAACAAGGAATGATAGGTGTTGTAAAAAAAAAAAAAACCTTACTAAGAGCTACAAAGAACAGGAAGTTGTGGAGAATCATTATCATCAACATTTTTAAGGGTAAACTTGAAATTTATTTATATTGTGAAATTACTGTGTCAAATAGGACCACAGCATCACCACACTAGTAACAGTGTATATTATATTTAAAGTATGTAATATTTTTAAAAGATTAAGATGCATTTTATTTATTCATGTTTTTTTTTTCAATTTTGTAATTCTAATCATTTTTTTTTTTTTAATATTTCAGGTAAGCCAAATTTTTGAGTCCATGCTAACAAGTTAAGTCAGTGTCTTTATAATCTGGTAAGATGAATTTACTATTTTTGTCCATGACATAAGATTATCAGCAAAATTTAATAAATGATTCATTGTTTACCCTATTTTAATGTTTTCATGCACAATTATATACAGTAAATAAAAAAAATTATCAAAAATTTACAGTGATATCCAAGACGATTCAAATTTTCTTGAAATTTTCCATGTCTGCTTTATCTTCAGAAACAAACTGATTGATATTCTGGAAAAAAAAGATGATGAGCTTCATATTTGAAAAATTGTGTTATAAAATATCCTAATCAAGGATCTTGTATCTAATCAGTTCTTCAGGTAACCCTCCAATCATATTTTATGAAATAGTTATTCACAGAGTGGAATTGTCAACACTACTCACTGCTTCTTGCTGTTTTTAACCGTAACTGTTCACAGATTTGAATTCTGGTTTTGAATTGCAAGTTGTCTTTTGGATAATCAAGGAGAGAGCCCAGTTTTCTCTGCTATTTCACACGTAGCATTCATACAAAAAAATAGAGACTCTCATAACTGGAGTCTGATCTCAAAATACCAATTCCTTTAATGATATTAAAGAATGCCAATTCTTTTAACTATATTGCTAATAATAAGCTACCCAAACCTCAAATATCCTAATAGTAATTTATTTTGTATTAATTTTTCATTTGCCTTAAAATGAAAGAATATCTTGTCTAAAATAAATAATGATAATTTAAGCATTTGAAAAAAATAACCACCATCCCATTTTTAAAATGGCTGATATTAAAAGGGTTTTGGTAGAAACCTACAATTAATACAATATTTTTTTACAAACACTTATTATTAATGAGTAGTTTCATGCTGTTGAAAATAACGGCAAAATATTTATATCGATATGCCATAAAAAAGATTGCAACATATATATATTGATGTACCTGCCATTGAGTATCTTACATTAATACATGAGAAAGAAAACTCCAAAATCTTGAGCATGGCAGGAGGAAAATATATATGTATGTATATATATATATCTATAAATAAATAAATACACAGTGGTCTTTATTATACTAGAGAGGATTATATATATATATATATATATATATATATATATATATATTAAAAAAGGATTAATTCAAAGATGTTGAATAGCCATTTCGATATGAAGATCCCCACGGGGGACGACACATCACCTCAGCAACAGAAAAAACCTTTCAGAAACTGGAGAAAAATTAGTCTACTTTTCCTTTTTAAATAGATTGCAAAGAAATTAAAAAATAAATAATAAAATAAAATAAAATAAAATAAAAAATAAAAAAATAAAAAATAAAAATAAAGGGAAAGAAAAAGAAAACGAAAAAGAAAAAGATAGAATAAAATCAAATAAATAAGAAAAGAAAAAAAATTGACATCGTCTGGGTTCGCAAAAAAAGGAAGAATGTAACTAAAAATTAACAGACAGACGCGTTAAATCGACGTAGTTTAGGCAATACGGAAAAAAGGTGGTAAGAGAGATAAAAGAAGGAAGGGAGGGTAAAAGAAAGAAACTAAAGAAAAAAATTTTTTTAAATATTACAGACGCTGGACAAATTCAAAAACCTAATTTCCCCAAAACGTTGAAGTATTAGAAAAAGGCCTTTACTTAAAAAGGCATAATTATTAATAAAAGGGAATAAAAAGATATAGGATTTAAAATAAAATTAGTTTTAAAAAAATTAGGTCATTTGAAATTAGACTAAATAAAGACAACACTAGGTAAAAAAAAAAAAAAAAAAAAAGCGTCTGTCTGTTAATTTTTAGTTACATTCTTCCTTTTTTTTGCGAACCCAGACGATGTCAATTTTTTTCTTTTCTTATTTATTTGATTTTATTCTATCTTTTTCTTTTTCGTTTTCTTTTTCTTTTTCTTTCCCTTTATTTTTATTTTTTTATTTTTTTATTTTTTATTTTATTTTATTTTATTTTATTATTTATTTTTTAATTTCTTTGCAATCTATTTAAAAAGGAAAAGTAGACTAATTTTTCTCCAGTTTCTGAAAGGTTTTTTCTGTTGCTGAGGTGATGTGTCGTCCCCCGTGGGGATCTTCATATCGAAATGGCTATTCAACATCTTTGAATATCTATAAATAAATATATTTGCTCTGTAATATTTTATTACATGGAGCTCTCTTCCTGTATCATTTTTTAATATTAAAATAAATTTTTAATATTAATTAGGATCCGGTTTTTTGGAATTTACCTTCCTGCTTTTTTCCCTTGGATTGAAGTATCTGAATTAAAAAATATATATATATATATATATATATATATATATAAAGAGTATTTTGCTGACTTCAACATTTTGTGTGGACACTGTTATGATGTTCTCACTCATCAGGGCTGGTTTGCTGACAAGTCAAAACATCTAAGTAGTGACCTTATGAGACTTCGAGGGCAGCATCAGCCTGCTCAGTTAAAGTGACAAACTCTTTGTACTTATCAATGCTCTATCTCCTCCATGATATTTAGCATTTTAAAGATTAAAAAAAATGTGCTTACCAAAATGCATTTTAATAGTAAAATCACTGAAAAAATAACAACCCTTGGTGCTAAACATTATCAAAACTCAGCACTATATATATTTTTCTCATTACTCACTGGAATAATGATTGTACAAAAATAATATAAGGCACTGTTAAAGAGCAAATATGTAGCATGCTTTCATAACTGATAGTAAAGAGGATGAACTAAGCCAACACAGTCTTGCTATTGTTTCTCTAATAAACTGAACTGACACTACCTCAATATTGTCTTTTTTCATGAGTATGACAAGAGAATATATATATATATATATATATATATATATATATACACACACACACACAATGGTCTTTAATATAACAGAGAGCATAATATATTTTTATTTTTAAAATTAATACCTGATTTTATGAATGGATTAAAACATTTTTTAGCAAGAAAGAGATACATCCTGATTCATAGTCATACTAGCTTATGCATATGCAATTAATATTAACGAGTACTTTCCCATTATATACAGAAGATATTTTTTTATAATCATTTCACCCCCAGTAAATAAGGACCACCACTGGTGTGCAGGGGGTTACAGTGAGAGGGAAAAACAAGGAACAGGATATGCTTAAGAAAGGGTAAGAGGTAGATAGGATTTAGGGAGATGACAATTGATGTTGCATTTAAGCTTTTAGCAATTAGAGCTATCAGAGAAGAAACTATATGAAAGGTTCTTCCACAGGTGGGAAGTGTGAAAAAAAATTGCTAGAGTAGAAGTGGTGGTTACTTTTGATAGTAAAAGGGTGGGACCTAGATACCAATCTAGTTCTAAATTCATATGGTCAGGACAACAGGGAAAGAAGCTTGTGAGAGCAGAAGCTATGAAAATATTGGTAGAAAAGACAGAGAGAAGCTACATCACTGAGTGAGAAAGTGATCACCTGGCCAGATACAGCAACAGAATTCAATGCATGAGTGAATGGTAGTTTTATAAATGTGCAAGATGGATTCTGACAGTAAAAACCTTCCGGCCCAACACAGTGACTTAAACTTCTTAGCGGTAGATGTTTCTATCAGTTTTATGTAGCCATTCCATTTCAGTTTGGCTGAGAGTGTGAGGCCAAGGAAACACAATGGGTTGTTTTCTGGGGGACTAGCACCATCCATGCTGATGGAAAGTAGGAAAGTTGATCTATGATGGTTGAAAGAGAGCAGCTTGGTTTCGAAAGTATTAAATTTTACAAGCCTTTTTTTACACCAATCCATTAAAGATTGGAGGTAGGTTCTTTTCAAAAGCAGCAGTGAGTTTTACTTTGCCAGCTTTGGCAGATTACTTTTTGAGATGGGAGTAAATGGTGGTGTCATCTGTATAGATGCCTACTTGTGAACTGATTAAATCTAAAAGATCACTGATAGAGATCAGGAAACGCATAAGATTTAGGATCGAGTCTTAAGAGACACAAATGTTCATATGGAAGGCTCTAGAAGCATACCCAATCAGAACAACCTTTATTTCACAGTTTGATAAGAATGATTGGATTAAATCAAACAATCCTCAAAAAGTACTGCGACTTTGTATTTTACCCAGAAGGCCAGCATGCCAAACTCTCTCAAATGCTTTTTCAGGGCAACAACTTGGGCTTTGCCATTCTTATCAAGAGCGTGGTATATATATTCAGTGATTGCTATCAGTTCATCAGCAGTAGACCTGGTGAAGATTAAGCTATACTGCTTGTCAGAGATTAGGTTGTCGGATGTAAAATAAAGAACCATTTCAGCATTGATAGTAGCTAAAACACTTCACCAAAAAGCAATAAGAGACTAATAGTGTGATAATTAGAGGGGTGAGAGGGCTGGCCATAGTTTTTAAGAACAGAAACTACAAATGACTTGCAACAAGCAGGAAAACAGGATGCAGTGAGCCAATAGTTATAGAGGTTAGAAAAAACAGGAAAAAGTTCAGGGATACATTTCTTTAGGACAATGTCTAGAATTCCTTCACCTTTAATTGCCTTATGGGAGTTAAGCTTAGAAATTATGTTAGAGACCAGAGATGGGATTATATTTATGTCACTCAGTTGAGCCTCAGTGTGAAGTCAGTGTGTGTGTACTCCAGATGAGTCAAGTGTGAAGTTGGAAGAGTGTGAGCAAAGTACTAAACCTTGTCTGCTGTGGATGTGTAGACCTGAAATTGATTGAAAAGAGGAAGGATGAAGGGTTTGCTGTTGTTCAACACACTTTTGCAGAGCCACCAGTAGTTTTTGGAACCAAACTTATGAGATGCTTCATGCTGCTTCATTCTATCAGCAAACAACAGCTTAACATAATTTAAGATACACTTGCAATCATTATGAACAGTGACAAAAAAGCTTGTGTTATAGTCAGATGTGCTGCTTCAGTAAAGCTGGAAGAAGTGATTCCTGCAGTCAATGGTAGCCGAGCAAGCAGGAGAGAACCAAGGAGATGAGTGAGGTTTTAGGAGAAATTTCCTGGCTTGGGTGAAAGCATTAATGCTGGCTTTCACCCAGAAGAAGACGTCAGAGGAACATTCTTCTACGGGGGGACTAAAGATTTTGTTTTAAGGGACATTACAAAGGAAATCAAGTAATGGTTCCCAGTCTGCTGATGGGTAAGATATTCTGCTGGTAGAAGGTTCCTGGAAAGAGGAGTAGAAAAAGATATTAACAGAAATCACAGCATGTTCAGATTTGGCAAGGGGTCAGAGCTGCATTGCATAACGATAGAAGTAAAGCGGAGATCTAGAATTGAAGCATGTCCTTCAAGTTTACTTGGGAAATGTATGGGGAAATCCACCATTTGTGTAAGAGAGTGAGTGACTTGAGAAGTTCAGGGTATGGATACCAGCAAGATCAGTGACAAACATTTTCAGTCCCTTGGCATGATGGACATTAAAGTCAGCAAACTCAAATATATTAGCATAAGAGGAAATGGCCTTGTCTATATTATCTGAAATGCTAACTAGCACAAACAGTCAAAAGAGAAACAGGCGCAGTAGAGAAAGAAAAGATAGCTTACTGAGTTTAGTAAAGACATAAACACACAAATAAAAGAGAACTAGAGATTCAAGATAAATCACTTTAACCAGAGGGAGATGTCTTGGGCTGTGCATGTGGACATTGGAGTAATTCGAAAGAGAGGAAGGCAACCAAGAATTGAGAAATCTGAGAAGGGGATTGTTGTGTTCAGGCCGATTTTCCAGAGAGGGGACCTTTCACAGAGGAACAATTTCACACTGCAGAAGTTGGTGCAAATGCCACAGATGTTAGGAAAAGGAATGTTGGGAGGTTTAGGTGTTTTTTGAAGTCCAACAAATGACTCAAACCAGAGAGTGTACCTTGTATCTTTTTATTTGATTACATTCATATGAAAAAGTTGATTTATAAATAAACTACAATAATATTTTAACTGAATTATTTAATAAAAATATAACTTTTCAGTGTGCATATTTTCATAATTATCTGATGTAGAGGTAGATTTTTTTACTGAAGATCATAGCAAACATAACATATATTTTTTGTTGTCTTGCCTCATAAAGTCATGAACTTTAATTTTTTACTAAAAGAAAGTACTTGCATGTTTAAATTTCCAGCATTGATGCTTTAATAATGTTTTGAATTTAGTTATTTTTATATTTGACTGTGCATAAACAAATGTAAAGTGTGGATAAATGCAATATCAGTGGTTATCTTCTGTTTTCTTAATTCCTCTTTTATTGTCCTTTCTCAGCAATAATATATTATTCTCTCATTCTCTAACAGTCAGTAACCCCTTGCATTTTTGCAGCTTTATTGCCTTGCTTTGGGTGAAATGATTAAAAATTTTAATATAAAAATATTTTATTTTCAAGTGTGCCTTCCTACATTAACACTGCTACATCAAAATAATCTATATTTTTTTAATATATGTATAAATGAACACAACTAAAGAATTCTGATCTGAAGTTAAAATTAAAATAAAACATTCTTGATTTTTCTTCTGCTGACCTTTGAGATTTGTAGTGACTACAATGGGAATCACTATTACAGATTACTTACAAATTAAACTTTCTAAACATGTGTCTGAACAAAAACTCAAACAATAGACAAAACTCATTTTTATTCAAGAAAGAAGCAACAGGAAAATTCAGTTGAAAGACATTTAGATTGACTTGCAGAGAGAAAATACTGGTGACAGCTTTTAGGTTTCAAAAGTGACAGCAGCTTATTTCTAGCATCTTCCTTTTTCTTATGCTTACATTTTATTTTTATTTTTTTAACTTCAAGAGCAAGAGTAACCAGTGATCTTTTCACCTGCATTCTAAATTAACCAATTCCTGCGTCAACCAATAAATGACATGCTATCATTTCATTCTCAGTTTTTTATTTTGCAGAAGTCAAATATGTATTTTCCTTATATGCAATATAACTGATTTTCAAAACCATGTGTAAAAAAAAAACAAAAAAAAAACAATATATATATATATATATATATATATATGTCAGTAACATGTCAGTGAACAGTGAATTGTTTTTAGCATGTTGGCTAACACATTCCACTACATATAAAAAAAAATTATTTTTAAATTGAGATTTCAAATTGAGTGAATGTTAAATAATGAATTTGATTTAATTTCTAAAATTATGATAACTTCACTTCATTTTCTCATGTGGTACACAGTAGCAGATCTACTATGAAACTAATGAAGTTTCAGGGCCCCAAACTCAGTTAAGCCCCTGAAGAAACATTTTTTTTAAAGGTGATTTTCTAAGAGTAGCTTACCTGTGGTACAAGGCCGAAAGTATAGAGCACCTAATGAAGATCAAAGTCAATACTTAGTTCTAATTATTTCTAGTAAGATGTGGTTCTACAGAAGGATGCTGTGAATATCATGGACTATGCATGTGAGCAATGACATGGTTTTGAAAAGGATGGAAATGAAAAGGAAATTAATACTGAGCATCAGGAAGAGACAACTAAAGTTCCTAGGACATGCAATGAGGAAGGACAGCTTGGAGAACCTGACACTAACAGGCCAGAGAGAAATAAAAAGAGACAAGGGAAAGCAGCGGATAACATATTTGAAGGACCTGATCAGGTGGATGACAGAATGAGGGTTGCATGGTCCAATGGGAGAAAGCGTGCTAAGAGCCACTAGGGATAGCGAGATGTGGAGAGCCATGATCGCCTACATCCTGAAAGGACATGACACATAAAAGAATAGACAAGCTTGCTAATAATTATATCACATCAAGGTGCCCAGAGAACATTTTTAATGAGTGGATTTTTTGACAGAATTGATAGATTTTTTTTTTAAGTGTTTGTTATGGAATTATGCCATTTTAGTAATAGAATCATAAGCAAATGTTTAATACCAGTTTCATATGTCCTGAAAATTCCCCCGTAATTGTCAAGTTTCAAAATTTTCTTGGTAACAGTTTTGAACTTGCTGGAATCTATTCTTAGATTATATTATGGCAGTTGGATCCTCAAGTCTATTGTTGCAAAAATTCTCCCGTATCTGTTGAAGCTTCAGGTCTCCAAAAATATATATCCACTGCTGGTGATACATACTAAAATGTATTTACTTCATTATGAAGATTTCTGTTAATCTAAATATCTGCATCTGTGTGTATCTCACTGACTGTATGCATTTGCCCATGTTGATAATACCATCAACAATATGATATAAAAAAAAATGTTTCAATGTTTTTATTTTATGCATTACACTTTTCTTTGGTTGAATTTAATCTGTTATGAACAAATTAAAATTCATAATCAGCTAAATATTTGAATAATAATACTAAAGAATATAGAATGTATAGGTAAGCTACTGTAATATAACTTTTATAGAATTAAAAGACGGAGAAAATGTATCAATTTAAATGAATGCATATCTTTCTTAATAATTAGGAAAGCAAAAATATGAAATCCAAATTTAGTTTATTTTATTTGAATACATTATTAGATACCCATTAAAATAATCAGCTTGTTTCAAAATAAATGAATTTAGAAAATATTCAAAAATGCATAGCTGTTAAATCAAATATTTTGACAAATGCAAATCAAATGATTTGTTTGCAATCAAGAAAGATCAAATCTTCATTTCCTCTCCTGTTGGTATTATTTCTATATTCAACAAATCCATATTAAAATAATCAAGTTATCGATCAGAAATACTATTTTTTTTATTCCAAACATTGTGGTTAATTATCTAATACGTCATCCTTGTCATACCTTTTACTTATTTTTAAGCAAAATATAATTGATATTCAGTATGCTAACACCAAACAGCAGATAGGACTTTCTTGTCAGAGACTTCTTGAAGATTTGCATGAAAATAGAACAATTTTCTAACTTGTGACTATTTCCAGTATTGCTACTCTCGTGAGTAGGAATACGGCATGTAGTTAATACCAGAACTGACAATTTGACATATATGTACCGGCACTGCATATTTCACTAGTGACTGCAGTCAAACAGACTGGATAGAAGTCTCCACATATCCTCTCTGAGTGAACATGCCAAAACAAATCCCAAAAAGTTTTACCTAATTAGTTACAGTAAATGATTTTTCCAAGTCAAGTGAAATACATTTTTAGTTGATACATCTGTTCTTATTTTTAAATTTTTTATTTTGTCTGTGCACCTGCATTTGTATTTGAAGTGAACAGTGAATATGTAACTCTGTATACATTAAGTTATTTTGTACATTCTATAGCAGGTTTTGGTCCAGAAATAAGGATCAACAGTCCAAGTTCAAATTATAGCCAAGACTAATGCATTCCCTTTCACACAGATTTCATTGAGAAATATATAACCATCTCTTCTTTCCTCGATAGCAGAACAGACTGGACTTTCTAGATTGAGTTGGCAACTCATCAAGAAGATGGTCAACTATGAATTGAAAATTGTTGGGTGTACAGCTAGGAACAACTGGATATTGAAACCACAGCAGCAACACTTTGTTAAACTAATCCACCAAGTAAATTAAATTATTTATGTACATTCTATTCTATGTATCTGCTATTCCATCTTAGAAACAAAATATTCAAATTCACTTGTGTATAATTATTCATAGAAATGAGAGTCCATTCAGTGTTGCCAATTTGGCATAGCCATTTCTGCGGGAATTTTTTTTTTGGCAAAGGATTAGTAACTATAAAATTATTTTGTTCGAACTGTTTTTAACTGTCCCTCTCATTTTTAATAGTCAAATTAGATATTCCATTTGTAATAGTTTTCATTGTCAAATATTCCAGTTCACCCAAAGTTAGAAATTTGCATAAAATTTAAAGATTGGTTAAACTTAAAATTTTTCAGTTTTTTAAACCCTATCATTTGAAATTGCAGCAAATGTTCTATGAAAGTGTGAAAGAAACAAATTGATAGATGATTGATAGCTTTTTATTTTTGTTGCGACAAGTAAATTTTTAAGATGAAAAGATTTATTAAGTTTTTTAATATTTTTTTTATGATACAGTTTTTGCAGTTCAAGTTCTTAATTTGTTATTTCATCAGTTTAAAAAAAAAACATTTGATTTTAAGAATAAATGATAAGAAAGTCAAAAATTTGAAGTTTTCATTTTTGTTGCCAAAAAAATGTTAATTCATTTTTAAAAACAGTGATGTTGAAATGGTCAGATGCTGAAGTGGCTACACTGAATAGTCCAATTGTTTATTAGATGCTAGCAATGCTGATATGTAGCAAACTCATTTTCATGGCTGTACTTTGGGGAATATGAATGTATGTTTGGTTCATGATATGTGCATGATGAAAAACAAATAAACCACTAATGTTATAATAAAGCATTATTCAATGCAATTTTATCACTGCCCATATGTAAGGTTCACCCATTATTTTTATAGTACAGTATTTCAGTATGATAATGAATACTGGACAATGTCATCGCAGATGAAGAAGAAACTTGAATCAAGAGTAATGCAGTTCTCCATAAGGATGCTAAAAATACCATGGATCAAACACTTGAGCAACAACAAAGTTTCAGAGAAAATGAAAACGCAATAGACACTGACACTTAACACCAGGAAAAGATAGGTGAAATTTCTCAGGTACAATGAGGAATGAGGGCTTCAAAAATATGGTACTCACAGGAAAGAATGAAGATAGATAGGGATAGAAAAAATAATGTATAACTTGTCTAGTGAGCTTAAATTGGTGGCAGAACAAGTTTAAGGAGATATAACAAAAAAAAACAAAATCTCTTAAGACTTATAAATAATAGGAAATTGTCGAGAGCCATGTCCTGAAAGTAGACAACAAATAGAAAAAAAAAGAAAAAAAAAAAGTTCTAGGAGAAGACATTAATTGCTGACTTCACCACAAGTTGTTTATTGTTGTTCTTATGGAGATAAAAAACAAAGTCTGGAATTAATATTTGGTGAAATAAACAAATTAGACAAATTATAATGGGTACCTTATTAGAATTAATAACATTAAGACAAACTCAAATTTACTTTTATTTTTCAATAAAAGTAAATTTGAGTTTGTCTTAATGTTATTAATTTTCATTATTATTAATACACTATCCCTATTGAGTAGACCACCTCAAAATAAAATCTAAACATGATTGATAAAGTAAAATAAAAATTAAACAATATCTGAAACATATATCAGATTTTAAATATTTAAAATTTCAGCCTTCAGGCATGTGTAATTATCAGAAATTTTATACACTTCATATTCAAATACAGCTAACCATTTTTTGGTTAAATATTAGCTTGCATTTTTGTCTATTACTACATCCATGTTCCAGGTATAAATAAAAGAACAATGTATCAAAAAGTCCATGGGAAGTCAGAGCAACAGACAGATGTAACAGTTCAAGTCAATAGAGGAAGAGGAGGCGTGATGAAATTTTGTATCTAGTCTGTTTCATGCTTTATGAAAATAGATTAATATCTGGAATATAAAAAGTTAGTGTAATTTAAAACAACATCAGCTATCTTTAGACCTGTTGATTAAATTTAGAACAACCTACTCCCATATAAAGTGTCACTTTCAAATTCTCTGAAGATTACCTGGATTGACAACATCTAAGAAAGTCTGGAGGGCACAATGGCTGAAACGTGATAATAATAAAGATGAAGACAACTGCCGACGCATAAACAATGTAAATAATGATCTCTTTTTATTGGTTCTTTTTTAAACACATTTTTCTCAGCTGATCTTCATGGCAACCATCTTCATCCTGAAGGGGTTTACGGCCATATCACATTGAATACACCGGTTCTCGCTCGATCACCAAGGTTAAACAACGTTGAGCCTGGTCAGTACTTAGATGGGTGACTGCTTGGGAATACCAGGTGCTGTAAGCGTTTGGTGACAGATGTGCGTGCTTAAGGCCATATCACGTTGAATACATTGGTTCTTGCTTGATCACTGAAGTTAAGCAACGTTGAGCCTGATCAGTACTTAGATGGGTGACCGCTTGGGAATGCCAGATGCTTTAAGCCTTTAGTGACAGATGTGCGTGCTTACAGCCATATCATGTTGAATACACTGGTTCTCACTCAAGCACCAAAGTTAAGCAATGTTGAGCCTGGTCAATACTTAGATGGGTGACCACTTGGGAATGCCAGGTGCTGTAAGCGTTTAGTGAAGGATGTGCATTGTGGTGCAGTGGATATCGGCTCGGAAAGAGAAATCGGTGAGCCGAGTTCGAATTCCAGCTGAATACCCTGCATTCACTTAAGCACTAGTACCTTTGGGAAAGGTATTAATCCGTCCCTTTCCTCCAGGGTTATGGGTTAAAGAACATGTTAGGACTTGGGGACCCTGCCCTTAAAAACAAATTTCAGTGAATCTTGATAGTTGAAAAGAAAAAAGTATTACTAGACACAAAAATTCTATAAAAACAACAATAAATTGTTGAAAGAAAAAGGTATTACCAGCAATAAATAAATAAAAAAATTAAGTTGGCAAGAAATGACCCACTGATGTTGATAGGCCATAAAATAAAACAACCAGACCAAATCATCCTGAAGGAAAGACAAAGTTCACAGAATAAGATTTTGTTTATTTAATAATAATTTCCCCAAAGCCATGTGTGAAGGCCTTTACTGCACAAAGGTTTCTTCTTTTTTTATGTGCCATGTCCCTTCAGGATGTAGGCGATCATTGTCCTCCATATCTTCCTATCCCTTGTCACTCTTAATACATTTTGTCTTGTCATTTCTCCCAAACCTTGCTCTTTGATTCGCTTCAGCCCATCAAGTATATCATGCACTGTTTTAACCCTCTGTTTCCTTCAAAATGTTTATAGGGGGTAAATAAAAAAGACTGAAAATAGGAAGGATTGAGTAAAGCAGAAAAGATGAATGAGATCCAAGAAGACAGAAGACAGCATTTGAAGTTGCATTCAAATTTTGTAAGATTTTAGTTATCTGAGAAGCAAATAAATGAGAGATCCACAGATGAAAAGTGTGAGAAAAAAAGTGTGTGTGCTGAAGTGGCTGTTGCATTTCACTATTTCAACAGTAAATGCCAATTTAGTAGCGTGCTTAAATTCATGCATTTGCAGTAAAAATTAAAGAATCTTGTTTGAGCAGTTGCTATGAAAATATTTGTAGAAAAGACAGAAGGAAGCCACATCATGTCAGTGAGAATGTCACTGAAGTTGAGATGCTTGGTCAGGATCAGTTACATTACGGATCCTTCTTTGGATTTTGTCAAGAATCTCTAAATGTATAGCAGAAGCACCAGTCCTGATACAAAAATGGTATTCAATGCACAGATAAATGTAAATGTGCAAAATGTTTTCTGATGCCAGAAATTTTCTGTCACAACACAGTGAACCAATTTTTCTTGTAGTAGATGCAATTATTTGATTCTGTCATCCACTTCAAGTCAGTGAAAATGTAAAGCTAAAGAGGTACAGTGTGCTGCTTCCCAGGAATCTTGCATCAGTTATGTTTATGGCAGACAGAAAAGGTTCTCTTCTTCTCTGTGCTGTGTTCCTTTAGGCGATCATGGTTTTCTACATTTTTCTATAACGTGTAGCTCTAAACACCCTTTCTCTTGTTACCTCTCCTAAACTTTTGCTCTGCAATCATTTTGCTTGAACCTATCAACTGTGTCTTTTCTCCTATGTTGCTTTCTCCTGCCTCTGTTTCCTTCTGTCCTGTGAGTATCAACTTCTCCAAGCCTTCCTTTCTCATTACATGTTCCAGAAACTTCAACTGTCTTTTCCTCTTGTTAAGTATAAGTTTCTTTTTCATTTCCATCCTCTTCAGTTTCACATTGTTGCTCACATGCCTGGTCCATGCTATCTTCAGCATCCTTCTGTAGAACTACATTTCAGTCGGTTCAAGTCTTTCTTTCATCTTTTACGATATTGCCCAGAATTTGCTGCAATATTGAAGGACAGACATCGCATAACAATCCAGTACTCATTTCTTTGTTTCCAACAGAATTTTTCTGTCTCTTAAAACTCTGCTTAACTTTAGAAATGCATCCTTAGCCATGCCATTATACCTTTGGATTTCATTGTTGTATTTTCTCTATGGTGGTTAAATGAAAGCAGTATTGCTTTGGAGGCGTAAAAGAAAATCATTAATATAACAAAGGTTATTGAAACAATCCAATTCAATACTGTTTCTGTTACTCAGGTGATTGTGTGTCATGTGCCATTCTTGAAAATCAAGTGTTACATGAATGGGGAGGGTGGTGATCCTACTTTCCTGCTGAACAAACATGGGGTCAAAAGTCTAAATAGAAGTTGAAATATCAATAGCTCTTCTCACTCATCAGTTTTATAATGAGTGATCATTTAATCCCATCAATGGTGTTTTAAAAAATTTTATCTGACACCTGTGTTTGAATTTTGTTTGTTAACCGTCATGCCTTTACATTTGAGTTCAGTTAAGTAAAAACATTGGTGTAATTTGGTTTAGTGTGTCACAATTCAATTGTCCAGCTGTTGTGTCAACTGCATATTGGTCTCTTTGTCATTTTACTTTGTGTTTTCATCTTCAGAATGGGTAAAAGTTAATTACTTGCTAATTTTGTAAGAGTTTTACCAGTTTCTTTTTCAGTAAACATTAAGCATTCTCATAAGAATGCACCAAAATAGAAATGAATTAATTTATTTTACATAAAAAGACACTAAAAAGAGTTGAAAATTACATTTTTCTCATTATACTGTAAGAGTTCAGCATTTAAAAAAAGAAAATAATCGCTTTACTTTGAAAATACAAAACTTCTTTACAGGTGCTAACCTCATTAGAAATCTTCAAGTTACAAAGAAGTCTGTAATTTAGAATTTAAAATATTTTTTCCAATTCAGAAGTTGAACTTCTGCACAACAGATAACTTTTTAATGGCTAAGATCAAAGTGTAGTATCTGTTCTCCTTATCTCTAGTTGTAATAATCATATCTGCTGTTTCCTTATAAGGAAACATGCAACATTCATTGACCATGGAGCCAGTGCTATGTTGAGTTGAAATTTATGAAATCTTTCTCTTAAAACAATATCTCAAGAAAATATGTTTCTCAAGTCCAATCACTCTGATTGATCTTCAAGCATATCATCCTGAAAGAAAAATAAAGTTCAGAGAACAAGATTGATTATTTTTTGTAATAATTTTCCCCCAAAGCCATGTGGGAATGCCACTACTGCATAATGATTTCTGTTTCTTTTATATGCTGTGTCCCTTCACGATGTAGGCGATCATTGTCCTCCATATCTTCCTGTCCATTGTCACTCTTAATATATTTTGTTTTATTCAGTCACGCAAGTACCATATGTAGTATATGCTTAGGATATCATGTCTCAAAAGAGACATGACTGACTGGGCAGAAGATTTTCCAACAGTAAGTTGCTATTACTTTCTATAGTAGACTGGTTGTCAACCAAGGCTACAGAATCCAATCTGTCCTGTCATTTGATTAATAACTAGAGGAAAGAGACAGGTTAATACCTTTTCAAGGGTATTTGCATGAAAGTGAATGCAAAAAAAATCAACTGGAATTTGAACTCGGTTCTCTGATTTCTTGTTTCCAAGCTAATATCCATTGCAGCACAATGCACACATTTTCCCAAACCTTGCTCTTTCATTTATTTGTTTAAGACTATCAAGTATATCATACACAATTTTTCCTTCTATTTCCCTCTATCTGCCCTAAAGAGGTTACAGAGAGTAAAAGTAAAAAAGACTGAAAATAGGGAGGATTGACAAAAACTGATTAAGGCTTCTTTAAATGATGTGGTTTCTGTCATCTGATACAATTCATTGTTTGTGATTTTGTAATGCCAGTCTATGAGGTTTGAAGAAGTATATAGCAGACTTAAATTAACTCAAAGCCATTTTTAGCCATTGATATTTATGTTGCAAATATCTAAATTTGGAATGTCTTTTCTTTCATAAGGATTATTATAGTTCATAGGATACACAAATACCCTGAGGAAAGGCATGAATCCATCACTTCTCCCTCCATCTATGGGTTGAATAGCAGGAAAAGTTGGACTCTATAACCTTGGTTAGCAACTAGTCTACTGCAGAAAGAAATGGCAACCTACTGCAGGAAAGATCTTCTGCCAAGCTAGTCATGACTCAAAAGAGACATGATCACCCAAGTATGTATCATGTAACTGACTGTCACATAGTTTATGAAAGAAATTATTCTTTGATTACAAACTTACCAATGTTTTGAAGTTTTATTACATTTTTTAAACTTTCAGATACTATAATGAAGATTTATTTAATTAGAAAGTAGCCTTTAACCTCCCTGACCTATTTGGTAAGTAGTAGCAACATAAGTCATTATGACCGAGTGGAAAAACTGCAAAAAGGTGTGGTAAAGTGTATAAAAACGTGAGAAATAAATCAGCAGTGAAGAAATATACAAATACTTTTACTAGAATATTTTATATTAATTTTGGTGTGAACAAATACATTTTTTAATTTGATCTGTGACAAGCAAAATGGTTTTATTAATGGAATCCATATAATAATGTCTTAAATACTTTATTCTTACTCATAGAGGCTTAATATATGCAAGAAAGTGTTGTCTTCTGTTGATGAAAATTTTCGATCTTCATAAATTTATTAAAACTATTTTGTTCATTAATATTGTACATTCTTGACCCTTCAAATAATTTTTCAGTTACTCCATTCCATTAAGATTCTCTTCAAATGGTTATTGTATGTTAAGAAAAATTTCAACTCTGATTATAAAGACTGAATTCATATATTAGGTAACTAAAACAAAAGCTTGAACTTATAAACACTATGGATAAACATTTAAACTAATAAACAAAACCCAAGAAAATCTTTATTTTTTTTTAACCATTTCAGTCAAGCAAAACAAAACAATAAAGCCACTAAGATGCAAGGGGTTACTGAGTGTGAGAGAATATGAAAAAAACTTTTTTAAGGAAAAAGAACAATAAAAAAAAAATAAAATGTTGGGGAGATTTTGTATTTTACTCGTGAAACAATGTCCGAGAACATTAGTTTCAAAACTTTTTTCTGTGGGCCACATTTTCAGAATGAAAATTTGCTTGCTCCTCAACAAATTTTAGGTGATAAAAAGTACATTTGAAAATATTAAACAAAAAGAGGGTTAAAGGAAGATAACTAAAAATTTGAAGTCAGAACATTTTCACTGATTATTCTCTCCTCCAATTTACAGACTTAGTATATTCCTAATACTTGATATAATGCAAAAATATCACAATGATAAAATCAATCAATAATTATTTATAATTATTGATACTGGGACTCATGCATGCAATTATGAGAAATCCATGATAATATTTTAAATTTTGAAATCATATTTACTTTAATTTATGAATTTTTTAAAACTGTTTTTAAATCTTTGATTGAAACTCAATCATTCCACATCACCTGCTATCTTCTTCCATTGCACATATGAGTCATGTTTGAAAACCTCTGTCTTAGGGGAAGAATATTGGGTAAGGATAGAAAGTACACTAGAGAAAAATTAAGTATATAATCAAAAATGGCTGTCTGGCAATTGAGAAAAATAAAGGGATTAATTGATCAATGTTAAAAATTTACAAGCTAGAAAGATAATGAATGTACATATGTTGTTCTCCCTTATAATCAAATTAATTCATTTGCAATTAGTATCAGAGAATACACGAGGCAGAAATCCAAATTAACTTTAATCTTAGAAGTTTCATTCTAACTTGGTTAGTTGTGTTAGCTGGAAAGCAACCATGCACATCGCATGCCCCAGGGAGAGGAACCCCAACGAAATGTGTATATGCCTAGTCTCTAAACTAATCAGAAAAGTAGTTGTGTAAACACTGGACCAACTCTGGCATGTAAATATTCATAGGTGAGTTCGGGGCTGGCTAGAGAAAGCAGATAAATAGAAAGACCTAAGCCGGACTGTGTGCGTTTATGTACTTTGGGTTGTACAAATTGTATGGACAATTTAAGTTTGTCCAAACATGTCTGTCCAAGAAAGCAGCACATTAACTTCTCTGTTTTTGATCTTTACTCTGGCCACTGTTTATATAAGTAAACTCAGCAGTGACTACTTTCATTTTATAATTATTTTATGTCATGATTGTTCACACAATACGACTTTTTACGTTTTTGCTAGTTGAAAATTCACAATGTATTGTAGATTTTGTGCATTGAAATTGATAAAAAAAATGTACTGAAAAGACTTAATAAATTTTTAAACTAGAACAATTTTTTTCAACCATAAAACACTGTTTCCAGAGACAAAATGTTGCAAGCCTATTGCTAATCTGTTCTCCCTCGATCACCAAAGTTAAGCAATGTTGAGTCTGGTCAATACTTAAATGGGTGACCACTTGGGAATATGAGGTGCTGTAAGTGTTTAGTGACAGATGTGTGTTGTGGTGCAGTGGATATCGGCTCAGAAAGAGAAATCAGTGAGCCGAGTTCAAATTTCAGTTGAATACCCTGCATTCACTTAAGCACTGGTACCCTTGGGAAAGGTATTAATCTGTCTCTTCCCTCCAATTATGGGTTAAACAACAGGGTAGGACTTGGGGACCCTGCCCTTAAAAACAAATCCCAATGAATCTTGATACTCGAAAAGAAAAAGTATTACTAGACACAAAACTTATATATAAAAAAAAAAACAACAAATTGTCGAAAGTAAAAGGTATTACCAGCAATAAAAAATACAACTTAGTTGGCAGTAAATGACCCACCTAGGTTGATATGTCATGAAACAAAACCAACCAAACAACCTATTGCTAATCTGTCACTATTTCCATATGGCTTTCTCTTTTCCAATCTTTTCACTTTTATTTTTCTTATTTTTTCTTTTTTCTTTCAATTGGAGTAGATAGACTAAACTATCACACGGTTCACACTCCACCCACGTCTATTGTACAGGTGTAGAGGCTCATCCCTTGTTCCCTATTTAGGATGTGGTTTCCGGCTTTCTTTTTTCCAAATCTTTTCACTCTTACATAGCCCCCTGCACACCAGTGGCGTTACCGCCTTGCTCAGGGTGATATGATTAAAAAAAAAAAAAAAAATTAGGATGAGTTACATTCACTAGTTCCTTCATTTAGGACTTGCCATGCCACATACACAGGGTTAAATTATCCTCATTCTCTTTTTATTCCATTGGAAGAAAACAAAGTTCTACTCAATTCTTCCTGAGAACCATTACTTTGTGAAACCAGACTCCTGAGTGGATGCTTTCCCAATCACTACAAGCCTCATGTCAACCTACTTATTTTCATGATGTGCACTTCTTGAGTTCATCCTTTTATATTGATAAAATCTTCTCCTTGAGTGTCTCTTAAGCCTTGTAGAAGCTGAACATTTATTTGAAAAGCTACTTAAATTTTTTTACACACAGGATCCATTTTTCTTACTTAAATTATTTACAATTAGACTGCTGTCCATATATTTTTGTTATTATCATTCTATTTTGGCTTTTGTGCTCTCTAGCTAACATAGATTAAAACTCACTGAAAATATGATGAGCAGTAACTGAGCAGCATTAAATGGTTATAGCCAAGGTATTAAAGACTGGAAACAGGACGAGCAATACCTGAGTAGTACTAGATGGTTATGAGCCAGGTTGTACAGACAGTAAATCGGATGAGCAATCACTGAGTAGTTTCTAAAAAGAACAATATGAGAGATACATAGACATGTGCAGTAGAACAAGAACAATCTACCCTTGTATGTTGAAAGAAAAGTGTTCAGTTCTAAATTCTCTGTTTGACAAGCACCTGATGAAGGCTGGATTGTTCAACAGCTGAAATGCAATAATGAGAATAACAGTCTGAATGTAAATAAAAATTTCATTCCAGAAATTAAATCAGGAATTCATTTTTTTCTGTAAGTTTCTGTTTTTATTTTTTTTCCATTTTGAAATACCTAATTTTTTTAAACCTAATTTGGAATAAAATTTCATTGCTATACATATTAATATCCTTAAATTTTTCTTGTTGAAAAATCTTCATATACCATATCGACTTCTGTCTTTTGTAAGATTTACAAGAATTTTTTTTCAAACAAATAGTGGAAGGCATTATACACAGGTAATTCTTTTGAAGAGATTAAAATAATTCGTTTTTGGTGACCAGTTGGACTATACACAGGTAAATTTAAATGTTAATTATTTACATTATTCAGACTGTTGTCCTTATCTTTATTGCTATATTCACAATGTTTTGTCTGTTGCACACTCCAACCTTCTTCAGGTAATTCCAATTTCAAACCAAACCATTTATTTAGATCACTGGGATATATTGTTTTCATTCCATGAGCCATGCCACTTCAAGATGTCTTCGTTATCTCCCTTTTCAAGTCAACTCTCTAAGTGTTTTGTTTACTACTGCTGTAGCTGTAATGAGCTCAGAAATCTTCAGGTCAAGTCACTAGATTTAACTAACATTTTTATCCACTGTGACATGTATCCTTAAGGACATCAGTGAATGATGTTTTGGGACTTATTTTTTTCCAGTGCTCATATTGCAATCTTGAATAATGTAAATAATTACAATTTCAGAAGTATAGGCATATATTGGAGAGGTTAAAAATTCAGGGTTTACAAAATACCTGAAGTCAGCTTATACACGAATATGTATAATATTCATGAGTGAATGTGTGCATGTTATCATAGTGATCATTGTAGAAAATAGGAATTGAGTGCCAAATTCAAACTAGTATCATTGGCATTGCTTTTGCACAAGTACTTGTAAAAAGCTATGAAACTCTTTTCACTCTCTCCAAGCTCAGAGTTAATACATATGACAGAAAGAGTAGCAACTAATTTAGAAGAAAACTGAATTCGAAAACCAGTCTTAAGTGGGATCATTTTTATCAGATTATCTTGTTTTAGACATACCAATGAAGTTATGGATGGAGAAAGAAAAACTCAAATTTTACTCAAGACTGTTTATATTCATTTAATATTCATACCTTTGGAAAAATGAACAATCAACTCCTACAACAGGTATGGGTAAATAATTCTGCAGTTGGAGCCTTTTTCTATATAAAGGTAGTTCAAGAGAAGTTTATTTATCAGAAAAAAAAAATCAGTTCCAGCCTGTAGAAAAACTGCATATGCAGAAATATATTCAACAGGAAGCCAAGAGAAACTAACAAAGATATACATATATAAATGTTAAATTTTCATAAAGCTATGATCATTTTGACTTTACACTAAATAAGAAATATAGAAAGTGGGCTTGGTATGTTTTTTCAAAATTCTAGCTTTTGCACAAATAGACTTTGAAAAATTTTAAACCAATTCTTCTCATCCAAGTAGAAGTTAATGACAGAGAAGATTGTGTTCTTTAGCCTTGGTTGGCCAACAGCCTAGGAGAAAAATCACTGGTTTTACAAGGTCCTAGAAAATCTACTCCTAAAATACTCGCTATTGAAATCACAGCAGTATGGGTTTGGAGATGGATAAATTGTTGTTTATTTTTATCCTAGAGTGGGGCTTGACAAGAAATCTTTAAAAACCTAAAAGTTATGAGAGTGAAAAGAATGTGCTTTCATAAATAAATGGAAGATAGAACCTTGCTTTGTGTGATGTTCTTCATGGCTGAGTGGCAAAGTACATTTTATTAAATTGTTGTTTCTCTGTAAAGGAGATGCAGTTTTAATCCCTTAATAAAATTATATATATATATATATATATATATATATATATATATATATATATATTAATCTGTAAATTCAGATAAAACTTAGAGGGGAAATAGCCATTTTCAACATGTCATTTTAAGACATGCATTCTCCACCACATATAAACAAAGAACGAGGAAAAATTCTAAGTGCAGAGTTTTGCTCCAGTAAAGGAAAGAGTTGAGAGCTATTGGTTTTTATAGGGTTAAGTGAGCAGAATTTTAGTAGTAATATTTTTTTTGGTAATGGGAGGTATATGGCTTAAATATATTTGTTTGGAACATTATTTTTTAATAGATTCTTTTATTTGAGTGGATGGTCTGTTTTTCTATAATTAAACAGTACATTTATATGTATCCAGTGTCCTGAATATTTGAGAAATCTTGTCAGGAAAATATGCATCTTTTGGCAGGGTTTGAACCTGCAACCACTATAGACCAGTGGAAGCCATCAATTGATCTGACATGTCTTAGCCAATCGACCACAAATGGTTAAAGATCAAACTAAGCCTTAAATATACAAATTAAGATTTGTTGGTAATATTTATAACTGCTCCAGTTTGTATCCTAATGTAAACAAGCATAAAGAAAGACAATTATTATGAAGTCTTTCAGAAATTATTAAATGGCATTAACCAACAGATTCAAATTTATTTATTTGGTTTTGTATATATATATATATATATATATATCAGTCAATTAAGTGCCATACGTGATACATGCTTTAGGCGATCATGTCTTGAAAGAGACATGACTGACTGCACAGAAGATTATCCCGTGGTAAGTTGCAATTGTTTTCTGCGGTAGACTGGTTGCAAGCCAAGGCTATAAAACCCAATCTGTTTTATGATTTAACCCATAACTGGAGGGAAAAGATGGATTAATATCTTTCCCAAGGGTATTTGTGCATAAGTGAATGCAAGGAATTCAACTGGAATTTGAACTCGACACCTCGATCTCTTGTTTCAAGTCAATATCCACTGCACCACAACGCACATCCGAATATATATATATATATATATATATATATATATAAATAAACCTTTCTATATATATTTAGTGTATTGAGGCAGCAGATAATTATATATATATATATATTGTTAACAGTATTTCCTGTTATAAATAATTAGAGGGCGATAACTCATGACTATCAAAAGAGGCACTACTATGCAAGGAATGATGATCATATACCCCAGTGATTGTATAAAGGGTTTGGTTCAAAATTCTTAGCACCTGAAGAAAGCAGGAGTATACAATGGTCGAAACATCGTACAAATGACAACAAAGATGAGGACAATAGTTTGAATAATGTAAATACTGTAAATACTACTTATCTCAGAAATATAAACAAATATATTGTTAAATATAACAGAAAATGAATGTCTATTATGTTTAATCATGAGGTGTTCTAAACATCGTATTTTGGCTTCAATTTCTGGTAAATAAAAAGACAAAAGTTGTCCAACATTTAGATATTTTTTTATTACGCTGTTTCTAAGCTTTCAGTTCATATGAGCTTTCTTCAGAGTGCTTGTAGGGATGTTAACAGAAAGATATCCACTATCAAAGATGATATTTTTTATGTTGACATAAAACATTGCTATGTGACGATAACAGTCACCAAATAGCAGTCACAGGTCATAGATTAGTAATGGAATTCTATGACGTCACACCACATGAGACACTGAAATGTTAACAATTGAACCATATGTCTAAATGTATTGTAATGTGTTGTTACTAGATTGAAATGTGATTTTATTGAGTGTGGGTTGCTTTGATATAATGTAGATGGTTTCCAATATCTAAAGGATTTTTTACTGTGTGTATGTGTGAGTATTATTGTGTTATCAACTAAAATCTGTCTCATATTACGTACATGGCTAATTCACCAGAAATTAAAACCAAAATATGATGTTTAGAAGGTCTCATAATTGAACATAATAGACATTTATTGTCTGTTACATTTAACAATATATATATATATATATATATATATACTGCTCATTCTCAATCAGTCTAAAAGTAAAACTCAGAATTAAAAGTAGTTGAGTACAGGGCTAGCAGCTTATCACATTAAGGCATACTTGTACTGAAAGCCACAGCAGTAACAAGTATGTTGAGGCTACAGAGAAAGATTAACGTACTTATCTTTTTTCTCAGCCAAAAATTCACTGCTTAAATTCTACCTAAGTAATTCTTCTGCAAGGTTTTTATTTCAAACTACTTGACAAAAGTAAATATGTAGCAGGAACTTATTCATTAACAACATAAATTTCATGGTGAAAACAATGATGTTAAACTGAATAAAGTACACTGACTTTACAATTTATTCTTGTGTTAGAAAAGATGTTTGTTAAAATACTCCAAAGCTGCAGTTTATTAAATTAAATGAGGCAAACTTTTGGTATTTTTGCGGTCTTTGTGCTTTTGTGGAATTGCCAGAGCAGTTTTTGTCTAAGAAGAAGGGAAAGCATAAAGAATAAATAATTGTAGAGTATCATAAGAAAAAATATATTAAAAAAATTAATTATTTTCATGAAAAGAATATGCATTTACACAAAGCATTAAGCTCTTCTAAGTAATAAAGATAATGTTATGGTAATATTAGCCATTTCCTGAAAATAATAACTGACCAAACAGCAAGCACTATTTGGGTCAGACTTCTCTTCACTTCTTGGTCTTGGTCTGGGATCAAAGTGTAGTATATTTTCTCCTCATATCTAATGCTTATATTATAAGGAAGCACTCAGTATTTATTGACTGAGTAGCCAGTGTTTGTTTTTGATTTAAATTTATAAAATCTTTCTGTTAAAACAGCTTTTCAAGAAAATATGTTCTCAAGTCCAGTAGTTGTCATCCCTCTTTCTAGTACCGATTTGGGCTTTCATTCCAAGCAAGGCAGACAATCCACTAAGATGCAAGGGGTTATTGTGAGTGAAAAAATCTGAGAAATATCATTATTTAGGAAAAAAAAAACAGAATTCAGGGAGACAGAAGATGATGAATTGCATTGTAATGGACTGGAAAAGTAAAACACTGGGAGAAAATTCTGCAAGCAAGAAGTGCAAAGGAAGAAATTATTCTGAGACTAAGTTTTTCTTCTTCACCCCTTTTTAAATGATTTTCTATGACCCATGAATGCAACAATTAATAGGATATATATTTTATTTTAATAGTATTTTTAGGCAATGAATAAAGCTTTTCCCACAATGCAATTCAAGACCCATTCGGGCATGTGTAGATTTTTATAACAGAACCTCAAACATCTAAATGTCAAAAAGTTAATTAGGTATTCAAGAGTAAGATTTTTTTTTTTTTTTTGCAAAATGTATATGAACCACTAAAATGACCTTTGGGAATTTTTTAATAATAAAGAAAGAATTAAATAAAAAAGGTTAACAAAATTGTTTGTTGCTAATGGAGTGCAAAAGTGTAATCTATATCTTGTCCATCTATAGTGCTAAGCAGGTTATTCCATTTGACATCAGACACAGTCAGCCATAAAAGAAATATTTAAATATTTGGCACCAGTCAAAGATAGGGATTTTCCATAGGTTCTCTTCATCCTGTTTTGAAATTCAGAGAGCTGCATTGGTGTAGGATTTAGTTGGAGGAAGAAACCAGTACTATACTGTATTGCAACTTGAGTAGCTGGACCAGTTAGTGCATGGTTTATATAACAGGTTTGAGTGTTCCATTCTGCTACTTGGGCAAGCCTATTCTCTTGATTCTAATTGACTGCTGACTTTGGCATGGATACTGAGATCAATAAATATCCATCATTCAGCCATGAATAGTCAAGTGCAATGTCTGTATTCAGTTACAGACTGATCTTCTCATCTACCAACTACCAATTGGGGACTTCCTTGCAAGGGTGAGAATCATATTTTTGATTCTGTAATAGAGAGTATGCTATAGCTGCAAACCTCTATTCGGAAAATTGTAAAATGCCATTTTTAACTGAAGCCCGCCCTTAAAAAAACGAAAAGAAAAGCTCCTGATTTTGCTTTTACACCAAGTTAATTTCCTTTTATGTGCTTTCTCCCTTGTAGGACATTGGTGATCATGGCTCTCTAAAATTTCCTTTCGTTTGTAGCTCTTAATAAATTTTATCTTTTTTTTATCTCTCTTAAACCTTGTTAGGTCATCCATTTACTCAAACTCTCTAGGTAGGTTATGCATCATTTTCCTTTGTCACTCTTGTATACAATTCAATTTAAGCACAGTACTAGATTGGAAGATGTAATAAGAATGTGGAGGCATGATAATTCTTCAGAAAGCTTTACTAAGCTTGAATGGGGTAGTATGGTTGGGCTAATTATATTCATGTCATCATAATATAGCTTTTCTGTGTATTTAAGTCCAGTTTCCTCTGCTATTTAACACAAAAGTGCATGGAAAAAAGATGGATCGATGTGTTTCCTGTAGATATTAGAGAAAAAGGATAGAAAACTGCCTCATCTGTAATTTGAACCTAGGTATTTTTCATATTTTTAAACTTTTGCCCATCTTCAGTTCTCCCTTTTTTCTAAAACCTCTTTTGTTCTTTAATTCTAAAACATACTGAAAAGTCAATTGAAAACATATTGAAAAGTCAAACCATTCTTTTGATTTTGACTTTATTGAATAAAAATATAATAATAGATTGAAGTCACATGATTTTGTCAAACTCAGAAAACTTTCAATTTTACTTAACAAAAGCTACTATCATGTCTCAGTACCCATCAATGGAACTGGGAGACAGTAAGTAATGCTTGGCTTACGTTCAAGAATCAAGGTGACATAGGACATGTCCTTCACACCCTAATGGCCATGTTGGGAGTGTACATGTGATAATGAACCCTCTTAGATATGATGATCACATAAGGCATTTTGCATCTTGACATACCTGGAGCATTATGACAAGGTTTAACAAGATGACACATTGGCATCTTTCCCAAAAATGATCTCTCATACAATATTTTTCTGTTCCAAAAGTGAACTATAAGGAATTTTAACCTTTTCAAACAGTAAAGCTTATGGGACTTTTTCTTTTTCTTTTAGTTTTTCTGTTCATTCAATTAGAACATGAAAATTAAAAAAAATTAAGCCATCATCAGCATGCTGAAATTATTTTTATTCTGATGCTCCCAATATAAGACCCAAGAGCCATTAAATGTAGAGGGTTACTAAAACGTTATGTGATATGAATGTAATTAGAGAAAGTAGAAACAGAAGATGAGTACAGATAAAATTTGACCTTGGACATTAAGAGGTTAAGACAGTCATGTCTGAAGAAGCATCGGGGCAAATGTTTTTCCACTATGTTGCTGTTTTCAGAAGCAAAAAGTGGTACTTCTTTCCTAACAAAGAAATCCAAAGGGAATAAGGATGCTTTGATTTGTATTATTTGACTCAAAAATGTGATAGAAAATCAACCAATAAAAATACATTGAAATACTTCTTGATCAGGTCCATAACTTTTCAGCACCTTCTCATATATATAATTATCTGAGCTGCAACCATTCTTTTAAACATATTTCATTAAATATGGCAAACCAGAAAGATTTTAATTATCATCTAGTTTTTCCATCATTCTTATGCTTTTCTGTCGGAGTACAAGAATTTTCCTTAATTTTCATCGTCCCAAGTCTTTTTGGCCATTTTCAAAATGGTATTGTTTTTGGTGGTGTTAGTTTTTCTTCATATGTTGGAATTTCAAACCGAATCCTGAAGAACGCTAGAGAGTACAACAGCCAAAACATTGTAAATGTAATGATAAAGATGAGGACAACAGTCCAAACACTGTAAATAGGTAAATAGTTACAATACCTCATCTTAGAAACATATACATACATACATACATACATACATATATATATAAATTTATTTGCTTTATTGCTTATTTCTCCCCACACCCAGGTCTCTTCATGTTAGCATGACAAGTTGCCTCTGAGTGACACACCTGTGCAGTATTAGGCCATCAAGAAATCAATTGCTACACATTTATCTCCACTTGATGTTGGGTCATCAAGTCAGTGTTTTGCCTCGGTTAAAAAAAAGTGAAAAAAAGACAATAGTTAAGGTCAGGTGGAAGAGTTTTGGAGTCAGCCTGTTTAGTCTTATCTTCATTTAGTCTGTCAGTAAACTTTAACATTTCTGCTTGCTGCCAAATTTTCCCTTGATGTATTTTCAGTCCCTCATCTGCAAGCACAAATTCACACACACGCACACAGACTTTGTCCACTTTAGGGTCAGTCACCTTGTCAGCCCCAGACTATCAGTCAGTCTCCTTGTTGGAAACAAAACAAATGAGAGTAAGAAAGAAAACTGACAGTGTCTAAAGTCAGCTCAAATTTATTTTGCTTTGGAGACAACAGACGAAAACTCAGATCAAGAGTGCTTAATTTAATTCTGTGTAAAGCAGATAAGGAATTGTACGAAGACCATAACTCTGTAATTCTAAAACACTTCACCTTTATGTTCTTTTAATACTAATGGCTACATATCCATGAGAGACTATCATAATTTAGCCTGCATAATAGAAGATTTAGTTTTAAAACCAAGCTCTCTTAAATTTGTTGCAACTATTATTATTATTATTACTTAAAGAAAATTTCACTTAGTCATCTTCCTTCGAACTGTTTGATTATGGAATACACTCTTGAAAGAGTACTTCCCTAATCACTTAAATCTTAACCCCTTAAAGTCTCGGGTGAAAAATAATGTTAAAAATTTACTGGAGCATAACTGAATCCACTGATTAAATTTCACATCATCATCACTCCCATGGCTGTGTGTGGACATAAAATTGCTTTGCAGTTGTACATTGACTAATTTCCGACATATATTTGGGTTGAATTATCCTTTGTTGCTGCTTTCAGCAAAACTTTGTAATTTTTATTAAAAAAAACTTCAGTCATAAGTAAATAGAAATAATAATTCATTAACTTTTGTAGAAAAGTGACAAAATGTCAAAGGAAAATAGGAACCCTGTATTTAATATTTCTTTGGTAAATTAATATTATTTAGTGATAAAAAAGAAAAGATTTTGCATACAAAATCTTAAAGTAGAACTAATGTATCTTGTTCAAACATTAGAACAGTTATAAAGAAATTTTATCAAAAAAATATTATTAAAAATTTAGCTCTATCATTTCTCTGATCATTGTTGACTTCTCTAGAAACAATTTTTAAATAGAGGTAAGTGATGTTAGCAAACAAACTTTTTGAAAAAATGTTTTTCATACAAAGTTTTAAAACAGAACTACATCTGATAAAAATATCAAGACTGACGCTGTAAAAATAAAGCTACAACACATATCAATTCATCATTTAATTTCTTTTAAAATAGTCCTCTTCTGAAGACACACACATCATTTCAATTAACGTAAACATTCCTGGAAATCCTTTTTGGAGATAGCAAGCAGCTAACTCATTGTATTTTCTTGGATTTCCTTGAAGTTTTTAAATCTTTTTCTTATGAAGTGGGATTTGATTTTTTTAAGAGGAAAAATCTGCAAGTGGTGCAGAGTATAGGGTATGTTGTTTTGGCCAAAAAATATTGCACAAACCATAGCTACTAATAGAATCTCTGTGGTGTGGGGAGATGCTCACACTCTATACATTTTTTTTTCAAGCACTGCTATAAACAACATACATGAGAGAGAACATTATAACTTAGTATAGATATTTAACCTTCTCCCCCACTGGAGCAAGATCTGAAACAAGGTTGGTTTTTAACTTGGGGAGATTATAACTAAGTATATGTGTGCAACAGAATTCACGGTCAATCAGTGTCAAGTGGCTTCACTCTATGTACCTTAGTTTCTTTACCATAAAAATCCTGATACTTTTTGAAAACACCTCATATTCTGCTCTGTTCAGACATTACCACAGTTATAAAGAAATTTTATGAAAAAAGAATATAGTTATGTTATTATTCTAATAACTTTTAAATCAATTTTAACATAATTTCCGATTACTTTACTTCAATGTTTCTTTATATAATTAGACTTTTGTTTTTGTAATGATTTCCTTTAAACTGAAATTTACAATTTAAAATAAAAGCAATAATACTGTGTTAAATATTATTAAGCGAGAAAAAAAAACATATTTTATAATATTTCATTAAATTAACTCTCTCATTATGAACTTAAAAACATACACTTAATGGATTTATAAAATATTTTCAAATACGTAACAGAATTGAAGATCACAAATATTTACATAATTTGATTTGCTTAGCGTAATTTAATTTTATTTGAAAATTTATTTCATCAGGATTTGCCCACTTTAAATAAATATTTGAATATTAATAAAATATTATGAAAAAATTAATCATCATCATTCCCATGATAAAGCATGTCTGTAAGATTGCTACTCTCCTGACCAGTTCACGGCACATATCTCAGTAGAAAATTAGAGAAGTATTCATTCATGCGCAGTGTGTTTTGGGCTAGTAGGCCTGGTGGGAAACTGTCTCTCTTGAGATCAAACCACAGCCAATGTCCTGTAATTTGAAATTATTAACCTGCTAGATTTTAAGTACAAATGCTAATAGAGGAACAGACAAATTTTTTAGGATGCTGGTATAGTATATGGCCTAGTTTTGAATGTGGCCTACAAATATTTTTCTCTGTTATATTATATGGTCTACCTCAAAGCCATATTATAAAGAAGTATTATAACTGTTTGGTAAGGGTTTGAGAAAATAGTATCAATAAATAGCTGAATACTTGCATCTAGAAATATATTCTTACTGAGGTAGGACACATTCAAACTGGGTAGGCGATATTCTATACTAGAAACACAAAGGTAGGCCACATACCATACTGGCACTTTTTTGGCTATTTGACTAGCAATCAATGTTGTGCATTACGAATTATTTCACTAAATTGGGACTCAGATGAAAGCCTTTAGGAATTTAGAGTCAGGTTATCTGACAACACAAACATGCTGTACAATTCAGCTACTGGTCAGGCGTAAAAACAACACTTTTGGAATGAGACACTTTTAGGGATTTATTTTCTCCTGATATTTTTTTTTTAATCGTATCACTCCAAGCAAGGCGGTAATGCCACTGATGTGCAGGGGCTACATAAAAGTAAAAAGATTAGATAGAAGAGAGTGAAGAGAAAGATGAACCAGTTTGAAAGAAGCAAGAGAAGGATGAGAATACAGGTGTGATGACTGTTGCAAAGGTGGATAGAAAAGAAAGGATATACAGGGTGGTGTAGAAAGAACTAGTGTCAAGTGGTTAAGAGATGAGTATTGACATTGCATTTAAATTCCTGGAGGTTGAGGCCGTAAGGAAAGCAAAACTATGGAAGTGAGTTCCATAGGCGGTTAGTGCAAGAAAAGAAAACATAAAGGTCATAAACAGACAGACTGAAGCATGAGATTTTTTTATCCACATAAAAGGAGGCTGAATTAAATGAAGTGTATAGTTCTTCTTGATTTTTATGCCTGTTATGGGAGAAGACCCTCTTAAAATGGACTCTTTACGTATCATGCTAGAGAATTTTTCTTAAACGTTATTTCAGTATTGCTACCTATCTGGTTTGGTACTTATGCTGTATAGTTAGAGATTCTTAAAAAAAAAAAAAAATTCAATCATCCTTGACCGGACATCTCATTTGTAGTTAGTTTTCCACCAATATAATGTAGCTTTCCTGTGTCTTTTCTAGAAATATTTACACTGTAATTGTTTTGATGGGCTGTTTGCTGTTTCTGTAACAAACTCTTTGGTAGCTTGAATTCCTCAAATGGCAGCTGTAATAACTATATAGGATTGGGAGATATATCAAAAGGAAATGTGTTGAGAGCTACAAGGGATAGGTGGGATGTAAATGGACATGATCACCTACGACACATGAAGAAGATGATGATTGAAAGAAAGAAACCTGTTCGTTTAAGTCCTAATGATGGCCAAAATTTTTTCAGTCTTTTTTTTCTTTTATGAAAAGAAAAATGAACTGTGTACTCTTTTTAGGTAAAAAAAAAATGTAAGTTAATATAAAAGATGAAAGAAGTAAATTTGATTGCGTTCACATTTTACTGTCTACATAATTTTTAAATCACTCCAATAATTATCAATATTATTATTATGATGCTCCTAAAATAATAAAGGCATCAAAATAATAATAAAGTCAACCAGACTTTTCTTAATTAATATGTCATTAGTTTCTGTCAAGTTTGCTTTTGAAGTTACTTTTTATTTCTGTTTTAAAATCATTTTATTGACATGATTATAGATACAATATTTTTCACTGTCTAAAGCATACTTTTTTTTCCAAATAAAATCTCTACAAAAATTGTGAATGTTTATATTATATTGATAAACATGGAGACCCATTATTGCCTATATCATGAAAAGAAGCAATGCATCAAGAAGGAGTTTAATAAACTTTTTTTTCATATATGTTCCATGTCCCTTAAGGACATAGGTGATCATGGACTTCTACTTGCTTCTATCCCTTGTTGCTCTCAACACTTTTCCTCTTGGTATCTCTCCCAAATTCGCTTCACCATCCACCTGTTCAAGCCCATCTGGTATGTCTCATCATCATCATCATTTATCCATCACACCCAATGGTGCATAGGGCAGTAAGTTTTTTTTTTGTTGCTGTTTCTGTAACAAACTGTTTTTTTACGGGACAGGGTTGTTAGCCCTACATCCATCTCCCAAACCTGGAGGACCGGTGAACCATTTATGGTCTTTACATTTACAACACCTGGTATTCCCAAATAGTCACCCATTTAAGTACTGACCAAGATTGATGGTTGCTTAACTTCAGTGATTGGACGGGAACCGGTACATTCAACATGATATAGCCGTAGACGGTATGTCTTATACTGTCTCTCTTTCCCTCGATCAATCCTGTAAGTATTTGATTCTCCAAACCCTCCTTCCTCATTGTGTTTCAGAAACCTCAGCTATCTTTTTCTGATACTAAGTAAAGGTTTCCTTACTCTCCAGATAACATTAGAATAAAATATCTTATTATAATTGTGCTTGTCCCTCCCTTTGGTAGTTTCTGGGACTGTTACCTCCAGTCAATATCTAAAAAATAATGGACAATTTTGTTTTGATCACATGAAAAGAGGAGAAAAGATACTCTTTTACAGTGATAAAATAAATGAAAGTAAGTAAAAGGCAGATACAATTGTTTAATAACTATTTCAGAGAAATTGTTAGTTTCAATTCTTTTCATTTGGACCCACTTGTTAAAATAATGACCAGATTCATGATAAAGTTGTTAAACTCAAATATTTAACAATGTGGTAGGAAAATTTCTACAAATAGTTTGTTGTTGGAAAATTCAATATGAATTAGCCAACTGGTAATGTAAGCATTAAGATTCATCAGAATATTAAAATAGGAGAACCCATTATATTTTCACAGATTAAAGCTAATATATTATTATTGTTACATTTACATTGAAGGTAATTGCATTTAAATTAGCAGAAGGAGGCCTCATAACTTTGGAAAAGAACTTGCTGTTGCTATTCTCTTTCTAATTTTATATGCTCTTACAATTATAAATTATGATTAAAAAAAGAAAATAGTTTCTGCTAAACAAAATGTTATTTGTATATGTGCCTGCAATCCCCAAAACTGTCCACAATCAATACAAAACTGATATTGCTTGACTGAGAATGAGATGGTGTGCAGAGCTCACTAAAAATTAACTTTTGCTTATTCATGAAGGAAATTATTTCAAATGTAATTTGTTTTGGTATTTTTTAACAAAATGGTAAAAATATAATTTTAAGGTATGCTACATTTATGGGTTAATGGGCTCAGTATCAAGGATAGTGTGTTGATTTTTAAGCAGCACTTAGATGTAGCATAAGGACAAACAAATAGAGGTATCCAGTGAGGATTAAACTCACTGCTCAGTTGTAATAAGTTCTCGTGAGACAAGCTTGCTAACCATTACACCCCATCTGAGGGCTCCAGGCTCAGTATCAAGGATAGAGTATATGTAAATGTAAAACTCAATCTATTTCATGCTTAATCACAATCTGTAGGCCACATCTGCTGTGTTTTGGCTTAACTATTTATATATGCTGGTCAGTAACACATTATGGATAGATTTATGGTAATATTCTAACGGTTTATCTTGTGTGTTAATCGTTATGTTACGAATTATTCTGGGTCCTATTGAATAAAAACAATTCTGGATCCAAATGTAGTTTTACCACTATTTTATATTGTTGTTTGTTAACTTTTTTACTTATTATTTTATTATTTGTGGTTGATTAATATTATGTTTATTTGGGTTTATGCATGCATTCTTAGTTTTTCAGTTTGTTTATTATTTACTTAATTTGTTTATTTATTGAATTGTGTCATTATAATTTGCATATTACTTTTTAAGATATTTTTTATTTTATTTTTTTAATTTTTAAGTAACATCACACCATAGTAAAAATCACTCTCCCTGTCTGCATTTTGAGATGAGTTCTGATCATTTATCTAGTAATTGTGTTGGTCTGGTAAGGTAATTATAGCTACTTTCTCCTCCAGACAGTGTTTACAGTGTTTGAATTTATTGCTCTAGGCTGGGGCTGTTTTCCTTATTTTTTATGATATTTTTGGTGTGATTTGTTTTTTTTTTTGTCTTTAATTTCTTACATATATTTAGAAGGCAATGTGCTATTCCCTCATACACACACACATTCAGTGTATATGTATTGGATGACACCTTAGATGATACCTGAAACTATCTTTTTCTATGTTGTTTAGGATGTAGGCAATCAATTTTCTATTCATTAAGCTCTTAATAAATTTTCTATTTCTTATCTCTCTTAAACCCTGTTCTGCCATACATTTACTCAAGTTTTATAAGGACATCATGTATAGTTTTCTTCTACTCCTCTTGCATTCAACCTGTTCTGTGGGTATCAAATTTTCCAACTCCTCTTTCCTTATTATGAGCTTTTGAAATGTCAACTATATTTCTGATGTTAAATATGTTTCATTTTAGTTTCCATTTTCTCTAAAACTTTATCATTGATAATACACTTGGAATCTCTGAATCCTTCTGTAGGAGCACATTGCTGTTTCTTCAAGTCTCTTTTACATCTGTACGAAGATTGTCCAGCATTCACTGCTGTATAAGCGGACTGATATTATGTAGCAGTTCAGTACTATTTCTTTTGTTTCTATCAAAATGTTCCTGTTTCTTAATACTTTGCTCAGCTTATGGAAGTTATTTTCTCTGCCATGATATCCATCCAAAATGTTCAACTTGAAAAGTAAAGAAATAATTAAAATAAATATGTCATATACCTGAGGATATATTAATTGTGCAGTGACTGAAGCAAGACAAGACAATTAACCTAAGCAAACTAGTGTTGTTGTTAAAACTTCTGAAAATCAAGCAATATCATTTTCTCATTCAGTTAAACACAAATATGGCAATACCAAAATATACTGGACAACTTGTCAAAAATAGGGGAATTTTTCAAGAGTATAATATTTGTAAACAATCATTCTGTAGATGTTTCTCAGGCTATGACATTTGTCAGAATCCAAAAATATTGCAACTGGTCAACAGAAAATAAAATGACATTATGAGACTCACAAAGGAATTGTACACCAGGGAAAACCTTGACTGCCACAGAATGACACTCATAGAATAAGTGCTCCAGGTGTCTTGTGATTTGAGAGAAATTTTGTCTCAGTTCTTAGAACATTGGGATAAAGAAAATGTTATGTAAATGAAAATCTGTTTAACCATAAAAATATTTTGGCAGCAAAAACTATTTCAGAGTTTGGCAGTAATATAGTTCTTTAGTAAGTCATACAAAGAAGTTGTTTAATCCCAAATCAGGTTTTCGATAAAACAGAAAATAAAAAAAAAGAATAAGAAGGCTATACAAGAAATGACTTTGCTTTATAAAACTTACTTTCAGAAACAAATGTTTAACTCTGTTAGAAGTAAACATCATTCAAACAGTGGAAGAGAATCAGTAACATATATATATATATATATATATATATATGATAAAGATATATTTTTATGCTCTTTCTGTGTATGTATATATATATATATAGAGAGAGAGAGAGTAAACCATGTTGTTTGAAGTAGCCTAAGCAAACCTTTTTAATGTGATGTGTACACACTAATCATGCTTATAGCCAAAGGAGAATGTACAATGTGATAGTCACAATCCAATCAGGTTTATGTACCATTACAAACTGCTATGCAAATGAACAGAGCTTGCATTATAGCACAGACTCTCAAGAGAATAGTTCTGTTTCTATTCTGGGACCATAAAACTTTAGGTTATGGCTCTTAAAGTCTCAGACATCCAATCTGAAAGAGATTAAGAAAATGTGTTGAAATTGGGGTAGTAAGGTTTACAGTTTCAAGAGACAAAAATCGCAAAAAGAAACTAGCCAGATTAAGAATATAAGTAAACAGTAAACCAATTACCTTGTGCTAGTGTGTGTGGCTTTGAGGCAGCATCAACAAGGCACTGACCAAGAATCACCTTTGACCAAAGACATTTATCTATTCTGGTCCACATGTCTCACCTTGACAGGTATTGAACTTGCAATTCCTGAATAATAAATATTGGTGTTTCACCATTTTATACCAATTGGTGCAAAGCAGCTGTTGGTCATGATTGTAAGTGACCCTTATAAACAGCTGGTGTTGGTGAATATGTTGAATATTCATGTATGACAAAAATGACGGTAACAAACGTAAATGGCTGTTAACCACCATGCCAGTTTTATAACACCCTGCTCTATTTGAGAGAAATATGCATGCACAATTATATCTGCAAAGAACATATAAATAAAAAATCTGTTTATCTATATATCTGTTTATGTGTGTGTGTGTGTGTGTGTGTATATATATACATATAAACATATATATATATATCAGCATGCAGTGTGGGTATAGAAGAATCCAAAGGAGTATCCTAAACATACAGTGGTAGGATGACTCTTTAAGAGAGCTTTCAATATATATGTATATAAATACATATAGAGCAGATATAAGAAAAATTAAGGCAGACATGTTATTTCATGGTAAATCGGAAGTATAGACCAATTTCAGGCAAACCATCATCAGCTTCCGTCTTTATTTTACAAAGGATTTTAAAAGACGGAAGCTGATGATGGTTTATCTGAAAGAGGCCTAAACTTCTGATTTACCATGAAATAACGTGTCTGCCTTAATTTTTCTTTTATATATATATATATATATATATATATATGTATATATACACACACACACACACACAGGGTGCGATGGATGAATCATCATCTAAAGTATGCAAAAATGAAGAGAATACTGACATCTCATTTTAACATATATTTACCATATAATACAAAAAATATCTTGAAATATTAAAGGGTAAATTTATTCAATAAAATCGCCATAGGCTTCAACTAAGGCATATGAACGACTCCAGAATCTCTTGTATCTCTTCTGAATGGTCTTCTTGTTTAAGTTTGTGAATGCTGCTATAGTCATTGGCTTAATTGCATTATTGGTGTATGAAGGAGTTTTGTTGTCCTCAAGCTCAACTCTTCCCCATATATAATAATCAAGGGGGTTGCTGTCTGAGAGTCATGACTGAGTTCACCTACTAACATGGCATGCTTCAGAGTCCTGCTTGCAAGGCATAAGTGTTTTCTATCAATCACCCTCTTGATTTAGGGAAGCACTACCTCATCAAGCTTCTTGATGTAAGACCCTGTATTGCATCTGTGGTCTTATGAGAAGATGAATGGAGTTATAACATTGCCATCCCTCCAAACACCTTCATAATCACCCTCAGACTCATTGAACACTTTATGAATCCTCTGCACTATCTTCAGATTGACATCTAAATACCTTGAAATATTCATATTGAAATTCTGGTGTGAATGCCAAGTGGTACAGCATGGCATTTCAAAATTTTGGGTGAAGTGATTGTGTTATAGTGCTCTTTTACTCCTGGACAGTACCCAACGGATCCTACTTTACAAAATCAAAAACAAACAGTGCACATGAACATAATAAAAAATATAAAATGGCAATAATTATTATTATATATATATATATATATATATATATAGGGGACTAATGTATGACAAGATGGAAAAGGTTTTGTTGTGATTTTAGGGATTCTTCAAACTAAATATATTATGATGATGTAATTACAGATGTGCAGGAATGAGGGATGTTGTGAATTAATATATAAGGATGGACTGAAAAGTTTGTAGCAGTAATAAAAAGGAGTGATACTAGAGCTGTGAAATCATGCATGCATTCATACCAACTCTTCTTATTAGTAACTGCAGTGTTTCTTTTCAGATAAGTCGATATCTGACTGCTCAAAGGAAACTGATAATATATATCAGGAAGTGACAAACAAGTTTTCTTCTCATTTGCATCCTTTCCAACACCACATGCTTTGACCATGGTATCCTCAGCATCTTTCTGTAAAACCACATTTTTGATGCCTCAAGCCTCTCCTTCATCTTTGATCATCCAGCATTCATTTCTATAGAGAAGGACAGATATCACGTAGCAATCCAGCATTTTTTTGTGGTTTCTAAAGAGATTTTCCTGTCTTTCAATACTCTGGCTAGCTTCTGGAAAGCATCTTTGGCATGCCAATGCATCTTTGGATCTCTGTGTCATGTTTTCCATCCTCTGTCAAAACACTTCTGAAGTATTTGAAATTTTTACTTGTTTTATTTTAAATTCTCCAACTTGCAGTTGGCATATTGGTCCCTGCTTTTTGATGATGACCATGCATTCAGTTACATTCCTTAATTACACCAGTTCAGGCTCATCATGCTATGTCCATTTTCTCTATCTTCCGATTTTTAGAAGTTATACTCAGATAATGTTTTCATGAGAAATGCTACTCTGTAGAACAATTTTTCATTTATTTGCTTCCCTCTACTTTGAATGGCTTTTGTGACTTTCATTGTATAAGCAAAAACACTGGAAATTTATTTATTTACTGTGAAGTACAAATAAGCCATATTTATCATTGTAGTTGAATTTTTATTATATAATCTGTTTTAATAAATATCAGTTCAACCAGTTCAGACCTTTACAGCTAAAACCCAATATGCCACGTGCACAGGATCAAATCATTCATTCCTTTTGTAATTCATTGGTGAGAAGGTTTTTCCATTTTTGAACAGCTTTTTTGTGGAACTTACAAGTGGATGAATCATTGATCACTATAATCTGAACATTTACAATTTATCCATGCATTGAATACATTTGCCATATCTGGTCAGGTGTTTCTGCTATTCATCTCAATGTACTTAAGAAAATCCAAATAAGGATCTGCAATGTAATCTATTCTAACTTCACATCTCCACTTCAGTTGTGTTCTCACTGACATAAAAGGACTTCCCTCTGTCTTTTTTATGAATATTTTCATGGCAACGACTCTGATGAGCTTTTTTCCCCTTTTGTTCACCTGCTTCTTTGACAGCTACAATCACCAAAAATTTAAATATAATGTCAATTGTCATCTTTTATCTTCTTGAATCCTGTTCAACTTTTACCCTTTCTTCAATATCTACTGTACCCTGTCTTTTTTTCTCACTTTAATCTCCTTCAAGCTAGTAGAGGTTCTGCCTTGCTTGGAGTGAAATGAATAAAAAAAGATTATTTACTCTCAAAAACTTCATTGCATAACCCTCTACCTTGAGTTGTTTTTCAGCTTTATTTTGGTTGAAACTGGAAATAAAAACAGTAGTTGTATTTCCTTTATATATCATCTCATTGTGTTCATAATTATTAGAATTTATGAAATAACTCTTGTCTACCATAGATTCATGTTCAATTTAAATTCTTTTTGTTCTCACAAAAAATAATACAATTAACATTTATTAAACACAGTATATTCTTGGATAAAACATTAGAAATTACACAAACACTATAATTTGTAATAATTTGTTCTGATGTTTTTGTTTTAAATGAAACAAAAGCACAAAATAAATCAATCTCTTATTCTTTCACACTCATTAACCCCTTGTGTCTTAGTGGCTTTATTGCTTTATTTAGGATGAAAAAAATATTATTAAGTTGCTTCTGTTTATTTGTCTGCTATGTTTTTAATTGAGGAGATATTCAAAATCGATTATTAAAAGAAAACTTTAATGAGTAATCACATTCCATGTAATTTATAATTAATTTTTGCTCTTTAAAATTGGAAGCATATGTAGAATAAATGGTAGCCAGTGGCTCAATATTCGTGCATTATTAAAATTCTTATAACTTGTTAATTTTTACATGAAATTTGCAATGATATTCAAACTGATATTTACAGACTTATTCCATTTATTTCCTGCATGTTGAATTTGCCATTGTTATCTTGAAAACAATTATTAGTATAATATATATATATATATATATATATATATATGCATTGTTCATTCAAAAATGAATTTGAACGCTCTCGGCTACTGGCGTGTGTTTATATTGTATATAACACACTAAAGTCTGCCTGCCTCTACTGAGTGTCCATAGATAAGAGGTAGAAATGCCAATTGATGTTAATTTGGTTGGGTTTTGATCCTGGCTAGAAGCAATCGGATGTCTAACTGTATTGATGAGCTGTGATACCGTGAAACAGATCTGTCTGCAGATGAATATATATATATATAGAGAGAGAGAGAGAGATCTACCAAATGCACATGACAATTCTATTCCTGCAACTTCTTTTCTCGCACTTCCCGCCACTGGAACTTGCTTCCACAGTTTTGCTTTCCTGATGGCTACAACCTACAAGAATTGAAATGCAATGTCAATACTCATCTCTTAACCACTTGACACTAGTTCTTTCTACACCACCCTGTATATCCTTTCCTTTCTCTCCACCTTTGCAACTGTCATCACACCTGTATTTCCATTTTTCTCTTGCTCCTTTCAAACTGGTTCGTCTTTCTCTTTACTCTCCTCCCATCTAATCTTTTTACTCTTATGTAGCCCCCCCTGCACATCAATATGCATTACCAGAGTAATACGATTAAAAAATAAATAAATAAAATGTGTGTGTGTGTGTGTATAATTAAAAAGTGTGAAAAGCAGTGAACATTTTGTTAAAAATGTAGAATTATTGTCATTATTATTTATATTACTTTTGTATAATGCATTAAATAACCTTAGTAGTATTTGTGTCACTACATGTGTTTCAAGTCAAAAGTTGACTCTCTTCAGGCAAATAAATTTGTGACTTTACATATTTGTTTGGATCTTGATATGTAAAGTCACAAATTTATTCCTCCACAAAAAAGATATTTTACTCTGAACTAAAAAATATTAAGCAGACTCTCATTAATAATGACTTCCCAAACTACATTGTAGATAAACAAATAAGTCAATATTTCAAAATCTCAACACACATCAAACAGAATATGGTACTTCCACAGATGTCCCTAAACATATCAAACTCTTTTATTGCCACCAGATGCATGATAACTACAAACAAGATGAAAAAATCATAAAAAATTAATAATATATTATAAAAAATGAAATACTGCTAATTTAGTTACCAGTAATTCCTTTCCAATGTCTGATGTATGATGTAAAACCAACATTATATATCAATTCAAATGTCTCTTTGGAGAATGTATCTCCAACAAAAAACAAATATATATGTTGGATTTACAACTACATAATAAGACATCTTACATTACACATGTCTGACCATTTGTTCATTTCTAGACATCTACAACAACATTACTGTCTACATTCACAGGATAATAAATTATAATCAATAACACAACTATTGTACACCAAGAAAACAACAAAATCAATCTACAGATCCTTGATGCAATATTTATGAAAAAAATTAAGCCGTCAATAGAATCAGCTATGAATACTGTAGTAATGTTCTAAAATGTTTATTGAAGAAATCAGTTTTTTCACGCTTGGCCATGACATTAAAAGAAAAAAATTACATTTTGGATAATTTTCATGTTCTAATGAATGCTAAGCCAATTGTTATGTTTGAAGTAAGAAGAAGATTTATAGTAATTTTTAACAACACAGTTTTGCAGCTATTTTTTGTTACAACAACTCACACCCCTGAAGATGATCTCTGAAGGAGATTAAAAGTACTTGCAAACATTGAGAAATGAATAATAGAATCACCTGTCACTGTTAAAGCTCATTTCTTACATCTTTCAATTATGATATGCAACAGATTATGTGAGTATGAATGAATTTTATTAAAAATAAGCAGACACAATGTTTGCAATTTATTTAATTTGACATGTCTAAAAGAAAATTTGCTGCCTAAATACACAAATATATATATATGTATATATATAGTTTCACTTATGTGAATTCAAGATATGAAAGAATGATACAAGTAAACCTATTATAAAGCAATTTGTAACAAAAAGAAACAATACATGAAAACATGAGAATATAACAAAATTTATTTACACTACCATGATATAGTGTTAGCAAAATCATTTTGCACTTTTTTGATTTTGATTTTAAGTCTGATAAAAGCTGAAATTTTAGAAATGGTTTTTGTTTATGTTAGGGTATATAAGTAAATATAGTTTTTAATAAAATCGTAGCATCTACTTAAATGTAAGTATCCATTAAAAATCAAAAATATAATTTAATCCATTACCTAAAAAAATAATCTTGGTTTACATTAAGCTATGAAACAGACCAGGTATGTACATTTCAAGAATTGGGAAAGTGTATGCTTAAAAGGACTATTCAGGCTTTGCTTGATTAGGAGGTCCTACATGGCTGATCAGTTTAAGACACATCAGATCTAATGATGGTTTTTCCCCAGGGAACATGTAGATTATATATATATATATATATAAAAGTGGACACTGAAGTCAATATCAAGTGGTGAGAATGTGTTTTATGAATACAACATTCTAGTTATATAAGCTTGTCTTAGCTCAACTATTTACATATGCTGGACAATTGTGCATTATGGTTAGTCATGTCTATTATATTATTCTTATGGTTATTGGGTAAACCTAACAATTATGTTTCTTTTATATTTTACATCTACATACATTCTGTCTCTGATATTGAGAACCTTTATTCATAAATATAGCAAATGCTAAAACTAGATTTTCATTATATATATATATATATATATATATATATATTCTAGACATATTCTATTAAATATAAGAGACAATGAATGTCTATTATGTTTAATCATGAGCCGTTCTAAACGTCGTATTTTTGCTTTAATTTCAGTTGAAAATAAAGACAAAAATTCTCCAACATTTGGATAATTATTTATTGGTTTTCTTCTAAGCTTTTGGCTCACATGAGCCATCTTCAGAGAGGTAGTTTAAACTGAAATATTATAAAATCCACCATCACCGACGATTTTATTTTGTGTTGACACAAAACTCCGCTTGGCAACGGCAATAGTTACCAAAAATAATAAACGCAGTTCTTAAGTTTGCGATGCGGTTTTATGACGTCACACTGCGGGATAGCGCGAAATGACAACAAAACCATCTAGTCAAATGCAATGTAATATGTTATTTCCTGTTTTAAAGTTGATTTTATTGAGTGTTGGTTGTTTTGATTTGATGTACATGGCCTCCAATATCTGCAGGTTCCTCTTACTGTGTGTATGAGTAAGGATCACCGTATTGTTGACCAAAATCTGTCTGATATTACCTACATGTTTATGTTTTTCAGAGAAATGTTGTTTAATAGTACTCTGATCAGAAAGATGACATGTAAGTCTACGGGAGAGCATGGTTGTGGTAAAACCAATATATGTACTAGGTTTTTGAGTAGTATCAGAGATGCAATCTCTGAATGGGCATGTAAATTGGTACACTACATTGGTTTTTTGTAAAGAATTTAGTTTAGTGCCTGTTGGGTTATTATAAACTATGAGGTCAATTGCTTTAAACTTTTTATAATATATAATGAGTTTAATTTGATTATTACTATCCACTGGTTTAACATTTCTACGTATTATGTTTTTGAGAGTTTTTTCATCTTGTTTATAATTATTATGTATTTGGTTGCAATAGTATAAGTTAATAGTGTTATGTTTATTTTGATGTAAACCATTATTATTAATATTATCATTATTGTTAGAGCTATTGTTAAGTTTGTTGAGATACATTTTAATTTGTTGATCAATAACGGAGTTAGGAAATCCATTATTGACTAGTGTTTGCTTAATGTTGTGTAAATTACCACAACCACGCTCTCCCGTAGACTTACATGTCATCTTTCTGATCAGAGTACTATTAAACAACATTTCTCTGAAAAACATAAACATGTAGGTAATATCAGACAGATTTTGGTCAACAATACGGTGATCCTTACTCATACACACAGTAAGAGGAACCTGCAGATATTGGAGGCCATGTACATCAAATCAAAACAACCAACACTCAATAAAATCAACTTTAAAACAGGAAATAACATATTACATTGCATTTGACTAGATGGTTTTGTTGTCATTTCGCGCTATCCCGCGGTGTGACGTCATAAAACCGCATCGCAAACTTAAGAACTGCGTTTATTATTTTTGGTAACTATTGCCGTTGCCAAGCGGAGTTTTGTGTCAACACAAAATAAAATCGTCGGTGATGGTGGATTTTATAATATTTCAGTTTAAACTACCTCTCTGAAGATGGCTCATGTGAGCCGAAAGCTTAGAAGAAAACCAATAAATAATTATCCAAATGTTGGAGAATTTTTGTCTTTATTTTCAACTGAAATTAAAGCAAAAATACGACGTTTAGAACGGCTCATGATTAAACATAATAGACATTCATTGTCTCTTATATTTAATAGAATATGTCTAGAAAATTACTTGCTGCCTCGATATACTAAATATATATATATATATATATTAGTCATCCACAGAGAGATCTGTTTTGCTGTATCACAGCTCATCAGTACGGCTAAACTCCGATTGCTTTTAACCCAGGATTGAAACCAGACCGAATTGGCATCAGTCGGTGATTCTACCTCTGGGCTATGGATGCTCAATACAAGAATGCAGACTTTTCAGCGTATATATAATCATTATACATGCCCAATAGCCAGAGTGCTCTAATTCATTATTGAATGAACGATGCAAATATATATATATATATATATATATATATATATATATATTAAAAAAGGATTAATTCAAAGATGTTGAATGGCCATTTCGATATGAAGATCCCCACGGGGAACGACACATCACCTCAGCAACAGAAAAAAACCTTTCAGAAACTATATATATATATATATATATATATATATATATATATATTTTTTATAATCATTTCACCTTAAGCAAGGCAGAACTGCCACTGGAGCACAAGAGGTTACATAAGAGGCGAGTGATTAGAAAGACGAAGAAGTTACAAGGGATGTCAGAGAAAGGATAATTAGAAAGGATGGAGAACACTGGTGTGAAGAGAGTGGAACATGAAACTAGGGTTGTCAGGAAAAGTTTGTGAGTCAAGGGGATAAGAGATGGCAACTGACATTTCATTTAAATTCTTGGAGATTATAACTGTCAGGGAGAAGCAAGTATATGAAAGGGAATTCCACAGGTGGGAAGTACAAGCAAAGCAGCTGCTATCGTAAAAGTTGTGGTTTCCTTTGATCAGTTTCATTGTAAAATGATGGGACCTAGTCATTAGTCTTGTAGCTTGACCAAATCCATGCAGAGGGGTCACCAGGGAGCTAAGATCATTGAGCAGATGAAGTTATTTGTGGAAGACAGAGGGAAATCATATTACATTAGTTAGAAAGAGACTGGAGTTGATCTACCAGGTCAGGATCAATTACATTGCAGATTCTCTGTTGATTTTGTCAAGAACCCCGAGAAGAATATCAGGTGCACCTGACCAGATGTGACAGTTGAACAAAATTTGTCATATTCTACCAATAATGTCTGTCTGTTTAATTTTTATGTCATACATCAGGATCAAAATTATGGATAACTGTTTAAAGTTTATGATTTATTCTGTTTCGTTCAAGTACTTTTGACTGTCACAGTCTTTATTAAAACTGGGTGTTATTAGTATGATCTTGGTATCATTTTGAAATTCTAGAATTCAAATTAATTCAACTATGTGTGCATTAAATTGTGTTCTAAAATGCCAGAATGTAACTAATCTTGTCTACCTTCTTGACAACTTCCAAATATCACTAATTACTGAAGTAGTTGAAAATACTTTAAAAACAAATAATTAAAACACAAACTTTGGAAAGATTATCCAGAATTTTGATTTGGATATATAATATCTTATTCAAAAATTAGAAAAATACAATAAAAATTCAACAGACTGGCCTTGTCAGTTGTATTTAACAAAACTTATTTAAATAGGTTCTTTATGCCAATATATTCATTTTCTCTTCTGCTCACTTTCTCATTTGCTCACTCAGTCACTCACTCTCTGTCTCACTTTGTATATATATATATATGCACACATGTGTGATTGTGTATTTGTGTGTGAAATCCTTTTAGCTTCAGAACAAGATTGATAATTAAATTTGTTAAAACAATGATATTGAATTAAAAATGTAAAAATGAATTATGGCTAATCACAGTGTTAAAGATGATTTAGAAAAAAGCTATCATTTGAAGGAATATTTCATAAAATAGATGCTCAAATTAATGAAAATTAAAATTTTGTTTTTTATTTATTTTAAGAGGTTGGCAGCATATAGTTCATCAAGTATGTTCTATACAGTTAACATCAAATTCAATTTTCTTAAATATTTGATTGAATTGTTTGGGAAAAATGAAGAAATCTTCTTACATGTTTGCATTTGAATGAATACACTTAATATTGTTAAGTTAATGAGACTAGAAATCCTAAGTAAAACTTTTGGTTGTTTATGAGAAATCGACACAGTTCTGGAAAGGTGACCCATCTCTATCACTAACATGCAGTCAGCTGACACATCTCCAATTCTGAGATAAAGTAACCCTCATTAGATAAAAAAAATCTTTATTAAATGCAATTTTTTTTAATAGTGGGATGAATAACATCAACATTAAATTAAATCTTGCAAAATAGGTTTTTTTTGGGGGGGGGGGGGGGGGGTTGCTATGCATGTCAGTTGCTGGTGGTCCTATTTTTCTATCTCGAAAATGGAGTATTGCTGCCATTTCTGAGTTGGACGTACACAGTTTATTTCTTCAGTCTTAACCAAATTCAAAATGATTTATATAGTATTGTAGGCAATTAATTATTTTTCACCTTATTCACAGATTCAGTGTCACAAGCCTATTGCTTCTCTGTTATGATTTCCTTGGAAAATGTTCAGATGAGATACATTCCCTAGTTTCACCAGTTCAACCCTTTGCTTCTAAAATCCACTATGCCATCTGCATAGTATCAAATTCTATACATTCCTTTTATATTCCATTCATAGAAAGGAAGCTCCATTTAAAATAGCTTCTTCCCAAGAGTCACTGCTTCATGGAACAAACACTCTTGAGGAAGTTCCCACAACTGCAACAGTGTTAAGTTTATCAATTCTGGGGCTTATGGCCATATCACGTTGAATACACCGGTTCTTGCTCGATCACCAAAGTTAAGCAACATTGAGCCTGGTCAGTACTTAGATGGGTAACCGCTTGAGAATACTAGGTGCTTTAAGCATTTAGTAATGGATTTGCATTGTGGTGCAGTGGATATCAGCTCGGAAAGAGAAATTGGTTATCCGAGTTCGGTGATTGGCGTTCGGATTCCAGTTGAATACCCTGTATTCACTTAAGCACTGGTACCACTTATATAAAAACAACAATAAATTGTTGAAAAGAAAAAAGTATTACCAGCAATAAAAAAATAAAATTTAGTTGGCAATAAATGACCCACGGAGGTTGATATGCCATAAAAACAAAACAACCAACCAACAAACATCAATTCTGGGATCAGCTGTTATCTATCCCATGTATCTACATAGTCTTCAATTCTTTCATCTTAAAACAACTCAGTTCAGTTACAGTCTAGCTTCTGCAGCTCCTGATCCTCATTTTGGGTAAAGAATTTACATTTCTGTTATACACTTGATTCTGTTGTGTTGAAAATAAACTCTCTCCACCTTGGGGATTGAGTATCTTGCTCATGTCGGACATCTTTCTGCAGCCAAATAGAGTTAAGTATCATCTGTGTTCTATCACTGACACAGCTATATTGCCTCTTTCATATTGTTTTGTTCTATGACATGTGATCAGTAATCAACTTCTCCAATAGTTGGGGTCTGCCATAACAGAAATTTTCATTATAGATTCACAACCTGCTGAAATTACAAAGAGGTTAGCTATTTCATTTTCTCCCCTTCTTGCCAGGATGTTTTACATCTTTTTAACCCTAACCTTGGCTTCAAAACACCTGATCCAAGTCTTGACAAACTGTGATTCATCCAGGTGATTTAAATATCCTATTGGTGCTGTCATAGCCTTTTTACGTTTCATGCATATATCGTCCAGTTAAGTTGTTTTCAATAAGTGTATTGAAATCTTCAATTTTCTCGTAATTTATATCAACAGATAAAAAACTATTTTTATTTTGCTAAGAATTCATAGGTCTCAACATATTTAAATTACATTCAATAAGTTATGAAAATTCTATCACATACAGGAATAGTTTTAAAAGGCAAATTAGAAAAATTAACTTTCATAGAAATAGATGCAATAATTAATTCAAATGAAGTTAAAAATTTATCTTCTATTCCTATAATGAATTGATTTTTTGTTGTATAACTTTTTTACTGCTTTTAAAACATTTTATAAGGTGAGGTCATTCATATTTTTGCAAATACAGTGTGTAAAAACTAGTTAAATATTAAAGTGTTTTTAAGTTATTTATTCAAACAATATTTTTCAAAGTAATTTCATTATTTTTGAAAAGTTTTATTCAAAACTGTTATGCATAGGTCACATTCTAAAATATTCTTCATTCTAATGATAAGTTTGTCATTCAGTAAGTAAGATAAGAATATTTGATCTACTAAATATGGCAGAAATATGTAAAAAATGTATATGACTTAAGTTTGATGATATAATTTGTATCTGATCTCATGTAATGATCTATGGAGGTTGATTTAGAAGGTTGGTTTTTATACTGAAAATAAATGAACACTTGGTAAACATTGTTTTGGAAGGTTTATTTTTCTTATAATAAAAAATGAAACTAGTATTCTTCTTGTGAGACTGAGTTCATATAACACATCATCATTTATCCATGACACACCCAGATGGTGCATAGGGCAGCAACTTTTTGTTGCTGTTTCTGTAACAAACAGTTTTTTACGGGGCAGGGTTGTTAGCCCTGCATCCAACCCCCAAACCTGGAGGACCGGTGGACCATTCTTGGTCCTTACGTTTACAGCACCTGGTATTCCTAAATGGTCACCCATTTAAGTACTGACCTGGCTCGATATTGCTTAACTTCAGTGATCAGACGGGAACCGGTGTATTCAACACGATATAGCCGTAGACTCATCTAACACAGTATGCTGGAATAGAGAGAAAGAGACGGGGAAGGAGAGTGACTCCCTCATTTATTACAACTGGCAGTCATCCTTTGATCATTAGAATGGAGTGGATCAGCTTATCCCAGTTTGTGGCTAAAGGGTAGAGAGGACTAATATCAAAGCTCTTTTTTTCTTGAGTTTCCATTAAGGTTAGTGAGTGAATGGTTAATGCGGTGAGTGTATGTTGGATTGTCTTTCACTTTATTACAGGGTTTTTGATTTTTTGTTTTCATATATTCAATTACCTGGTTTCAGAAACAATTTAGCTGATCAGCTTGACCTTAAAAATGTTAGTGTTAATATTAATAATAATATAAGTAGAATATACTTTTGAGAAGATTCAAGAAATATTTTAATTTGACTCAATAATTAGCCCTACTCAAAAGCATACACAAAATATTAACATTACAACCAGTTTTTTTTAGACTCTATTATTCAGACTATTGTCCTCATCTTTATTGCCATTTGTAAAATGTTCCAGCCTTCTTCAGGTGCTAGGGATTTTGAAACAAACTCTTTAATTTCTAGCAACTGAGGAAGGTGTACAATGGCCGAAATATTGTACAAATGGCAACAAAGATGAGAACAATAGTCCAAATAATGTAAATCATGTAAATACTACTTCATTTCAGAAATATAGACAAGGTTTTTTTCTTTTTTTGTATGCCATGTCTCTTCAAAACACGTGTGATCATAGCTTTCCACAATTTCCTGTTCACTTTAGTTTTTGTTATTTTGTCTTTTCTAAACATTGTTTCACTATTTATTTGCTCAAACCCATTCAGTCAGTTAAGTGCCATACATGATACACACTTGGGTGATAATGTTTCGAAAGAGACATGACTGACTGGGCAGAAGATAATTCCGCAGTAGGTTGCCATTGCTTTCTGCATCAAGCCAACTAGATAGATAATACATTGTTTTTCCTCGGTCAAATTTTCCAAGCTTCTTTTCCTCATTATATTTTTTATGATTGTTTCACCTGAAGCAAGGTGGTACTGCCACTGCTGTGCAAGGGGCTGCATTAGAGAAAAGTAAAGAGAAAGAGAAACAGGTAACTGGAAGTTGTGGGAGAATGGATAAGAAAAGTATGAGAATACTTGTGTGAAGAGAGTTACATGAGAGTACCTGAGAAATTTCCACTCTCTCTTTCTGATATTTATTGTAAGTGTCTGTTTTGTTTTCATTTTCTCTAAAAGTTTGCTGTTGCTTAGTCTATTGTATTTTCAGTATCCTATAAAAGCATATTTCTGTTGCTTCAGGTTTCTTTATCATCTGTGAGGGGTTTATCCAGAATTTATTGTCATAGTGGACTGGTTTGCTTAGTACTCTTTTCTTTGTTTCTAACAAGATTTGCTATTTCGTTATAATTTTGAAAGGCATATTTTTCTCTGCCAATGCCTCTTTGAATTTCAGATTTACATCTACTGTTCTTTATTAAAATACATCCTAGATAATTAAATTATTGTATATGTTTGATTTTGGGATATCTAATTTGTAATTTGCATGCTGAGCTGTTTATTTTGCTAACAACTATTCATTCTGTCTTCTTGAAATTGATGCTTAGTCTTTTTTTTGCTTTTCTTCCCTATCTTCTGTAGAAATTTTTGCAGTTGATTTTTTATGTCTGTTATCAACACTGTGTTATCTGCTTATCTCATGTTGTTCAAATTGTGATCATTAAAAAAGGTAAAACTTCTAATTCTCTTAGAATTACCTCACTATATAGGTTGAATAAGTTTAATGAGAAGACACTTCCTTTTCCTATTTTTGTACATTCACTGAATACATTTTATATCTATATACAGGTGGTTTGCCTTCAATATAGGATCTTGATCAATGATCAAAAATGTCAGGGTTATCAAACAGTTTCAACTGTTATTTGTGATGCTTAGTATGTACTATGATGTCTTGAACCTTTCTCAAAGTTGCATTTGTAATAACTTATTTGTCACTGTTTTTTTTTTATGGAAAATATTTTCACTGTAAATAAATGAACATCATCACAAGAATATGATTATTTAAATGTGAGATTTGATGACTTACCCGTGACTTTTGTAATGTTTTTATAGCAATCCACTAATATATCTATTGCATCATTCACCAGTTTGGTTGAGCTGACTCCATCAAATGAAACCACTACATCTAAATGAAAGCTGAGTGTAGCAGAGGTCTTATTCATTCCGACATGAAAATCTATAGTAGGAATCTCAGAGGATATCTGGATTTACTAGCAGTCCCCAAACCTTTTTCGGATAGTGTGTTCTGGTTTGAATTCAGTTTCCTTCTCCTAGACTGGTTACCATGCATTCTGTCTTGAAGTTTTCCTCAAAGATGGATTTGGGAAGAGATGGATTCCCAAGCGTATTAGCTCATAATTAAATATAATGAACTGGATTGGAATTCAAATTTAGTTGTTGACTTCAATATTTCAAGCTTCTAACCATTATTCTACTGCACCTCTCCAATCCTTCAATATAGCAGTGGGTGTTTGACAATTTCCTGAGAGATGAAGAAGTCAAAGCAACAGAAATAAAGTTCTGCAGGATACTGAGAATAATAGAGTTGGAATAAGCAATGGGGAAGTTTTGTGATAAATTTGAGATAAAAAAGTCAGTTGTACTTAAAATAAGGGCTTGTTAAAATGTCTAGGACACATAATGAGAAGAGATGTAACAGAGAATTTGACCTTCACAAGATATATTGAATTCAAAAGGAGTTAGGAGAAAGCATTGACTGACCTACTTAACAAGTTTATATAAATGGATATTAGAAAAAAGGCTTGGAAGATCATGCTTTTAAGTAATGTTAAAGATGATGACAATTGCTTAGTGGAACAAAAGGTAAGAAGTTGTGGAGGCTCATGATTGCTATGCTATAAAGGAATATAGTACATAAAATAAGAATATGATGACAGAATGATTCTATTTTATGTATAACTATTAGTATAGCCTTGTGTAGCTCGGGTGTAATGAAAGCTTTAAAACTAATCCATGGTCCTGGAGCTCAGACTCTTTGGACATTGGCACAAAAGACTAAAAAGCAATAGTTGTTTCCAGTTAAAGCAAAACCATAGACTGAAAGAAAAATGAATGGATGTAAGTCAAATTTTGATTTCCTGGTATTGATATCAAATAAGTGTTTTTCATCATAAACTGAATTTTGAAGGCTAAATAAGTCCTCTGAGTAAATGGTATCATGACTGAGACTAAGAACTACAATTATATCTACTTAGAGCCAAATTCGAAGCAAAAACTAAAATAAAAGGGCTAAAAAACAGGCAGATAAACAGACACACACACAAACATCTTGCCTTATATATATAATCGGTTTTCTGCACTATTGTAAGAACTGTAACCTTGAGACTTCTGAATATCGTTTCTTATGTCTTTGTTTATCAGTGTATCAAATTTTATTAAAATCGGACAACTCCTTCTATAACCGGATTTTTTCGATTTTCGATATTTATTGGAGGTACCTCGACACAAAACCTATCTAAGAACATTTGCAGATGCTTTTAGTACAACTGTGTAAATTTTTCAAGAAAATCAGTTCAGCTGTTTTGGAGTCTAGAGGCAATGGACACACACACACACAGAGAAAAAGTTCCATTTCTAAATAAGTTTAGATTTAAAAAAAAAAGTTTTTTCAATCCAGGCAATATGTAGATTTATACCTGGTGAAAGTTATAAGGTAAATATTTATTAAAATTAGTCCAACAAATAATCAAATTGAGAAAAAAAGGTAAATTAAAACATTGATATTTGTAAAAGGTGAGGTTATATATATTAATATTTTTTAGTGGGCTTGTACCGTAGAATCAAGCACTGGATGATTTTCAGCTCGATCATGGAACTGTGTTATTCCAGTTAAGTTCATTGCATTCACTTTAGAGCCAATACCCTTGGGAAAGGTATTAATCTGTTTCTTTTTCTTCTAACCTTCCAATTGTGTGTTAAATAGGACAGATTGGGTTCGGTAGCCTTGGCTGACAACCAGTCTACCACAGAAAGAAATGGCATCTACTATGAGAAAATTTTTTTGCCCAGTCAGTCATGTCTCTTTTGAAACATATTCGCTGAAGTGTACAACACATGTAGTACTTAACTGATATTTAAAAGAAACATTAAAACCTAACTATAACAAAATATTTCTAATTAAAAAAAAAAATGGGTTTAAGTCAAGAATAGCTGGTCATCAGAGAAGAGCAAAAACACTAGAAAAAGGATGCGATTTTGTATTTAACCTATTTAAACATTTTTTCAAAGATTTTCCGGGCAACCATATCTCTAAGAAAAAAAACATAGAGATAGAAAAGTTGCTCATGTTTTTTTCTGATAAATACAAAAAAAAGCTTTTGTCAAATATTAATCCTTGTTTTTCAGCTTTTAGCGCCAAAATCAGATCATACCTAACTTAATATATAAAAGGAATTGTATAGCTTTTAATTATTTTCCTGACAACAATTTTCTTAGATTTGCAGATTTAAATTGTTTTAAAATTGAGGAACTTAGCCTAAAATGAGAAATCATTTTTTATGTAGGGCATGTTTTGTTTGTATTATTCCATTTGGATCAGAGCCAAAAAAAAAAAAATTCAATTTAGTAAAATATGGCTTCAAACAATGTTAATTTATTCAAATTTTGTGCTGTTGGTCTCACAAATGTGCTATATATGTGTATCTAAATTTAAAACTAAACTTATTTATAAATGGAATTTTGTCTCTGTGTGTCTGTTACCTATAGACTCCGAAACGGCTGAACCGATTTTCTAGAAAATTTACACAGTTGTACTATAAGCGTCTGTGAGTATTCTTAGCTAGGTTTTGTGTCAAGATACCCCTGATAAATATCAAAAATTGATAACTGAAAAAAATCAGGTTATAGAAGGAGTGGTCCGATTTAAATCAAATTTGATACACTTGTAGACAAAGACATAAGAAACGATATTTAGAAGTTTCACAGTTACAGTTGTTACAATAGTGCAGAAAACCAATAATATGTATATATATATATATATATATATATATATATACAAAAGGCAAGATGTTTGTGTATGAGTGTCTGTTTATCTGCCTGTATGTCTGTATTTTTTTCAGCACTTTTATTTTAGTTTTTGCTATGGGTTTGGCTCTAAGTAGGTATAATTGTAGTTCTTAGTCTCAACCATGATACCATTTACTCAGAGGACTTATTTAGCCTTCAATATTCAGTTTACAATGAAAAAAACTTTTTTGATATCAATACCAGCAAAGAGTCTGAGCTCCAGAACCATGGATTAGTTTTAAAGCTTTCATTCCACCTGAGCAATGCTGGGCTATACTGCTAGTATATATATATATATATATATATATATATATATATATATATATATATACAGGTGATTTTTGAAAAAGAGTGTCAAGTTAAACCAGTCTGTCACATATCACATAAACTTCAGCACTACTTGAAAGATTTTCCTCGGTAAAAAAGACAAAAAAGGCATCTATCTAGGACTGATCATCTAAAAATAAATATTTGTCTGTGCTTCTGAGATGAGGTAGTATTTACACTATGTATACTGTTCAGACTGTTTTTCCTCATCTTTATTGTCATTTTTACAACATTTCAGCCGTTGTATAATCCAACCTTCTTCAGGTGCTAGGAATTTCAAATCAAACCCAATGTTATGATCACTGGGGTATAACATTCTCATTCCATGTCTCATATCACTTTTGGTAGCCATGTAGTTATCCCCTTTTAACTTAATTCTCTAAGTGGATATAGATGTTGGTTAGTTCTAGTGACTTGACCCAAACAGTTGTGAATTCAATACTAAGCAACAGCAGTGATGTACAAATAACTTAAAGAGTTAAGTTAAAGGGAGATAAGTACATGGTTACCAGAAGTCGTAACATGCATGAAATGAGAATGATATACCTCAGTGACTGTAATAAAATCTTTGGTTCAAAATTCCTAGCACCTGAAAAAGGCCAAAGCGTACAACAGCCAAAACATTGTAAACATGGCAATAAAGATGAGGATAATAGCCCAAACAATGTTAATAGCAGAAATAAATAGTTAAACATAAATTTAGATTCAGCTCAAAAAGTTAAAGCTTGACAAATTGTTGAAATTAAGACAAACTTAGAGTAGTTATGAAATTCTGAGACTGTCTTTTTTCAGACAAGATATACTACATATTACTTTGGAAAATGATCTAGATATGCCAAATGTTCACTTGTGAGCCCACTGTGTATTGGTATTCTTGGTTTCCCTGCAGGCACATGAGCTTCTGCCATTGGTGCAGGTGAAAAATATACAACAGTCTCATCAAGCAAGTAGGGAGGGAGAAGGTCACAATTTTGTTGTTTCTTGTCTTTTCTTAAAGAAACTGGATCTGTGTCTGAATGCATAAGTAGATATTTGGATTGATAAATGTTTCATATATATATATATATATGTGTATGTGTGTGTGTGTGTAATTTCTGATGTTCATATTGAATATGTACACAAATAAATTTTAAAAATTATGAGAGAATATACAGTATTAAGCTGTTTTTCAACTCTTTATATATATATATATATATATATATATATATATATAAACAAGCATTTATATATATGTGTACATGTGTTTGTGAGTGTGCATATATATATATATATAATTATTTAAGGTGGGAATGGTGGACCAGCCTATAATTATGTTAGAAATCTTGGACAAGCTCAGAAATTTGTTACATACATGCAAAGGGGCAAATCCCAATTTTATAAGGATCCCAACAAGGCCCTGGATTATAACATTTAAAATAAAATTTATAATGTTGTTCTGATTGGTTTGGGTTCTACTAATTGTATTTTGATGTCAACATCTCGTAGAGGAATGTAAAAGATCAACAACAACAACAACAGAATGAATGAACAAGTAATAATTTAAACATTTGAAATAAATTTCAGTATATTCAAAGGTCCACCAAGCAATATTTGATAACTGGGAGATAAAATATTATGTGTGCATGCAATGTGTGCAACATATATAAAAAGTTCAGGCATGCGCTTGGAAAGGAGGTATAAACTGTTGAAAGATATTAAAGATGGTTTAAAGACTGTTCATATCTATCCATATTTCATAAAGCAAACAATATTCTAGTGTTGAATTGTCATTGTGCTTCACGCAAAAATGTTGATATTTTTCAGGAGAGATGATTACCCGACGTAGATATTTTTGTTTAAAGTCAGTGAAGCTGAGATTTCAAAATATAAACTTTTTAGTAAGACTAAATGTGAATGTTCATTTTGCCTGACTCTGTTTTTATTTCTGGCACGTTGCAACTTTTTCTTCATCATGTGGGTTGCCTTCCAAGAGAAAAGAGTCTTTGTTTACTGATCAATGAGCAAACATGTCTGTTATTCTCCCTTGCCCACTGATGGTTATTTAACAATTATTGCTATTATTACTTAGTTTAGGGTAGAAAGAGGGTATTGTTTTTTTATCTACTGATAAATGTCTACGTAAATGTGTGTAAGTATATATGTATATATATATATATATATAATTATATATATATATATAGTTTCGTTGCTTGTTTTACCAGCATACCTACCCTTTTGACTTATTTAATGCTGAAGAATTTGTTTGGTTTTTGTTTGCTGCTTTTTGATTTTGTGTGAGTCTATTGTTGTCAAGATATAAGCAAAGGTGTTGTGATTTGATGTGTGATGGTTATATGCTATCTTCTTTTGCAACTCTATTTTGTGAAATGATATTCATGTTTCAGAACTATATTGTTTTTCTTCAGGTGATATTGTAAAAATAAATACTGAAAATGATTTATTTAGAAAATGTAAGATGAATTCATAGTTATTTAGAGAATTAAGGAGGGGGGTTGGAGTAATTTGAACAAAATGATTGTAGGTATGACAATATTGTTCAGTCAAAAGTGAGGATTAGGTTGAACTACGAAATTAAAAATTTGGGTCGTGAAAGAGAACAATATAGCTTTATGTTAAAAATATGACATTTTAATTTTATTTGGGTAAGATTCACATAGGAGCATACATTATTTAAATGGGTAGACAATAATTTTAACAGCTGGTCAGATTTGAGGTGTATATATATATGTGTGTGTGTGTGTGCATATATATATATATATATATATATATATATATGCACGCACATATTTATATATTTTGATATGTGCATTTCTCACTATCTATGCATATCTCTCTTTTCTCTCTCTCTCTCTCTCTCTATATATATATATATATTTATATATTTGATATACATCTATCAATATATATATATACATATATATACATATATATATATATATATATATATATATATATATATATGCGCATTTAAATATGTCAAATTTGTGTGTAAGGATATAATACTTTTATAAACCACTGTAATAACAATGTTACAATGTGCCTGTAGAGAGTTTGGTTGAGTTGTAAGTTGAGAGTTGTTTAGTTGGAGTTGGATCTAGAATCACACTTGTAGTTGCAGTTGTGCTGAGTTCCACTTAGCTAGAATCAGTTACCCAGACACACGTTTCACTTCAAGACTGTATATATTATTTCTACTAATAGTATTCCTGAACTGACTAAACCATGTTCCAGTTTGTATATTATGTTCAATATAACTAACATTTTTCATCTCCATCTCTGTTTTTGTTATTTATTAATTTGTGTGGTTCCTCACCCAGAATCCACAACCGTTAGTGAGCAAATAAGGACATTGATTGAGAATAGCCTGCATTACACAATACAGGAATTAATGAAAACATTAAATCTATCAAAATACACTATCTGTGCTGTGATCCAATACTCCTCAAGGAATTTACAGGACTTAGATACTGTAAAAGTCTTATAGAACAGCCAGCCAGTAATCAACTAGAATAGAAGTTAAATCTAACTGACCAAAAAACCACCAGGGCAAATTATGACCTGAGCATGCATCATTCTTGAAAGGCAGTTATATCAGTAATTTATCAGAAATTTCAACACAAGATTTTTTCCCTCTCACATATACATATTTCTGTGATTCATAAATACTTTGATGCTAACTGTTTTGATGAACTTTGCTCTCCAATACCTAATCTCTATGAATTTAAGGAGAGTACTAGTGAAAAGGATGTGCGTTGTGGTGCAGTGGATATCGGCTCGGAACGAGAAATTGGGGAGCCGAGTTCGAATTCCAGCCGAATTCATTCCATTCACTTGCACGCAAATACCCTTGGGAAAGGTATTAATCCGTCTATTCCTTCCAGTTATGGGTTAAATAACAGGACAGATTGGATTCTATAGCCTTGGTCGGCAACCAGTCTACCGCAGAAAGCAATGGCAACCTACTGCGGGATAATCTTCTACCTAGTCAGTCATGTCACTTTTGAGACATGATCGCCCAAGCATGTATCACGTATGGCAGTTAATTGATTGACTCGTGAAAAGGATGTGCATTGTGGTGCAGCGGATATCGGCTCGGAACGAGAAATTGGGGAGCCGAGTTCGAATTCCAGCCGAATTCATTCCATTCACTTGCGCGCAAATACCCTTGGAAAAGGTATTAATCTGTCTATTCCTTCTAGTTATGGGTTAAATAACAGGGCAGATTGGATTCTGTAGCCTTGGTCGGCAACCAGTCTACCGCAGAAAGCAATGGCAACCTACTGCGGAATAATCTTCTGCCCAGTCAGTCATGTCTTTTTCGAGACATGATCGCCCAAGCGTGTTTCACGTATGGCATTTAACTGACTGACTGACTGACTAGTGGAAAGAGATCATCATTTTACAGTTTAAATATCTAAATATAAGCAGAAGTTCTATGCTAATAGTTTCTTTTATCTCTCACACTTCTTAAATGTGGAAGTCTCTTCTGGTTTCCAGTCAAATTTTAAATGCAGTGTCAAGGATTTTCTTTTGCTTTCTTAAATTCTGTTCTTGTTGCGTAATAATATTTTTTTATTTTTTTTATATTCATTCACATTCCATAGCCCCTTCATCTTAGTGGTTTTGTTGTCTTGCCTGGGTGAAATAATTGAAAATAGTACTTCTACATTTGTATTTCACTGTCAAATGAAATATTATTTCATTTAAAGAAGCACCAAAAATTCAGAACTACTCTAAATTTCACTATAAAATATTTTAAATGTTTAAAAGCAAAAGAAAGACAATAACCAGTCACAATTTAATTTAGTTAATATAGTTGGTAAGACAAAGAGAGTGTATTTTGTTTTTTTATTTTTAAATCATTTCACTTCAATAAAGGCAATATTGCCACTAAGACAGAATGAGCCACTGGGAATTGAATGAACTGGAACACAATTCTGAATGGAAAACAAGGGATAAATCTAAACAAAAGTAATCCATACCTACAAATCTTATTTCTTATATATATATATATATATATATATATATATATATATATACTAGCAGTATAGCCTGGCTTTGCTTGGGTATAATGAAAGCTTTAAAACTAATCCATGGTCCTGGAGATCAGACTCTTTGCACGTTGGCACAAAAGACTAAAAAGCAATAGTTGTTTCCAGTTAAAGCAAAACCATAGACTGAAAGAAAAATGAATGGATGTAAGTTAAATTTTGATTTCCTGGTATAGATATCAAATAAGTTTTTTTCATCATAAACTGAATTTTGAAGGCTAAATAAGTCCTCTGAGTAAATGGTATCATGGCTGAGACGAAGAACTACAATTATACCTACTTAGAGACAAACCCGTAGCAAAAACTAAAATAAAAGGGGCTGAAAAAATACAGACATACAGGCAGATAAACACACACACATATACAAACATCTTGCCTTTTATATATATATACATATATATATATATTATCGATTATCTGCACTATTGTAAGAACTGCAACCTTGAAACTTCTGAATATCATTTCTTATGTCTTTGTCTATGAGTGTATCAAATTTTATTAAAATCAGACCACTCCTTCTATAACCCAATTTTTTCGATTATCAATTTTTGTTATTTATCGGGGTTACCTCAACACAAAACCTAGCTAAGAACACTCGCAGACGCTTATAGTACAACTGTGTAAATTTTCAAGAAAATCGGTTCAGCTGCTTCAGAGTTTATAGATAATGGACACACACACACAGAGACAAAGTTCCATTTATAAACAAGTTTAGATTTGGATTAGATTAGATAGATTTGGATTAAATTTAGATTTAGATGATGCCTATTTATGACTTACTCTCTATCTTTATATATACCATGCCATGTCATGGGTTATCATTTTTCACATCTTTGCTTTTTTTGTTTTCTTCAGCAAGACGTTCTCCTTTAAAATTTCTCTTTTCCTTTATGATTATTTCACTCCATCTTATGATAAGCAGGTAAGATTTACTGGGATTAGAAAAATAAGAACCACATGTTTGGTATTATGCTTTACAATGCTAGTTTAGGTGACATCTAAGGCTCACAGAAAGTATTCAAAAACAGTGTCTAACCTAAAAAAGAACCACAACTGCAAAAGAAGCCAAACAAAGCAGAAGACAACAATACAGGTTTGTATTGTGTTAAAAGAACAAGACTATATGAATGATTTTGAACTTTATGAAGGTTTGAGTGACACTTTATTACACAATAACTGCCATAGTTAGCCCAGTACTGTAATATTTTCTCAACTTTTGACATAATTTACTGCTATCAGGAACAATCTATAATTTTCTGTTTGCTCTAACTTTCATATTAAAAGACTTGTTTAATTTTATTCTATGTTGTCAGCTGAAGTAACTGCATTATTTGACTAAAATTTTTCAGTTATAAAAATTCTCTCAACATCAAGACAATAATAAAATCCTGTTAAAAAGAAAAAATCTTCAATTGTAATGATTATTATCAAATTTACTAACTAAAATTTAAAAATTAATTTTAAATTTATTTTAAGTGTTTGATTTGTACAGCTAGGAGGTAAAAACAGTCTTAAAAAGAACAAGGAAGTACCAGATCCAATCCCTTGATATTTCACTAAAAAGTTTCTCACTGTCATCTAAAATATTCTTTTATTTTAGTCACTCAACATTTTAAAAGCAACATTCCTTACAGCCATTTTAATTTCTGGTAATGGTTCTGAAAAATAAATCCTCCATTTCTTTTTGTTATTTTAGTTAAATGAAGTCATGACAGGATATTCCCTTGTAACAGGTGAACACAAATAGCCAACTTTGATAAACTTTAGAAAATAATATAACTTGAGAAATAAATGGACTTTCTTTCATCTTAATTAATCTTTTGTTTTTGCCTTTTTAATTACAAATATGTTCAATATGAAGCAATTGTATTAGTTGAGTGTAAAATTTTCTAAAGAAAAACTATTTTTTTAAATGGTGGTTCATTGTCTAGTTTTCAGAAAAAAAAGCAGAGTTAACTTTGCAGGCAGCTATTAGGTGAAATCATTTCTACTTTGGGGACCCAATTCTATGTATCATTCTAAATGCTAATAATATGTAACAGGAATAAATTCATAATTCACTTACATTGTTTAACATTGGCAGTATACACAGTGGATTAGAAAAAAATTTCTTAACTTTTCTCATAGAATGGATCTGAAAGGCATTTACATCATATATTATTATGAATCCATTGCATTCACATACATGCAAAATACACTTGGGGAAGGTATTAATTCATCTCTTCTACCATTAGCCAGGGTTTAAATAGCAGGGTAGATTAGGTTCTATAGACTTGATTAGTAACCAGTCTATCACAGAAAGTAATGGCAAGCTATGCAGGAAAATCTTCTGCTCAGTCAGTCATATTACTTTCAAGACATGATTGCCCAAATGTCTATCATGTATGGTACTTAACTAACTGAATAGTATGTCAGTTCAAGCAAAAAATCAAAACTATATCATATGTAGTGTTTTCAGTCAAGGAATGATAACTGACAGGTAAATAATAAAAAAAAATTTTTTTTTTTTTTCTAATCATATCACCCCAAGTTGGTAATGCCACTGGTGTGCAGGGGGCTACATAAGCGTAAAATGATTAGACAGGAGAGAGTGAAGAGAAAGACAAACCAGGTAAAAAGGAGCAAGAGAAGGCTGGGAATACAGGTGTGATGACAGTTGCAAAGGTGGAGAGAAAGGAAAGGATATACAGGATAGTGTAGAAAGAACTAGAGTCAAGTGGTTCATAGATGAGTATTGACATTGCATTTAAATTCCTGGAGGTTGTAGCTATCAGGAAAGCAAGAATATGAAAGCAAGTTCTACAGGTGGGAAGTGCGAGAAAAGAAGCTGTAAGAGTAGAATTGTCATTTGCATTTGGTTGATCTAACTGTGAATGGGTGAGATCCAGTTACCAGTCTGGTTGCATGAGTAAACACCTGTTGCAGGGACACCAGTGACTTAAGTTCGTTAGAGCAGAAGCCATGATTATTGCAAAGCTTCCTTGTAGAGAAACATCTTTGAAAGATGAACTCAGGCAGGTGTATTCATCAAATTTTTATAATGAAGTTTTAATAGCAATTCATGACCGTGTACTTGAGAATTAAAAAAAATGAGTGTTTGTGTTCCATGTGAAAATGACAAAGCTGATCATTGAAAAACAAACAAAAGTTAATTTATGACTCAAACTTCTGTTCTGTTTTTCATGAAGACATGGCTCTCAACAACTTCCTATATTTTGGCACTCTTAGTATGTTTGTCTTTCTGTCACCTTTTCCACACCCTACCCTGTTCTGCAATCTATTCACATAATGGTAGTATTAGCTGTCTATAAGGAAAGATTTTGCATTTATTGACTGAGCCACTACTGCTTTTATTTGAAATTTATTAAATCTTTCTCTTCAAACAATTTTTCAGGAAAACAAGTGTTCAGGAAAACAAGTTTATCAAGTTCAGTAGGTGTTAGTATTCTTTCCAGTATTGATAGAGGGTTTCCTTCCTAACCTTTTGTTTGAAGTAGTGTGGAATGTCAGCATTTTGATTATGTGATTATTTTTTCTTGCTAGTCAGCTCTTCCCCAGTCTTTTATGCCTTATGCACCATAAGTTTTGATTTTTGTTTGTTTCTTTAAGATATATTGCATAGTTCTTAGATGTATTGATTTTACATTGTAAATAACAATTTTTCTACAGATTTCTGACCACTGAGAAAAAAATTTTCTTCATATCCCACCATAAAATCTTTGTCTGATGAGATTTAAAACACTTAAAATAGGAATTATTTTTCACTAAAAGTGACATATGTAAGTCAGGTATAAGTAGTAATTTGAAATGTTCTTTGAATAACATTTGGATAAATAAATCTTTGCCTTTAAAATAATTGCTTTTTCATGTAGTGTGTTATTATTTATGAAGATTTGAGAGATGATTTTGCTACATGCCATAATAATAAGAATGTCTTGTTTGAGAACTGCAATTCTTAGATGTTGAACATTGTTTAATATTGATTGTTGTATTTCCTTATCATCACCATCAGAAAGATGACATAACAAGACAGTAACAGCTGCAATTGATGTTTCATGTTGTCTGTTCTTAAGTAGATACCAATTAAATTCCTCTGAGGAACAATAGAAGACAGTCTACAGACACATAGTTACTAATACACTCTTATTGGTAAACATCTGGTTAAATGAATGGACTAAAAGTGGAATGAATATAGTCGAAAAGTTGCAAAACAAACAAACATGGAAAAGTGAAACATTAAAAGGAAATTATAGAATCTGTTATAGCTTACAAGGTTTTAAAATAACCTTTCTTGTAAATTACAGAATAATTCTGATGAAAACTTACCACTAGAACAGGTTATTCACTATGAAAGAATTTCTTTTTTTATGTGAAATAAATCAAGAGCTTGATACATTATATATATATAAAATGTGGATGACTGATATATTATACTCTCATTATGTTTGAGCTCTCTAGAGAAGAAAATTTTTAAAACAGTTCTGCGATGTATGCATTACTTTTCTAGGAATGAATTGAGTTCTTTAGGTAACTGGCATGTATATACTACTACTTCTATACAGTGTGTTAAAATTTCCCTTCTCTGATTCCATGTGCTTAGGGGTTAGCAACACCGACTGACACCAAATTGGTCAAGTTTCGGCCCTGGCAAGAAGCAAGTGAATGTGTCTAGCCACACTGATGAGCTGTGATACAGCAAAACAGACTTGTATATGGATAATGAATATATATATATATATATATATATATATGTGTGTGTGTGTGTGTGTGTCTGTGTTTGTACAGGGTGCGATGGGTAAATTATCGCATTGGGCATAATATGTGAGAAAAAGAACATCATGACACAATTCACTCTGACAGGAATTTGGAAATGGTATGGTGTTCTGACTGGCATTAGCATCAGAAATTCCAACATGAAACTTTCAGAGTGTGTAGATGTCAATTTAGGGAGAGTGCACAACATTTGGAAAGATTTGGCTGATTTTAATAGTGATTATGAAGATATCTGGAGGGATCACTATCAATGACAATGCTATACTTCCATTCATCTTTCCACAGGGCCTCAGACTCAACACAGAGGCCTAAATCAAGTGCCCTGAAGAGGTAGTGCTACCCTGGATCAAGAGGATGGCTGCTGAAAGACCAACAAAACTCCTTCTAACAACAAAAATTATGGCAACATTTATCAATTTAAACAAGACTTCAGAAGAAATGCAGTTGATTCTGATGTCATCTGGAAGCTGTGGCTATTTTATTGAATAAATTTACTCATTAGTATTTCCAGATATTTTTGTGTTATTGTGGTGAATATATTTATTAAAAGGAGATGTCTCTGTTAAATTTCATTTTTGAACAATTTAGACAGCAATTTGTCTATTGTGCCCTGTGTATGTATGTGTGTGTGTGCATATATATATATCAGTCAGTTAAGTGCCATACATGATACACACTTGGGCGATCATGTCACGACAAAGACATGACTGACTGGGCAGAAGATTATCCCGCAGTAGTTTGCCATTGCTTGCCATTGCTTTCTGCAATAGACTGGTTGCCGACCAAGGCTATAGAACCCAATCAGTCCTGCTATTTAACCCATAACTGGAAGGAAGAGACGGATTAATACCTTTCCCAAGGGTATTTGCATGTAAGTGAATACAATGGATTCAACTGGAATTCAAACTCGGCTCCCCGGTTTCTCATTCCAAGCTGATATCCACTGGACCACAAAGTGATCCCAAAAAGTGGGAATTTTTGATTTGTCCATTTGTGATTTTTTTCTGGTGGTGCTATCTCAAAAGTAAAGTATACACAACTCAACCAGGAACTCTGGATGAGTTAAAACAGATAATTCAGGATAAAATTCACAGTATCCCAGCTGAGATGTTGCAGCGGTCAATGAGGAATCTTAACAGCAGGTTTCAAGAATGCATTCATACAGGAGAACACCATCTACAGGATATAATTTTTTAAAAATAAAAATTCCCTCATTGTTTCTTAAATGGCATGTTTTAAGGTTTCAATTACTTTGAATAAAATATTTTTCTTCCATCACTATTAGTTTCATTGGATTGTTAAAAAGTTCCCATTTTTTGGTGGGGAGTCGCCCTGTGTGTGTGTGTGTGTGTGTGTGTGTGTGTGTGTATATATATATATATATATATAAAGAAAAATGAGGAAGTATGGTTTTTTTTATATATATAGTCATCCGCAGACAGATCTGTTTGACTGTATCACATCTCATCAGTATAGTTAGACATCTGATTGCTTTTTACCCAGGATTGAAACCCGACCGAATTGGCATCAGTCGGTGATTCTACCTCTGAGCTATGGGCGCTTGGTACTGATGAAAAACAAAGCTTAAATTTAATATTTAAGCATGGATAAAATTGCTTAATGTCAGAGATATTATATAAAACACTGTATTTTGTGCATATATACATACATTTATCTTTGTGAAATGTTGCAGTGTATTCAATTTTAGTCTAAGGCTGCACTTCTTTAAACCCAGTAGAGTGACACTGCAGAATAACAAATGATGAACAGTAGTAAATACCAGAAACCACATCACTTGAGGACTTTAAACAACATTCAAGAGGCAAAACTTTTGTCATTTATCTAGATCGATATTCATAATATAATCTTGACGTGTCTTTGATACGGCCATTTCCATATGTCACACAGATCATCTCTTTCAGTCTCTCAATTGCAGTTATCTTTAATCGACTTTGAAGTATTGACATTTCCTTTTAGATATTAAAATGAAAACCTGTGAAATGTTAAGAAAAACAGTTATGCAGAATAATATCAAGTGTTCATGAAGTTTAAAGTGCATACATGTTCGCCAAAAACAGCCTGTCAATAGTGAGAAAATTTGTACACATCATTGGATTTGTTTATATACCAGTCCTACATTTTATTTATTTTAAATAAAACAATATTGTAAAATTGTGATATGCAGCAGGTATAACAATTAACAAAAGAATTGAAGCATTTGAAATTAGAAGGTATTTTCTGCCACCAAATAAACAATAAACAAAAAAATCATATTTAAAGTTCGTCAACATTTGAAATGCCATAACTTTTGATTTATTAGAGATAAAACATACAATTTTTTTTTAAGGATGCTAGAAGCATCTACTGTAATGTACAAGCACTTACACTTCATAGACATGGAATAAAGTACCTTCTTGAGTACCTTAATTGTCTTACAGATTTTATATATTTTAGCTGAAATCAGTTGTGAATATTTGATTTATGAATTCTGAGTGTTTTCTTAAAAAGAAATGGCAAATATTACTATTATCATTTGTAAGAATGAAGATGAATTAGGAAAAGTATGTCATACTGAAAATGTTTTAAAAAATAAATGCAAGTATTCTAAGGATTATATCTCATCAACATTTTTGAAAAAATTCGCAATCAGAAAGAAACTTTAGCTTTTACTTATTTCCTGTAAGTACTTTCTGCATTTACTTTAATACCTATATTTAATCTTAAGAATGAAAGATAATTCTACTATATTTAATAAATCATAACCAGTCCTGAGTCAACACTTGAAATCAAGAGAAAGTGCCATGCCAGTGATAACTTATGGAAGTGAAACATCAGTGCTGAACACCATCACTGCAGAGACACTTGCAATATCTCAACATAAAATAGAACAATGTATGCTCAGCATCACCTTACATGTTAGAAAGAGCAGCATCTAGATTCAACAGCAGACTGAAAGGAAGGACATAATTGAGACCATTAAGAAGAGCAAACAGGTGCACTTGTCACTTCTCATCTCAAAGACAACATGTGGACTGTTAGAGTGACAGTGGAAAAGAATTGAGATTGGCCAAAGACAAGATGGTGCAACAATCTGACCTGATATCTCAGCTCTTCATGGTTCAGGATGACTCAAGATAGAAAGTGGTGGTGGTCAGCCAAGTATGACATCCTCCAACAGAAGTGAGAAGTCCTTGATTTGAGATCTGGATTATCCAATATATAACAATTTAAATTACTAGTTTGCTCAGCTTAATTCTAGAGATGTATGTCATTTGATTAAGCTTAAGTTTAGAAAATCTTTATACTGACATGGAATAATGAAGAGATACTTTAAATCCAGAATCTGTAGGTTTTTAAAAGTAAAATGAACACAGAATATCAATTTTGTCAGTTTTTGTTGTTGTTCCTCCTCCTCCTGCTCTTCCTCACAGCTGCCTCTTTCACTTATATATAATTCAATCTCTGCTACTGCCTCTCAGACCTTATGAAACTCTCCTCCCTATGGGCTTTTTGGCTTGTCTATTTATTTACACCAAAGTCTATGCAGCTTTTCATTTATCCTGACATGTGAATTAAACTAAACATCCACATCATGCTTAAGTCACGTTTTTTGCATTTAGAAAGACTTGGGTTCAATCTTAAACCAAAGTTGTACATGCCAGACAAAGTCTAACACTCTTTCTTTGAGAATACAGTAAGTCCTATTCATTTTTGCTATTTGATTTATGTTCTCTGTCACAGAATCAGTGGTCAAATGTCTGGGAATATGGAATAATTCAGAAATTTGATTATTAACTAAATTTGGGTCCTCATTCTTCATGTTTCAAATCACTTAAACACCTCTGAATTATTTATGCAAAATTAAACAAGTTTTGGACAAGTCAAGAAATCCTTGAATATTTTTATAAACCATTTTAAAGATCATATTCAAATATCTGGCTATACATTTTGTTTATTTTTTTAATATTATTTTCAAATTTGCTTTTTTCTTCAGCTTATCTATGTTTTCATCTTGTTCTTGGGAAATATCATCGCTTATGCTAGTTATAATATCAAAGATTTTGATAATGAAAAAATGAAATATTAGCAGAAACTCATTTGAAGTCGTTAGATGGAAAGCCATTCAGTTTTTCCAGGAACAAAAAAGTAAAGTTAAGCAACTAAAATATTATTCACAAAGAATACATTTGAGCAAAATTAAACAAATTTATGTTTCAAAGATATATTTCTGACAATTCTGGCAGTGGACTCAGTTGGATCACAGCCATATCACATTGAAATACCAGTCCATGTACAAATACAGAAGTTACGCAATATCAAGCCATTTAAGTACCAAAATGGGTGACCACTTGTGAATAGCAGGTGCTGTAAACATCAATGGTGTAATAGATAATAGAGGACCAAGTTTCAATTTTCTTTAGATTTGTTGCATTCACTTACATGCAAATACTTTTGGAAAAAGTATGAATCCACCTCTTCTCTCTCGCAATTTTACCACCTTAAAAAAACATTAATTTATTTTCACTAACCTTTGAAAATATAATAAAGTCATAATTTGAATATCTTTTTTATACTCTATTCCATATATTCTTAACACTTAACCAAATGCAGATGACAATTCTACTCCTGCAGCTTCTTCTCTCGCACTTCCTGCCTGTGGAACTCACTTCCATATTCTTGCTTTCCTGATGGCTGCAACCTCCAGGAATTTAAATGCAATGTCAATACTCATCTATTAACCACTTGACTGTAGTCCTTTCACCACTCCTTATATCCTTTCCTTTCTCTCCACCTTTGCAACTGTCATCACACCTGTATTCCTATCCTTTTATTGCTTCTTTCTAACTGGTTCATCTTCCTCTTCACTCTCTTCTAATTAATCTTTTTACTCTTATGTAGCCCCCTGCACATCAGTGGCATTACCGCCTTGCTTGGAGTTATACGATTAAAAAAAAAATTACAAAATCCAGATTATACCATGATGTTGTTCATTTGTTTTCTAGTAAATAAATAATTAAAACTAGCTAACATTTGAGAAATCTATGTAAAATGTCTTTTATGTTTTTTCTCTTTTAGATTATATATATATATATATATATATATATATATATATTTTACTTAACACTTTTCTTAATTTCTTGGGATACTGACACTTATTTGACCAAATTGTGCCAATTGATTCAGAAACCCACTTCAAAGGTTCAGATGATAATTTGTGCTCATTCAACATTCTCTTTTCTGTATTCAAATGCAAGGAAATAAATAAAGTTACCTCATCATTCACTTTTCCCAATCAGTACACTGGTCATTATCCTCATCCAGTGCAGCTAGCAATTACCAAGTAATTTAAAACTGCTAATGATCCCAAATGCTTTCAGAATAGACACTCTTTTCTGATTGGCTATCATTACCAAGAATTGTATTAAGGTCGTTTGTCTTTTTATGGTTATGTGTTTTGTTTTTTCTGTTTCTGTAATAATAATTTGGCATGAATGTTGGTTTTATAATAATGACAAGAAGCATACTTGATGTCAGTGAATATATGGAGCCTGTAATATTATCAGTTTTGTCTCAATATAAATTTCATATTTGTGCCATCTCAACTGACAAGTCCCTATTTTCATGAAGAAATGGGAATATTTACTGTTTTCACCATTAAATAAAATGCAATTATTTGAGAAGTGTTATTCCTACAAGCAAAACGTTTTTGATGAGTGCCAAGTCAGAAAAACTGGACGTCAACACCATGTTTCATATTTCATCATCACTCAGAATTTTTAAAAATATCTTTTTGTTTAAAATATTGTTTAATGACACTTGACATTTCTTGATATGAAAAAGTTTGCAGAAGTAAAGTTAGTCTTATTCAGATTGCATTCAAATGAATTTCCTGAGAAAAACAGTGTATTTCAAGATATTTTACTCGCACACACACACACACATTATATATATATATATATATATATATATATATATATATATATAATTTCTTTTGTGAATCAACTATGGGATAATGTCTACAGAAAATGAACCAATTCCAGTAGATTTTAGAATGTGTTCAATGCATAGACTGTAGAGTAATATTCATAAATGTTACAAAGTTATACCAACTTTGCATGAACAGCTTCATCCTTATGATTATGTATTTGCTTCTATTTTTCAAGAAAGTGAAAACTGAAATTTATAAAATCTTTCTCTTAAAACTAGTTTTCAAAAATATATGTTTCTCAAGTTCAGTAACTGTTATTGCTTTTCCCAGTATTAATGGATGAGCTTTTTTATGACCTATCAACTTTTGGCAGGTTATTTACAATCAGAAAATATCTCTAGAATGTAAGAATTTTTTGAGACTTGTTAATGATTTACTGTTATAAGCCGTACTAATTAATCCATACCAATGGGAGATTAGATGGATTCATATATTTAGCAAAGGTATTTACTTGCAAGTGAATATAATGAACCTAACTGGATTGAGCAACAGAAAGAGACAACTGAAGTTCCTGGGACATGCAATGAGAGAAGGAGAACTTGAAGAACCAGATACTAACAGGCCAGATTGAGGGAAAAAAAGACAGAAGAAAGTTGCAGAAAAGATATTTGAAGGGCCTGAGCAGGTGGACAACAGAACAGGAGTTGTGAAATGTTAGAGGAGAAAGCTTGCTAAGAGCCACCAGGGATATGGAGACATGGAAGGCCATGATCACCTACGGACTGAAAAAACAAGGCACATACAAGAAAAAGAAGAAGCAGCTCTATTACAAGACCCATATATCAAAGCAAGCAACACTTGGTATTACCCAGCAATCACCCATTTACATACTGACCAAGTTTGACATTGCTTAGCTCTGGTAATCATACAAGAATCACTGTTTTAATATGGTATAGTTGTAAGCCTCCATTACTGAGACAATGTTCCTTCTTAACCATTTGCTTAAAGTAGTGAAGAATATCAACATTTTATGTCATTATTTTCTCTTTGAGTTTCATGTGCTATTCATTTTAGTTGTTGCTGCTTTTTAACATTCTCAACTGATATGATTTCTGTTATTTGGCAATGTTATTTGTGTGTGATTATGTAAGTTTTAACACTTTACCATTGACTCTTTGACCATTACATATATGAAAAAGACTAACTGCACTATCTCTGAATGTTAATTTGTTTTCAGCATCATGATTGTAACTGCAGTATTAGTTACTAATCAGCAAATGCACCATACCATTGTACTGCCTTTTAATAAACATAGTAGTAATAGCAGCAGCTCTTAAGAAACCTTATATTAACAGCAGCTTTGGAGGTAAAAAAATATAACAATGCAAACCCTTCAAGTAATTCTGTTCTAGGTTTTCTCCTTTCAAACTATGTGACATGAACATTTCACAGTGATGCAAAAGGACTGTGGATGCTTCATACATAAACACAAGTATTTTCAAAACATAATAGATACCATAATGTTTTTCTTTATCGAGTGGAGAAATGACTTTGCATAAATCATTTTTCTGTTTATTTTATATTTGTATATTTGTGGAAATGTTTGGTCATATTTAATATTGTAACAATGCAAGATGTGTATGTTGCAATTCCCAGGTAACTGCTTACTATATACACTGGTAAATTATGTTATGATTTTTTTTGTGTGTGCGTGTACTGAATGACAAATTGTAATTAAAAGTATTTTTAATACAAGTTTTTAAGTAACAATCATTTTAAAAAGATCTTTTAAAATAAAATATATTTCAAGGGATGTGCGTTGTGGTGCAGTGGATATCAACTTGGAACAACAAATCGGGGGAACTGAGTTCGAATTCCAGTTGAATTTTTTGTATTCACTTATGTGCAAATACCCTTGGGAAAGGTATTAATCTGTCTCTGCCTTCTAGTTATGGGTTAAATAACAGGACAGATTAGGTTTTTTAGCCTTGGTCAGCAACCAGCCTACTGCAGAAAGCAATGGCAACCAACTGTGGGATAATCTTCTGCCCAGTCAGTCATGTTTCTTTCAAGACATGATCGCCCAAGCGTGTATCACATATGGCACTTAATTTACTCATATTTCAAGGGTTCACCATTCCAATTTCTCATCATTTGTAAAGGTGAAGGTTAAATATTTATTTTTGGATGACAGCAGTTTTGTTTTGATCAATTCAAACATTGAAATTAATTGAAAAATAAAATGACCATAGTGATAAAATAAAAAATAATCTTTTATCTGTTTTATTTGATGCTTTTAAAGCATTAAAGGGGGTTACATAGGAGGAAATGCATGAGAAAAAGTGACAGGTTATAGAGGGTGTCAGGAAGTGGGTAAGAGAAGTATGAGAATACTGATGACAGTGGAATGGATAGAGAAAGAAGCATGAGAGAAAGGATGCAGGTTAGGAGATGAATTTTGACTTTACATTTAAATTCCTGTATTCAAGAATTGTGGTGAACACTCGGACCCATCCAACTATGTTCCTATCAGTCTTCTACCGATATTCGAGAAAGTATTTGAGGTCATAATCAATACTGAAATAGTCCAACATCTTACTGGCCACAAACTCTTCTCTGACAGGCAATATGGCTTCCGCTTTGCCAGGTCCACGGCTGATTTGCTAACAACTGTAACGGAGTACATGCTCCAGGCCCTTGATGAGTCTGTTGCTCTGGACATCTCCAAGGCTTTTGACAGGGTTTGGCACTCTGGCCTCCTATGCAAGCTATGGGGTTACGGTAGTACCAGTCGCCTGCTTGACCTCATTCAATCTTTTTTAAATAACCGCAAAATGAAGGTCATTTTGAATGGGCATGCCTCTTCATCCTACAGCATGAATTCTGGTGTCCCACGGGGCTCTATCCTGGGCCCGACGCTCTTCCTTATTTTCATCAACGACCTCCCAGATGAGATCAGTTCCCAAGTAGGCATCTATGCAGATGACACCACATTATACTCCCACACCAGTAAGAAACCTGTCATGGCGGACAGACATAATCTTGCTGCTGACATTGAACGGGATCTATACTCTGTGGTGAATTGGGGCAAGAAGTGGCTTGTCAACTTCAATGCGTCTAAGACCAAGCTGTTGTCTGTCAACCATCACAGGCAACCTCTCCTGCCTCCCATACATAGTATATGTGTATATCTAAAAGGAAGTGGCTTGATGGCAAAATCCCAAAGGAGATCCTGTTAATATTACTTATTAAAAGTTAAACATTAAAACAGATTCAGCTAGAATTTCTTTTGAAAATTTGGATTTCTTTATATGTAATATATATATATATATATATATATATATAACACCATGCTTTAAGTAGCGATTATTTGAAAATTATCATTTAAAATAAAATGTATTTCAATAGTTCATCTCAGTTCTTACTACTAGCTTAGGTAAAGTTTCAATATTTAATTTGTGATAAAAAATTTTGTTTTACACAATTTGAATTCTTTAACATATGGAAAAACAAAATGGCCATGGCACCATCATTTAGAAATAATAAAAATCCCAATTTGTGACGAAACTATTCTGATGAGTTAATGTTTGTTGCATGGATCAGAAATAAAATTTCAATGCTATTCCCAAATAAATTTAAATATTGTTAGCATTTTTGTTTTTAAGTTAATTTTAATTTTCTTTTGATGTGTTTTTAAGTCAGAATTCCGAGCAGTATTATTATTCTACCAATATGTAGCTTTTTTTTTTTTTTAATCATCTCACCCCAAGCAAGGCATTCCACTGCCACTATTGTGCATGGGGCTACATGGGGGAAGGTAAAGAGAAAGAGTGGTTAGACATAGGGAATGTCAGGAGGAAGGTGACAGATGAGTAAGGATAGCGAGGATGAGGGTTGGGCAGATGGGAAGAGAGTTTAATAGAATGGGAGCAGGTTAGTGTGTTAGGAGGTGTCTGTTGACCTTACATTTAAACTCCTGGAGATTGTAGCCGTCGGGAAGCAATCGTTTGGAAGAGCTTGACATGTTTTATTGAAACAAATTTTAATAGCTTTGTTAAAGAAAATTTAGACAGATCAGATTAATCAAGTACAATGATATAATTATTATTTGTTGGTAAAAACCAGCTTTGGCACAAAACCCTATTTTTGAGTGTTTGTTAAGGATGAGCTTAGAACAGCTAGAAAACATAAACTATGCAACTGTCAAATGCTAAATAATATTTTTAAGAAAAATATTTAAGAAATTTGTATAATGGCAATTATATAGATGCTGAGCTGAAGAAAGTAACAAGAAAGGACTAGAATTAAACTGCACAAAAACTGAATGCATGGTCATCAGTAAAAGTGCAGCCAAAAATGTCTAATACAGGTCAAGGATATTAGAATCAAGCAGGTACAAAAATTTAAATTCCTGGGAAGCATTATGACAGAAGATGGAAAGTGCAACACAGAGATCCGAAGGCGAATTGGCATGGCGAAGGAAGCATTCCAGAAGTTGAGTAAGGTATTAAGAAAAAGGAGAATTTTGCTAGAAACAAGGAAGAGAGTACTGGATTGCTACGTGCTGTCTGTTCTTCAATATGGCTATGAATGCTGGACAATACCATCCAAGATGAAGGAAAAACTTGAAGCAACTGAAATGTGGTTCTATAGAAGGATGCTACGAATATCATGGATCGAGCATGTGAGCAATGATGAGGTCTTGGAATTGATGGAAACAAAAAGAAAATTAATACTGAGCATCAGGAAGAGACAGCTGAAGTTCCTGAGACACACAATGAGGAAGGAGGGTTTGGAGAATCTGATACTAACAGACCAGATAGAGGGAAAAAGAGACAGAGGAAAGAAACGGATAACATATTTGAAGGACCTAATCAGGTGGATGATGGAACAAGGATTGCATGGTGTAACAGGAGAAGGAGGGCTCAGAGCCACAAGAGATAGGGAAATGTGGAAAGCCATGATCACCTACATCCTGAAGGGACAGGGCACATAGAAGAAGAGTTTTTGAATGAGTTGATCATTTAAACTAAACCAGATTTCAGTAGTTTAACTCTGAATTAAAATTTACAAAACAACATTTAAATAAACTTTGTTCACTGTAAAAAGTTTGACTTTGTAGACACTGAAAGCATATTGAGACAAGATAATTTTTTTGCTAATTAAGAGAAATATACAAAGTTCACATAACAAAATTCTCCCATTTCATGTTGACATTTTTCTGTGATAATTTTTTCATCCAAATAAAACTTGTTTTATTGCACAGAAATCAGTTTTTCAGTTTGACAATTAATTGAAAAAGTATACGGCTTAAAGGCATGGGGATTTTTCAGGATATTTTCTTGTGAACAAAAAAAAAAATCTCCACTTCCTATCATATTTTCACTACTTATAAATGAAGCATTGTCTCAGATAACAGATTGAAAAAGTAACTGCCTTTTGAAGTGAGAACAAGTAATTTCATATAACTGATAAAAAGAATTTTCTGCAAATAAAAAGACTTCTACTTTCAAGATGATAGAATATAAAATATTTATCGAAATATTTCTTAACTTTTGATCTTGGTACTAAGGAACTCTTATTCAACATTGAACACACAAGTCAACATATCTTGCCCATCAGTGCTTTCAGGTGCACTGTAATCTTTTAAATAAAACTGCGTCAAGAAAAAGAAAAATTCACCCGGATTGCTTGCATATCATATGATGTTTCAGTTTATAACTTTTAAACTACATCATCATCATCGGTTCCATGATTTGGTGTGGCTGAACTTCTAACCAGTTTCCTTTATTTATCTGGGTTAAAAGCAAAATAGGTATTTGCTTATGCATAGTGTGTGTTCAACAAATAAGCCTGGTGAAGCCTTTCCCTCTCCAGTTAAAATCACAGTCGAGGTCTTCCAACTTTAAAACTTGTCTTGATCAAAGACTCATCGATTCCATCAGCTGAACGCTCCACATTATCTCTAGAATTCAGTTTTGGAAACTCTTCACCCAATGTTCCTGTGTCATCACTATACTAGCTGCATTGTTTTGATGTACTACATCCCCTCAAAATGGTGATTATTATGGCTCTCCACAATTTCCTGTCATTTGTAGCTCTTAATAATTTTTATTATTTTGTGATATCTTTTAAAACTTGTTCCACCATCCATTTACTTAAGCTTGCTAGGTAGGCTATGAATTGTTTTCCTCAGTTTTTCTTGCCTTCAATCTATCTTTTGAGTATTACATTTACTAAACCAGCTCTCCTTATTACGTGCTCTAGAGATTTCAACTATCTTTTCTTAATGTTTAGTATAAGTGTACTTTTCATTTACATTTTCTGTAAAACATTATCATTGCTTGCGTTTATTCCATGGTATTCTCAGCATCCTTCTGCAGAACACAATTTTTGTTGCACCAAGACTTTTATACAGGTTTAAACTGTCTATGCATATGAAATTGATTTCAATAATGTATAATATTAGTCTACAGATATTTTATAAAAAAATTGTTATTTTTTTTTTATGTCCCATGGAAGTTTCTTTTTGGTTTTAACTTTTCTAGATACACAAATCAGATTTCATACACCATTATGAGAAATTTTGACTTTTTAATTAAAAATCCTTCACAAAAAAAGTAGCCATTATAGAAATATCATTTGATAAAAATTAATCAATTTAATGATTACTTAACCTAGATTTCTAAAAAATATTAATTTTTATGATATAAAAAATATTACTTTTTGTTAAATATAAAAGAATATTACTTTTTATTAGATATAAAATATATATATCAAAACATATTTTTTATTATATATAAAAATGAGATTACTTTTTACATATGTTAGATGTTTTTTGCCTGCCACATTTATTTGTCAAAAAGCCTTTCTTAATTCATTAGGGAATTACTTTACTTTGAAAGTATCTATTTTATGGGATTGTTAAAATATAGATAACCAAAAATGATAAAATCGGATATTACCCATCATATCAGAAGTATATGACCAATTACAGGAGATAAAGGAAACTGGGAGAGAGGTTAACAATCTTAATGCTCAGATATGATGGATGTGAAAAATATGACTGATATTAAAACACATGTATTGTTTTAATTTATTTAATAAAGAGAATGAAATTTGCAAATAGAGATTAAAAGACAAAATGTTCTTTTCTGCTGCTTGTAACATATTTGAAAATCTTTTTCTGCTATACAGGGTGGGGCAGAGCAACTTGCTTACTTGCTTAGTTGACCGAAACTTCAGAGTACAATTAACCCATAAAACATAAATTTTAAATGTTGTAATTGATGCTGTTTAAAGAATTACATGTATATCTGCATTACTTTAGTTTCATTTGTTATTCCAAAGAAGCAAGTTGCTCTGTCCCACCCTGTATTTCTTAAATAATGCTTAGAAACTACTTACCATATTTTCCAGCTTAGAAGATAATATCGGAAATAAATTTTGAAGGAAAAAAAGTCATTCTCATACAACGACACCTTCACCATGTGTCTCTCTCATACTGTCGCCATGTATTGTTTACATTAACCATTCGTTTGATTTTGTCTGAATGGCAATGACATACTAGATGGTAGTTAGTAAATATACTATACATCTTTCATTGTCCAAGGGTGGTTTTATTTTGAAAAAAATGAATTAAATTTTTTTTTAAATATGTATGTAAAAATATAAAACAAATTTCATTCATCCTCAAATCCCAAAAACTCATCCCTGCTGGATTCATGTAAAAGCTCTAAATTATCATCTACTGAGTCATGTAAAATAAATGATCCTCACTACCATCCATGTCAGGGTGGTAACCATGGTGATAACTGATACATTTGTTTTGGAAGATACATCTTTTTCAGGGAAGCTAGAAAATATGGTGGTTGAGTTTTTAAGGTTTTATTCTAATTTTTTGTATAATTTTGATCTTCTTCATATGCCGTGTTCTTTAATGACATGGACATACACGACCTCGCAATGTCCTCTCCTTTGTAGTTTTTAACAATATTTATGCCTTCACCAAGCCTCTGACTGCTTTGTTCTGTGGGTCATTAACACAAGCTTCTTAGGTAGATAGCTTACTGTCTTCCATTGAGATGGTCCCTGAGTGCCCAAATCTGCATGCTCACCTTCTACATGATGTATTTCAGAAATTTCAGCCATCTCTTTCTGATTTTGAATAAGTCTTCTTTCTGTTTCCATTTTCCTCAAGACTTTTTTATTGCTTATGCACTCCATTCATAGAATTCTCAGAATCATTTTGTAGAACTGCATTTCTGCTGCCACCAGTTCTCTCTTCACCTCTGAGGAAATAATACATTTAGTACAAAATATAAAAAGATATATAATATAACTAGGATGTGCGTTGTGGTGCATTGGATATCAGCTCGGAACAAGAAATCAGGGAGCCGAGTCCGAATTCCAGCTGAAATCATTGCATTCACTTACACGCAAATACCCTTGGGAAAGGTATTAATCCATCTATTTCTTACAGTTATGGGTTAAATAACAGGACAGATTGGGTTCTATAGCCTTGGTCGGCAACCAGTCTACTGCAGAAAGCAATGGCAACCTACTGCAGGATAATCTTCTGCCCAGTCAGTCATGTCTCTTTCGAGACATGATCGCCCAAGGGTGTATCATGTATGGCACTTAACTGACTGAATATAACTAGTAAATGGCTTTTAATGACATATACAATAAAGGATTAAGAAATATATGGAAGCAGTACTCTATTTTTGGTTTGGTCTAATGCTTGTAAAAATGAAATCATCACAAAAAGAATCAGATCCTTTTTTTTTTCTGGCATTTTTAGCAATGGATTGTATATCTGAGTTCCACTTGAGTTTTTAAGTGAACTTGTGTCTCAATAGATGTTCAAGGCATTGAGCCTCATTGAGAGTGCAAACACTCATCATGATTAAAGAAAATTATCTGCTTGATAATTATTGAAAGTTAATAGCTTGATTGTTTCTGGTTTGTGCAATTTTATGTTAATATATTCCTTTTCAGGATCCCTGCTAGGTAATCAATACAAATTGGTCATAAAGTTAAACTGTGAATAAGCAAGTATAAGATAATTTTAAATCTGACAAAAATTCAAAGGCATATCATCAGAATAGTGAGGTATATTTTTATAAAAAGATTGAAAAATTTATAGCTGCTATACATAACTCTTTTCATTTTTTTAAAATGAATACATAGTAAAAATAATGCTTACTGGTAAATAGTCAACCAGCTGTAATCTCTCTATTTGAAACATCCTTACAAAGTGTAAGGGATCATTAGATTCAAATTCAGGCTGTTGGATTGCTGTGTTATGTTCATCCTTCTATTTGAAAGATTTGAAAAACAAAAATACGGTTTTACTAATGAATGTTGAGAATTCCATGGACTGAATAGGTGACAAATAAGGAAGTTTTAAGAAAAGTTGACACATAACAAAATTGCTTCTAACTCTAAAAGTCTGAAGATACAGAATGAGGACAGAAGGTTAGAAATTTTAATACCCATAGGGCATAAAAGCAAAAGGAACAGCAAAAAGCAAAATGTAAACCATTTAACAAATATGAACAAATGAATAAAAAAAATGTATTTCAGAACAAAAAACGTTTCTCATATTAGTAAGTACAGCTAAGAACAGCATAAGAGAGGAAGTTATGGAGAACCATCTCTTACATTTTGGAAGGACGTTTCAAATAGAGAGAGTACAGTTGTTTGACTATTTACTAGTAAGCATTATTTTTACTATGTATTGATTTAAAAAAAAAAAAGTTGTGTATACCAGCTATAAATTTGTGACTGTGAAATCATGTTTTCACTATTGTTTGAAGTAACTTCAACATTAACAATAATCCCAAGATAGACTTGCATTACAATAAAAAAATTATCTTATTCAAACATGACTATATTTATCTTTGCCAACCAAACAAATACTTTATCCTTTTATTAATTTTAGTATTGAACATCGAATGGTCAACATAAAAGTCATTTGTAATATTTCATTTTTGATTCCTTATTCCCAAAAGAAACAACAAAAGAGCTATGGTGTATTCTGTGTGAACACAAAGCAAGGGGACATTGCCTAGGTGTGGAGCAAGTTGATCAGAAAAATGGAATTAGGTATTAGACTTTACTGACCAAGATGGAAATTAGTTTTCAGCTTGCAGGAATTCAAGACCTGCGCAATAAATATGGTTTTACAAACCTTCTGGGAAATCACTTGCTGCAACCCAGCAAATGAAAGCGCTGTGATCAATGTCGGTCTGATGAAGTATATGCTTCGTCTTGAAAAGAAAAACAGTACCAGTCTCAGGAGAGGCTATTATCTGCATTATTATGACTCCTTCTTCACCTTTGTTGTGTCAAGACAAGTTTTCTGATCAAAAGTCAGTTTTATCCCAATAATCACTGTTATGTGAGGAATATCGGAATGCCAGTAAATATTAGCAAGTTCATAAAAGAGACAAAAAGAGTCAAGAATAAAAATTGCCATCTTGTTTGACAAAAGATCAGAAGAAAAAGAAAATGGAACTGAAGAGAATTTTTTTCTTTATTCTGTATTGTTTGATAATCACTAATCTGGCATCATTTATACTTAAATGATTTTGTTGGATTACTGATTGTTATGTTAGAACAGTTAACCTATGAGTTTGACACAATATCTTATTTCTAAAATAACCTGTAAATTATATCTTGGCTAACAAAAGAAAAAATGAGCAAATTCAATTTCTATTTTATCTATAATGGTCAATGTATACATTTCCTATATTCATTGGATCCAAGAATTGGGCTAAACATCAACAAGTTAAAATAAAAAGGCACAAAAGATAAAAAATGTTAAAAAGCAGCTGATCCATCTAGTAGTACCACCAAACAATATTGGTTTGTCTGTGGTAACCTGAAAAATTTTAAATTACCCTCATTAAAAATAATCTTTGATTACTGATACCAGATTAGTGACAGTAACTTTGTATTAAAGAGACATGTTTATAAAATCTTCAAGTATAAATGCATTTACTTGATGTCTACAAAACTGAAATAAAATTTAACCTAACAAGTCTAAAATATTATTCAAAATATAGATATTTTGTTTAAGAGAATTTATTTCATTACTAACATAATTCTAAAACGCCATATTCATTCAGAATATGAGCGATCTTGGCTCTCTGAAGACTTTTATTCTTTTTCAGCTTTTAGCCATGTTTGCTTATTACTATTCTTCTTGTCTCTCCCTTTATACAAGCTTTTTAGGTAAGTTACTCACTATTTACTTCTGTTGCTTTTGCCTTCAATATCTCTTATGGCTATTGAATTTTCTAAGAACACATTATATGTCTTAAATATTTCAACTGTTACTTTCTGGCTTTCTATATAATTGTCCTTTTTATTTTATTGTCATTAAAATTTCCTTTACCTCCACATGCTCACTTTATACTTGGCATCCTTCTGTAGAATGCATTTCTCTTGCCTCAAGTCCCTTCTTCTTCATCTGCAAGTAAATTTCTGCACGGTTCATGGCTATTTCAGAAGATTGATATTACATAGCAATTCGAGACTTTTTTTGTTTCTAATAAAATTTTTGAGTTTTTTAACATTTCTTCAACCTTTGATATTCCAATGTACCTTTGGATTTCTGTGCCACATTTTCCATCATCTGTTAAAACATCTCCCAGATAATATTTACACTATTTATATTCAGACTATTCTCATTCTATGTTGTTGCTATCACAACATTTCAGCCAATGTGTCTTTTGGCTTTCTGATAATAAATAGTGAGGACAATAGTCTAAATATAAATAATTAATCTCAGAAAGTTAAACAGAAATTACCTCCCAGTTAAATTTCTTCTGTTTTTATTACTGAGATGTGGAAATATGGCAATAAATATGAGGATGACAGTTTGAATGATGAAAATAGTGTACATTGTCATCCTCATATTTATTGCCATATTTCCACTGTTCCCTAAGAAGACATTAAAGTAAACCAAAAAGTAACTGGCCACAGCAAAGAGAACAAAAACTTGGAGAGTTGAGTTGCTAATAGGGATTAACTGAAACTGAGATCTCAAAAAATTGCATGTCGTGTGGAATTAGAACAATCTTTCCCCATTGACTAAATAAAGAGCTCAGTTTCAAATTGCAACCTATATTACCTGAAGAAGGCCAGAGTGTACAATGATTGAAATGTTGTGAATATGGCAATTAAAGTTGAGGATCACATTCCAAATGATGGAAAATAGTGTAAATAGTTTCTGTACTTGCTTGATATTGCATCTCCAATTCATAGTTTGCATCTGGTGCCATTAAATCTTAATTACATTGACAGGATATAGAATATAGAAATTTTGTGTTCATAGTTTCAGGAAAGATGCCTTGATGTGTTTAAAATTTTTCTCCAATTCTATAGTGTTTATTTCATGTTTTTAAAATTTTTCCACAATTTAGCCAGCAATTTTTGAAAAACTTTCTTTTTGGTGGCCTTGTACCAGATTAAACTAATATTGGTAAATATCTGTACATCTACCTCCTTGCAACAATTACAACAGTAGTTTTTTCCATGGAAATATTAATGTTGGGAACTTTTATATAATAGATTAATCATTGCATTATCTATATTTGGATTATTGCTCTCATTTTTGTTGTTATTATTACTGCATTTCAAGGCATTGTGGCCATTGGCCTTCTTCAGGTATCTATTGATCTATGTAACCTTTATGGAATTTTGAACTTAACCCTTTATTTAATGTACAGGGTAGAGTGTTCTTATTTTGATGCTCAAGATCTTTAATCTTTGATTTTTTTATTTTTTTGCACTGCTCACTCCTTTTATAATTTACACAAAATCTGTACTGCCTGGCCAAGGAATTGAACTCACAAATACTATGCAACCAAATAGATTACACTTTTTATTAAAATTATTTCCTAATACATTAATTTAATGAGTTAGTTGTTTATACCTGGAGACTCTTTGTGTAGCATTTCAGCTTCAATCTTTACTCAAATCTCGTCAGAAGAATGCTGCAGATATCATGGATCAAGCATCTAAGCAATGATGAGGTTTTAGAAAGGATGGAAATTAAAGAAAATAAATGCTGAGCATCAGGAAGAGACAACTGAAGTTCCTGGGACATGTGATGAGGAAAGAAGGCTGAGAGAATTTGATACTCACAGTCAGATAGAGGGAAAGAGAAACAGGGGAAAAGCAGTGGATAACATAATTGAAGGGCCTGAGTAGGTAGATGGTAGAGCGGGATTTAGGTGGGGTAACAGGAGAAAGCATGCTAAGAGCTACCAGGAATAGGAAGACGTAGAAGGCTATGACTGCCTACATCCTGAAGGGGCATGGGACATACAAGAACATGAAGTCTTAATATGCAAGGAATAGCTGCAGTGGTTTCCATAGCAAGTAAACACATGATCAGCAAGTTTTGAATTCAGCCTTGTCCTTCTTGTAGATTGGTTGCCAAATTGTTCAGTATACCCCACTATTTAATACAGAAGATGAACTAATACCCTTACCAAGTACAGTTGCACAAAAAGGAATAAAACAAACTTAATTGGAAATCCAACTCATTTTGCTGATTTCTCATGACAAATTGCTATCGCCACACCTGCACATCCATACATTTTCAGTATCAAGTGGGCATTTTTATAGTGTTTGGTCATTATTCATAGAGGTAAAGATTCAATTTATCCTTAGTTCTGCTTCTAACTTCTGCTCCATGGAACTGACTTCCGAGAGGATGCTTCTTTAATGGCTATAACTTTATCCTTTTCAAATCTAGGTTCAAACCCATTTATCTTCCCCATTTATCCCCATCAGTTGCATTGTTCATCTTCTCACAGGGCTTCAGACTCAACACAATGACCTAAAACAAATACCTTGAGAAGTTAGTGCTTTTGGGTGTCAATGGGTGGTTGCTGAAAAACACTATGTCTGGCAACAGGACCCTGCACCATGCAACAGAAGCAGGAGAAACCAGTCATGGCTGTCATACAATTTCTGTGGCCACATCAAATCCTACATCTTGACCTCTAATCCCCCATACTGCAATCCCCTTGATTATTATGTGTGGGGCGAAGTTATGTGAAAGATCAATAAAACTGCTTGTAACACCAAAGATGAGCTTTACGCAATGATTATATCAATATAATTGTGAAAAGAATTTTAGACAAGGAGACTGTCCTGGAGAGATACTGGAAATTCTGAAGTCACATGGAGAAAATTCTCAAGTCACATGGAGGAAATGGTTGAAGTCAATGGTGATTTTTATTTATTTGACAAAATTTACGCTTTAATAATTTTAATAATTTTTTGTGTAATTTTGATAAATATATGTTAAAATGAGATGTCAGTGTTATTTTCATTTTTGCATAATTTAGATGATAATTTATCAGTCAAACCCTGTATGCAGGCCATTTTAAAATACTAACAATGACCAGAAACTGGCATTTTTTAGTAACAAGAGTTGCATTTAAGAGATTGTAGTGAATACAAAAAATAATTCTCTTAGTAGAAAAGGGATTGGTTCTAGGCTGAAAAAGACCAAGGCAAAGTTTAGCGAGCTTATGTGAAAATTTACTCTGACCAATAAACTGAGAAAAAGTAATAAACTGATGTCAAATCACTTTCTGATATATATAAGCTGAGAAAACTGAATCAAATCAGAGAGAAAAAAAACAGAAGTAGGAGAAAAAGGCTGGGTCTCACATGTCTGAATAACATCCATGTCAAATAACATGCTGAGAAATTATCAGCTTCTAATGAAAGCTGGAGAATTTTAAAGAACTCAATGTCTAAGCTAAGAACCTCAAAATATATCATTTTATTCATGTTGAAAACAACCGTACAACTTTTCTGTGAGAAATAAACTCTCTCAATTTGTTTTAAGCATTTTGGAATATTACTTTGTGCACGATAATTTAATATGAACATTTTCTCTTCTTGACAATTCATTGAAACTATGAACCTGTAATGTTTGATTTCTTGTCCTGAAACTTCAAATGTGTAAATTTCTAAATAAATTTCTTGTTTTGTAAAAAATAACACGTGTGTTTCCTGATCCTTATCCTGACATACTTTAAGATGAATTCTTTTAGTGTTGCTATTTATTATTATTATTAGTAGTTGTAGTAACATTATTACTATTGTTATTATTAGTAGTAATAGTGGTACCATTATTATTAGTAGTAGTATCAGTATTATGTTATAAACAGTACAGTTGCAATCTTATTATTGTTGTTATTAATGGCATAAATTAAAATACAGGACATTTTACTATATTTACAATAACCAGTAACGTGCAATGCTTAGTACTATGACTTTCAAGTGTTTTTGTATTATTGTTATTATCATTCATTTTAGTAGTCGTAATTTTACAACAATAGCAACATGATGTTTTTTCTTTTTCAGAGAAGTAAAAAGCTTCTACTTGAAGCCAGTGAGTTGAATTGCAACAGTATTAAAAAAAAAAAAACTACATTTTCTTATCAGTTGATTCAGGAATCAAGTTTTTATTTATTTTATTATTACAGTTGGTCATGGGATAATAAATTCTGGCCACAAGTCTTTTTTTTATTATTCTGTTAAAACTTCTGGTATCATGGGAAGTGTGTTAGTTCATGTTATATGAAAAAGAAACCAGAAAGAAAAATAACACTCTGAACACACAATGATATGATTAAAAATTATGAAAAAATTCTGCACACCAATAAGTTAAATATATACAAGAAAAATTATTATGGGAAAGGTTACACACACATGTGCACACACATTATCTGATTATGTGTCATATATGGACGTAAAAGTGAATTCATATGTCTATTCATATTCAGACATATGTGTGTATGTGTGTGTGTATATATATATATATATATATATATATATATACACACATACACACACAAAAATTTAATTTGTACATGAATATGTGGATATATAGCTAAACTAGCAGTATAGCCTGGCGTTGCTTGGGTGTAATGGAAACATTAAAACTAATACATGGTCCTGGAGTTCAGACTCTTTGGACATTGGCATGAAAGACTAAAAAGCAATAGTTGTTTCCAGTTAAACCGAAACTGTAGACTTAAAGAAAAATAAATGGATGTAAGTCAAATTTTGATTTCCTGGTATCGATATAAAATATTCTGCACTATTGTAAGAATTGCAACCATGAAACTTCTGAATATCCTTTCTTATGTCTTTGTCTATAAGTGTATCAAATTTGATTAAAATCGGATCCCTCCTTCTATAACTTGATTTTTTCAATTATTGATTTTTGATATTTATTGAGGGTACCTCGACACAAAACCTAGCTAGGAACACTCACAGATGCTTACAGTACTACTGTGTAAATTTTCAAGAAAATCGGTTCAGCCATTTCGGAGTCTATAGGTAACGTACACACACACACACACACACACACACACACAAAGTGCCATTTATAAATAAGTTAAGATAAACTTCCTTTTAATCTATATTTTCAAAGATAAATATTTTCTATCACTTTACACATTATTATTCATGGATACTTGTTTTTCAGTAGGTATTCTGTTTATGAATTAAACATTATATTTATTTATTTTCCTTTACCAATCTGAATGCTTAAAAATCTAATTCAAGAAAAATATGTGCTCTTCAGCAGGAATCAAACCTGTGTCCCTCAGGATAGCGGAAACCACCATTTAGTCTAGTGCACTTCTTGGCCTCGTGGATGCTGGTTTGATTCTAGCCAAAGAAAACAAATTTTTCTTTATAAACTTTCTCAAGCATTCAGGCTGGTAGGTGAAAATAAATAAATATACTGTTTAATGTATAAATGTTGTGTCTACTCATATCTGAATAAGATAATAATGTTTAAATTATAAAAGTCTGTCACATTAATAAAAATATATAAATATATATTTCATATATTTAGTATTTTTGTGTATAAATAAAATTTCTTAAACATTCAGACTAGTAGATGAAAATAAATATACTGTTTTACATATTTAGTATTTTTATGTATAAATAGCTGTGTATGAGAATGTGTGAATCTGAGATCCAGGCAATTCACAATGAGGTTCTTTCGTAAATTTATTCATATCAGTGAAATGATTTACTTTCTACATTTAATTCCTCAGATAAATGCAATAGCTGAGATTGAAAGAGCATTTTTCAAATTGGAAAACCTCAACTGCTATCACAGAATGATTAAGTATAAGTAATGAAATAGATATGATGTATATGATTGTTTTTATACATTTTTCTCTCTTTATCGTTCATAAAATGAATGTTAGTTTCAAGTTGGCACATATATTGAGTCTTTAGATATTTTCATATTTTCTTCTGTTACAAAACGTTCCGACAAAGTTGATAAATATTTATTGCACTTGGTAGAGTGCATAGTTATGGTACTCATTTCGCAAACAATTGTTGGCATTTCTGATCTTGAAGAAATGTTCTGTGTATCTGGTATGATGCCTAAGGTTGCTTTGTCCAATAAACAGCTATAAATACTGGGAGGTAGGATGATGATGAGGAAGAAGAACATCAAAGTAAATACAGTGAGAGGTGATAGAACAGTGTACAATAGAAAGACAATCCCTTGGCTGCCTTATCAACAGATCATTGCTTCTGCTGTTGAAAATTACTTACTTATTCAGTTAGTTAAGTGGCATACGTGATACACGCTTGGGCAATCATGTCTCGAAAGAGACATGACTGACTGGGCAGAAGATTATCCCGCATTAGGTTGCCATTGCTTTCTGCGGTAGACTGGTTGCCTGCCAAGGCTATAGAACCCAATCTGTCCTGTTATTTAACCCATAACTGGAAGGAAGAGATGGATTAATACCTTTCCCAAGGAGATTTGCATGTAAGTGAATGCAATGAATTCAACTGGAATTTGAACTCGGCTCCCCAATTTCTCGTTCCGAGCCAATATCCACTGCACCACAATGCACATTATTACTTATTATTTACTTATTAGTTGAGTGAAAACATGATTTCCATTGAGATCTAAATTGAATAATAAGATATAGTTCAATTTCCGACATGCAATGTATAAAAGCAAGTGTGGTACCCTGGCTCAAAAGCAGCCAACCAGGGGAGGTAACAGCTTTAGTGGCTAAAGTGGCATTACCATCCTTGGTGCTAATTGCAAAAGGATTGGGTTTTGTTTTTTGTGCAGATGTGTCAGTCTCAGCAAATTTTTTTTTTCACTGCAAGTCAAATTTTCAGCATTCTTTTTGATTGTTAACCAAAGCACAATGCATTCATAGTGACAGTTATCAATGGCATAGAATGGAAGGTAAACAGATGTGGTTCATGTCAGAAGTAGCATTGTGGTACAAGCAGAGTTTTAATTAACTTTGTTTATTTTGTATCTTGACCACATCCGACTTTGGTGCTTGTTGAGCCGTAGTCAATGTGAAGCTCATTTTAGGCACCAGCCAGTGATGCCCACCTTCAAAAGGAAGTAAATGACTATTTTTTCTCTTTTTCTTAAACTAAATAATCATTGTCTAGCAATGTTGGTTTTTTTAAATAAATGTGCAGATATGCGTTGTGGTGCAGTGGATATTGACTCGGAACAGCAAATCAAGTAGCCGAGTTTGAATTTCAGCTGAATTCATTGCATTCACTTACATGCAAATGCTCTTGGGAAAGGTATTAATCCATCTCTTCCCTCCAGTTATGGGTTAAATAAAAGGACAGACTGGGTTCTATAGTTTTGGCTGGCAACCAGTCTACCGCAGAAAGCAATGGCAACCGACTGTGAGATAATCTTCTGCTCAGTCAGTTATGTCTCTTTCAAGACATGATCGCCCAAAACGTGTATCACATATGGCACTTAACTGACTGATTTTTTAACATGGCTTGAACATTAGTCTCTACATACATGGCTTAGTGTTCTAAAATGTTTTCCTATGTAAGAGGATGCATGTTTGAGGAGACATCAGTTATTCTGTTTAAAAGAAAAGCAGATGTTTGCTCAAATATATAAATATAATGTTTATAGTAATGAGAAATATAGATAAGTGAGTAACACAATAAGAGCTTATAAAATGATGCATATAGATGGATACATTATAGTCTATATTGCATGTATGGGGTATATATATATATATATATATATATATATAGATAGAGAGATAGATAGGCCATATACAATATTCATGTGATCATTGTTGTCCCAAAATATATTAAAATATCAAAGCTCCTGGGTTTTTGAGAATTATTAAGTGATATCATTGTGAAGAAAACATAGAAGGGAAAAACAGGAAATTAATTCAAGGCAAACAAAATGAAAATATAAGCCTGTGTGCATATTATTTCCAAGTTGCTGATTGAAACGATTTGGGGGCCAAATTAAACTGTATCCCAAATAAGCTATGTGTAGAAGAAAAAAACCAAGAATGGCTGTGGATATCTAATCAAAATCTATGCCATCATAGATTTCTTCATCTTAATTCTTCATAATTGGGAATTTGCAGAGTCTTTTCTCAGACAATAAAATCCTTAGTATAAAGGAATGGATTCTTTTTAGCTCCATGTTTTGTTGTGGAAGATAAACTGCTAAGGCAATTTAATAGACTGTTCTTTACAGTTGCACGCTACATTGAAGATTTCTTTTAAGAATTTAGGCAACAAAGTTAATGAATTCTTGAAATAAATAAAATTTGGTTTTTAAAAGTTGTTTAGTAATAATTTATATATAGATCTGTAAAGATTATTACTAATTTTATTCATCAGTCTCAAATTTGGCTTAGCCAGGCATAGCAAAATAAGTATGTGTCTATAAAATAGCAAAATTTGTAAGGTAGGATTAATAGTCTACAGAACAAAGTCTCTAACCATTAGTCCTATCATGACACACACCAGTCATACTTACAGGACACAAGTTATTAATAAATAATTAATAAGTTAATATTAATAGTTAATTAATAAATACATGAGTCTAATAGTGAGTACAAAGGTACAACAGCTGAGAAAACTCACTTGAATTGTTCGGATATGAAAATAACTCCTGAATTTAAGGATTAGGGCTTCAGACTCAACATTGAGGCCTACATAAAGTGCCTTGATGTGATAGCGCTGCCCTGGGTCAAGAGGGTGACTGTTGGAAGACCCTACATATTGCAACAGGACTCTGCACCATGCCACCTAAGCAGGAGCTTCTAGTAATGGCTGTCAGACTATTTCTGCAACCATGTTACCCACTACATCTGGCTACGTATCTTCCCAGACTGCAAACCCTCTGATTATTATGTGTGGTTTGCAATTGAGTGATAGACCAACAAAGCTTCTTGCAACACTAATTTACTCACCGCACCCTCTGTGTGTGTGTGTATATATATATATATATATATATATAATTTAAACTTTTTATCAGTATTATGATCTGAAATATGTCTCACATTGCTTTCTTCAATCTCTCTTTCCCTCTATCCGTCCCATGAGTATTAGATTCTCCAAGCCCTCCTTCCTCATTGCGTGTCCCAGAAACTTCAGCTGTCTCTTCCTATTTGTTACCATGCTCTCCCAAACACCTTGTTGTTGCTCACATTGTCACCATGGTATCCTCAACATCCTTCTGTAGACCCACTGAGACTATCAGTAACAAATTCTGGGAGGATTTTTATGTCTGTCAGAATTGCCTCGCTGTAAAACCTGAAAAGTCTGGTGAGAAAATATACTTATCTTTCTGTTTTTATGTATTTACTGAATTCATTTTCCATAAATAAATTTCACATAACATATTTTTACATTTACCAATACATTAAAAGAGTAAACCTTTTTTTTGCATATGTTTAAGAATAAAATTTAATGCCCTAGGCCTTCATTTTAAAATGAATGTTTTTACAGAGGTTATAAAAATAACTACAAAAATAGTTAAGAAAAGGTATGTTCGTGCCATAGGCTGCTCTCCTAAATTTTTATATGTCGAGAAAAGTCAGTGCGTTAATAGATACATTAAGTGAAGGAGTTAAATAAAGCAGTTGAATTTAGTTTTGCTTCTTTTTGCTTTTGTAGGAGAGAGAGAAATAATTTTAAAGACTCAGTTAAGCATTTTCCAAAGCTAAAAGTAATAAACAAATTAATGATAGAATGGTTGAGGTCTTTCTCAGCTTGCCACAAAAGTACACACTGAGAGATTAATGAATTGCTTTAGCACTTGAATTTTATAAGAACAAATTTGAGCTTTGAATCGATAATGAAAGGTTAGCATCAAATCTAAAAACTGATGTTGAATACAAGCCGGAACTAAGATCTATTATATTGCCAAAATAGTTTAAGATAAAACATACTTCTCTAAATCATTATGATTCATCTAACACAAATTGCAGACAGACATGCTAAAGATCAATCACTGACTTTTAAATGCTTACTAATGTCATTTTACAAACATTTTAAAATAACATGCTTACTTACTTGAAAAAAACTGTGCTTCCAATTGTTTTGATTGCATGAAATTACGTATAAAAGACTTGCATGAGAAGCAGACAGTTTCATTAGGGAACATTGGGATAGCAAAAGATGCCTTTCAAAAGCTAAGGAAAGTATTAAGAATGAGAAAAAATTTGTTTGGTACAAAGAAATGAGTACAGAATTGTTATGTAATATAGGCACTTCTATATGGTAGTAAATCCTGAACAATGTCCTCATAGATGAAGAAGAGACTTGAAACAACAAACATGTTTTTCTATAGAATGATGTGAAGAATACCAGGGACTGAACATGTGAGCAATGATGAAGTTTTACAGAAAATAGAAATAAAAAGACATTTATATAGATTGGAAAGAGGTAACTGAAATAACTGGGATACAAGGGGCCTATAGGAAAGACACTGTATCAGCTAAGAAACTACTGGCTGACAAAAACAGGGATTAAGAGAGATATCAAAAAACAAAATTTAACCAGATACAAAGGACAGGAAATTGTGAACAACCATAATCATTCATATCCTAAAGCAACACAGCACATACATAAAGAAGAATTGTCAATATATTTCAATTATTTCTATGTATTACTAGCAGTATAGCCCGGCGTTGCTCGGGTGTAATGAAAGCTTTAAGACTAATCCATGGTCCTGGAGCTCAGACTCTTTAGACGTTGGCACGAAACACTAAAAAACAATAGTTGTTTCCAGTTAAAGTGAAATTGTAGACTGAAAGAAAACTGAATGGATGTAAGTCAAATTTTGATTTCCTGGTATTGATTTCAAATAAGTTTTTTTTATCGTAAACTGAATTTTGAAGGCTAAATAAGTCCTCTGAGTAAATGGTATCATGGCCGAGACTAAGAACTACAATTACATCGACTTAGAGCCAAACCCAAAGCAAAAACTCAAAAAAAAGGCTGAAAAAAATACAGACATACAGGCAGATAAACAGACACACAAACATCTTGTGTTTTATATATATATTATCAATTTTCTGCACTATTTTAAGAACTGCAACCTTGAAACTTCTGAATATCGTTTTTTATGTCTTTGTCTATGAGTATAAAATTCAATTAAAATCAGACCACTCCTTCTATAACCCGATTTTTTCAATTATCGATTTTTGATATTTTTGCGGCTACCTCGACACAAAACCTAGCTTAGAACACTCGCAGACGCTTATAGTACGACTGTGTAAGTTTTCAAAAAAATCGGTTCAGCCGTTTCGGAGTCTATAGGTAACAGACACACACACACACACATACACACACAGAGACAAAGTTCCATTTATAAATAAGTTTAGATTCTCTTTTGGGCCATTGTTACAGACACAGTGTTTCAGCCAACTATACTATTGTCATTTCAGGTGTTCATTATTTCGTTGATACAGGATATCTGTTGATTATTTTCTATAATAACATTTATAACAACCAAGATGAGGACAGTAGACCAAAATAATAAAAGTTTGTTGACAACTCAAAAACGAAATGCAGTATCAGTGAAAAATGGAGCCAACATGTCATGATATTCAAATTTCAAAATAATCTGGCACTGAATATAAAGGCTCAAAAAATACAACACTAATGCATTTCATGAGAGTGGTGTAGTAAATATAGGAGTTGTTTAAAACATTTTGTTACTGTTGTCTAATGATCATGAGTTCAATGTTTGGGAGGATAGACAAAATAATACAGTAATGAAAATGTCAGCTAAAAACAAGCAACACATGATGATCACCAGAGGGTACTTGCACAACCTTCGAAGGTCGTGGTACTTGGCTGAAACATTGTATCTATAGTACCACCTACACCCTTATGCAAATTAATTAAAACAACAGATTTAATTTCCTTTCTTTTGCTATACGGTCTGTTTTAGATCCACTGGAGTGACAGGGCGTAATTGATTTTTATTTTTCCTCAGATCATTTGCAGCAGTGTGCAGCAATATGAATTTATTTTCAGAGTGTATGGTAAAATTTGTTTGGCCTTGAAAAATATTGCATCATCTATGATTGCCATTCTATGCAACAGACATTACTCCAAGAAAATGTACAAAAATTGTAACACTGCATGGCAAGCCTTAGAGCGAGATCACAAATATCATTGGTGTCAGCCTTTCAACTGTTGCTCGTGTTATCAAGGTGAAGAAACAAACTGGTTTTGTCAGTCTAAAATGAAATGAAAAATGCAATCGAAAGAGAAAAATGACGAGAGACAACATATACATGATCAGGGAAAGTGTAAAAATCCTAGGAAGCCATTATCTGTTTTGTTTCAGTTAATTTGCACAAGGGTTTATAAGTACCAAAATAAGAATATTTTGAATAGTTTTAAAGTATATAAAATGGATAATTGTTTTCAAAAGATTTATATTATTCGCTTTTATTAGTTGTAATTATTACTGAATATCATTTCCTCCTTTGTTATATTAATAATATAAAAACTGAATCAGAAAGGTTTCTGTCAGTTCACATTAATTTAAGGTAAATTTGGAGATAACTGGAGGCAACAAAAATTTTGCTCTACAGCAGGATAATGAGACTTCTATGGATAGAGCAAGCATACCATAAAGAAGTCTTAAAAAATGTTGCAACGGAAAAAAATCCTTGTACTAATGATCAGGAAGAGGAAGGCGAAATTTACTGGAAAATAATAAGAAAGAAAGGCTGGGATAACTTGGCTCTCACAAGACATAATGATGGCAAGAATGATAGGGGAAGACAGCAAGCCTCCTACCTGACAACTTTGCACAAATGGATGGTGATAAAGGGAATGGGAGGCTTAGCAAAGGGATAATAACTGAAATAGCCCAAAGGAATAGGAAGTTTTGGACCGCCATATTTAGTCATGTTCTGAAGGAATCCAGCTCAGAGATGAAGAAGGATGGAAAATTTTAAACTGTTAAGATGCTATTCACTAAATTTGACAACTGGGTATTTCACTATTGACCATATCACCCACTAAAAAAAAGTAGCTAATATTAATGGTTTTGGGATAAGAGCTGTATGCTAATGTGAAAGCCTCCTTTGAATTAAGAAGGAAAACAAATATGGTTGTCAGTAGCATACGGTGAGCAATAACAAAGACAATGGAAATAAAATGTCATGAAGTGACACTTGAAATTTTTAGGGCACATAACAAGGAAATAGAGCTTGGAAAACAAGGGTAGATCAAAGGCAAGAAGAACAAAGGAAAACAATACCTAACTTAGCTGGTAGTGCAGGGTTTGGGAGATAAAGCAAAAAAGACCAAATTTATTAATTGATTAAGTGCTACAAATAACAGGAAATTGTTGAGAGCCATGATTCTTGATGTCTTAAAAGAACACAGCACATTGTGAAAAAAGATGGACCTCAATATTTCACTGCAAGCTTTCCCTCGTTAGTTTTTTTGTTGCAATTTTTTTATACAAAACATTATATGCAACAAGTTCTCACCATTTTCAAAATCATAATGTACTGGACAGTCTTTTTGTAAAAGTTGATGAATTCTTCCATAATCTTTCTCTTTAGTTCATCTTTGGTATTAAAAGAGTTTTGTTGGTCTCTCACACAACTGCATCTCACACAATGATCAAGGGTTTTTTTGGATAGGGTGTCAGATGGCCAGACTTAAGGCATGATGATGAGGTTGCAGAAATTGTTTGACAGCTATGGCTGGTTTCTCCTTCTTTCGCAGCATTGTGCAAAGTTCTATTGCCAGTCATAAGGTTTTCCAGCAGCCACCCTCTAGACTCAGGGCAGCACTACCTCCTAAAGGCACTCTATGTAAGCCTCTGTCTTTATACTCAGGCTCTGTTGGAAGATGAATTGAGGCATAATGTTGCCAATCTAAGTGAACATGTCAAACATCATGATGTTGACTTGATATATCATCTCACCCTTTCTGAATCTAATGCACTTTCCTCAGATTGACACTTACACACTCTGAAATGTTTTTATTGAAACTTCCAAAATGAATGCCATGCAATGCAACGTCATTTCCAAATTTCTGGTAGGGTGAATTGCATCATGATGCTCTTTTTTTCACTGAGGATAACCGACTGACCTTAACATACTGTGCAGTCAAAAAAATCAGAAATAAAGAATGTTCATGCACAAAATTAACAATATAAAATGAAAACAATTTACCCATTGCACCCTCTATATTAATGCTATGACTCTCCAGGACATAGGTGATCATATCTCTCTACAGATTCATTTTCTGTGAATTAACAGGGGTCTTCTAAATAATAATAGTTACTTCTTCATGTTTTTGAGTTCAGAGTTGTTGTTCTCTTAAATTGGTTATCACTTGGACCTAGAAATCTCAGGTCTGGCTTGCAATTTAACATAATTCTCTCCCAAGGACATAAGTGTGAACTTGGCTTACCAATTCTACTTTCTGCATCATTACACTAACCTGATATCAGCACATTGATTAAATACTAATGTCAAGGAAGTGGTGCAGACAATTCTGCTATGCTAAAGAGAAGTGATTCTTTTAAACAAAAGATGAAAAAGAACATTTTACGTTGAGATTTCTGAACTCTGAAATAAGAACAATTCTTTTATTTGCTACATATCTTGTATTTTATTTATGGTGAGGTTATCTGTTTCCATTCAGGAAACATTTGATAGCATTGTCCATCGGTATTAAATTTTGGTTAAAGTTTATAAAATTGTTTTCTTAAAACAGTTTTTCAGAAAAATAGGCATTGTAGTGATGATGGGGATTTCTTTCCAAGCTTGATTTAGTGTAAAAATCAACATCATGATGATATCATTATTTTCCCTTCTAATTACCTGTGTTATTCACTTTAATTGTTGTTTTTGTTAGAAATCTTCAAGTGATGTGTTTTATGATATTTGGTACAGTTTTTTGCAACTGGAGAGCCAGTTTATAAGAACTTATGAAATGTTGCCTTTAAGATCGAAAGAATTGATTTCAGTTGAAGTCATTGTTGATTATACATCTCAGAAAATGGTGGTGTGTACTTTGGACATCTGGATGCATTGGATACCATACATAAAGATCTAGATCTGTTTCAGGTTAAGGTTTTTGTTTTGTAGCATCTTACAGTATTGGTTAAACCTTTCCAAAACACAGCTTGTTCTAAATTTGTTATGAATGATACATGCGCAAAGGCAAGTTCTTCATGATTTTACAGTTCAATTTACATCTAAGGCAGCCTATTCTATGTTCAATTTTCTTTTTTTCTTTACTAAATTTGTTATAACAGATCCACACACTGAAGTATTTAGAGTGTTTGTAGTTTATTTCTTTCACATAGAGTTTTTATAATGCATAATTTGTATGTCAGTTTTATTTCAGTTTTAAATCATCGTTTTTATTTTAGAAAGTTTTATTCAAAATTCTACTTCTTGGAACACATTGTAAAGAATACTGATTATTGTATAATTGATTGATTATCTGATTTTTAGTTATTGTTGTTAATATCTTATTTTATCTAATTTATAAATTTAACTTTATGCACATGTGCTTATTGGAAAAACAGAATTTATATGTTTTATTATGATTTATATTTCCAGGCTCCTACTTTGACTTATGGAACTTTTTCTTTTACATGACATATCTCTTCAGAACATGGTGATCATAGCATTTCACAGTTTTCTGTACTTTGAAGCTCTAATCAACGTTTGGCTCTTACTGTTGTTCTCAGTATCTGCACTGCTATTTATTTGCATAAAACTCATTAGAAATATTATTTAATTGTCTCTATCTGCCATTCTTGCTTTCTGTAACTCTTGCGAGTATTAAATTCTGTTAATACACTTTCCTCAATATATGTCACACAAAGTTCAACTGGTTTAATATAGACTGTAACACAACTACCTTTCACAGATTGGTGATTGAATTGAATTAATCTTATTGTTAGAAGCTGATTTAACACTTGGTGTCATAACTGAAAAAAATGGCTTTCAGATTTGAAAGCATTTCATTTTCTACTTGAATAAAATGCAAAATTAACCACTGACATTTATGTCAAATTCACTTATTGCTGAAAAGTGTTAGAATTATTATATGGCATGGTATAACAGTATTTAAATTTCCTTTTTCAAATCACAGTAGGTGATATAAGAAGACATTCGGATTTTAGCATATGTAAAACTTAAAATATAAAAACATTTTTAATGAAAAATGTAATTTACATGGAATAAAAGAAAATTAATTTTTTAAAAGAATTTTGTCAAGATTCTAGATAAATAATGTTCATGAAATGGATCATCCTGTAAACAATACTGTAATTTCAATTGTCAAATATATTGAGTACATGAATTAATGAAGAAAACACCAGATCATACTGCTTATACATTTATTTTCTCTCTATCCATATATATATATATATATACTCATACACTCATCTATACTGAAAAAATGTGGCAAAGTGGAAAAACATTTATTTGACTTATTTTGTCCTTTGTGTGTTTGTATATATATATATATATATATATATATAGAGAGAGAGAGAGGAATGAAAGTTCTTATATATATATATATATATATATATATATGTTATTATTTAAATGTTATTTGTAATGGATATTTGTGTATTTAAGTAGGTGCTCTGTTTATTTATTAAACAGTATATTTATTTTCATCTTCTAATCTGAATCTTCAATATATAAAAAAAAACATGCATTCTCCAGCAGAATTCAAACCTGTGTTCACCGAGGGAAAACTGTTAGTAGATTTGTAATGCTTCAGACTTTTTTACTTCAGGATAGGCCTCTGGTCAAATAAGATTGAACAGTGCCTTTAAACACAGATTTTTCTCTGACTCTCCAAATAGACATATCTGCTCACTTTTGTGTCCTAATGTAAACAAAGTAATTTCTAAAAAACAAGTGATGGACATTTATTTATTAATTTAATAGATTTTATTACTTAAAGATGATTTACAATGGATACTCTTTTTATTTATTAAACAGTACACACACATATGCATATTTAATTTTCTGTATTTACAAGGAAAGAGTTCTCAGTATCAGAGTGAGTATTTGTGTATATATATACAAAACACACACACACACACATATATATATATATAAAACACACACATATGTGTGTATGTATATATATATATATATATAGTTTTTCTAAAACTTGTACAGTTGTGTGTGTGTGTGTATATATATATATAAAGACAGGAACATGCATATATAATCTTTTAAAAATTGTACTGCTGTCCTGAAGATCTTACTAACTCGTTATATAGCCTTGAAACAAGTTGACAGCTACCAAAAATATAAAACCTTACTACACATGTTTGAACATTCTGTCATGAGGTTTCTCAATTGGTAGTGAAATGATACCAGGTTAGCCAAGGTACTGTGCCACCAGAGTTTCTCATCAAATTCTGCAAATTTAGCTTTTTCAAAGCTAAAATTCATGTTGAAATGGAAATTAATGAGTATGCAGTTAACAGGCATTTGAAAAAGGACCTTTGGAATGTTGCTGTAAGTACATAAGTTATTGAAGACATTATGGCTCTATTACATACACACACACACACACACACATATATATATATATATAATTTATTTGTGTAAACATTATTTTTGATGGACACTTGTATTTGAGTAGACATTTTGTTTTAATAAAAAGTATATTTTTTTATTCACTGGCCTGAATAATCAAGAAATCTTGTAAGGAAAATATGTGTCCTCCATCAGGATGCATGCTCTTTTAACAAGATTTCTCAATTATTCAGGCCAGTAGATGTCAATAAATATACTGTCAAATTATAAAAGAAAACAAAGTATCTACTCAAAAATGAGTATTCATTAAAAATAAGGTTCAAACATATAAATTGAAAATATGTCCGCATTAATCTATTTTGTAACAGATTTCATAAAACAGACTCCCAAAAGAATGATACCCCGATCACTATAATCTTAACCTGTTCAAGTCTAGAGTCAACTGTTTTCAATTGGAGTAGAGAGACTAAACTTTTGCCCGGTTCACACTCCACCCACGTCTATTGACCAGGTGAAGAGGCTCATCCCTTGTTTAATGTTTAGGATGTGTTTTCCGGTTTTTCTCTTTTCTAATCTTCTCACTTTTTTTTTTCAATTGGAGTAGATAGACTGAACTATCGCCCGGTTCACACTCCACCCACATCTATTGAACAGGTGAAGAGGCTCATCCCTTGTTTCATGTTTAGGGTGTGGTTTCCGGCTTTCTCTTTTCCAATCTTTTCACTCCTATGTAACCCCCTGCACATCAGTGGCATTACCGCCTTTGTCAAGGTGATATGATTAAAAATAAACAAAAAAACTATTATCTTCCCCTTTTAGACATACAAATTGCTGAACATAACCCTGTAACTGATATGGCCATCTCGGGCATTGTAAAGGAGAAAACCTACTAATAAAATAATGTCTTTATTGATGGGAACATTTATGTGTTTGCAGAGGTAAATGTGGCCTCCCTTTGTCTGTTCTATAAATACTTTCATGGCTTCTGCTCGGATGAGCTTAAGTCACTGGTGCCTCCTCAACAGATGCTTACTCGTGCAACCAGTTTGGCAACTGGGTCCCACCCATTCACAGTCAGGTTAGCCAAATGCAGATGACAATTCTACTCCTGCAGCTTCTTCTCTCGCACTTCCCGCCTGTGGAACTTGCTCCCATATTCTTGCTTTCCTGACGGCTACAACCTCCAGAAATTTAAATGCAATGTCAATACTCATCTATTAACCACTGGACTCTAGCTCTCTCCCCACCCCCATATATCCTTCCCTTTCTATCCACCTATGTATCTGTCATCGCACCTGCATTCTCAGCTTTCTATTGCTCCTTTCTAACTAGTTTGTACTCCTCACTCTTTTCTAATTAATCTTTTTACAGTTACGTAGCCCCCCGCTCATCAGTGGCATTTCTGCCTTGCTCGGGGTGAAATGATTTAAAAAAAAAAAAAAAAGTAGAAACTAACATTAGTTAGGAGAAATTCTGCCAATACATTTGTACTTCATCTCCTTTTCTACATTGAGTCCATCATTAAAAAGTTTAGTCTGGAGAAATCATTTTGAAGAACAAAATGCAACAAATGTTTTATAATTTCAACATGTTTTATTGCAGTTATTGGATTTGTTATAAAAATTACAATCTGAAGTTATTATGCAAAAGCATAAAATAAATTTTTACTTCAAAAGAACTTGATAAAATAATAAAAAATTGATCAACACCTATAGTAGAACAAATATTTTTTTTTGATAATTCTTTGATGCATATACATCTTAATATAATAACACTTTTCCTCAATAACAGCCAGCAATATATTAACTGTACACCTTGATGACAGCTGATGATAAAAGTATTTTATCAGGAGAATGATGTATCATGTCATATTAAATACATTGTACTGGACTAGTTTCTGGAACATGAAAAAAACTTTTCTATGATACTGTGACATTTACACTTCTCAGAACTTAAATGCAATTAGAGAATATATTGCATCAACAAGATCACTTTGCAGAACATCTGCCAAGTCGTCGATAGTTGTGCTGACACAAAGTCATGAATCATCATGGCCATGGGCTTGAGTGTCTTGGACTTGTTCAAGTAGTTATTCATACCTGACTATGCATTCCCCCCAGAAACTGTAACTAAGGTTCATTCAGTACAGTTGCAGTATAAATCACTGGTGGGCTATGTAAATGCTGAACAAAAACAAATCTATCTGATTGACTAGCCCCCTCAACTAGATAAATGTGCTTGGAAATGAATAGCAAGCTGTATTTGTATGTGTATATATATATATATATATATATATATGCAGCAATCTTTCTTTTAAACATGTTTCATAAAAACTGATTGGAAAGGAAGATTTCATTATTGTTTTACTTAATTTTTCTTGTATTCTTATGTTTCTTTTTTGCTGGAGATAAGAAGTGTAAAAATGATCAATGATTTTTGAGGTTCCAAGCGCTTTCATCCACTTCACTGGCCATTTTCAAGGATGTTATTTTTCTGATATTGTAATTTTAGCCTCATATTTTGACTGCAATGTAATTTTTTTGTTTTTGAAAAGGAATTTTCTTTAAAGCTATCACATGACAGATGCAGCTGGACATCATGTGAGTGTCTGTCTGTTTTCTAAAAAAAACTTTCAAAACTCCATTTCCAATGTTAAATAATGTAAGGTTGATGGTAGGGGAAAATTGTTAGCTATATAGTGCCTCTCTTATAGTGAGGTGCTTTTGATGTTATGATATAAATTGTATTTTTGTATTTTCAACCAAAATGTTTTTTTATATATGTGTTTATGCATGTAAGAGAGTGCGTAAAAGTAAGTAAAATGTAAGTATTTGCTTGGAGATTGTTAATAACTAATTAGCAAAGAAGAGTTAGATTTTGCTTATTTTATTCTCATTATTGAATACATTATCATTATGCTGTTTTTTTTATTCTTGATTTATGAATGTTAGTGCATCTGTCTGTCTGTTGCCTTAAGTGGAATAAAGATTTTATTTCCCACAAAAATTGTTTTTTAAATATAATTTCCTGTTTTTGTCACTGCACTAAAATGACTACTTCTTCATTGCTAGAACATTCTATCGTGAAATTTTCAAACCAGTGCAAGGCTATGGTCTTATATTGATCTATGCTTGATATATAGGCAAAGAAGTACACCTTATATATACACAGAAATATATTCAATAGTAATTACAACAATTAACTCATTACAGTATTAAAAGTTTACATTTATTTGCTAAATTGCTTGTTAATGGTAATCTTAGCCCTGGTGGGTTTTATGTAACGCCCTCTCCAAATAATTGAACTCCATGCACACATGAGAGAAACAGTTTCAGATCCTATTATAGTATATGCTAATTAAACCAAAACTTAATTAAAACTGGTTCATTTTGGTCTTCAGTCTTCCCCTGTCTAAAATTTTAACTCTCTTATGTAGCTCCCTGCACATAAGTGGTGGTACCGCCTTGCTTGGGGTGAAATGATTAAAAAAAAACTTAGTCAAGTTGACTTTCATAAAATGATGACAGTTGATTTAATATAATTTTCATTAAATTATGGAACTAAGTAATCTAGAGTGTCTTAAAACTGTTAGCTAATAGTGTGTATATATATATATATATATATATATATATATATATATATATAAAAATGACCAAAATAATATTTATATATTTGTAATATTTATATATTTCTTTTACATTTTATCTTTAAAAGGTAAGTAAAATAGAAAACAAAAACAATAAAACTTAAAATCAGAATGTAACAGAATTTCTGAAACATATAATGAATGATAAAATAAGAGTTTGAAAATGTTTTACACTTTCAGGAGATATTGGGGTAAAAGAGACAAAGAAAAGCAGCTAGTATCCTTCTTAAGGTTTGGGAAGTATAGAAAAATGGACAAGCATTGCTGAGGGATGCAAAGAATATTAAGTTGTGGAGAGCCAACAAGGAGTTTGAGGAAAAAACATAGCATGCAGATAAAAATATATTTGTATCCAGAAAAAAATCAGTAATTCTGCAGGATCATAATGAAAAATATTTTTTAAACATAACTTTTTAGCTTTTCAACAAAATAACTTTGTTTTTGAATGCCCTTAGTCCAGTGTTTCTTTATAAATCATATTGACTGAACAGAATACAGTGAAAATTTCTGATTCAAATTCACAACATAAATGTTAGGCTATTGACTTCATATTCCAATTTAATATTGAGGAAATAAAAACATTCTCAGCAAGAACAAGAAGCACCTTAAAAATATGTTTGATTCATCATCATTTGGTCAGGTTTTGAAAAAGTTGAGAACCTATCTTTAATAGGGCAAGTATAAAAACTGGCAGATGTAATCTTTTGCAGCATGCCCAAACTTTTGACATTCCAATTACATTTTCAGATGTATCAAGAATAATAACATAGAAGCTGCCAATCTGACACAAGATAGATGAAGTTGGACTGAGAAGTCCTCAGTATGATAAGGAAGCACTTTAAAAAAACCTCTGATTCATAGTCATTTGGCCAGATTTTTTAAAAAATGGGACTTGTTGAGAATTTTTCAGTTGTCCATCTTATAATTTTCAGTGATAAACAAGGAATATTTCATGCAAGGATGATGTGATAAACAAGAGATTTTTTAGTATCATCAAACTAAAGTCGTTGATATATATATATATATATATATATATATATGGATGAGAATCTGACCAGATGATAAAATAAAGAACAAATAAGAACACTAGTATGTTATGAGTTTTGGTTGTCTCGAAATCTTAACACACAAGTATTCTGTGTCTCTTTTTTTATTATCTCTCTCTCAATCTCTGACAAAGCTTTAATAAAAGTAAATTATGTTAGATTAAGATATGTTTCCTACTTATTCTTTATTTTAGCATATATATATATATATATATATATATATATATATATATATATAATTTGAGAACACATTTATAGCAGGTTATGTACAAAAACTATTGTATGTAATCTTCTGCAGGATGCCTTAACTTTAACATTCCAATTTCACACTCTGATGTATCAAGAAAGTTAATGTAGAAGCTTCCAATCTGACACAGGAAATGAAAGAGTACATTGTGCTCATGGCAATGGCTGCCAACAATAGCAGTTTGGAAATAGCTAGCTTCTTGAAATTGGCCATTTGAACTGTTCACATTGTCTCTCATGGTCCTAGAGGTTGTCCACCACAAGAGGCATGTTATACCACAACACCTTAGGGTTAATTCCCCTGACTTAAGTAAACTTTTGGATACATTGGTCAATCACTGAATTGAAGGATGGCTATATTATTTTCTCCATAGTAAAGATTATCTAGCAAAAGGCTCAAGAGTCACCCATGGCAGATGGTTACTGAATGTTAGAGGAGGTAAATGGTGGTAGAAAGAAGTCAAGATTATGAGAATAAGGCGGATAGATAAAGTGAAACTTGACTTGAAGATTAATATTGTCAGTTTCTGGGAAGCATCATCATGAGAGTTTGTTCCACAAAGTAGTAATTCTTGGGAAAATGTGATTGAGTGGATTTTTCTTCCTATAAAAGCAATATGGAGAAAATTTAGATTTCTAGGTATAAATTTCAGAACTGGTGGAACTAAAGGGTGGAGCTACCTGTAAGAACAGAACACTACTTCCTCCAATGTTGCTGTTTGACCAAGGATTGATTTTCCTATTTGTTTTTTAATCCTTTCACCCAGTAGAAGATGAAAAAAGCCATTATGATGCAAGGGTTTACTGAGGTGAAAGAACATGAGAAAATGAAAACATTATTAAGAAGAATGATGGTAACAAATGACAATGATTTTAAATTTTTGATGATCAAAGTTGACTGGAAAGCAGGAAGTCAGAAAAGAGTTTCTTAAGCAAGAAGTGTGAAAGGAAAAAACTACAAGCACAGAAACATAAAAACTTAGAGTTGCATCCAGCCATTTCAACTGTAAAATGATTAGATCTTGACACCAAACTAGTCAGTTAAGTGTCATATGTGATACATGCTTTGAGCAATCATGTCTTGAAAGACACATGACTGACTGGGCAGAAGATTATCCCACAGTTGGTTGCCATTGCTTTCTGAGATAGACTGGTTGCTGACCAATGCTATAGAATCCAATCTGTCCTGTTATTTAACCCATAACTGGAGAGGAAGAGATAGATTAATATTTTTATTTTGTGCGTTAGTGAATGCAAGGAATTCAACTGGAATTCAAACTTGGACTCCCCGATTTGTCATTCGAAGTTGATATCCACTGCATCACAACGCACATCCAATTAGTAACCAAACTAGTACTGTATGAGAAAAGCTCATAATAACGCTTTTTTTCTGAAAAAAATGGCTACAGAATTATATTTATAGAAAATGCACATGGATGTGCTATTACAGTAGTAACATGACTGAAGCTAAGATGCCAAATCAGACTGACAGAATAAATTTTCATCATAATTTTCCCAAAATATGATTTGCTAAATTTTCTGATTTGAATGTCTTGGGCATCTTCAAGTTGGAGGTCGATTACTAACCACATAAGACACATTGAAACTTGCCAATAGGAATTGGCTTCATTTAGCTTCTTTTTGTTTATATTTTTATGACTTTTGTTAATAAGTGTCTCACATTGTGATAAAAGATCTGCAAGGAAGGGTGGAATGTTGTAAGAACTTGGACACATCATATAAAGAAAATTTCATACATATATATATATGCATGTCTGCATCAAGCTACTTAGGGCAGAGAGTGATTTATATTCAATTTCATATGTTTGTATATATGCAGTGCATTTATGTCTATAAAAATCACATATAATTAGTAGCATGGATAATAAACATCAACTATATTGAAATTGAATAAAACATAGTAAAGTTGAGTTGTCTTAAAAATATGAATGTATCGGATGCAATTGGTAAATTTTCACCATTTTAAATTTTTAATTTCATACATGTGTGTTGTTTTTGATTTTGTTGACTGCACAGTATAGTAGGTTCAGTTGGGCACTCTCTGTGTAAAAAAACAAAAAGAGCACCATGACATAATTCACTCCACCACAAATTTAGAAATATTGCTTGGCATTCATGTTGGAAGCTTCAGTACAAGCATTTCAGAGCATTTGGATATCAATCTGAAGGACATTGCAGAGGATTTGGAATTAGTTGGATAATATATCCAGCTAAAATCATGTTGTTTAGCTTGACCACTAGTGATGATACCCTGGCCTCAAACTCAACACAATGGCTTACATAAGGTGTGACTAAACTACAGTCTGCATTGCAGCCTGTCAAAGGAATTCACATGAACCGCCAATTTTTCTTGTATAAATTGAGTTACTTTATGTGTGTTTAAGATATTGAATAACAATTTTTTTTCTTTAAACAGTTACCTTGATTTTCAAATAAATATGTCTTTCTACTTTGATATTAATTAATAAAAATAAATGCTTTTTTTTAAAACAAGGTTATTTTATCTTTAAAATGTGTTTCATATGAAGCTCCTACTTAAAAATGTTTATTAATAAAAATTGTTTTTCTTTAAAGTTTAAACTGAGGTACTTTGTATTTTAAAATAAATGCTTTTCATATGAATCTTATACAGTTCTTTAAAATATTAATTAAAATAAAAATTAATTGCATTATTTTTAAACTTTTTATTTTGCCTGTTTGTAATATTAATTAATTTGGTTAATATACAGCCCTGTAAAAATGTGAATTTTTTCAGGTGGCCCTTGCACTGAAAAGTTTCCCCATCCCTGGCTTCCAGCAAGTGCCTTGAGGAAGTAGTGAACCTCTAGGACAAGATGGTGGCAATTGGACTCTCCAATATGCCAAACAAGCAGGAGAACTGACTCATAGCTGACAAACAATTTCTGTGACCACATCTTCCCTACCTAGCTCCCCAAACGTCAACCGTCTTGATTAGTATGTGTCGGATGCAGTTGAGTTAGTTATAAAGAGACTCTTTTCTAATCTTTTCACTCTTTTCTTTTTTTTTTCAATTAGATAGACTAAACGATCGCCTGGTTCACACTCCACCTACATCTATTGAACAGGTGAAGAGGCTCATCCCTTGTTCCTTGTTTAGGATGTGGTTTCCGGCTTTCTCTTTTCCAATATTTTCACTCTTTGTTTTTTTTTTGTTTTTTTTTTCAATTGGAGTAGATAGATTAAACTATTGCTTGGTTCACACTCCACCCACATCTATTGAACAGGTGAAGAGGCTCATCCCTTGTTCCCTGTTTAGGATGTGGTTTCCGGCTTTCTCTTTTCCAATAATTTCACTCTTTTCTTCTTTTTGTAATTGGAGTAGATAGACTAAACTATCGCCTGGTACGCACTCCACCCACATCTATTGAACTGGTGAAGAGGCTCATCACTTATTCTGTTTAGGATATGGTTTCTGGCTTTCTCTTTTCCAATCTTTTTACTCTTACATAGCCCCCTGCGCATCAGTGGCATTACTGCCTTGCTCGGGGTGATAGGATTAAAAAAAAATACCAAAGATAAACTGAAAGCAAGGGTTATGGCAGCATTCATCAAATTGAACAAAGAGACTGTCCAGAAGAGATGCAGCAGATTCTGAAATCATCTGGAGGCCAGGGTTGATCCCAATGGTGATTTTATTGAATAAATTTACTGTTTAGTCTTTCAAGATATTTTTGTGTAATTTTGATAAATATCTCTGTAACAATGATTTGTTAGTGTTATTTTTGTGTAATTTAGACAATAATTCCTTCATCACACCCTGTAAATATCATTTAAGTATTGGCATGAATTTCAATGTGTTTATCTTTATTACTACTACATTTGTTTCTCTGTGTGTGTGTATATATATATATATATATATATATATATTTATTAATGCAGGTTTCATTAAATAATATAGACAAGTTTTGTTGATTTATTTTATGCAGGATCCTTTTGTATAGTCTGATAAACTTGGTAGTACTATCGTTAAAAGACAACAAGAATTGCAGTAATTGTTGATTTTTCTATCCGGTCTGAGCTTTCGGCTTACATAAGCCATTATCAAAGAGTGAATATATAAGTTATTGACAAAGTAGAATTAAACAAAGAGACAAGTCCATTTTTAATGTGGCGGATGACCAAAGATGGTGACAAGATATTGGTGGTATGGTTCTTGGTCACATGAGGGGATTGATCTGCGAGCTACTATTGCTATAGGTAGAGGGAAGTAAGCATAGTAACTATGACCTCTTCATCGATTTGAGGCATTGGAGTATGTTAGTAGAGATATCGAATTTTATTTTATTTAAGCTAGGTTTAAGCTGTTTGATGTAGATAGCTTCTAGGATTTTCAGTTTTCGTTTATTTAATGAAACCTGCATTAATGAAAAAATGTTGCCAAAATACACACTATATATATATATATATATATATATATATATTAGTTGAATGTAAGAATTGGAATCCAACAAGAGGAATAGAATAAGTAAAGGACAGGTAGAAAAATGTCTTTAATCTAACATGTTTCACTTTAATAGGCTTCTTTAGAGATTTGTTAAGATGAAGGATTTAATTATAAAGAAAAAATATATATTAATTTGTATGTTAATTTATATCCATGTGTGCATCTACATAATTTTTTAAATCATTTATTTGTCTTAACAAATCTCTGAAGAAGTTTACTAAAGTGAAACATGTTAGATTAAAGATACTTTTTTCTACCTGTTCTTTATTCTTTTCAGATATATATATATATATATATATATATATATATATATAAAAAATTGTATTTTCATTTATAAATTAGAGCATTTTTTACAAAATATATCTATATACTTAACAGTTACTTTTTCACACATAAATATATTGTTGAAAATTTAATATATGTTTTTTATAATCATTTCATCCTAAGCAAGGCAGTACTGCCACTGGTGCACAGGGAGTTATATAAGAAGAGAGTGAAGAGAAAGAGGAACAGATCACAGGGGATGTTGGAGAATGGGCAATAGAAGAATATGAACACTGGTGTGAGGAGAGCTGCATGAGAATAGAGTAGAAAGGGAGAAGAACAAGATAGAAAAGTTGTCAGGGAAAGAATTGTGAGGCAAGTAGATAAGAGATGGCAATTGACATTGCATTTAAATTCTTGGAGATTGTAGCTGTCAGGGAAGCAAGTATATGAAATGGAATTCCACAGGTGGGAAATGCGAGAAAAGAAGCTGGTAGAATAGAAGTTGCAGTTACATTTGATTGGTTTCACTGTAAACCATGGGACCTAGTTGTTAGTCTAGTAGCCTGAGTAAATTCATGCAGAGAGAACATAAAAGAAGATGATTCTGAAAATAGGTATGCAGTACCAGACAAGTTAAGGTCTGTCTTTGTATTATGAGCTGTAGATGAAGCTGGTAATTAAAAGTTATTAAGTTTAACAGAAATTTTATTAAAAAACATTCAATAGATAATTAGAACTATAATATTTATTAGGAAAAAAATAAATGAAATATTGAGCTGGTGAATCAGATAAGTTACTTGTTTTTCTTAATTTAATGAGTATATTTTTATACATAAATATATGTTATATATCGATAAACAGACAAACACGCATATATATAAAAATATGAAGTGATATTTTTATTAATGACAATGAACCATGTAGCCTAGGGAACAGAGAGCGAGAGAGCGCGCTTCTAATGGGTTGACGGGAGTGTCTCTCTTCACCGGCTGATCTCTGTCTGGTCTCGTCTGTCTCTCTGTCTCGTCTCTCTCTGAAATCCGTGCACTGAGGTCTTTTTATAATCTCCAAACCGGTACTTCCGGATTTTGCCTCGCCCACGCACGCCCACGTAATTCTCAGAGACACCTGTTCTGTCTGCCTCTTGTGGCCATTTCCGCTACTGCCGGAAATAAGGTCAAACAAACATCCGTTCCTTTCAACGACCGGAAAACAACCCCGCTTGCAACAGCCTTCTTCTCGGGTGGGGCCAGATTGTTATATTATATATATATATATATATATATACACACACACTAATACACACACACATATATATATATATATATATATATATATATATGCAGGTTTCATTTAAAATGACAGACACAGTATTATGGTTAAGTTTTTCATATTATTTACAAATTCACATGCCCTTTGAGAAACTGCATTCTTGATCCACCCAATTTTGTAAATAATTATATCAGACATATAACTACAAAACTAACTCAAAGACTCATGCTGCATCTCTCAGAACAGAGCTAGCTTTGATCTCATTAAAACACACACAGAGATTTACCAAATTCTATCTGTAACATACTTGTTGACAATAAAACAAATATCATAGCATCATCCACATGCAAAAAACCGATTAAAAATAATGGTGGCATTATTAATAAAAAAGGAAAACCCAACACTCTATATTATCAACTACAAACATGCTAACAATGTACTTATACATTACTCTACAAACATACTTAACACTTTATACATTCTATAACATGTAAAATAAAATTCACCCTCAGAAATGGCTAAAAGTATAGCCGAAAGTGCTCAGATAAACAAAACATTTGGACAATTTAACATACTGTGAATTTAGGTCACTGATGGCTGATCACATTAACGCCCACTCCATCTTAGTCTAGATGGCACCATTTTAAGTCTCTCTGGAATATTAGTTTAAGTCATACAGAAGGAACAACTCAGATATTTTAATTAATTTTTCATAACCCTAGTTACTTAGCACAGGTAAAAACTCAAAGGTTTTACTTCACTTCTCAATTCTGACTTGTATCAGGAATCTTTGAGCTAGAGAAAAAATTCTGATCTGGTTCCCCCATTCTAAAATTAATGGAGACCCTCAAATTTCTGTGCTTGTAAATTATTTTTTCCAATAAGTCCAGGTCCATGCACCAGATGTTTTACTTGATGTACTATTTATTTTTGATCTCATCTTCTTATGGGGATCTCCTATATCTCTCAGTAAAGATGGTAGAAATATTAAGAAAGTGTTGTGAAAGAAAAATGGCAGATAAATTTTATGAAACTTTCAGGAGATTTATAAATTAAGGATGTCTGTTAAATGAAAAATGGGTGAAATTCACAAGACAGGTATAGTTTGTGGTAATAATTTTTGGGGTCCTATTTCTTTGAGTCTACTGAGGTAGCAGCAGTTGAAGTATTAAGAGTAACAGGAGTCGTCATTTTATATGAAAGATGAAGTCATTTTGGCCTTAGGGATACTAGAGAAACCAGCTGTTTCCACTGACATTGCCTTCTTTTGATCTAAGGTACTTTTTAATAATTAGGAGACTATTCTGCATTAGCACTGCAGCTGCATCTTTTGATGATTAATGCATACAGGTGTGGGATGTCACTTCTGGGAGGGACTGTATATGTTGTCAAACACAGGCTGCCAAAAGTTACTGAAATGTTACTGCTCAGACTTTGTTGCCACCTTTTCATGCAAATTGCCGATCTCCCTCAGATTCATTCGATGCTTCTGAAACCTTTTTTTGTGATAGAAAAGTGAGGGAAATTTGTACTTAAATGCTTGGTTAAATGTTCTGGACAGTATTAAGTAAGGCTATTACGGCCTAATTTTTGACAGACAATATAGTTGACAAAGAAAGACATTATTTGAAATCCAGTTTTTTTATTTAGAAAAATTATTTTGTCTGCAGAGTAGTAACCAGTATTCTTACAGTCACAATGTGGTCATCAAAGCATGGTACAATTTTGCCTTGATTGTGTTTTTATAGATTTTAATAGAGCAAAACTTTGCCTGATTAAAATCTCTTAAAATTTTTCTCATATTTGTTATTCGCTTTCAGTGTTTAGAAAAAGGTTGAGATTTTACATATTTTGTGTGTATGTAGGCCTCCATCAGTCAGTTAAGTGCCATATCTGATACACATATGAGCAATCATGTCTCGAAAGCAATATGACTGACTGGGCAGAAGATTATCCTTTCTGTGATAGACTGATTTCCAACTATAGAACCAAATCTGTCCTGCTATTTAATCCATAGCTGGAAGGAGAAGCAATAGATTAATATCTTTCTCAGGAGTTTATGTGTTAAAGTGAATGCAATGAACTCAACTGGAATTCGAAATTGGCTCTTTGATTTCTTGTTCTGAACCAATATTCATTGCATCATTGCACAACTATCTCCAAACATTCATGTAAATATGCATTCAAACATAACTTTCTAACAAATGCTTATATAATAATTTTTATTTCATTCTATATGAGTACAAAGTTTTATTCTTTTATGCTCCATGTCTCTTCAGAACGTTGAAGATCATGGCTTGCCACAATTTCCTGTTTTTTGTTGCTCTCAGCAATCTCAATTTATCTTTCTACCATCTCTCCACTCCATTTTATTTTCTTCCATTTACACAAATTTTGCTACTCGCTGTTTCCCTCTCTCTTGCTATTAAAAGGACCTGTGAGTGTTTAATTATCTAGTCTCTCTTTCCTCATTACGTTTTCCAGAAATTTTAACTGTCTTTCTCAAATTCTAAACTTACTTAATAATAATCTGAAAGTGCAATAGTGGGGATAAGATATACCAAAGAGAAGTTCTGAAGAACTTCCTTTCAGAAAAATGGTCAAAATTCTCCATTTAATTAAGAAGTGCATATGATAAGAATGAATTATTTTCTTTCTGTCATATGCTGTTATAACTTTTCTATTACTTCATTATTTATTGTCATTAATTTATAAATCAAACTTTATCATAATCATGGACAATGGAGAGCAGAACAGTTCCTGCCTCAGTCATGAAACCCTTCCAAAAAAAGGTTGGTCATATTTCAGAAGTGGTCCAGGCGTATAACTTTTTATCAGCCCTTGTATGAATAGTAAAGACAGTATATCATGGTTTGTACTATCCATCATGCTCGGGTTTCATACTCCCCTGGTGGTTGAGAGGTGTTGCTGTATTCAGTATTTTCACTTTATGCAACTTTATGTCTGTCAGTAGTTTCAGCTTTTAGCAAATTGATGATGATAATTGTTAACTGCAGTTAGACATAATAAAGTATAAATTTACATTTTTTTTAAATTGTGCAAATTTATAATGAATTATATGAACAATTAAATTATGAATGAATAATGGCAATTTAAGCAATTCAATTCAATTTTGTAACCTTATTTTGCAGCAGTTAGTAACATTAATTTTGGGGCCTAACTAACATTTTTTTCAAATTGTCAAGTTCATTTATGATATAGGTAATCATAGCTCTCAACATGAATATCTTTTTCTTTATTATCTATGAATTGCCATGACTTCTTCTGAAAGATGGTCAAGTGATTTTCCTTTTGCCTTCTGTACAGTATTGTATTCAAAGCAAGTCCTGGACTTTATACGATCTAAAGGGAGACACTCCAGTCTACCCTGTTATTTATTCTGTTGCAAATTTGAGGTTATTTACTAAGTTTCAACACATCAGAAGGTATTTTTGTAGGCTGCATTCAATTACTTCAACAACATTTTAATTTGTATGCAAGGCACAAGGTCAACATTTGTGTAATCAACACTTTCTTAACAAATCTCAACTTTTATTTAAGCCATAACTGGAGGGAAGAGACAGATTAATACCTTTCCCAAGGTCTGTCAGTTCCCGATTTCTCTTTCCAAGCCAATATCCACTGCACCACAATGCACATCTTAGGATGTGGTTGCATTCAGTTAAATAACATCATGATATCCTCTTATTTTCTAAGAGCTAGATCAGGTTAAAACTGGGGTACTGCTGCCATATTTGGATGGAAGATGTCCAGTTCTTATTTTCCAGTCTTGATACAGTTCAAAATTGTTTTCAAGTCCTTGTTGAAGTCTCTTTTAGAAGTAGGATGTGGCAAGTCTCTCTCACTGCTTTATTGCTGCTATTATGGAAAGTGCTCAGACAAACTACATTCCTTGTTTCTGCCAGGTCTAACCTTCATGCTAGTACCCACATGCCACTTAAATAGTAGCAAACCACCCACATTTTCTCTGTATTTCATCAGCAAGTTCCATTTAAACAGCTTCTTCCTGCAAACCACTGGTTTGAGGAAAAGACTCCTAATGGGATGTTCTGTCAATCCCTAGATTCTTAGTCTGTTCAAGTCTAGAATCAACCATTGTCTTCCCCTTCCTATCCATATAAACTACACCTTAATGTAACTGCTACCTCAAGTGTCCCAAGCCTTGTGCTGAATGAACTTTACTGTAAATAAAAATAAGAAAATTAGTAATAGTAATAATAATTCTATCTTGAAATACAGTATTCTGCAAACTATCTTTTTGCGTTATCCTGTTTCTAAAAGAGAAAGAAGTAAAATCTTTAAGTTTTCCAGAGACCTTGTCAATGTCTGTCACTTTGTCTTAAATTTGCATTGCCAGTACTGATAAAATGTAGGAATCTTGTTTTTCATTGCTTTTAATATTCATTCCTAAAAAACCTTACTTTGTCAACAAAAAGCATTGAACTTTTTTTAATTTTTTAATAAAAAAATCATAGGAGAATTATTCCACATAATATCCTTCTTTTTTTTTACTAAAAAATTATATTAAAGTATGTTCTATGTTCAATATTACCTGTGATTACCAACACTTGACCACACAAGTTGACATATGTCTTTACAGTAGTCAATGCTAATTTAAACTGCCCGCACTCGTACATCCCATTTAGCCGATATAAATGGTGTCTCATTAAACAAGATCTTATATTGTATTCTCTATTTAGAAAAACAAAGCAACAACTAGATGTGATAATTGATATAGATTTTTTTTATGTGTTGGTTTCCCTCTCAGAATGTAGGCAATCATGGATCTCCACAATGTCCTGCTCCATGTAGCTTTTAAACTTTTTCTTTCTGTTCTATTAAGCCCTGTCATCAAGCTCACTAAATTAGTCATTTTTGCTCTATATCTCTTGCCTTGTACCTGTCCTGTGAGCATCAGATTTTACAAGCCCTAATTCTTCATTATGTGTCCTAGAAAACTCAACTCTCTTCCTGATGTAAGTTTCCTTTGCCTTTTCATTTTCTCTAAAACTTAGTCATAACATCCTTCTGTAGAACCATGTTTCTGTTGCTTCAAGTCTTTCTTTCATCTTTTAGGAGATTGTCTCTGCACTCACTGCCATACAAGAGGTCAAATGCCACATAACAGTTTAGTATTCTTTTTTGTTTCTAGTAATTTTCTTTTATTTCTCAGTATTCTGCTTAGATTTGGAAGGCTTCTTTGGCTATACCAATACACCTTCAGATTTTAGTGTCACACTTTCTGTTCACTATTAAAGAACTTATCAGATATCTAAATTTCTGCACTTGTTTGATTTTAGTATTTTCAATTTGCAACTTTGGGCTCATCCTTTTGCTAACAAACATGCATTCTGTCTTCTTATAGTTGATGTTTAATCCTTTCTTCTTACTTTCCTTAAAAAGGCAGAAAAACAAGTTTTGATTCAATAACTTCTTTGTTATAATGTTGTGACAGCATGCTTATTTGTCTGTAAGCAAACACTTACACATTACAAGTTTATCATCCGAATTGTAAGAGGTGTTATTAAAAGAGATTTTTGATGAGTCTCCAAAGAAGCTGTTTGTTTGTGTTAGCCCACCTTCCAGATGGTAACTTCTATTGTGTATTTAAAGGCTTACTCCTATAGGTACCTATGCTTGCCTGGTGAAGAAAGGAAAAATAAAAATGTTCATTGGGTGTTTGTTAGAGTCAGCAGCATTAGCTTCAGCCTAGAGTGATTGTTATTACTGTCTTGATCTTAGATACCATTTCAGGAAACACATGTGATAGAGTAATTATCATGCCATCATGTATTATTTATGAGCTGTATAACAAATGTCAAAAATATGATATTTCTTATATGTTTGTCATTGCTGCTTCTCTTCTTCACTGTTATGACTTTGTTTTTTGTTTAAGAAACAAACTCAGGTATAAAAATTTCAGAAATTGTTTACTTCTAACAGAAATGAAATGAAATGGAAAGTTTCTTGCTGGCAAGGAATCAGTGCTTTAGCAAAATTTATTCGACTATTTTTTTATTTTCTCTGATTTGGTTTAAGCTGCTTTTTTAACATTATAATTTGGAAAGCAAAATAGTATTTATCATCTTTCAGATATGAAATCATACTTCAGTATCCAAAATAGTCATTTTAACTTATTTTTTTACTCTTAGACTTCCCTTTCTTTCTGGTACCCCAGCTTAACCCAAATAATTAATCCACCAAAGATGATTGAATACAGAATTAACCTTCTAAAATAATTTCAGATATAAAACAGTTTCTGATGAAAATGGTTTCAAATTTATTTTTATTAAAATTCATCCAACATAAAAGAAAAAAAAAACACTCATTGTGTGTAAGGGGCGGTAAGAAAGTATGAGAATAAGGTGGATAAATAAAAATTGACCTTTGTCTTGAAGAGGCCCATCTTGATGAACTACAGTGAGTGTTGAGGAGCATGGAACCACCTCTAAATTGCTGTTGCTCTGAGATCTACTCTAACCCAGGTTGGTAGTACATATCAGGGTCCTGGCTATGGGCAAATAATAAACCTCCCTAACAGGGGTCAAAGCACTATGAAAGTATAATAAATTTTTATCATAAAAATATTAGTAATAGATTTTAATATTAAAGAACTTTAGTAATATATTTTAATAACAAAAATAAAATGTTCAGCAATGATTCTAATAGTTAAAAAAAGAAAAAAAGATACCAAAGCTCCCAAGGAAATTCAATTTTGGCATTAAATGACAAAAAAAAATTGATATGTTACTCACCAAACCAAACTTGAAGAGGTTTAGTTTGGTAATGAATTTCAAGAGTCTTTTTTAGAAAGTAGCAGTGAAGCACATGCAAATTTCTGTTGCAAATATTAGGCTGTTCCAAAAATAATGGCTGCTCGAAGTGTTGTACTTTGAAAAGATATTTTTACATAATATCCACGGTATATATTAGGTGAATTTTGATATGCATAATAATTAAGATATGCTCTTTAATAATTTTAAACTTATCTTAAAACAGAAATACCCTTGAAGCATAGAAGCACTTAATTTTGAACATGACAAAACATGATCTTTGTTTACTTTTATTGCAAGAGTTCAAACTTGGGCACAGTACCTTCTAAACTTCTGCCAATTTCAACAGAGTATAGGAAGATGGGTTCACAAGTGATCAGATAGTACGAAAGTAGTTCCAAAATTCCAAACTGGTGATAAAAGCTGTAAAGATGAAGAAGATAGAGGATGGTCAGGCATTCTTAACAATGAACAATTACAAACAGTTATTGAGCAAAATCCATGTCACAGTGTCAGAGAAATATCTCAGATACTTGGTATCAGCACTGAAACAGTCTGACGCCATTTGCAAAATATTGGCAAAGTGAAAAATATCAATAAATGGTTTCCTCATGATCTCAAGGATAATCAAAAACTTAGGTGTTTTGAAGTGTGCTTGATGCTATTTCTGCATATTACCAATGACCCCTTTCTTGATTGAATAGTCACTTGTGGTGACTAGTGGATTCTTTATGATAACTTTAAATGATCAGGTCAATGGCTTGATCATGATGAGTGCCCCAAACATTTTCCAGAGCTAAAGTTGCATCAGCAAAATATTATGTTATTATCCGGTGGTCTGCAATTGGTGTTATCCACTGAAGCATTCTGGAAGCTGATCAGAGCATTAATGCAGAGCTTTGTGGCAATCGACTTGCTGAAATGCATGCATACCTACAAAACATTAGATCTGCATGAGTGAATGAACATAGTTCAATTCTCCTCCACAATAATGCACAGCAACATGTAGCAAGAATGACAGTGCAAAAACTCACAAACTTGGTATTAGATAATTTACCACATCTTCCATATTCTTCTGATCTTTCACCTACTGATTGTCATTTTTTTTTTAAACTTAAGCATATTTTTAAATGGTAAAACTTTTAGATCCAAACCACAAGTGGAATAAGCTTTTAAAGATTTAGTTGCATCACAGCCAATAACTTTTTATCAATGAGGAATAAATAATCTCAAAAGTTGATGGCAAAGGTGGATAGATGCTTAAGGCTCATATTTTGACTAATTTCAACATTTCTACAGTCAATTTTACAAGAATAAAATTATGTTTCTAAAATCAACCATGAATTTTTGTAACAACTTAATATTTTGCAGGAAGTATCCTTGTGAATACTTGTTCCACAAAATAGCAGTTCTGGGATAAAAAAAAAAGAACTGTCTGCAATTTATATTTATCATAACATCTGAAAGAAGTAAGGTTTAATTGTAAGTTAAAAGATAGGACATGCAAATATGTATAGGGGAGTCATAGTATTTTGATGTGAATATATAATAAGTTTTGTTTTTAAAAAAGTAAATACTTTTTATCCATTTAAATATATCCAGATATTTCAAATTTATATTTACAATATTTCACATTCTTCACAAATAGTGAAGATCATGATCTAAAGAATCTGATTTCTCTTTTGTTATACATCATAACTACATTTTAAGTTAATGTTGTTATTAATATTAATTACACGCTGTCCTCATCTTTATTATTATTACAACATATCAGCCATTGTGCTTTTTGGGACTACATCAGGGGCATATAGATCCAGATAACCTTCAAATTGAACCCTCTATTTACTATATGGATACAGATTGTTCACATCTTGCTTTCAATGTCTAGTTATCTAGTTCTTATTTAATACTGTGCAGTTTATCCCTTTCTCTATTTCCACTGAGTCTACACAGTTCAGCCCAGAAATTGAACTCACAATTACAATATCACCAGATTCATATATATTACTGTGTTTGTTTGGTTAGAATGACTTGGAATGTTAATATGCTCCTCATTAATGGCCACCCTATAAATATTATTTGTGGATATTTTTACATCATAAGAAGTCTCCTTTTTACCTGTTCTTAAATAACCACAGATAACTGAATCTAGCATTAACACTGGCTTTCAAAATTATCTTCACGATAAGATGATGCATGGGACAAACTGAAAACTGATAGTTTTACACCTGCTAGTGGAGGATTGCATTATATCGAATATATTTTTGCTTTTTACTTATAAATATCAGGGACCAAATTAAACAGTTTTTTTTTTTTATAATGTTCATCTCATACAAGGCTAAAAAGCCACTCAAGGTAGAGTGTTGGTAAAAAAAGTTGTGTGAGAGGTAAGAGTATAGAGTAAACAGTGCACTTTATGTGGAAAAACAGTGGTTAACCATGGATTTAAACAGGATAAGATTGTAGTGGTTTGAAAAGCAACCTCTTGGAAGTCAGTTTCACAAAATGACAATTTGTGGGAAGAAGCTGTGTAAATTCTCATTAATGGAATAAAAAGGGGATGAGGGTCTGTCAGCTGAGTGTTCACAATATGACAGGTCTTAGCTGTGAGAGTTATATTTGAATGAACGAAAGAATATAGCTTGCTTGACCATTTTTTATGGAAACACCCATGGACTCATGAGAAACTTGCAATGTTTCAAACATGGGAAAGGGGTTGTAGGGTGGAAAATAATCCATCACTCATGAGGTTGTGTGAACACTTTTGTATTTAAATTCAAGACTGGTAAGTGAAGACTGGGCAGATCCAGTCCAGCTATAGTAGCAATACACCATTTTCTATAGAGTGCAGAGCATGGGCAGCCAAACCACAGATCACAAGCTACATGTGGCTCCTTGACTTTTAAATATGCAGCTCATGCAAATATTGTAGCTGATTTCCATTTTTCATCACAGATAAAAAGGTAAATAAGAAAAATGTCAAGGTTTATAATAATTGACTGGGTATGAATAGAGGCCTCATTGAAATAAAAGTGTAATGTTAATGAGTATATAGCAAAAACTCATGTGGAGATTTTGTTCATATCTTTTGGCTCTCAAACATTTAAATATTATTATATGTGGCTTGTACATTAAGCAGGTTGGGTCACATATGTCATATATACTGTTATTTAGTAAAACTTTTGTAACTTCACAAAATTTGTTTCAGATTATATAAATGAATTCAGAAAACAGTTTATATTGTATTTTATGATTAGAAAATAAATATATAAAAATAAAACCTATAATAAATCTGATAAAAACAGATTATATAAAATTTCTGCTTTCTAAAAGAAGCTCAATTCCAAGACAAATTTTTAATTATCTTTCTATGGATATCAATTGAAAGTTGTTTTGAAGTCTTTTAGTTTTTATCTGTCCTAACTCATTCCTGGAAAGTTTTACATTTTATAACGTCATTGGAAGTCATATATCAAAGATGGCCAAACTATGTCTCATGGTTCAGATCTGGCTCTTTGACTTTTAATATGTGGCTCATGGAAATATGTTGTCTGGGCTTTTATTTTCATCACAGTTAATATAAAAGGTAAATTAAGAAAAATGTCAAACTATAATTATTTACTGAGAATGAACTGAGTCCCTAAAGGATTAATATGTAAGTTTAATATTAATGTATATGTTGCAAAAATGCTAAATTTTGTTCATGCCTTGCTGCTCTCAAACATCTGAACTTTATTGTATATGGCTCTTACATTAAGCAGGTTTGACTGCCTCTTGTGTAGAGAATGGCAATAAAAGTCAAATACTTACTGGAGTGGTAGAGGGAATTGACTGCTTTTTTGACATTTTTAATGATGGATCCTATGTACAATTTCCACTTAAAGTTTGGGGTCAGCTTGAGTCTCAGTGGGCATTCAGAGTATGAGGCTTCCTTGAAAGAACACTCATTCATTGTGATAAATGAAAATTCATAGTTTGCTCAATGATGATACAGGAAGTCATTGAAATATACTCAAGCTAATTATTAAAAGTTTACATTAATGTATTGGTCGTGAGTAATATTCTAACGGAGGAGATCACTTTGTATTTTCTTTGTGATGAAGTTGAACAGAAAACTAATTAGAAATGTAAAATGACATATCTCTACACTTCTGCTTTGTCATCTTTTATATATCAAGTATTTTCAAGATGTCTGCAATTATGGCTCTCCATACCTATCTGTTTTTTGTTACTCTGAGTAAGTGATTCTTTACCATCTTAGTTTGTCCTTGTTCTACCCTCCATACAAACTTGGTCCTATGGCTATATCAGATTGAAACACCAATTCCTGTATGATCACTGAAGTTAAATGTTGTGTCTTTGTACCCAAATGCATGTTTTAAGTTTGAATGTGCAGGTGGTGTAAAGTCTAATGGTTCAGAATTGTTAATCGAAGAGCTTGGTTCTAATTCCAATTAGGTTCATTATATTCACTTATGTGCAAATAACTTTGGGAAAAGTTTGAATTTATCTTTTCTACCCCCCCCCCACAAGCTGTGGCTTAATTAGTGGGACTTGTATCCCTAAATTATAATTATTTTTAAAAATGAAATAAAATTGAGTTCAAAATATTTAGATTTCAGCATTTAATAACCTCAAATGATTGATAGGCTGCTTAACAAAAACAATTTAACCACACAAACTCATTAAATTATTCACTGTTTTTTTTATTCTCTTGTTCTTATTATCTCTGTGAATTCTTTACTTGTCATATTCCCAGAAATTTTAACTTTTTCTTTATTATTTTAATTATTAGTTTCTTACAGTAACTATTTGTCTTTCAGGCTTTTTGTTACTCACATATTCTGTAATGAATACTAAGAATGTAGCATTTTTAACATTCATCAGTAGAATTACATCTGTTTATGATTTGCCTCCATATGTGATTCACTGCCATATTAAAGATTACATATTATATATCAGTTTGACATTCCTGTTCTTTATTTCGAACTATAGTTTTAGTTTCTGGAAAACATCTTTTGCTATTCAGATGGATCCTATGTACAGATATGCCTTCAGAATCCTGTGTTGCATTACAACATTATCCAGATAGTTAAATTTTCATGGTTGCTTGACATTGATTTCCCAAGTACATAACTCAAAGATTGGGTTATCTCATTTGCTCACAAGAGTGTTTCATTCTTGGTGTTTTTGTTTACAATCTTATCTCTGATTTTCTTCAGTTTTATTTCTCAGGCTGCCATCACCAGCATTTTTTTTTAATCATTTCACCCCAAGCAAGGCATTCCACTGCCACTATTGCTCATGGGGCTACATAGGGGAAGGTAAAGAGAAGGAGTGGTTAGACATAGGGAATGTCAGGAGGAAGGTGACAGATGAGTAAGGATACCGAGGATGAGGGTTGGGCAGATAGGAAAGAGTGTTTGATAGAATGGGAGCAGGTTAGTGTGTTAGGAGGTGTCTATTGACCTTACATTTATACTCCTGGAGATTGTAGCCATCGGGGAAGGAATCATGTGGAAGGGAATTCCACAGTCGGGAAGTGCGAGGAAAGAAACTGTTGGAGTAGAAGTTACGGTTGCATTTTATCGGTTTCACTGTAAAAGGGTGGGATCTAGTTGCTAATCTAGTATCTCGTGCAAATTCGTATCTAGGGGGCACCAATGAACTAAGTTCATCAGAGCAGAAGCCGTGAAAGTATTTCTAGAAGAGACACAGGGAAGCCACGTGGCACCTGTGGGAGAGAGACTGGCAGGGGGTCTGCCAAGTCGGTATCTATCACATTACAGACCCTCCTCTGAACCTTATCGAGAAGCTCGAGGAGAATAGCCGGGCACCCGACCAGATATGGCAGCAATATTCAATGCACGGGCGGATGGTAGATTTATATATGTGCAGGATAGATTTAGACGGAAAAAACTTCCGGGCACTACACAGAGAACCGACTTTCATAGCAGTGGATTTAGCAATGGATTCAATATAGTCATTCCATTTGAGGTCTGCTGAAAGTGTGACACCAAGGAGGCATAGTGTTTTACTCTCTGGGAGGCAAGCCTGGTCCATGCTAATGGGAGGTAGGTGCGATTGTCGATGATGGTTAATTGAGAGTAGCTTCATTTTAGAAGCATTAAAATTTACTAGCCATTTTTTACCCCAGTCCAATATGGATTGGAGGTCTTTTTCAATCTCGGCTGTGAGGTTAGCTTTGACGCCTACACCAGATTTTTGTAGGAGGCGAGAGTAAACTGTGGTGTCATCGGCATACAAACCTACTTGGGCTCTTATGGAATCAGGGAGATCATTAATGTATATCAGGAAGAGTGTAGGACCTAAGATAAAGCCTTGGGGGACACCTACGTTTGTATGGTAGTTCTGAGAGGCATGTCCGTTTAATACCACCTTCATTGTGTGGTTAGAGAGGAATGACTGGATTAGTTGAAACAAATGTCCAGTTATACCATAGCTCCGCAGTTTACATAGAAGGCCAGCATGCCAAATTCTGTCAAACGCCTTAGATATATCCAATGCAACGGTTCGGGCTTTGCCATTCCTTTCAAGTGCCTGGTATATGTACTCGGTGATGGTTGTTAGCATATCAGCAGTAGACCTGGTGAAGCGGAAACCATATTGCTTGTCCGAGAGGAGCCTGTGTGCTGTGAGATGCTGAACCACCTCGGCGTTGATAATGGACATAGGCGATCATGGTTTTCCATGTCTCCGTATCCCTTGTGGCTCTTAGTATGTTTGCTCCTGTTGCTCCTGGCAACTTCCCCCGCCATTCCGTCATCCACCTGATCAGACCCTGTAAATATGTTATTCCGCTGCCTTCCTCTGTCTCTCCTTCCTTCTATCTGACCAGTCAGTATCAGGTTCTCCAGGCTCTCCTTCCTCATTGCATGTCCCAGGAACTTCAGTTGTCTAGACTGAATATTTAAGGATGGTCTCTAACTGGTCACGGGGGGGGGGGGGGGAGGGGGGGCAATCAGAGGAGGTGGGTTGCTGACACACAACTAACATGTAATGGTAACTTCAAATCAACCCAGAGATAAGGTCAGGTCACACCTTGTTCTCTTTCTCCTTATCTTTATCAACAATTACTACTACAAACATTTTAGTCAAACTCTTAATTCCTCAACCTCATCATTGAACATGAACTCTACTTCACAACTTTCTCAATGAACATTAATTTCTACAACTTACGTTAGACTTTTCTTTTAATAAATTTCTATTTTACATTAAAAGTGTATATTTTATTATTCCACTCTTCTGCACTAATTTTACATATTCCAACCTCCTGATAATAATTCTACATAAATCCTGTAAGCTGTAGGGAGTTCAGTTAAGAAAGACACAAGGCCGAGCAAAATAAACATTAACCAGTTCTCTACACTTCAACACCACTGTCATTTTAACTACCTTCACTCTTCAGCAATGTTTATTATCTTAAAAGTAATTTACAATTGTAATAAAGCCAAAACATATAGATGGGAACTTATACATTAGTTTTGTTCTTGGAAATTTTCAATAATCATATTAAAGATCATTTACAACATCATAAAATTTGATACAATTAAAACTAATGCAATGTTTATCATTAACAAATTCATAAAAAATAAATTTGGAAATAATTTTTTAATAAAGAAAAATTTACTAAATAATTAAAGTATATTAACCAACTATAAGGAAATCTTAATTTCATATTTTATAAAGGTCAAATAAATTAAATATTAGCCAATGTTTTGCCAACCATTCCAATGAACAATGTAATAAATAATGCAAATAAGCAAAATAACAATGTTTATTATTTTTGTTAGTAATTCTTAAAAACAAGGAAAATGTATAAATTCACTTTCATATGTTTAGGCTTTAATAAAATTCCAACCACTTTTTCAAAACAATAAATATGATCAATTGAGTGAAGGTAGTGAAAATAATGGCATTGTCAATGGGGGAAACCATCCCTTTGACACTACATTTTGTTTTTGTGGGCAAAAAGTTGCTTTCTGAAATTTCTCAGTCTGTACATGCTGTGATTGAGTGTATCAATGGAAATACATGTCTGGCTAATGGTTTTTGTACTCAATCTGACATTTGGCTTTTTATTATCAACTCATGTTCAGTTATCATACGAGATTTTTCATTGTTGTTTTGGAACAATTCTTTGATCATCATGATGGATGATGAATTTAAACAATGTGCTTGAATTTCAGCAAATCTGCTGCTGAGACTCTTGAAATGCTTTGTCTTTTGGTGAAAGTTTTTCAGGTTTAAAGTAGGTTTCTAAGTTGTAAATGCCTTTCAGTATTGGTTGAGTGGTATCTGAAGATGATAAGAACTAAAAATGACTAGCAACAAAATTCTAGAAAATATAGAAAAGATTTGTCAACTTGTTCATGAGGTCCATTGCTGAGCTATGCATTAGCTTTATCATGTGACAGAAATCATTTTTGTGGTTTGTCAGGACATCATAACGAAAGAACTTGCCAATAATCTCATCTTTCAATACTGTTTATATTCAACTAGCAATATAGCCCAGAATTGCTTGGGTGTAATGAAAGCTTTAAAACTAATCCATAGTCCTGGAGCTCAGACTCAGCCTAAAGAATATTTGTGTGAAGTTTAGTGAGAATCGGATAAAAATTGTGGATTTGTATAAAGGACATACAGACAGATAAACAGACGCACACACAAACATCTTGCCTTTATATATATATATATATATATATATATATATATATATATATATAAATCGATTTTCTGCACTACTGTAAGAACTGCAATTTTGAAACTTCTGAATATCATTTCTTATGTCTTTGAGTGTATCAAATTTGATTAAAATCGGACCACCCCTTCTATAACCTGATTTTTTTTTTCGATTATTGATTTTCAGTATTTATCGGGGGTACTTTGACACAAAACTTAGCTAAGAACACTTGCAGATGCATATAGTACAACTGTGTAAATTTTCAAGAAAATTGGTTCAGCCGTTTCGGAATCTATAGGTAACAGACACACACATACAGTTCCATTTATAAATAAGTTTAGATTAGATTTAGATAAGATAATCATAACAAAGGAAACTGTTTTATTGTCAATTAAAAAAGATAGTTTAATAGATTTCTTGAATCAGTTTCATTTTCTTTTGTAAACTAAAATGCTCAAAATTGAATACTGGCTATCTACGAACATGAATCTCCACATCTTTAGTTATAGTTTTTAATTGCACGTGATTCTAAACTAAAATAACATATTTTCCATTATTTATGATCTGGACTAAGCTTATTTAGTATCTGCCATGTTGGTAACTACAAAATTATGTCATCCCTTTACTTTTGTCTTGGTTTTCTTTTACTTCACTTTCCAGGCACCAGACTCTCAATACACAATTTAGTAAGCTTCATATTATAAGTATCAAAGAACAAAGGCAAATTTAATAGATTACTAAAGGTAGTTATTTTCACTTTGTCTATCTGCTTGTGACTTGTGATGATGCACATGATATGATCTTACCTTTGCCTGTACACTAAGCTACAGAATGTGGCATGGAGTCTTCCAAGTACTGGAGTCGAGGTATGTGTATATCTATCCTAATAGATTTCAGTGCTGTCCTGAGTATTTTTCAATTGGCTTTAGATTTTTCAGAAGTCAGCTAGATGCTGCTGTAACTAGTTTTGTGTCACTTGTGCCAAATGGGGTTAATCTTTCATACCATGAGAAACACTGAATACAAATGAGTACAAATATTCTGCAACAAGTTATGTGTACACCAAACTTTTTAAGACAAACCTGAATTTTATTCATTGCTTTTGAAACCCCCATCAGTACATGCCTAATATAATTAGAGAGACGTAAGTAGCTTGACAAGCTGAATCTATAAACCTAATCTATGCTTCTTAACCCATGAATTTGATTGCGTTGTGGCCTTGTTAGGGGCCAGAAATACCAACACAAAAAAGAATAGTTACATATAGTAGTACAACACATACACAATATGAGAAGATCACCAGTGTGATTGTTTGGTTTAGCCGTCAAAGCTATCTGCTGGAATAGACTTCTGTCACAAAAGCAGAAACTGCTGCTTATTTATTGTACGAAGATTTCATGTGTGCATGGGTAAATTACCACAACAGATTGTCTGTCTTTCTACAAATATTTTTATGGCAACTGTTCTAACAAGCTTTTTTCCTGGCACCCCAACCACATAAATTTACACATGCTACTAAACTGGCATGTCGGTCCTACTTTTTATTATTGAAATAGTTAATTGTAAGCATCTCTTCTACTTAAACAGTTTCTTTTCTCAAACTTCCCACCTCTTTGCTTTATTTGCTTTCCTGATAGAATCTTCAAAATTTCAAAATGCAATTTCAGTTGCCATCTTCTATCTCCCTGTATCTTATCCATCTTTTATCCCTTCTTCAACATGCTGTTTCTCTCTCTCTAACCCCTTACAAACTGGTGGCAATCCTGGTTTGCTTGGAGCAATATAATTAAAAATAAATAGAAGCTTGTCAAATCAGAAGACACAGAGTTAGTCTTTTGTGGTTTTGAGTTCTAGACCTAGCAAGGCACTATAACCAATGTCATCATCAAACTAATAGTATTTGTTGAAAACTAAGAAACTCCATGGAAAGCAATCTATGCTGTATTAGTATGCAACTTGATGCAGTCACTGAATTGTTACTATGTTTCTTAGTCACTACTTATCATATCTTGTATTATCTGCAGGCATACACAGATTTAGCATGCTGGTGATGTCTGTCTAAAATTTGTTCGTTCCTCATAGACCATTAAAGAGTTTGCCTTTTCTTTGTAGTTTTTAAGTATCTTTCTGCCACAAAAGAGTGTTAAATCCTGATCATCTCAAGGGCCTGCCACAACTACTCTACCTTTTAACCATTTGCATCAGAGACAATTCATTTTTACAAGAGTAAAAGGGGGTAAAACCATCCAGTTTATTATTGTTTACAAGTTTTTGTCATTTGATTCATCATTCATATTTGATTACTTTTTAATATACAAGGTTCAATATGATATACATTTTTTCCTTTTGGTTAACTATCATTTAGTGAACTGCTCAAGCACTTCAGACAGTATAATGGTTAGCAAGCTTGTCCTGCTAGACCAATTACAAATAAATAGTGAGTTCAATCCTTACAGGCTGCCCCATAATTTTAGCCTTGTTTCACATCTATGCTATGCTTATAAAATCACCATTTAGTGAACAGATATCTAAAAAGATGTTTTTTGTTGAGTTCATTATTATTTATTAGGTAAAGCAAATCATCCTGTGTCACTGGGTTACCATGCATCAATTGCTTCTTTCATTAATCTTTTGTTATTCATTTGTCATTAAACAATACTAGTATTTTTAGGTAGATTATTATTATTAATCATTATTATAATTATTGAAGCAGTAGAATAAGTGAAGTAGTGACAGTGTGGAAATTGCTTTGACATCTGCAGAGCGTAAACCTTCAGCTTAAAACAGCTCAGTAAATCAGCCAACAAGCATCAAACACTGTCACTTAAACAGAAATGCTGGCTTCTCTGTAATTTAACATTTTTGCATGGTCTGTTGTGCAACCAGGAGAAAAAATCATTACAACAATCACCAGTAGGTCCATAAATAACAATTGATACTTTTGTATTTTTTTTAATTTTTAATTTTTTTTTTTTGCCTTTATAAACTCAAGGAGGTTGAGGGGTCTTTTTCTTATGGTAATCCACATCTATGCCAATGTGGAACTCAGCATTTATGATAGAGTAGTGTGGAGAATGATCACAATCAAATCAGTGAAGCTATTTAGGTGTAGAATAAAACAAAAATATAGAAAAAAAATCATCTATTTCTAAATTGTTTTCAATAGTAGTACCCAGAGTGAGGTTACTTGATTTTTTTTTTCCCTTTCCAAAGTACAATAAATCTAAATCTTCAGGATAGTGGATGGGAAAATCATTTCCTTCTTGATCCAAGGATGACTTTCACATGGTGAAAAATAAAACGGCCCTGCTAAAAATGCATCAGATTCTTCTCCTTCCTAACTTTGTTTATTTTTTTGGAATTATTTATTTGATTTGTGTTCTTGTTAGTCTCTGATATTTGGCTGGAAAGAGAAAAGTGCTGCCTTCAAAATGTACCACAAGAATGAATAATCAAGCATAAAAACAAAATCAACTGTGCTATCTCTAAAAAAAGATATAAAGAATATTCTTTTATATATATATATATATATGTGTGTGTGTGTGTGTGTGTGCATGTGTGTATACACTACAAGCAAAAAGTTTGGTATTTGCCTCTGAATTTAATAATCATTCATTTTTCTATTTTCTTCGGTTTATGTAACTTCTATTAAGCTAGGGTGCTGAAATTGTTTAAGTCATTAGTGCATGATATCCAAATTTTTAAAGAACAGCTTACCTAAAATTTGAAATCCATCATTCATACATTTATTATTAGCAATTAATGTAGATTAGACAAAAAGAACTAAAATTTTAAGGAATTATTATTAATGGATTAATTTTGTTGTTTTTATTTTTTATTATATATGATAAAATTCCTTAGGAAGAGAATGTCTCTCTGAGCTCGTGAATTAATTTTGAACAAGGCATTTGTTATCATTCATAGAAATACATATATTGTAGAAATTAGATTATTACTCAGTGATACGAACATGTAAGAGAAAATCGATGAACACAAAATAATTGAAGAAACACAAAAATGTAATAAAGCAAAAAGAAAATTAGTAAATCAGACATGGTTTGGTCTGACTAAGAATTAATTTAATAGAATAACACCTAGAAATCGTAGCATTTTATGATCTACCTAAAACTGACAAAGCAGTTATTTTATTGTGACTCATCATATCTTGAACTGAAGTGCTCCTCTGAGACTGGCAAAAGCCATAACAAAAGTTTTAATACAATTTCTTGGAACAATTAGTCCACTATATATTAAAAATACACACACTATAGGCTAAATGATTTGGGTCACCTTTCAGTTTAAAAATTAGTAAGTTTCATATGTTTTTTATTTAAGTAACTCCTTCTCTCCCCAAAATCCAAGATCATCATTATCCAGTCATGTAGGTTAGACAAAGAGAGTTAAAATTTTATACATATATAAACGTTGTTGGAATAAACTGAGAACTTGTCAAAAGATCTAACAAATTAATCAAGAGAAAATCTCGAACAAAGGCAGCAATAAGAAGGAAGAAAAAGGACCTCAAGGCAAATACCTACTTACTCAATGAAATGCTCAATGCTTTGATTACCTAGAAAAAGTAAAAGTAATATATAATACACACACATACACTCTCTTGAAAACATCTAGCAATTTGACCATTCAGGTATTAATGATCCTATCAGTGTTTTACCATCAAATAAGTTGAACCATATATAGTACAGAAAGTTTCAAATTGATCAAAGCCTTCTTTTGCTGAGTGCTAAAATAGCACAAGATGTGGATATCTATAAACAATCATGCAGTTAACATCAAGCCTTTTACTTTATTTCAAATACCTCATACACCACAGCTAGTTTTGTGGGCATATATATATATATATATATATATATATAGGATTAATACAAATATAAAATTTGTCACTTTGCTGACTGAAGTTGTATTCAGTGCTTCTAAAAATAGTGAAAACATGAAAAAGTGCTCAACTGGAAATACAGACAGAAAATATGAAACTTTTTATTTTAGAAATGACTTTATTTAAATCTTAAGAACTTTTTAAAGTAATTAATGTGTCATTATTCAATGGTAAAGATAACTATGTTATATAGCTTTAAGTGGCAGCCATTCTAACAGTCTGAAAATAAGTTTTTCTTCTATGTAGAAAGTAACAGGGACTACACTATCTTTCCCAAGATATGCATGACAGTTTACAGATGATAAAGGAAAGAAATCTGCCAAGAGCCATTTTGAAGAGAATCTCATTTAATAAAAGAAAAAAAAAGAATGAAGATCTTAACTTTACCTAAATCATAACAGCTATATGACATACTTTATCTAAATTTTTGCTTTACACTGTTTCTGTTGCCTAGAGTTAATTACAGAAATAAAAAAATCATTGCTTTTACTTAATGATGGTTTCACAGTGCTTGAGTATTGATGCTTACAATTCAGTTATGCCAAAGAAAATTTGTTAAGTCTTTCTTTTAAGTGAAAATGGGAAAGTTGTTTATTTTTTGAAAAAAAAAAACATAACTATATTCTGTATATTCTTTTTCATGATTTCACCCCAAGCAAGGCATTCCACTGCCACTATTGCACAGCAGGTTACACAGGGGAAAGTGATGAGAAAGAGTGGTTAGTTACAGGAAATGTCGGAAGGAGGGTGATAGCCGAATGAGGATACCGAGGATGGGGTTGGGTAGATGGGAAGAGTGTTTGAGAGAATGGATGCAAGTTAGTGTGATAAGAGGTGTCTATTGACCTTATCAATGGAAAGAAGAAATATACTTTGCATCATATAACTTTGAAGTCAATATATTTTTATATTTTTATTAGTAATATTTGTTAAGTTCTTATTGCACTTAACTTAGAAAATCAACTTCATCATCAATATTTTAGTATATATTGTGTATATTTTTCATAAGATACAAGTGGTTACTGATAGAAAATGAATATGAGATGAGAACAGCATTAATCAACAGGTATTAGAAATACAAGTAAATGATTGATGTGACATTTACATTTTTGAAAATCAAAGTTGACTAAAAAGCAAGTGACTTGAAAAGAGTTCACAAAGTGTGCAGTGCAAAAAAAAAATGAACATATAACTTCTACATCTAGAATGATTTTTGTTTAATGAGTTCATCCCAAACAAGACAAGGGAATGTCACTAGTTTGCAGGGTTTTACAGAGAGTGAAAGTGAGAGTAAAGACTCGATAAAGCAGATATTGAGGAAAGGATAAAAGATGGATTCAAAAAAATAGAAGATGAAGATTGACATTGGATTTAAATTGTTGAAGATTTTAGCTATTAGGGAAGCAAGTAAATGGAAGGAAATTCCACAGACAGGAAGTGCAACAAAAAAAAATTATTAGATTAGAAGTGGCAGTTAAATTTAACTATTTTAACAGAAAAAAGTTTAACCAGAACGCCAGTCTAGTAGCATACTCAAATTCATTTGGTTTGGGCACCAGGAAAAAGTCTGTGATATATCCCGGAAAGGAATATCAGTATAAAGATTAGTGGAAGAATGGTACTCAACATGGGAATACGATATAACGGATTTATTGTATGAAGGTACAATTAACAATAAGATACAGAATAGCAATCAACGAGTAGGAGTGGAATAAACTGTCACATAGAGAATGCTTTTGCCGAAGACATTTGCTTCTCCTCGTACTGCTTGTCACCGTCCTTTATAGACTAGAGCATTCTTTTATGGGGCATGGCAGGATGTCCCACTATTACAGTATGTCAGGGCAGTTTCCATGAAAATATTTGTAGAAAAGACAAAGAGAGGCCATGTCATGTTGATGAGAAAGTGACTGAAGTTGAGATGCCAAGTCAGGATCAATAACATTGCAGATCCTTCTTTTGGGTTTTTTTGAGAACCTCAAGATGAATAGCAGAAGCATCCCACAAGATATGACAACAATATTCAATGCATGGACAAATGGTAGATTTATAAATATACAAGTTAGACATTGACAAATCAAACTTTCTGGCCCAACACAGTGACCCAACTTTCCTAGCAGTAGATGCAGCTATTGATTGAATGTAGTCGCTCCACTTCAAGTCGGTTGAGAAAGTGAAGCCAAGGAGACGTAGTGTGTTGCTCTTCAGGAGACAAGCATCAGCCATGCAGATGGCTGTAAAGATGTTTTATCTATAGTGGTTACACATTAAAATTTTGTAGCATGGACTTACCTCGGTGACCCAAATGGGCTAGATTCTTATGTATGTTTTGTAAGGGAATATGAAAACTGAATCGACGAGCTTTGGATGGATAGAGAATTAGACAGCATTTCGTGGCTATAGTATTAGTAACACCTGTAGCCATTTTTATTGACTGGTTCTGGGTGCTCATTGGCTGAGTAGTATCCTGGTTGAATGCATAAAACATAGTATGCTCATTTGAGGGGGTGAGTTTTGAGCCATTCATTTGTGTGAGAACATCATAGTAATCAAGACGAGAATTTGGTTTGCTTGGTGAACCTGTTCAGAATACTTTTCTGTGGTTGTTTCCAACCAATATATATAGTTATATATATTTTTTGTTGTTTTTTACAACAAATTTGCAAGCCATTTTCTATCCCAATTAACAACTTATTGGAAGTAAATGGTGATGTCCTCTGTATAAATGCCTACTTGGCAACTGATGACATCAGGAAGATTATTAAGATTGGAAACAATATAGAACCTAAAATAGAACCTTGGGGAGCACCTGCATATGTGTGAAAGGATCTGAAATCGTACCTGTTCAAAATGACCGTCATTTCATGATTTGGTAGGAACAATTGGATTAAATCAAACAATTGTCCTGTAATACTGTCATCCTGGAGCTAGTATAGAAGGCCAACATACCAAATCCTATCAAACATCTTTGAGATATTTTGAGCTACAACTCGAACTTTGCCATAATTTTAACTGTAAAATGATGAGAACTAACCACTAATCTAGTATTGCACTCAAATAAATACAGTCAAGCTATCAAAGAAAAAACCTCATCAAAAAAATTAGAATGAAAATATTTATAGAAAAAGTAGCGGGACACTATATTGATGCAGTGGAAAAGTAACTGAAGTGGAAATGTCAGGTTAGAACTGAATTTATTGCAGATTGTTTTTTGGATTTTAAGAAAAAATTGCTAATTATTTAGCAGAAGCAACATACTCAATATGACAACAACATTCAATGTATGGATGTTTAGTATACTAACAAATGTATATGATTCTGGCAATAATAACTATCTAGCATGAGACAATGACACAATTTTCCTAGCGGCAGACCTAGCAAATAATTTGGCGTACTCTGTTCATACTTGAGTTCTTTAACTAAAACAGAGGTGCTTACTTCAACATCCACAACTCATATGGCAAAAACTTGGCTTAATTTTATTCAATGCTATGCTTCCACTTTTGGAATACCATCCAAAAATACCAGTTTCATAAAACATCTTTTCTGATTAAAACTTCTTTTTTTTTTTCATCATTTCACCCCAAGCAAGGCAGTGATGTACAGGGAGCTACATAAGAGTAAAAGTTTAGTCGTAAGGAGAGTGAGGAGAAAGATGAACCAATTACAGGGGGTGTCAGAGAAAGAGCAAGAGAAGGATGGGAACACAGGTGGGAAGACAGTTGTGAAGGTAGAGAGAAAGAAAAAGAACAAGATATATGGGGTAATGTAGAAAGGAGTGGAGTCTAATGGATAAGTGATGGAAATTAAAATTGCATTTAAATTCCTGGAGGTTGTAGCTGTCAGGAAAGCAAGTATATCGAAAGGGGTTCCACAGGTGGGAAGTGCGAGAAAAGAAGCCAGTGTAGTAGAATTGTCAGCTGCATTTGGTTGATTTAACTGTAAATGGGTGGGACCTTGTTGCCAGTCTGTGATTGCATGAGTAAATTCTTTTGGTGGGGGCACCAGTGACAAGTTTGTCTGAGCAGGATGGAAAAGGCACACACAGTTATCTCAGCAACAATTTCTGAGCCACCCACCAACTATAAAATCAATGCCATTGCTACCCACAAAGATATATCCAACCAGCCTGGCATTATTGATTGAACCCACAGCAGGCAAGCTTAACCTGTCCATCAGTAACAACATCAAGGTACTTTCATTAACAGTTATGCCCTCACCCAGCAATGTAACCAGAGGCAGCAACTCTAACTAATGATTACTTCACTGCAATAATACATGTTGGTTTTATAACTTCCATTTTTTATCCATGTTTGCAGTAAGGCCACTGTTATATGTTTAATATAATCTTTCCACATCATATTAGCAGAAAATGTTAGCTGGTAAAGGAATAATATGTCACTCTCCTGGAGGTTAGCATATTTTTTTGAGTTCACCCCAAGCAAGGCAATAAAGCATCTAAAACTGAAGATGTTATTGGATGAGGATAAGTTAGAAACAGAAGCATTACTAAGGAGCAAAAACAAAAGATGAGTAACCAGAAGTACAGTAGATAAAAACTGAGATTTCATGAAAATTTTTTCAGATTAAAGTCAGCTGAAAAGCATGGAGATGGAAGGGTGTTTTACAAACGAGAAGAGCAAGAAAAGAAACTGTTAGCATAGAATTTATAATAAATTTTTGTTTTAGGTGCCGACAGCATTTCCCCCTTCAAATTTATCCAAAATAGCATTATTTTTGTGCAAATGTATATGCTGAACTCAAATCAACAATTAGTTATTGAAGAAACTTACCTTTTTTGCTTTGAAAATCCATAAAAAAACGAACTATATCTTGCACTTTTTCTCTCCTGTAACCCTCACAAAGTCATATAATTAACTGCAGAATGACGTTCTATGTAGGCAGCAATTTTGATCGAATTTCGTCCTTCACTGAAACTTACGGCAATGTACTTCCTGTTTTGAGAGTAATAAGAATAGAAATACAATAGCACATTACTTTAATTACTGGAAGTACATCGCCGGAAGTATCAGTAAATGAAGAAAAATCTGCCAAAATTCAATCACATGCGCAGTCTGTCATTCTGCAGTTAATTACATGACTTTGTGAGAGTTACAGGAGAGAAAAAGTGCAAGATATAGTTCGTTTTTTTATGGACATTTAGATAAAAAAAAACTAAGTTTCTTCAATAACTAACACTTTATTTGAATTCAGCATATACATTTGCACAGAGATAATGCTATTTTGGATAAATTTGAAGGGGAAAAACGACGGGACTTAAAACGAAAATTTACCAAATTTATTGTTACATCTAGCCAACTCAATTGTAAATTTTCTTTGTGATTTCAGGTATTTGTTGAGCATTTTGGAATATATCTCTTGTAGGCCTGTTTATTTGAATGTACAGAAAATAACTCTTATTTGTTAAAAATAGCTACTTTACTGTCATTTTAATGAGTTAGTATCATTGATTCTTTAAACATTACTACTTATAGATTGATGCCAAAAGAATTTAAATCTTATTTCATGACCACTTTAAACATCACCAATTTAGTTTAATGAACTTTTACATGAAAATCCCGAGAAATGAAAAAGTTAAAATTCAGATCTAAAATATACTGTATGAAAATATGAAAATGTTTGACACTGATCTTTTTGGAACCATCCGGTAAGCTCCATTATAGCTTGTATTTTACCCAAAAAAGATACCTACAGTGCAATTGTTTACTTTTTTTGATAAATTCTTAGACGGATTTTTTATTTTATTTAGATAACACAAATTATATACAATTGTAGATTTGTATTTATTTTAAACGAACCGTGATTAATTCTTAGTCGAGGTTTTTTTTGGTTACCCCCCACAAGTAAATAGCTTCATACTTTTATTTTATTTTATTCTTTTTTTTTTTAAAAACAAAAAAATTTAGGATGAGTTCATGTATGGTTCGCCTCTTTATGCAAACTGGCTTTGACTGTCGCCAATCGGAAGCGTGTGCAAGACTTTGTAAGGGGCCTAAACTTAATAAATTTTGTTTCTAATGTCTGAAAGCGCTCATTGAGGGTGGACCAGAGACTGATCATTTCTTGTCGGGTCGGCATGGTGAGGGGAGTATGATGTTGAGAGACTCGAAACCCCCTAGTGATCCACGTAAAGACATCACCCTCTAGCGCCCCCACTACGGTGCGTATGTTTGAAAACTTTTACACCAATTGCCTGTCTGTCTTCCTTCAAATGTCTACAATTGTGTTGTCTTTATAACTCCTTTCTACCAATATGCTAATCAATAGAGAAAATAGATTTTGCTTGAAGATGCTGTATGGCTAAGTATGAATGATTTTATTCTTTTTTATAGGAATTTTTGTTTTATTCTTTTTTATAGGAATTTTTGTTTTATTCTTTTATCATCAAATGAAGAAACAGACCTGATAGTCAATTTTCAAATATTGTATTTCTGCTTTATATTTCATGATTTTTTGACAATACAATTCTCATAAACCAAATCTTATAGGCACACTTTGATTTCCATGATGTTTGTTGCAATATTGTTTCTTCTGACATTTGCTTGACATTACATCTGGCATAAGTAAAATAAATCTGCATTTCCCATATGGTGCAGATGAATATAAATGATAAATTTTATTTTTTTCTACCCAACATTCATAAATACTAGCATCAGAGTCAGCTCAGCTGGATCAAGCAAATTGGAAGCATTATATATTCTTGAATTATACTTGTTTTTTTTTTCTTTTTTTTTAACTTTGATACATTTTTTAAGAAGACAGATAATCAGTATTTCTTTCCATCCGTTACTGCTGGGTGTGGCGCACTGGATACTGACTTGGAATGACAAATTGTGGAGCTGAGTTCAAATTCCAATTGAATTCCTTGCATTCACTTATGCACAAATACACTTGGGGAATGTATTAATCCATCTCTTCCCTCCAGTTATGAGTTAAATCATAGGACAGATTGGGTTCTGTAGCTTTGGCTGGCAGCCGGTTGACCGCAGAAAGCAATGGCAACCTACTGCGGGATAATCTTCTGCCCAGTCAGTTGTGTCTTTTTCAAGACATGATCGCCCAAAGCATGTATCACGTATGGCACTTAATTGACTCACTGCTGCATAAATATTTCTTATCTGCTAATTCTTTATGTAATCAATACTCTATAGTTCTTTAGTGATAAAATGGCCAAGTTCAGGACTTCTCATCAAAGATGAAGAAAAGACTTGAAATGGCCAAAATGTGGTTCTATAGAACGATGCTGAGGATACCATGGACTAAACATACTAGCAATGACAAGTTTTTGGAGAGGATGGAAATGAATAGGAAACATACTTAATATCAGAAAAAGACAGTTGAAGTTTCTGGTAGACATAATGAGAGCTTGGAGAATTTGTGACTTACAGAACAGAGGGGAAAAGAGACAGGGGAAAGCAACACTTGATATACTTAATGGGCTTGAGCAAATGGATGGCAGAGCAGGATTTGGGAGAAGTAACAAGAGAAATGTGGATGTGCGTTGGGGAGGGGTGCAGTGGATATCGGCTCAGAATAAGAAATCGGGGATCTGAGTTCAAATTCCAGATGAATTCTCTGCATTCATTTACGTGCAAATATCCTTGGGAAATCCATCTCTTTTCTCCAGTTATGGGTTAAATAACAAAACAGATTGGGTTTTATAGCCTTGAGTGGCAACCAGTCTACCACAGAAAGTAATGGCAACCGACTGCAGGATAATCTTTTGCCCAATCAGTCATGCCTCTTTCAAGACATGATCGCCTAAGTGTGTATCACATATGGCACTTAACTGCCTGAAAAAGAGAAAAGGTGTTAATACCTTCAAGGGATAGGGAGATATGAAAGGCCAAAATTGCCTATGTTCTGAATAAATGCAGAACATGAGAAGATAAAGAAGAAGAATTTGTCAAAGCTGATGTGAAATTCAAGCATAGAGATATCCAGAATGAAATATTGATTACACTGATGAATAAAATGAGATGAGAAAGTGTATGTGTATATAATGTTTGCATGTAGTATTACTATTAAATCAATGCAAACATAGTAGATTTAATAGAAATAAATGGCATGGATATGAAGCAAAAATTAAAAATATTAATGATAAGTTCCTCTGCAAAAATCATCAGAGATAAATTTATCGCCAATAAATTGTAAAGTATCTGCAAAAATTATGTGAAATAATATTGTCATTAAGTTTTGGTTAAAGTACCTTTAAAGATAATAAGAAATATATCAAACATGTACAGAAGTTTACATATCTGGGAAGCGTTTTTACTGAGGATGCGACACTGAAATCGAAATAGGGTTTGGGTTTGCAAAAGATTGATTCAAAAAGCTAAAAACAAAGTATTAATAAACAGGAGAATTGAATTAAGAACAAATAAGAGTGTTGATTGGTTGTTTTGTTTTTATGGCATATCAACCTCGGCGGGTCATTTATTGCCAATTAAATTTTATTTATTTATTGCTGGTAATACCTTTTTCTTTCAACAATTTATTGTTGTTTTTATATAACTTTTGTGTCTAGTAATACATTTTTCTTTTGGAATATCAAGATTCATTGGGATTTGTTATTAAGGACAGGGTCCCCAAGTCCTATCCTTGTTATTTAACCCATAACTGGAGGGAAGGGATAGATTAATACCTTTCCCAAGGGTACCAGTGCTTAAGTGAATGCAGGGTATTCAACTGGAATTTGAACTCGGCTCACCGATTACTCTTTCTGAACCGCTATCCACTTCACCACAACACATATCCGTCACTAAACGCTTACAGTACCTGGTATTCCCAAGCTGTCACCCATCTAAGTACTGACCAGGCTCAACATTGCTTAACTTTGGTAATCGAGCGAGAACCGGTGTATTCAATGTAATATGGTCGTAAGCCCAAGAGTGTTGAACTGCTTTGTAATATCAGTAATTTCATATAAGAGTAAATGTTTGACAACCTCTCCACAGATGGAAAGAAAACTGTAGGCTACAGAAGGATGTTGAGAATTTCATGAACAGAATGAATAAGCAAGGAATTTTTAAAGAAACTGGTAATAAACAGAATACTTATATTTGGAATCAGAAAGAGATAGCTGAAGTTTGTCAGATATATAATGAGAAGGGACGGCTTTAAGAACTTGACCCCACAGAGTCTATACAGCACGATAGAGAAAGAGAATGGTGGAATGAGTTGGTAGGGTTCTTGACCAGGGTGAAACATTGCAGTTCTTAGCAGAATTTGGGTTGCTGTAATGAGCCAAGAAGTTTTTATTGCCAGAATTTATCTTGAACATTTATAATTCTACATTTTGTTTGTGTATTGAAATCATTGTCGTATTTGGTCAGGTGCACCAGCTAATCATTTGGGGTAATTGACAAAACCCAAAGAAAGATCTGCAATGTAATTGATCCTGATTTTAGTCAATTTTTCACTGGTGGGATGTGGCTTCCCTCAGTCTTTTTTAGAAATATTTTCACAGCTTCTGGTCTGATGAGGTTCTTTCCCTGGTATCTCGGTGACATGAATTTACTTGTGCTACTAGACTGGCATCTAGACCAAACTTTTTTTTACTGTGAAAATAGACAAATGTAACCACTACTTTCTTTTCTCACACTTGCTGCCTGTAGATCTCCCTTCAATTTGCTCGTTTTTTGATAGCTACAATCTCAAAAAGTTTAAAAGCAACATCCACTGCCATCTTCTATCTCCTTGATTCCCATCTTTCTCTTATCTCTTTTTTTTTTTATATCTCCAGAACATTGTTTGTGTATTTTCTTTCACTGTAAGCCCATGCATACCAGTGGTGGTCCTGCAGTGCTTGCGGGGTGAAACAATTATAAAAAAAAAAATAAAAAAAAAAATTCATGAACACTCATGTCATGAAGAGACATATTACAAAAGAGAAGAAAATCTGTAAAAAATTATGTGGAATAATTTTGTTGATATTAACATTTGATTAAAATAAACATAGTGATTCATAATATGTTAATGTATATTTAACAAAGCAAAGTAAATTCCTAAAAACTTAGATAACAAAATATGCCAATGTATATTTGTTATCAGTATCTCTGCCTATTTTATTTTTGATGATTTTATATAGATTATGTCAGATATTAGACATGGGATTGTTTAGGCAGTTGATAGACTTTATTGATATGAAGAGAATATAATAATTATTGGTGTGGAAAATTGAATCATCAGGCCAGATTCATTTCTAGCTAAGGCTGTTGTTATCCCCTCCCTACAAATGTCAATAGGGAAATTATGCATCTATAACGTTTTTCTTAGCTATGGCAAAAACATTAGGTCAAACTGGGCTCTATATTTTTAGCAGGAAAAGCAGTCAAGGAAAGAGACAAACCTGAAGTGAAACCATGAAAACAGAAATAGAAAACCACTTGCTACCTTTTCTTTGATTGACCTTGACTAGAACTCCTATCTTAAAACTCTTTGCTTAAAGCCAGTTTAATCCATTATGGATGAATGCAGAGATAAAATAGTTTCTTTTTTATGTTGGATAATAAAATCATTTTTATTATTTTTAGCCTATTTTTAATATTAGGTTGTCCCAAAAGTTTGTAAATACATGCAACAAATTGAAATTTTACTTGCCAAGTAATCTAAGGTTACCATAAAACACTTGTAAAAAATTGAAATTTTACTCACAAAAACAACAAAAACTATTGCTCAAAATAAAGACCATCATTTTCCAAGACTTTCTGCCATTGATCTGCAAGCTTTTGGATCTGGTCAAAGTACCATTCAGCTGGCTTCAAATCACAGAATTCTTGACACGCTTCCTCAACTACATCAAATGATTGAATCAGCAGCCCTTCAGAAAGTGTTGCATTGAGTGGAAAAGGCCATAATCTGATGGAGCACAGTCAGGACTGTAGGCTGGATGTGGCAGAATCTCAACACTGTCCAGCTTTTTAAACTTGTCTTTGGTCTTCCTGGCAATGTGTGGCTTGGTATTGTCCTGCTGCATCAAAGCACGCTTTCGGTTGATCAGAGCCAGGTACTTTTGCTTCAACTGTTCATAGATCCACTCAACTTGCTGACAGTAAAGTTCGGCACTGATGGCACGACCATTTGGAACCAACTCAAAATGCATGATTCCTTCAAAGTTCCACCAAATGCACAACATGTCTTTCTTGCTGAATCGATCTTGTTTTGAAACCGACGGTGTCTTTTGCCCTTTCTGAACTCATCGCTTGTCTTGATTGTACTAGACCAGATAGACCCATTTTGCAAGTGTTGACAAACTTTTGGGACAACCTAATAGCTGTGCCCCAATATTCTATATAAACTTACATTTTTTTTCCTACTGAGGATATATAAATCTATTTGCCTGGTAAAGTTATATCAGATTAAATGAACAAATGTTACTCATAAATTTGAAAAAAATCCAAAGAGTACAAGAGCTGAAACACTGTGATTATAACAAAAAAGTTTATTAGTCCAATTGTAAATAATATAAATACCTCATTACAAGATCAAGATAGTAATTAGCTTTCCTTGATATACAACTAACTAGAACAAGAGTTAGGTAAATGAAAATCTATCTTGGTAGATTTTATATATTATATTAATAAAAAAAATAAATTTTAGCATACTTAAAAATCTCCTCTTATTTTGTTGAAATGTTCTGGTGAACCTGTTCTTGTTAATCAACATTAAAATACAGAAATTCTACCATCAAATGTATCTACTTCTCATAAGAGATTTCATAGTGTTCTATGCACACACTATATGAGAATATACTCTGCCAAACCCATTATTTAACTAACACCTTTCTATTTTCATTTGTAGCTGAGTTTTATTTTAAAACTCTCTCTTGACCAACTCTCTGCCTGGAGGCAGAGAGGTATCCCAACAAGGATTAAATGGTAGAGCTTCATTTGGAATGAACAGGCAAGAGCCCGACCCTGCCTTAAGCAAGGTCTACAAGATATTTTGAGCTAAGCTTAAAGGCTCAAACTTTACACATTGATTGGTTTTGTGCCACCACCCTAGTGAGGAGGTAGTAAATACCAGCTGAGTTTTATTTTAGTTGAATAAAGTTTAGTACTTTTACTGTTGTTCTTAGTTCACACACACACACACACACACATATATATATATATATATATATATATAAATAAACTACATTTATCATAAAAGCGATATATTGTTACTTCTTCTATTTGCCATGTCTTTTCAGAACATGTCAATTATGGCTCTTCACAATTTTCTGTCCTTGCTAGTCCTTAGCAAAGTGTGTCTTTTTTTCTTAATCTGCCAATCCCTGTTCTGCTTATCAAATACTGAAACTCATTAAGTTGGTTATGTGCTGTTTTCTTTTGCCCCTTTTGCCTTCAATATTTTCTGTTGATTTAAACTCCTCTTTCATCATTATGTACCCTGGAAATTTCAACTGGCTTTTTCTGTTATATATTTGTTTACCTTTTACTTAAATCTTCATCATTGCTCACATATTCAGTCTATAGCATGCATAGCATCAATCTGTAGAAATACAGAAGGAGTTGTTTCAAGTCGATTTTCATCTGTGATGAAATTGTCCAGGTTTCACTGCTATAGTGAAGTCACAATACTTCAATTCTGTTTTCTTTGTTTCCAAGGAGATTTTCGATTTTCTTATTACTTTGCTTGACTTGCAGGAGGCATCTTTTTCTATTCAAATGTACGTTCAGATTACAGCATAGCATTTTCCATCCTCTGTTAAACATGTCCTAGATATTTAAGTTTTTGCACAATTTGTTATTCGCATGTTAGATTTTATCTTTTATTGACAACCAAATATTCTGTCTGCTTAGAAATTATCTTTAGTTCTTTCTTCTTGCTTTTCTTTACTAATTTTTATAGGAATTCTTGTAGCTTCCTTTCTTTGTCTGCTATCAACACAGTGTGATCTGCATATTTAATATTGCTAAGATCAAGACCACCATCTTGTTAGGACTCCTAATTTTGGCACTAAGAATTTACAAAACAACTTAACTGAGACTGCCACTCTTCAGCAGGAAGTAGCCAGCACAGATCAGATGCATCTTCTAATTCTTCATGTGCCGTATCGTTCCAGGATGAAGGCAATCATAGACTTCTACTTGGCTCTGTCTCTTGTCGCTCTAAATATTTTTTTCTTAGTATCTATAAGCCTCACTCCACCAATCTTTTGCTCAGACCTAATAAGTACACCTCATATTGCTTTCCCCTGTCTCTCCTTCCATTTATCCAAATTGTGAGTATTAAGTTCTCCAGGCCTTCTTTCCTTATTATGTGTCCCAGGAACCTCATTTGTCTCTTCGTGATATTTAGTATCTGTTTTCTTCTTGTTTGCATTCTTTCCAGCACATCATCTTTGCATTCGCGCTCTGTCCATGGTATCCTCAGCATTCTTCTGTAAAACCACATTTCTGCTGCCTCATGCCCCTCCTTCATCTTTGATGAGATTATCTAGCATTCACTTCTATACAGAATGACATACTATCACATAGCAATCCAGCATTCTTTTCTTTGTTTTTAATGAGATTTTCTGGTCTTTCAGTACTCTGGTTAGCTTCTGAAATGTGTCTTTGGTCATGCCAATGCATCTTTGGATCTTAATGTTACACTTTCCATCAGATGCTTCATTTATTTAAAATAAAAAGAAAATACAACTGCTATCAGTCGTGTTTGTATGAAAACAAATATGTTAATAAGAAAGATTACAAAGTGATTGTAGGTTTATAGATTTGATTTGATCTTCTGACAGATGTTGAGTTCTCATAGCATTATTAATTAAAGCAGTTTGTTTGTTCAACCAGGTCTCCTTGAGGCAAAGGGAATGTGAGTTCAAATCTTATTGAGAGCATTTCTACTATTTCTGATTTGAACTATTTCCCACTACTTGTTTACACCAAATACAAGTGCTATCTGGAATTATCATATCTGAGAACTTTTCAGTTTTAAAATACTAGGATAAGTGTTAAAATCAGGAAAAAATATTCCAAAATTAATAAGCAAGCCACACCAAATAAATACTTCACCAATGATAGATTGAAGAAAATAATCTGTGCCAGAACTTGAATTTTTAATAAATGTTCACCTAGTACAAGGTCTAAGAGTCATTCAATATAAATGGTTTCTAAATTACATTGTTGTATGGACATAGGAGGAGGAATTGACTGCAGATTATGAGGATATGAATGATAGTTTTCTAAAGAGATTCAGATTGTAGTTCTCAGAGAAGCATCCTCTCAAGAGACTCTTCCATAAAGTAACAGCTGTTAAAATGAAACTGGTAAAATGGAACTTTCTTTTTATTAGTGGAATATAAACATGGTTCACCCTTGTAAATATGTCACGTCTGAACTGATGAAAGTAAGGAATGTTGCTCATCAGAATATTTTCCATGGAATTAGTAATAGAATAATGAAAGGCTTGTAACATTGCATCCCTGGAAAGGATTTATAGAGTAGAAAATAATTCATCACCCACAAGGCTGTGTAAACCTTTTTGAATTCTGTCGAGATTGGTCGATGTAGAAAAATGACTTGAGTAAAATTATAGTAAGAAGCAAATATAAAAAATTAAGATGAAAGTACATACAATATCTATAATCATCATGGTTGATAAAACTTCATCTTATACAAACCAAATAAGACTAATAGGAGCCTAGGCTTTCCAGTTCCATTCAGTTAATTGCCACACGTGATACAAGCTTTGGCTGATCATGTTTTGACTGGGCAGAAGATTATCCTGCAGTAGGTTGCCATTGCTTTCTGTGGTAGATTGGTTGCCAGATAAGGCTATAGAACCCAATCTGTCCTATTATTTAACCCATAACCTGGGGGAAGAGATAAATTAATACCTTTCCCAAGAGTATTTCTGAATAAGTGAATGCAAGGAATTCAGCTGAAATTTAAACTCGGGTCCCCGATTTGTCATTCCGAGTCGATATCCACTGCACCGTAGCGTGAATTCAGTTACATTACAGAATCAGATTATAGTATTAAAAATAGCTATAATACTCTACTTAGCAAATGTAACTTTATTGTTAAAGATTTGGTACTTTAGCAATTATACTTAAATAATATAAAAAAAAATTATATTACTCAAAATTTTGTTGCTTCTGTACTATGCCTCTTGAATACTGTACCTTGATTACTCTGTATGTGAATTCATTTACTGTAAAAAAAAAAAAGAAGTTCATCCTTCTATAGAAACTGATTCTGATACCTTAACAATCTTGTATTTGAATTTCATAGCTGTTTTGTCACATCCTGCTATGACAACAGAAAACAATTTTTGAGTGTAATTAACAATAAGTATATTGAAGTTGAGATGCCATGAAAAGAACATGTTGTGGAAAGAAAAGTAATATTTATAATGCAAAGTGCTAAATTTTAAAATCAATTGTAAGTGAAATTCAGTAACGCTAACAGTTAACTTCCTTACATGCTATAAATGAAAACAGCTGTCATAAGTGAAACAAGTTATTTTTTAGCAATACAGATATTTAAACATATTTTTTTTGAAAAGTTATTTTATCAAAATTCGACTTCCTTTAACACTGTATTTCTGCTATTTTTAACATTATTTTAGGAGTTATATATGATTGAGTATTCACTAAAATGTTTTTAAATAATAAGAAACAATCTAAGATTCAAAATAAAACCACTAAATTCTAAAGCATTTCAAGTCTAAACATGCAGTATTTCAACTAAAAACTCCACATGGACAATTTAACCATCTCATAATGTATAAAAATGATACACACACAATAAAAATACATTTGAATATATTTTAAACATAGCATATTTTGTGAAAACATGTTCAGTTGAATTAAACAGACAAGGCCTTCTGTTCTGTTATGCTTTTTGATGAGTTTCTCTTCATGTTGAATAAGTTGTTTGCTATCCAGTTAAAACTCATAAAGGAGCTTTCTTAAACTGTGTGTAAGGTGTAAACATTAGTTTGAATTCAGAGTTGTCTTCCTTAGACTGGTTGCCACCTCTGGCTAAAATGTCAGTTCTTCCCTATAATTTAATACATAGCTGGAGAAAGATCAATTTATGCCTTTTCCAGTGGCAATAGTTCAAAAGTAAGGAAACAAAATCAATGGGAAATAGAAATTGACTTATACTTTCTGTTATACTGCTGACAGAGCTATAGGATATATATATATAAGAATACATCTAACTTAGAGCCAATGAACCTACCTAGGTTTCACCTAACAGATTATCAGGGCAAGTATATATGTTTGGCACTGTTAATTATTATCTTTAACTACCCTAGGATTTTTTTTTGTTAATAAAGTGTTCCTCCCCCTCCAGGTACATTTGGTGTCTTCTATATGTTAGTCGCATGGTTACAGAGTATCTATAAATTACCACTTTGTTTCTGCCTTATTAGCTGACTTGCCCTGATGATCCGTTAGGTGAAACCTAGGTAGGTCCATTGGCTCTAGGTTAGATTTATTCTTGTTTGTTTGCTCTACTATTGTATTGGTTCTCATCTCATTTTTTTTGCCTTCAACGAGTACTTTGATGTATGTTCAAGTACTTAGTTTGTTTCTTTTTTTATTTCCATTTTTTCCCCTCTGCATTTTTACCCGGTGGGTTTTTCGAGACGGGTTTAAAAATAAAGTAATTCTTATATGTATATATATTATCATATTAAACAAACATAGAACAACTGTTGTGTATTTAAGTTTTTCCTAGAGTCAAATAAGAGATTTGATGTCAAATGGAGACTTGTAAAAGATTTCCAAAATTGTGTGTAATGTGTTGAGTATGTTCAACCATCATTGCTTATTATATACATGTGTATGTGGTCTATATAGTTGAACTTATGTTGAGACTTGTAAAATACATGTCTACTAATCCATTGTTTTTTAAGATAAATATTTTATTTAATTGCATTGCACAATAACTACTCTGACATGTCAAATATCCTGTCAACACAAGTAAATTACATTTTTGTTTAGTATTGCTAGCCAACATAATATGTACATAAAACCTCAAAATAATACTTAGTTGATTGTATAGTTGGTAAGTCATGGGCCCAAGTAATTTCTAATTTGAAGTAACTGAATTTTTTCACATAACATTCACTTGAAGAAAAAAATAATTGTAACGGTTGTATTAGCTCTTTCCTTATCTGAAAATGTGTGACATTCATTGCCTAAGTAGTATGTTCTAATTTTAGTTAAAATTTATAAAATCATTTTTTTTTTTTTTTTCAGGAAAATAGTTTTCTTGAGTTCAGTAGCTGTTTGCACTCTTTCAAGTCAGTTATGTCAGTTAAGTGCCATATGTGATACACGCTTTGGGTGATCATATCTCAAAAGAGACATGAATGACTGGGCTGATTATCTTACAGTAGGTTGCCATTGCTTTCTGCAGTAGACTGCTTGCTAGCCAAGGCAATAGAATCCAATCTGTCCTATTATTTAACCCAAAACTGGGGAGAAGAGACAGATAAATACTTTTCTCAAGGGTATTTGTGTGTAAGTGAATGCAAGGAATTCAACTGGAATTCGAACTTGGCACCTCAATCTTTTGTTTCAAGTTGATATCCACTGCACCACAATGCACATTTGCTTCCGAGTAGTGATTACATTTCCTTTGCTTGATTTTATTTGAATCAGTGTGGTATGTCAACATGTAGATTATGTTGTTATTTTCTCTTTGAGCTACATGTGATATCCATTTTAGCAATTACTGTTTCTGTAGCACCAGTCCACAATGTTCAAAAAAGGTTAGTTCTCACTGTAAACCATATGATTCACTCATTTGAAGATATCTTTAACTCTCAATCTGAGAAAGCAGTTCTATATAGCGGACAGTTGAGATATTTCTGAATAGATTAAGTGACATGAATGGTATCCATATGAACGACTTCAACTGACAAGGCTTTTTAAGAACAAAACTTTCTGGTCAATATTTTTTTTTTTTTTACAATTTGCTGTATAAGACAAAACTGCTGGTAACATATGTATTTATATATTGTATGATTATTGTGTTTTGCATGAAACAGATCATTGCCTTTGGGTATTAACATCAATGTTCAGTTTTATATATATATATATATACTGCCTAATCTCCAGTTTTGCATTGTGGTGCACTGGATATTGACTTGGAATGAGGAATCAGGGAGCCAAGTTCGAATTCTAGCTGAATTCCTTGCATTCACTTGGGAAAGGTATTAATCCATCTCTTCCCTCCAGTTATGGGTCAAATAACAGGACAGATTGGGTTCTATAGCCTTGGCTGGCAACCAGTCTACCACAGAAAGCAATGGCTACCTACTGTGGGATAATCTTCTGCCCAGTCAGTCATGTCTTTTTCGAGACATGATCGCCCAAGCGTGTATCACGTATGGCACTTAACTGACTGACTGAATCTCCAGTTGAGCACTTTTCAAGATCTTTGTTTTTAATCAATCACTTTTTCACAACCTTCACATTTGCTGTTATATTTTCACAATACCAACTTTCACCAACATGGAACCAAAACTTCTTGAAACATATCCAAACCTTAGAAAAAAAAATAGAAGACTTCATGAAATGTTTAAGGTGAAAGAAGTTCTTTTTTTTCTTCTTTTTCTTATATGTCATATCCTTTTAGAACATAGATAATCATAGCCTTCTACATCTCCCTGTCCCTTAAAGAATTTTCTTGTTACATCTTCCAAACACAGCTCTGCCATTCATTTGCTCAAGCTGATCAAGTATGTCATGTGTTGCTTTCCCCAGTCTCTCTTTCCATCTGTCCATCCTGTGAGTATCAGATTCTCCAACTCTATTTCCTCACTACAAGTCTCAGAAACCAGATGTTAATTACCAGTTTCTTTTTCATTTCCATCACCTCCAAAACCACCTCATTGCTCACTTGTTCTGTCCATGGCATCCTCAGCATCCTTCTGTAAAATCATATTTTGGCTGCTTCACCTCTTTCCTTCATCACTGATGAGATTGTCCAGCCATATTGAAGGACAGACATCACATAACAATCCAGTACTCTCTTCTCTGTTTTCAACAAAATTTTTCTGTCTCTCAATATTCTGCTTATTTTTTGGAACACATTTTTGGCCATGCCAATATGCCTTCAGATCTCAGTGTTGTATTTTCCATCTTGATTTTAGTATCCCTGACCTGTAGTTGGCATTTTGGGCTCCTCTTTTTACTGATGACCATGTATTCAGTGTTCTTTTACTTCCTCAAAAAGGACAATACCAATGATGACAACCAAAAGAACACCAATAATAATGAATACATATTTAAATTTATGCTAATGAAATGCCCACCATAACAAAACGCCTTTGTTGCTTTTGAAAATGATTTAATAAACATAATTAATAATTTAGAAGTAAGAAAATTCAGGAATAATTACCAAAAGAAAATCTAGTAAAAGACTTAAAGATAACAACTCAAAAAAACTATTTCTAAAATCAGGTAAATCCAAGGCAATCTACAAAATATAAATATACAAGAATTATATTAAACTAGTTGAAAATATAAATATATATATATATATATAATCATTTCTTCCGACTTTATCGTAACTATGCGTCGGAACAAAACAGGCGCCTTTTCACTTCAGCTCGTAATAAGTGTAAAAGGATACTTAACGAAGCTAAGATGTTGTTTGCTGCCAGAATGAAGCAACGCATAGCATGCTCTAAATTCGGCTCTAAAGACTACTGGTGACTCTGTAAAAGAGTACTTAACAAGAGCAAGTCCACAATACCCCCGCTAATCAACAAATTTGAGGTCCTCACCTCCCCAGCAGATAGGGCTGAATGTTTTGCCCGCAGATTCTCGAACAATTCGAGTCTGGACTCGTCTGGAGTTTTTACACCCGACTTCTCACCTAGAACCGAGGCACAACTGAATGATGTCCACATTACACCTTCGCTTGTCTCTAAGATAATCTTAAAACTTGACCCTCACAAAGCGAGCGGTGGTTACGGAATCCCAACCATAGTCTTAAAGAAATGTGCCCCTGAACTCTCCTCTATCCTTTCTAAGCTCTACAACCTCTGCCTATCTGCTTCCTGCTTTCCTGCCTGTTGGAAATCTTCCTCTATAGTTCCTATATTTAAAAACACTGGAGAACCCTCTGACCCTGCAAATTACCGCCCTATCAGCCTTCTTCCGATCTTTGGCAAAGTGTTCGAAGCCATTATCAACGCCGAGGTGGTTCAGCATCTCACAGCACACAGGCTCCTCTCGGACAAGCAATATGGTTTCCGCTTCACCAGGTCTACTGCTGATATGCTAACGACCATCACCGAGTACATATACCAGGCACTCGACAGGAATGGCGAAGCTCGAACCGTTGCATTGGATATATCTAAGGCGTTCGACAGAGTTTGGCATGCTGGCCTTCTATGTAAACTGCGGAGCTATGGTCTAACTGGACATTTGTTTGAACTAATCCAGTCATTCCTCTCTAACCGCACAATGAAAGTGGTATTAAACGGACATGCCTCTCAGAACTACCATACAAACGCAGGTGTCCCCCAAGGCTCCATCTTAGGTCCTACACTCTTCCTGATATATATTAATGATCTCCCTGATTCCATAAGAACCCAAATAGGTTTGTACGCCGATGACACCACAGTTTACTCTCGCCTCCAACAAAAATCTGGTGTAGGCGTCAAAGCTAAACTCGCAGCCGAGATTGAAAAAGACGTCCAATCCATATTGGACTGGGGTAAGGAATGGATAGTAAATTTTAATGCTTCTAAAACGAAGCTACTGTCAATTAACCATCATCGACAATCTCACCTACCTCCCATTAGCATGGACCAGGCTTGCCTCCCAGAGAGTAAAACACTACGCCTCCTTGGTCTCACACTTTCAGCGGACCTCAAATGGAATGACTATATCGAATCCATTGCTAAATCCGCTGCTATGAAAGTCGGTTCTCTGTGTAGGGCCCGGAAGTTTTTTCCGTCTAAATCTATCCTGCACATTTACAAATCTACCATCCGCCCGTGCATTGAATACTGCTGCCATATCTGGTCGGGTGCCCCTGCTGTTCTCCTCGGGCTTCTCGATAAGGTTCAGAGGAGGGTCTGTAATGTGATAGATACCGACTTGGCAGACCGCCTGCAGTCTCTCTCCCACCGGCGAGACGTGGCTTCGCTGTGTCTCTTCTATAAATACTTTCACGGCTTCTGCTCCGATGAACTTAGATCACTGGTGCCCCCTAAATACGAATTTGCACGAGATACTAGATTAGCAACTAGATCCCACCCTTTTACAGTGAAACCGATAAAATGCAGCCGTAACTTCTACTCCAACAGTTTCTTTCCTCGCACTTCCCGACTGTGGAATTCTCTTCCAAACGATTGCTTCCCCGACGACTACAATCTCCAGGAGTTTAAATGTAAGGTCAATAGACACCTCCTAACACACTAACCTGCTCCCATTCTATCAAACACTCTTCCCATCTGCCCGACACTCATCCTCGCTATCCTTACTCATCTATCACCTTTCTCCTGACATTCCCTATGTCTATCCACTCCTTCTCTTTACCTTCCCCTATGTAGCCCCATGCGCAATAGTGGAAGTGGAATGCCTTGCTTGGGGTGAGATGATTAAAAAAAAAAAAAAAAAAAAAATACACAAGAATTGTATGAATTAAAATCAAAGTCACTAAATTTCACAAAACCACTAATAACCAAGCAGAAATCAGCATAAACAAAGAAGCTGAAAACACAGCTGCTAAACTAAAATTAGAACATAGAATAAAACAATTACCAAAAGTAGCACCATTTACTAATTCAAAAAAAAAACAAAAACATAAAAACAATTTACAAGCAGATTACCAAACAATGCAAAAAGCAACATTGGGAAAATAATTAAACAAATATTAGCAAAAGTATTAATTTAACAACATTAGCAATGATGGGTTAGTAGATATATATTTTACAGGTCTCAGCATAAATCCAACTATATGAAACACATATATATATATATATATATATATATAATAAACAATGATGGTTAAGCATACTCAATACATTGCACTCAATTTAGTTAAGTTTGTTGACATGTCTCCATTTGAAATAAAAGACAGTTATCCATCTATTAATGAGCACGCACCAAACAGCACACTAGATTTAACAAAATAATACATAAATAATACATAAATACATAAATAATACATAAATATCCCCAGCAAAGATATAAATATAATAAAACCTTGCCAAAAATAAATATTATGCCGCAATTGTCATAAAACAATAAATGATCAATATACTGTCTCTTGGGATTTTTTCAAAATTTTTAAATATTTTTAAATCATGAGTCTTCAAAAATTCTCTGAAGAAGCTTATTAAAAAGAAATATGTTACATTAAAGATACTTATTTCCTGTCTTTCTATTACTTATTCTATTCATCTTGTCAGATTTCAATCCATATATTTAACTTGTATATTTCCTATGAAACTGTAGGTCATGATACCAGTGAGTAAAAAATGTATATTTATTAATACATAATTTATAGCTTGTTTATATTCCATAGAGCTATATATATATATATATATATATATATATATGTGTGTGTGTGTGTGTGTGTGCATGTATGGATTTAAATAAGTACACATATGTGCATGCACAAAAATACATGCCAATATTTACGTAGATATTTATCAGGTTTTAATAGAGCAGTGCTTAGTGTAATATAACTGAGATATTAAGCATATACTCAGTTTGTAATATGCACCTGATGATTGTGTAATGCATGAAACTCTGAATTATACTTTATATGTAGTATTATATATATATATATATATATATATATATATATATATATATATATATATTACAACTTATTTCTTTCTGTTCAACTTTGATCTTCAAAATTTTAAATGAAGCCCCAATTGTTATCTTCTGTTTTCTTAATTTCTGTTTATTATTCCATCTCTTTACTAATGTCTTTTTCTCATGTTCTCCAAGACTCAGTAACTTCTTGTGAGTTAGTGGCTTTATTGCCTTGCTTAAGATGATTAAATATATATATATATATATATATATATATATATATACTGATTCAGGGATCCTTTTTATTGCAGGTTCCAATGTTCACTACTCCTGTGATTGTCATTGTTTCTACATACTATTAATTTACTTTCAACTTTTCTACCACCTAAGTAACGTTATATTTTCAGGTGATACAGTTATAGATCTCTTATTTCATGTCTTGATATAATTTTTTCAGTCATTATCCGTTTATTGGCATTCTTGAACTTCAGTTTCTTTATAACATATTGTTCTGCTGCAACTGCATCATAGAATGGTTAACATGCCTTTGATTTTGAATTTCTTCCTCACTCTTCATTCTATGGCCTTGTGGCAAAGTTGGTTGAAGGCAACAGGTATCTATTGTGCATTGTTCTTTGTCTCAAATATTATTAATGCATTGTTCATCCACATTTCTCTTGTACAAAATCAATTTAAAAATATTTGCCTATTTAACATATTTTCATCTTCCAATACATTATGCTTTCATTTTGGTTTGACTGTTTATACTATATAAAAGTAAACTAGATAAATCTTAGTCGATTGATATTTCTAGTTCTTCACTTCACCTTCATAAGGCTGCAAGAAAACTAAGCCCCTGAATCACTCCTTACATATCTTTGTGCATGTCATTGGATAAGTCTCTGTGAAGAATTTTTTAGTCTCTGCAAGGATATTGTTACCACTTTTTCCTCTGTCTGCCACCCCTGCTTTTGCCTAAGAAGATACCTTGTAGGGTTGATTGTTGGCTTTTATGATGTGTCTGTATTATTTGGACTTACACTTCTTGATGGCGTTTATGAGGCCCACTACACTTGCACTTCTTGATGGTGTTTATGAGGCCCTTTTCATTTTTGATGGTGTCTCACACTGCATCAGATTTGATGCACTTGATGTAAAAGAAATCTAGAATGGATTTATTGCATCTTATTACTAATCATTGGTTTCTTAACTGTAATTCAGCATATGTCATAAAAATGGATTTATCTTTGTCAAGTTGACTTAAAATATAACTGAGTCACTGAGGGGGATTCAGTTTGGTTAATTTAAAATATTTAAAAACTAAGTTAGAATTAAACTCTATTAACTAACAATGTTCATAAAACCTACTGCATGACAACAGATGTTCATATTTTATTAAACCTAAAAATGAATCCGTTAACTTTACATTTATTTGAATGCATTGAGTTTATTTACACTCATATTATCATTTTTGTTGTTGTTATCACAATGTTTTGACCATTTTTTTGTTTTCATAATTGTTTCACCCCAAGGCAATACTCCCACTGGTGCACAGGGGTTTACAATGAGAGACGACAGATGAAAAAAACAGTATAGATGATGTTGTAGAAAGGGTAAGAAAAAGGTGGGAATCACAAAGATAGAAGATGGTAGTTGTGTCCCCCAGTGTTCATAAGGTGAATATTGATCTGGGTAAATTACAGGACAATAGCCAAGTAGATTAAGACTTTGGTACCTGAATTCAAGGACATAGTATTTGTGTGTTCAATCCCTTATGTGGGCATTGTAAATTTGCACTCAGTGGAAACAGGGTGAGAATTAATTGAGAAGTATTAGAATTAAATGAGGTATTCCTAGACATGTGTATGACAACTGTCTACCCCAGTAGATTAAATAAACGGTTCAATTGGTAATTCCTGCAGATTACTCAGACAATTATACACATGATGAAGGCTGGAAGAGCACAATGTTCAGAATGTTGTGATAAGAACAAAAAAGATGAGGACACTAGTCTAAAAGTTAATAGTGCGAATATAGAGTTTAGGTTAATAATATTAAAAATGTGCAACAGCCATTTGTTACCTTCAACCAACTTCGACAAAAAGTGACTGAATGTGAAACATCTCAGTTGGCTTTTCATACTCTCACAATTTAGGCAAAGGTAGGTTATCTTTAGAAGCAGGTTGGGTTACAGGTGTCATGAGGGTGATGTGTTAAACCAAAAACTTGTAGTGAAATTTGAAGACAGCACTGATGACTCACCTCGGTGCATCTTTATAATATATTTTTTTATCAAATTTCTATTAAACGATTACAAATAAAGAAGAGAGATCTATTAGATTGGATATTTATATTCAAGATGCTCTGTTAATATTTTGTTTTTGTTTTTTGTGATAAAAAATCCAGTAAAGAAGCAATTGTTTTTGTATTTATTATTTCAAGAGATTTTATCATTTTATACATTATTATTTCTTTAGAAATTGCATGTCCACACACACACCTATTATATATTTTAATTTATTTGTTTGAACATTATTTTTTAATTGATACTCATATTTGAGTAGATATTTTCTGTTTTTAATTAAACAGTATATATATATATATATATATATATATATACCAGCCTGAATATTTTTGAGAAATTTTGTTATGAAAATATGTGTGATTCAGCAGGATTTGAACTTATGACCATGCAACAATATAGAGAAAACCATCTATTGGTCTGATGAATCTTAGACCACTTGACCATGAATGATTTCACTGTCTAAATTAAGTTGAATCAAGTCTTATAAATAGAAATGTTTCATTATTGGTAATATTCATCTCTACTCTGAAAGTGTATCTTAATGTAAACAAATTTAAACAGTCAATTTTATGGAAAGTTCCAGAGATTTACCAAATGGGTTAACAGCTGACATATTTTAATTTATTTGTTTGAACATTATTTTTTTAATACATACTGATATTTGAGTAGATATTCTGTTATTAATCAAACAGTATATTTATATGTATATATCTACCAGCCTGAATATTTTTGAGAAATTTTTATATACATACACACACTTTTGGAAATTTTGTAAAACTGCTCATATATATATATATATACTGATGTATATTCTATTTTCTCAGGCATTATTTGGATTAGTGCTGCCAGACCTGAAATGTCACAGTGTTTTTTGAACCCAGGACATTTCTTCTTGTTTTGGTTTTAATTATATGATGTTATAATGATTTTTGCTTTTCTCTATTCAGCACATAATCTATAGTGTTGGGTTTCATTAATTTGTTTTCCCAAAGAAACTAGTTTCTCAAAGCATTTAATACTTCTTTTGTAATTTCTTTGTTAATTGCTGTGTGTTCTCCCTTCCATTTTTATCTTACTCTCGTTGGACTGATACAAGAACATCTTTTTCTGTTTAGATATTTTCCGAATAGTCTCACATGTTTCAGGTAAAGAAGTTACGCTTATATGATTTGATATTTTTATATTGTTTGTCCTGAGGTTTAGGGACATAAGTTACAACTTAATTTATCATTGATCCTGGGTATGATGGTAAACTGCATCTGGTAGTAAGGCCTCTGACTGGGAGGTTGCAAGGTGTATGGAACCACCTCTTAATTGCTGTTGTTCCCAAGTCCACTCTGAACTGGAGTGGTAGTGCCTCTTAGGGTCCCAGCTATGGGCAAAGAGTTAACCCTCAAACTGGGGTTAAAACACTATGAAAGAATAAAAATAGGCTTTTATAGAAATATACACATAAAAATAGACTTTATTAGAAAAATATACATTTTTGAATGAAAAATATTACCAACAATACATTTCTGAAGGAAAAAAAATTGCAATAACACATTTTTGAAAGAAAAATTTTTGCCATAATATGTTTTTGAAGAAAAAAAAATTACCAGTAATAGATGTTTTAATAAAAAACTAAAAGACATCTTCAGTTTTCTAAAATAAAAAAAATATATTAAAAATTTTTTTGTAAAAATCTGACGAAATCAACCTTCTCACTATAACTAAACATTAAAAATCGTACTTTAAAACCCTACCTTTTTGGCATTAAATAACTTACAGAGATTGATATGCCGTTAAACAAAACCCATATTCAATTTATCATTAGATACGAATTTTATGTTTTCATATTAAATTAAAAAATTACAGTATCTCTAAAGTCATATAATATTTTTAGAAATGTGGTAATAGGAAAAGTCAAGAAATGATAGTGAAGAAGGAAATGAAAGTATGAAGGAAAACTATTTTGTAATTGTTTTAAAAGAGTGTTCAGTACTGAACTGGAAACAAAATTTAATTTCCAGTATGAAGTAATGGCCATAAATATTAACTTTCAATGATAAGTAATGAAAGTTTCAGAAGTATCAAAAAGTATTCATTTAACAACATTTCATTATCCAAAAATGAATGTTTACAACTGTATTTATCTAGAAAATGTGGTGAGAAATGAAAGGTAGAACGTGAACCAACATAAAAACAACAATTAGAGTAGGTCATGATCTTAAGACCATTGAAGACCAGATGTTAAAATTAGTTTACAAACATGGAAACACAAAAGAAGTGAGCTCAGAAATAAATATAAAAAGAAACTGAATATAAAATTATTGATGAATATCAAGATAGAAAAGTTGTAAAAAAATAAAGAAGTTGTTCAGCAGCTTGTAAAGTTGTGTAAAAAAAAATGTCCATAAACAAATTGTGGGATTTTTTTAACACAAACATCTGCATGTGCAGTAATCTTATCAAAAGAAAGATACTGTTGTAGACCAAAAGCATGCATATCAAGAGCTTGAATGCTATGGACCCCCAAGCAGAAACTAATTTGTATTTGACAATACATGATCAAAGGTTATTCATTCATAATTATCAAGGAAATGTTTTGAAAAATGATCCTAATACAAAATGCTACTTTTTGTGAAATACAAATTGAAACAATATAACATCTTTTTTTTCTTAATTTCTAAGTTTTAACTATAAGCCAATACATGTTTGAATCATTCATTACTGTAAACATATTGGGTAATGACAGACAACAAACAATTAGTTGGAGCTATTTTTTCTGTATTTTTTTATATACAAAGATAACTTTATTTAGATAGAGAGTAACAAACAAGAGAGGTAATTAAAATCATATCATTCCAATTACTTTACTATAAATACAATGTGGTGATGAAGAAAATAAAGTCTTATCTCAAAAAAGAATTTGTGATCTCTGTACTATCTGTCAAAAACAAAATCAGTTTAACTTTCGTTAGCCTTGAAATATGGCAATTGTTTGTGCTTCCCTACCAGTGTCAACCCATCACTACATTTTTTTTACCCTGATAAAAGAAAACTTCTTTGGATAATAGCCACCTTTTCTCTTTGTAAGTGAAAAAAGTAGTTGTGCATTGTGACTTTCGGACAGAAAGTTTTTACTCCACTTAATTTAACAAGCTGGCATTTTTTACTTTAGATTTGCAAGTATAATGACCCTTAGAATTGTGGTGATACCGAGCAAAAGCAATGGACCAGATGTTTGCGATTTCACGACCAAAAAGCAAATGACTAAAAGTCGTTGCTGCATCGCCAGCTCCGCGCAGATGTTCTGGTTGAAAACTAAAAATTAATAAAATATTAAGTTTCAAGGGAGATACTAATTACTCTCTTCTCCTTGAGTCAGTCTGCCTGTTGATGCTTTCTGCATCTGCTTTTTATATCTTCTTTTTGGATCACAGCAGCTCATTTGGGATTTCACACTTCTATTTGGTTCTGGGCTTCCCATTGGCCGATAAATAAAATTCACATAAGTTTGCGAGCCTATGCAAATTTTATTTATCAGCCAATGGGAAGTCCAGAACCAAATAGAAGTGTGAAATCCCAAATGAGCTGCTGTGATCCAAAAAGAAGATATAAAAAGCAGATGCAGAAAGCATCAACAGGCAGACTGACTCAAAGAGAAGAGAGTAATTAGTATCTCCCTTGACCAAGTCAAGCAGCTTACTACACTCGCCCCCTTTACCTCTTTCCTTCTTCTCTGTCTCAAAAACTACTTACTGACCTAAGGAGTGAATACATCAAAGACATTCCTTACTTACATGCTCCCAAATTCCTAAGCATTAATTCTCTTTCAGCATTTTATTGCCATGAACATTTTAACATCTAATAGGACCTATACTTCATGTATTACTTGAATTGTGAAAACATTTATTGATATGTGTTATATATAAAATGTTATCTTTCAACTCAATTTGCTTTTCTTGGTTTATAACTTTTCTTTATAGCTTTTAGTGGACTATCTACAACAAGGCCAAATTCCATTAACCTGCAACAGTATACAACTACTCTTCACTAGAACGGACTCCCCACTACAAACTATGGATAACCCACTATAGAATAACAAACACATATTTATTATTATTATTTTTGATTTGAACCTTCTTATTGCTACTTTATCCACATGCAGTCAAAACCATTATTTTTTTTTTAATCATTTCACCCCAAGCAAAGTGGTACTACCACTGATGCGCAGGGGGCTACATAAGAGAGTTAAAGTTTTAGGCAGGAGGAGAGTGAAGAGAAAGACAAACCAGATACAGGGGATGAAAGAGAAAGGGAGAAGGATGTGAACACTGGTATGAAGACAGTTACAAAGGTAGAGAGAAAAGGAAAGAACAAGATACATGGGGTGATGTAGAAAGGGCTGGAGTTAAGTGGATAAAAGATGGGAATTGACATTGCATTTAAATTCCTGGAGGTTGTAGCCATCCGGAATGCTAGTATATGGAAGGGAATTCCACATGCTGGAAGCACAAGAAAAGAAGATGCTGGTGCAGAATTTGGTTGATTTAACTGTAAAAGGATGGCACCTTGTTGCCAGTTCGGCAAACATACCATATAAAATTAACAAGGATCAGGCAATAACGAAGGAGGTAAGTTCTTCCTGATATGGAAAAATGAAAAAAAACTGACGTAAAGTAGAAAATAAAATACACAGAAATCACAGAAAACGAGAATTTTACTACTAAAAAAAAATAAAATGTGAATCTTCTTTTTCTATGGGCTGTGTACTTTCAGGACACAGGTGATCCTGGTCTTGCACATCTCCCTACCTCTTGTAGCTCTTAACGCCCTTTTTCTTGTTAACACTCTCAAACCCAGTTCTGTCATCCATTTGCTCAAGCCCATCAAGTATGCCAGGCATTGCTTTCCTCTGTTTCTCTTTCTGTCTGTCCATCCTGTGAGTATCAGATTCTCCAAGCACTCTGTTCTCATTACATGTCCAAGAAACTTAAGCTGTTTTTTCCCTATGTTAAGTATCAGTTTACTTTACATTTGCATCTTTTCCAAAACATTGTCATTGTTTGTCAGTTCATGGTATCTTCATTATCCGTCTGTAAAACCACATTTCAGTTGTTTCAAGTCTTCCTTTCATGTTTGGTGAGATTGTCCAGCATTCATTGTCATATTAAACAACAGACACCACATATCAATCCAGTCCTTTCTTTCTTGTTTTTACCAAATTTTCTTGTCTGCCAATACTCTATTCAGCTTGTGGAATGCATCCTTGGCCATGCCAATAATGTCTTTGAATCTCAATGTTGGACGTTACATCCTTTTTTAGAAGACTTGTAAGGTATTTAAATTTCTGTATCTTCTTGAATTTAGTATCCCCGTACTGTAGTTGGCATTTTGAGACCTTTTTACTGATGACCATGTATTCAGTTTTCTTATAGTTTATATGTAGTCCTTTCATTCCACTTTTTTTGGCTACCGTCTTTGGTTGTCTGCTAGCTGTTCCCATCAACTTGGTTTGATGCCTGGGTTTCAGATCACCAGTTGAGTATGGACTTATCACCTGTAACTACTCTCTCATGTTGTAATTTCACCAGACAGTGAGACAAAAGTAACCTCTCCAAGGTCCTAATCCAAATGATGGTATTTGCAGGCAGTAGGCTTATTTCAACTACATAGCCCCAATCTTGACCATAATGGCAAGATGCAGAGGAATAAATTTGGTTCTGATTCACTTTCACAATTTTTAGAAAGTTAGGAGTCTAGACCGCAAGCTACTATTTGCTAATCAAATCATGTTATGATTTTTTAAAATTATATAATACTACTTCTTAGAAATTATTTCCGTTAACTTTTTCAAAAAGATAACAGAAAATGAAAATAAATGTTCATTATCTATGACAATCTAAAATTTTAAACTCTTTCATTCCTTTTACGATCCCCTGTGTAAGGATGTGCATTGTGGTGCAGTGGATATTGGCTTGGAATAAGGAATCGGGGAGCTGAGTTCTAATTCCAATTGAATTTGTTGCATTCACTTATGTGCAAATACCCCTGGGAAAGGTATTAATTCACATCTTCCCTCCAGTTATGGGTTAAATAATAGGACAGATTGGGTTCTATAGCCTTGTTTGGCAACCAGTCTACCACAGAAAGCAATGGCAACCTACTGCAGAATAATCTTCTGCCCAGTCAGTCATGTCTCTTTCGAGACCTGATTGCCCAAGCATGTATCATGTATGGCACTTAATTGACTGTGTAATTAAGGAGTTTCAAATAATTCTCATGAACATTTAATCGAAAATTTGCTCCCTCAAAATTTAAAGTCATCAGATGATCGAAGAATAATTTCATTTAAGATGCCTTTTCAAGTCCTTTGTCACTTGAAAGTCAATCATTTAACTCCAGTTGGCAGCATTTTACAGCAACAATCAGAAAAATACGTAAAAAGTATGAAACAGTTTTCATATGTTTGTCTCTGTTTAAGTTTATATTGTTCACAGTTTGACAATTTCAAACATTGCTCACAAATTTTCATTTTGGTCTGTATTAAGTGCCTTTCATACTTTCTCTTGTCTACTTTGTTCTTCAAAATAGCATATCTCTTCAGAATATAATCATGGACCCCCCACAACTTCTATTCTTTGTAGCTCTTAGCAATGATTGTTTCTTTATTATCCTTTTCAGTCCATACTCTGCAATATATTTACAGAAGCTCATTTACTAAGTTAATTGCCGTTTCCCTCGACCTTTTCAAAATATCCTCTGAGTATCAATTTTTCCAAATTTCTTATTCTAATTGAAAATGTCCTTTGTGTTGCCATTTTCCTTAAAACCACCTAACATATTATTGTTGTGGTCCTGTTTAAGGGATCACAATTATAAGGTGAGAGAGTCTTGTGTTTACTGTGAGCAGTTAAACTACAAGTGTACTCTTTGGTATTTACCAACCTTCCCACACAAGGCTAGACGTGACACAAGGTCATTTTATTGTGGGTCTTCCCGGCCATACAGCCAGGCCAAAAATATCTGTCTATTTTTCCCCCAGTCATGATTCTACTCTTCATCGGAACCACAACTGGGTTAGTGCTCTCTGCTTGGAAGCAGAGTGTGCTCTCCACCCAAAAGCTGACAGTGTCATCGTAGAGTATAAGGGTACTCCTCTGCTTGAAGGTAGAAATGTCTGGCATTGTATAAACCAGACAGATTCATATTGTCCATGGATATAGGGGTGTTAACTACCCCAGAACACATATTCAATCCATGGTGTTATCAAAATCTTTCTCCAGAATCAAATTTCTGTTACTTTGAATCTGTTCTTCATCTGTGAGAAAATTGTCCTGCATCCACTGCTATATAGAGGGATTGATATTGCATTACAGTTCAGTATTCTTTTCTTTGTTTCTAATGACATTTTCCTCCTCTTATGTTTTTTTCGCATCTTGCAATTCTAATGTGCTTTAGATTTTTGTGTCATGTTTTCTGTCATCTGTCCTGATCCATAAAAATATCATTACAATTTTGAACAAATAATGGATGGGCTTATAAATACAAAGACATAAATGCAATAATAAAATGTGAAAGAAGAAAATGTTTGATGCTTTTGTTAATTCATTGTGCTTATTCTTACAAGACAGTCATTCAGTTCTAATTATTGACTGGCAAAAATATATCAAAAGGCTGTCTTTGAAGAAAAATAAATTTTCATTGAAAGAATTTTTTTTGGTGTTTGATTGAAGTCTCATATGACAATTCTAGTGTATTACATTTTATCTTCTTGTTTTGTAATATTACCAGATATTAATTCAGATGAATTATATCTAAAAATGTGAGAATACAGTATATTAAAAAATCAACATATTTGGGAAGAATTAGAATTATCCTGAACTTAAACTAAGAATAAAATGACTTTATATAGATATAAAATTAATTGAGGAAGTAAACAAAAATAGAAAGAGGTATAAGAAAGGGATGTAGTTTCTCACTAGATTTATTCAATCTTTATGGTGTAGCTATCCTAAAGGAGTTGGCAATCATCATCATCATACCCGTGGTTTTTTTGTTGAGGTAGGAATAGGAGTTTTGTTGAATCATGAACATATTCGATGCGAGTTGAAATCTTATCAGAGGCTTCAGTTTTATTTCTGATTATTGCTGCTTGCTTACATAAAATGATTGTCTAAAAGTTTTAAGATGGTCTAGGAGTTATCATAAGGATTCATTGATAGTCTGGGAATTATCATTAGGATTCATGATAGATGGTCTGGGAATTATCATAAGTACTCATCACAGATGGTCTGGGAATTATCATTAGGATTCATGATAGATGGTCTGGGAATTACCATAAGGATTTATCATAGATGGTCTGGGAATTATCATAAGGATTCATCACAGATGGTCTGGGAAGTATCATAAGGCTTCATCACAGATGGTCTGGGAAGTATCATAAGGCTTCATCACAGATGGTCTGGGAAGTATCATAAGGCTTCATCACAGATGGTCTGGGAAGTATCATAAGGCTTCATCACAGATGGTCTGGGAAGTATCATAAGGCTTCATCACAGATGGTCTGGGAAGTATCATAAGGCTTCATCACAGATGGTCTGGGAAGTATCATAAGGCTTCATCACAGATGGTCTGGGAAGTATCATAAGGCTTCATCACAGATGGTCTGGGAAGTATCATAAGGCTTCATCACAGATGGTCTGGGAAGTATCATAAGGCTTCATCACAGATGGTCTGGGAAGTATCATAAGGCTTCATCACAGATGGTCTGGGAAGTATCATAAGGATTCATCACAGATGGTCTGGGAAGTATCATCAGGATTCATTGATGGTCTGGGAATTACCATAAGGATTCATCATAGATGGTCTGGGAATTATCATAGGGATTCATCATAGATGGTCTGGGAGTTGTCATAGGTGCATCATAGACAGTTTGTGAATTGTCATAGGAAGTTATGATAGTTGGCTTGGGAGGTGTTATGAATTAAGTCAAAAGGAATGAAGATTGAGATATTCTTTATTTTACAGAGAAGAAAAAATTTCATTTATTCAGTTGACAATGTTTTGGTATCAAAACATTTACCACATCACACTTAGAAAAGTAAATGTCATATTAGAATCTAAAAGGTATAAATTGGAAGACTTAAAAAAATACAATGCAAAGTCTAAAAATAAGCTCCCATCATGTTATTATTGTGCATCCTGTGTCTCTTTTATTTTATACTGTAAAAGTTAAGAAGCATTTTTTTGGAGCATCCCTTATATGTTCTCTATTTCTTTCAAGTTTTGTCTTTCTTTATTCAATATATCGAAAATCAGGACAAAGACAACATTTGCCTGATCGAAAAGGAAGATTTCCAAAGTTTTCAGCAATTTTAAGTAGAAAATGATCAGCCTTGCAATACAGATCTACAAGGTTCCAAGTGCAAATAGGGAGTCTCAAGAAAGGTGAGGCTCATCTAAGAACAAAGCTGATTTTTGCCTGGGGTGGATGTCAGTACGTAAGAGAAATATAATGCCTCAATTACCAATTACAGATCCTTTTCAAGAATTAACCCTCAGCAATAAACCAGAAGATGGTGTAACTGCTTTTAATCGGCAATTTCAAGTCGAATCATCTGCTATGGATGAGAAAGCATGATAAGATAATCTCCTACTTTGTATAATGTAATCGATTTACATTTATCCCATCAAGACATTTCCAACCTCAAGCCAACAGATGAATTCTTTGTTAAAGTTAATAAAGCTTTGAAAGTTATACTGAGATTTACATACAAAGCTTTCTTTAAGATGATGTGATTATTTGTATGTCTGAAGTACATGTTAGGGGTTTCTGCACCAATTTCCTTGTACCTTATTTGAATGTAAAATTGGTTCTGCTTTGAGTTCTACTTAAAGCAAATAACATTTCTAATGGACACCAATGACATCTGATATAAAAGTAAAGAACACATTTTGAGTTGAAGATCAAAAAGCAAAGCTCTGAGCCTTCCATTTCTAAACAATAGAATTCTTGAGTTAAATTTTAGTTTGGATTATTTGACCTTCTGTAAGTTCAGTGTAGGGTCAAATAGTTAGGTTAGCTGCATGAGAGCATGGTCTGAATCTCTCCAAGGTTTATTAGTCAAGGAGGTGATTTCTTGATAACATCAACCTGGGCAAATAAACCTACTGTTTCTTTAGGAATTCACTAAAAAAATAAACATACATCCAGATAAACAAATACCTAGCTACTAACAGGGACAAGTTATCCAAACATATTTATAAATGAAATTTTGTCTGTGTGTGTGTGTGTGTCTGTGTGTGTATCCGTTACCTATAGACTCCAAAACGGCTGAACCGATTTTCTTGAAACTTTACACAGTTGTACTATAAGCGTCTGTGAGTGTTCTTAGCTAGGTTTTGGGTCAAGGTACCCCCAATAAATATCAAAAATTGATAATTGAAAAAATCGGGTTATAGAAAGAGTGGTCCGATTTTAATCAAATTTCATAAACTCATAGACAAAGACATAAGAAATGATATTCAGAAGTTTCAAGGTTACAGTTCTTACAATAGTGCAGAAAATTTGATATCGATACCAGGAAATGAAAATTTGACTTACATCTATTCATTTTTCTTTCAATCTACAGTTTCGCTTTAACTGGAAATAACTATTACTTTTTAGTCTTTTGTGCCAACATCCAAATAGTCTGAGCTCCAGGACCATGGATTAGTTTTAAAGCTTTCATCACACCCAAGCAACGCCGGGCTATACTGATAGTTTTGAATAAACAACTCACAGTGACTTAAATTTTAGAAAAGAAACAAGATGCATGAGTTTGCAATCTACATTGATGACAATTCTATACTTTGAAATGTATTCCATTACCAGAATTCTATTATATATATATATATATATATATATATATATATATATGTGTGTGTGTGTGTGTGTGTATGAGAATGCATCAATATATTTGTATCACAATACATATTTATTCAATAAATTTTTATCTGAATATATAATATTTTACAACAACGGACAGCATATGATAAATTGACATCTGTTTACCTTTCAATGTAAAAATAGCAACCTATCTGGTTAAAATTCATTCCTTTAGTGGTGAGACTGAAATAACCTCTCTAGGTTGCAGGCCTGGGTGTTGGAATATGGTTTTTCTTCCCTGATATGAACTGCCTTCCTGGCTATTGAGCCCACCTGTTCTCCAGCTTAGAGTTGGATTTAGTTGTCAGTTTTTATTTGAGATGCATGATATTGAATCATTGCATGGACAGCTTGTCCCCACTATAACCCCAGACTATGGTTAAATCAGGAGAGACGAACCCTGCAAAAACTGAAAATAGATATTCATGAGAATAGGAGACTGTCATGTGATCTGATGAGATATTGTTAGGCGGTAAAGTCAATCACCCTTTTTGTTCTCGGACAAACCAAACTAGAACGTCATACATATTTAAGCTCATGAAAATCATTATAACTACTAAGCTTGATATTTTATTTCAGATTGCGAATTTCTTGTGAATATTTTTCATATAAATAAACTTAAGTGTATATTTCAAGTGTTTTGATATAAAGACTTTTGTGGCTTATTGAACTTTTTCATATTTTTATGTTGTGAATTATTCATTTTATGAGTAAAATCAATAATATATATAATTCACACACAATATCTTTTGGGGAACCCCAACAACAAAAAAAAAAAACACAATAAACACAATCTAATAGCCACCACAAAAAATAATGAAACTAGAGCATCACAAGATGGCTGTTCAATAAATAACCATCAAAACAATGGAATTTATGCAAACCAACATTACCAGTCGGTTTCCAATAATTGAATCACAGTTCTATTTAATCCTGAAAATATCTATTGACTCTATCAACTTGATCATAAATAACAATATGCCTGCATGAGTTAAAGGCTTGGTAAAAAGTATCCGAAAAATTGTATCCCCCCATACCAAACCAGCTAGCATATATGAAGGAGAATACTACAAAATCGATACAGGCAGCCATTCTTCTAATTTTGCTAAGGCCAGATGATTGTAAGAAGAGAAAACCCTAGCAGTAAAGAAGGAATTTTTCTAAACTACAGTGAATGGGCCAACCCACTACACATGGTTAGAAAACCTGATAGAAGCATCAGATGCTGTGGTGACTACTGTGAATTAAACAGCATCACAAAGTTATAAATATCCTATATTGAATATTAACTCAATTGCTGATAAATTAGCCAACAAAATGAGATTCAGCAAAATTATCCTGGTATCAGTATACCATCAAATTAAAATGCAGCAAGCTGATATAAAAAAAAAACAGTACTTATTTCTCCTCTCAGTTTCCATGAATATAAATAAATGCTATTTGGATTTAAAAATGCAGCACTTACCAAAAATACCTGAACAAGATTTTTCAACATGTTGACTGTGTATTTACATACATTAACAATATTCTCATTTTCAGCAATGATTCTTCATCACAAATAAAAGACATTGAAACTGTTGTAAAAATTTTACATGAAAAGAATTTTAAAATTTCAACAGAGAAGTCAACTTTTGATATAACTTCAATCGATTTTTTAAGATATAATATTAGCTCAGATGGTATTAGACCAATACAAAATAATGTTAGCACATGACAAAATTTTTCCCCTCCTAAAGCAAACAGGAATTTTTATTGTTTTTAGGCATGTAAATTTTTATAGAAAATTAATCCCTAATTTAGCAGACATGGTAATGCCATTAACAGAGAAAATACATATTTGTAATAACACTATATTTACACTAAATGACTTAGAATTACAGTCATTTAATGATATTAAGAATAAAATTTGTGAATTTCCATCCCTACATCACCAACAGTCTGAATGTACTAAATATCAGTTAATTATTAATAGCAGTAACTATGCTAGTAGTGTAGCCTTTCATTAATTAGTTGAAGGAATGCCAATTCTAATAGGTTTCTTCTCAAAGAAGTTGACATAAACTCAAATGAGGGATTCAACTTTTGATAAGGAACTTTTTTGCAGCTTATTCAGCTACTTTATATTTCAAGCACATTATTAAAAGTTAACAAGTTCTACTTTTAACTGACCATAAGCCTTTATGTGATGCATTCCATAGCCTAAACCTTGCTAAGTCAGACAGACAGCAGCAGCAATTAGCAATTCTAACTGAATCTATTGCATACATGGGTCACATAAAGGGAGATCAAAATGTAATTGCTGATTGCTTGTCAAGACCTGCCCTAGCAGTTACAGTAGATCTGTGTGACTTGCCAGTTATAGTGGCTGCCCAACTTAAGGACCCTGAATTAAAAAACATTCCTGACTCAAAAAAACTCAATTCTTTTTAGCACTGGTAATAATAGTTCCATAAACTGTGATAATACCACTGGTATTTTCAGGCCATACCTATCTGGTAAATTATAAAAATCTGTTTTTGATATTATGCACACAATATTACACCCTGGAATTAAAACATTGTGTAAAATTATCAAAACAAGATTTTTTGACCTTTTATGGACAAAATAAAAAAAAACAAACATGTGTAATGATTATCAAACTTGCTAGAAAAGCAAAATTCAAAGACATACCAATTCTGCTATTCACTTTGTTGAATTGCCAAATATACGCTTCAATATGGTACACTTAGATTTTATCAGTCCTCTCCTAATGACCAGAAGATGGCATGAAACATACAATGCTTCTTACAGATATGTATTAACTTGTATTGACTGCACTACTAAATGGATAGAAGCCTAACCACTACCAGATATCACAGATCAAATCTGTTGCCAAAGAATTTGTTCATGCATGGATCACATGATGGGATGTTCTGCTTCATATAATAACTGATCGTGGTACCCAGTTTGAGAGAGCAAAATATTTTTGGAAATAGCCTCAACATTTGGTTTCTCTAGATTTCACACAACTAGTTACCATGTGCAAACTAACAAAATGGTCAAACATGTTCATAGAACAATGAAGATAGCAATAATGACTAGAAAGGAATCATGGTTCAATGCCCTCCCAATAATATTAATGGGTATACCTGCCACACCCAATTTTTCTAATACTTCACCATTGTTTGCAGTTACAGGCACACATATAATGATTCCTTAGTTGCTAGTTGATGATACTAATGATGACATAGATAATCAGAAGTTTGATTAGGAATTGCAATGTACCTTAACTTTTTAGAACCAGCAGAAAAAAAGATTATAGCTCTGTAAATAAATCATGTCAATACATCCTAGACAAGCTTAAGACATGTAAAAGCAAATGGCATAGAGTAAACAGAGTTTGCAAACCTTTGGAAGCACCTTACACTGTTCCCTTCCAAGTGTTACGCAGAACTAATAGATTTTTGGGGATTAAAATGAATGATGAGATACAATCAACAGTATTAATAGATAGGTTAAAACCATACATTGAATCTGAAAATAATAAGCAAGTAATAACTAAAAAAGCAATGAATACAGAAAAATAAACAGATATAATAAGCCCAGTCACACTAAAGCAGGTAGAAAAGTTACTTGGAAAAAAGGCAACCAATATCACTATTGCTAGACTTTGCTTACTTGGTAGGGGCTTTGTTGTGAGAGACAAAATGTTATCTAACCCTTTTAAAACTAAAAATAGATATTGATGAGAATAGGAAACTCTCACGTGATCTAACGAGATATCGTTAGGTGGAAAAGTCAATCACGCTTTTTGTTCCATGACAGCCAAAGTAAAAGTCATACATATTCAAGCTTTTGAAAATCATCATAAGATAACTACTAAACTTTCTATTTTATTTCTCATAGCAAGTTCCTTGTGAAAATATTTTTATATAATTAAAGATATATGTCTATTTCAAGTGTTTTGATATAAAGACTTTTGTGGCTTATTGTACTTTTTCATATGTTTATGTTGTGAATTATTCATTTTATGAATAAAACCAATAATATATATAATTCATGCACAACAGTTACATATATAATGGACATACATAAATATTATATACACCACATGTTTTGAAAGCTTCCAAGAAATTAATGGTTTTCAAATATATAAAACCTTTATAATAAATAAATAATGCAGATATAATTATTATATGATATTTGGTTTGGTGTATGTGATTAATAATAAATACTGAATTAAGGAAGGAGATTATGTGGAAAATTATTTATTGTGAAAATAATTCCTTTTTTTATCATTAAGTTAAGTACTGTAAAGATTGTTATTTGATTTTATAATCCTAGTAGAAAACTCATGCCACATCAACAGTGATAAGTCATTTAAAGAAGAAAATGTTTGCTAGATTGTTGGAGATGCTGCAAAATCACAGTATCTACTTAATAGCACTTCTTGTTGTCTATGACAGGCTTCCGACTACCCAACTGTTTCGAAATTATAAATCTAACACATTCCCTGGATATTTTTAATACCTCAGAAATCTTTTTTTCTTTAATTATTTCACTCTAAGCAATGCAATAAAGACCCTAAATCATAAGAGATTGCTGTAGAATGAAGAATTCTTGCTATGAAGTTCAGAACTGGTTGAACTAAAATGTGAAGCTTGGTTGTGACAGCAGGACACTATTTCCTTCAGAATTGCCATTTGACCCGAAAGGAAAATTCCTTTCTTTTTTAATCATTTGAACACAAGAAAGATAAAAACTCCACTAAGACACAAGAGTTGACTGAGTGTAAAAACAAATGAGAAAAAAAAAACACTATTAAGAAGAGAGAACAATAAAAGAACAGGAATTAAGAAGGCAAATAATAACAATTGATATTGCATTTAAAATTTTGAAGATTAAACCTGATTTGGAAACAAGAAGCTGGAAGGGAATTCTTCCAGTGAGAAGTGCAAGAGAAGAAACTGTTAGCATAGAACTTACAGTTACATCTCAGCATTTCAACTTTAAAATGATGAAACCTTACCACAATTTTAAAACTTCACTTAAATTCATAAATCTTTTTACTAAAGAAATAATTGCATCAGAACAACAACTGTGAAAATATCTATATCTGAAAAAATAAAGATATACCCTTAGTTTTGGAATATAAAGCAATGTTCTTTCAGCTGCTGGTACAAAATAAATTTCTGGATGAGGTTCAAGCTGAGAAATTTTCACTCCCATTTTGTAGATCTGATACTTGTGAAGAGTTAAGATTTTTACCCATTTCTTCAAGATTGAACACCCAGAAGAGGTTGAAGAAGAGATCCAAAAAAATATTCCAAAAACAAGAACTTAAAATAAAGAAAGGGTTCGAAAACCAATGAGGATATTTCTCGGTTATTTAGTATTTATACTTGGTGGAAATTCTTTCTTTTAATGTTATGAAAACCGGTATGATTATCATGTCAGGTGAAAGATTATTGCCAGTACTGACATGTAAAACCAAACTTGCCAGACAAGAGTTATTAATCCTGACATTTTCTCATCCATTGTCATGAATGCGAAATGGATGTCACTGGCATTAATGAGAAGTAATATTTATAAAGAGGAAGAAGATTATAAATATTATGACCTAATTTATGATGATACTTAATGTTAACATAATTGCAAATATTAAATTTTCTACCAATAATTTACACACCTGCCATTTATCTATTTATATCAATAAAAATAACATAGATGTCTTTCATGAATACACTCTTATGAATGCACAGGATCATCTCATCAATGATGTTATACCTTGGGGCCATGACAAGTTTTGGGACTTTCAATATCATACTTGTTCTCTCAAGAGACTCTACCAGAACAATGCTATTCCAGCCGGCGAATGTTCTTGACCAAACCAAAAATAGATATCCGAAAGATATTCTCGATGTTTGATCATTTTGTCAGGCTTTTATAAAGTAGATGTGAACAATTGTTAGTAAAATAGATGTGACCAAGAATTTATTATGTCAATATAACCAAGAATTTGTAATGTGGATATCACAAAGAATTTGTCATGCGGATATGACCAAGAATTTGTAATGAGGATATCACAAAGAATTTGTAATGTGGATATGATGAACAATTTTTACATACTTCTTTATTATTTGCTAAAAAATCATTTTCTTCCATGTCTCTGTATATTATTTCATAATACATACTTTGCTTAATCTTTTTTACCAAGGTCTTTCAATGTTGATGTCAACCTAAGCATCTTGGTTCTGTTATTTTATTTCATATTTAGAGAGATATGCGTTGTGGTGCTGTGGATATTGGCTCAGAATGAGAAATCGGGCCGCCGAGTTCTCATTCCAGTTGAATTCATTGCATTCACTTCCGTGCAAATACCCCTGGGAAAGGTATTAATCCATCTCTTCCTTCCAGTTATGGGTCTAATAACAGGACAGATTGGGTTCTATAGCCTTGGCTGGCAATCAGTCTACCATAGAAAGCAATGGCAACCTACTGTGGGATAATCTTCTGCCCAGTCAGTCATATCTCTTTCGAGACATGATCACCCAAACATGTTTCATGTATGGCACATAACTGACTGACATACCTAAACTTATTTATAAATGGAACTGTGTATGTGTGTGTCTGTGTGTGTGTGTGTGTCCATTACCTATACACTCCGAAATGGCTGAACCGATTTTCTTGAATTACAGTTGTACTGTAAGCGTCTGCAAGTGTTTTTAGCTAGATTTTGTATCAAGGTACCCCTAATAAATATCAAAAATTGATAGTCAAAAAAATCGGGTCATAGAAGGAGTGGTCCAATTTTAATCAAATATGATACACTCATAGAAAAAGACATAAGAAATGATATTCAGAAGTTTCAAGGTTGCAGTTCTTACAATAGTGCAGAAAATGGATAATATATATATAAAAGCTTTCATTACACTCGAGCAATGGCAGGCTATAATGCGAGTAAATTTATAATCCTAATTTGAGTGTATATACTTTAAAAATCAGTTACTCCACTTATACTAATTTTGTTATAATAAAAAATAAATTCTAAAAAATAAACTTAACAGCTATAATAGAGAAAAAATAAGCTTAAAATACTTTAAATAAAAATTCATTAATTTATGTATTTAAAAAAATTATAGTTATTAATTAGATAATATCTTAACTAAATAGTTTTCTCAGATTTAATTCTAAATAAAAAATCTTGTTTTATTAATGAACATATTTTGTAATTTGATAAAATGATTATATTTTGTATTTATCATCAGTTACTCCAGAATTTATTGAAGTTGTTATTGTAAGATGATGAAATAATTTTTTCTATAGTTACTTTTATAACTGTTTTCAAGAACAAGTTTCTTGGTAATTAGAATGAATGATATTTTTGTAGTGACAATGCATCTTATTGATCTTGAACAAGACATTTTTTACTTTGAGTGGCACCAAGTATACTTCATTTGACAGAATTTTATATATATATTTTTTTAATTATTTCTAATATGATGTTTGGTTGCTTAGAGTTGTGGTAAGCATGCTTTATTTGAATGTTTGTTTTTAATCAATTCTCTTCAAGCAGTCTAATAATGCCCACTAAGATGGAAGTGGCTGTTGCAGGTAAAAAAGAAAGAGAAAATTTTAGAAGGATCTAGAAACCCAGTCTTTTGTAAAAGACTACTCTTCTAATAATTATCCAATAGTAAGTCTCTTTCATGTCTATGGCTATATCATGTTGAATGCACCGGTTCCTGTCCAATCACTGAAGTTAAGCAACATCAAGCCTGGGTGACCATTTGGGAATACAAGGTGCTGTAAACGTAAAGACCAAAAATGGTCCACCGGTCTTCCAGGTTTGGGGGTTGGGTGCAGGGCTAACAACCCTGCCCCGTAAAAACATTTTGTTACAGAAACAGCAACAAAAGTTGCTGCCCTATGCACCATCTGGGCGTGATGGATAAATGATGAAGTCTCTTTCATATAAATGACAGTGTCCCAGAATGAATTTCTTAATGCCTTTGTCTAGTATCCATCTTGCTCCTCTTTCATTTTTCTCTCTGCCTCTGTCTTTCTATGTGGCAGTAAATGCTTGATGATTTCCACAAAGATGAAGAAGAGTCTTAAACAACAGAAATGGTTTTGTAGAAAAATTATGATTATACCATGGACTTAAACAGTTGATTAATGACAAAGTATTTGAGAAAATAGAAACAAAAAGAAAACATACTGAACATCAGAAAGAGACAGCTGAAATTTCTAGTGCACATAATGAGGGAAGATAGCTAGGAAAATCTAATACTCACAGGACAGATTAAGAGCAAGAGGGACACAGAAAAATAGCACATAATATACTTGGTAAGCTTAAGTCAATGATTAGCAGAACAGGGTTTAGAATAAAAAAATGAAAAGACAAAATTTATTAAGTGCTACAATGAATAGGAAATTGTAGAGAGTAATGACTGCCTACATTTTGTGTTACATGGTCCATAAAGAAAAAGAATGAAAGGTTATCATGTTGTAAACAGGGATGATATTGCATTATTCATTAATACTTGCTTAGAAATTCCACCTGCTACATGTCTTCAGAAATTCTAAAAAGTATTGTCATTTTTCTGTATATTATTCAGAAAAATATTTTTATCTGTAATTTTTACAACAATATTTTGGCTGATTTATTTTCTGACTTTGTTAGTACATTCAGTAGTTTTTAGATATCACCAAATTTGTGTGTGTGTCGCTATAAACTCATTAACCTAAACTGTGATCTCCTGTCTAATGTGTTGGCCCATCATATATCTACTTAACAGCACTTACTTCATTAGGCATCTATTTAACACAATCTTTATAGATTTAATCTGTTATGATATCAGTATGTTAACAGCAGGTTTTGTAAATGGTGCTAATTAAATTTTAAAGGTTCTCCAGAGTGAATTTCTTAGTCCAGCATATGTCCCCTAACTGTTCTGTTACATTAAAATATGAGGATCTGAGTAAATATTGCAGAAAAATCAACCATTTTTAATTTTTATGAAACCACTTCTGTACTACTGAAGCAGTAGCATAAAGCATCATGTTCTACTAAAAGAAATCATTGCCATCATAGAAGACTGTTACCATTAGCAAGTGTACCTGGTCACATGACTGATAAAACCCAATGTTCTACATCTGGATGTTGCTGCTGAAATCATGCTAACTTTACTGGTTTGCTTATATATATTCCACATTATTATTACTTCCTCAGAAAAATGACTCATATATTCTGCTATCAATCTTGTTGAGAAGGGAATATGACTGTTTGGAGCAAGAAACTTTTAAAATTACTGATGATAGAGACAACCATTCTTTTACCAATTAAAACATTTTCATTAAGAAGTAGTTAATAAGGATTCTTTAACTAGCATGTAGCTCTTTAGCTCCAAACACAATAAAGACTAATGTTGATAAGCATTTAATCCTCCACCTTAATTGAAGGTTTTAGTAATTTCTGCCAGTCAAGTTCTTCTTATGACTTATTGAGTCAGTTAAGTGCCATAAGTGAAACACGCTTGGGTGATCATGTCTCAAAAGAGACATGACTAACTGGGCAGAAGATTATCCCACAGTAGGTTGCCATTGCTTTCTGCAGTAGATTGGTTGCCAGCCAAGGCTATAGAACCCAATCTGTCCTGTTATTGAACCCATAACTGGAAGGAAGAGACGGATTAAAAGCTTTCCAAAGGGTATTGGTGTGTAAGTGAATGCTTTGAATTCAACTGGAATTTGAACTCGACGGCCCGATTTCTCATTCCGAGCCAATATCCACTGCACCACAATGCACATCCTTATTGACTTATTGAAACTTGTGCTATAAAAAGAACACTACAAGGCATATCAATTCAGCATTTAATCTCCTTCAAAGTCGTTCCCTTCTGAAACCACATACTTTACCCAGCATTGTTTTCCATTGAAGGAAGCATTCCTGAAACTTCTTTTTTGTGATCGTGAGCAGCTGTCTCATTGCCTACTTTTGGGTTTCCTCAATATCTTGAAATTTACTGTTTTCAATCGAGATATGACTTTTGGAAAGAAAAAAAATTTCATCTAATCAGATCTGGGGAGGACTGCAGTTACTGAATGTGGAGGATGTTGTACATAGCCAAAAACTACAGCACAACCATCACTGAACGTGTAAATTGTCATGGTGAAAATGCCACTTGGCAGATGAATGCCATTCTGTCCTTTTCCCAAAAAGAGGATCCTGCAAACACTGCAACACATCATGGTAGTACTCCTTGTTTCCTGTCTGTCTAGAGGGAACATATGCATGATAGACAATGTTGTTTATTCAGAGAAAACTGTCAACAGTGTCTTCACATTGCATTAACTTACTTGTCTTTGAGAGGTTGGAATTTTCCACTGCAAAAAATGATCCTTGGTTTTGAGATTATAGTCATACGCCCATGATTCATCACCTGTTGTATCCATTTTCATCTCCATTGCCACACTCAAGGTGATCCTGCACAGCTGAAACCTGATTACTTTTTGGGAGTCGACCAAAAGTAACTTTGGTAAAAATGTGACAAACACATATCTCATGGCCAATTCTTCATTAAGAATGGACTGAACAAATCTTCTGATTTGGTAGTCTCTCTCAACTGCTGCATGTAATGTTTTTATTAGCTCTGTTGGTTGCAACAGTACTGACATTTTGACAAAAAACTTGAAAGCATTTGAACCATTTATGCATTTATTTTTTATATTTCTGAGATGAGGTAGTATTTACACTATTTACAATATTCGAACTATAGTCCTCATCTTTGTTGCGTTTCAGCTGTTGTACCCCAGTGATCATAATAAAGGGTTTGGTTTGAAATTCTTAGCACCTGAAGAAGGCCAGAGCATACAAAGGCTGAAATATTGTACAAATGGCAACAAAGATGAGAACAATAGTCTAAATAATGTAAATAGTGGATTCATGCATTTGTATCCTGCTACACTCTTCTTAATACACTTTCTGCAATTTGATTAAATACCAAAATGAAAAAAAATACTCAAGAATATGTTACCCACAACATTCACAGTTATTAACTATCATTCTTGCCACATGTCTCTGATCGTACTACATTGTTCACAGATATATATACTAAGGAATTTTAAAATTTTAATCTGGCATTATTTCTTATTACTATTAACATTATATTTACTTGGGCATGACATTTTAAATAAAAACTCTCTAAAATCCAAATCAATTACACGATTTAAAAACTTAGATGTCTACACACCCATGTCTTAATAAATAAAAATTGTGTTGTCAACAGAACTTCCAAATTTAGACTTGGTGATTACAAAACTGATTGTCAGAATCCTGATGAATAGAGCGAGAAGCAGAATCAGGCTAGAGATAGGGCAGGAACAGTGCGGGTTCGTCAAGGACACTGGAACAAGGAATGACATATTCATGATTAGGATGCTCTCTGAAAGGGCATTACAAATGAAGAAAGACTTGTACCTATGCTTCATTGATTACGCGAAAGCATTCGACAAAATACGACACAAAGAATTGATGGAGATGCTAGGCAACCTCGACATTTTCGGCAAAGACATAAGAATAATCAAGAATCTCTACTGGCAGCAAACAGCCTGCATACGGACAGGTAACAACCTCAGTAGATACACAAAGATAAAAAAAGGCATAAGACAAGGATGTGTCTTTTCACCGGATTTGTTAAACATATACAGTGAGAATATTTTGAGGACCCTAGATGACACACCAGGATTTGTTATTGGAGGCCACAACCTGAACAACATAAGATATGCGGACGATACAGTACTGATTGCGGACATGGAAAGGAAACTACAAGATCTCATACAGAAAGTAGCAGTGGAGAGTGACAAGAAGGGACTACAAATAAACTTTAAGAAAACTGAGTGCATAGTCATCAGCAAAAGATACAACCCAAAATGCCAAATACAGGTGGGGGATAACAGAATCAAACAAGTCCAAGAATTTAAGTACCTAGGAAGTGTTCTAACAGGAGATGGAAAGTGCGACACGGAGATCCGAAGGCGAATTGGCATGGCAAAGGACGCGTTCCAGAAGATGAGCAAAATACTAACACACAGGAAAATCTCAATAGAAACGAAGAAAAGAGTGCTAGACTGCTACGTGATGTCCGTTCTTCAATACGGCTGTGAATGCTGGACAATATCATCGAAAATGAGGACAAAACTGGAAGCGGCCGAAATGTGGTTCTACAGAAGGATGCTATGGATATCGTGGACTGAGCATACAAGCAACGACGAGGTGTTAGAAAGAATGGCAACAAAAAGGAAATTGATGCTGAGCATCAGGAAGAGACAACTGAAGTTCCTGGGACATGCAATGAGGAAGGAGAGCCTAGAGAACCTGATACTGACTGGACAGATAGAAGGAAGGAGAGACAGAGGAAGGCAGTGGATAACATATTTGCAGGGTCTGATCAGGTGGATGACGGAACGGGGGTTGCAAGGAGCAACAGGAGCAAACATACTAAGAGCCACAAGGGATAGGGAGACATGAAGATCCATGATCGCCTACGTCCTGAAGGGACAGGGCACATAGAAGAAGAAGATGTTAATTTCACTGTTTAAGAAAATAAAAACAAGGATGGCAACTCAGTAATGTGTACCCATTAAAAATAACAAAAAACATTACCAGCTGCAGAAACAACTAAAACGTATAGCATATATAACTCAAAGAGAGAATAATGATATAAGATGCTGACAAGATATTTTTGTGGCAGTAAATGTAATATACACTGGACTTTAAAGAGCTTACATAGTTCTCTTTCTGGTTTGCTGACAATTACACTTCTCACACATCCATATGTGTATGTATGTCAGATTAAATAAAGTGCAAACATTATGTCTGCTTATTTTTATTAAAATCCATTTATACTCACAGATAATCTATCATGTATTACAGTTGAAAGATGAAAGAAATGCACTGTAATTTTTACAGTTGATTATATTATCCATTTCTAAATGTTCGCAAGTGCTTTCAATCCCTTCTCAAGATCATCTTCAGGAGTGTAAATTGTGGTAACAAAAAACAATCGCAAAACTGTGTTGCTAACAATTATTGTAAATTTTTTTTTGCTGCAAATGTAAAAATTCCATTGTGGATAACTTTCATGTTTTAATGAATGCTATGCATAACTGTCAACCATTACATTTGAAGTAAAAAGAAAACTTTACAGTAATTTTTAGCAACACAGTTTTGCAGTTGTTTTTTGTTACCACAACTTACACTCCTGAAGATGATCTTGAGAAGGGATTGAAAGCACTTGCGAACATTTAGAAATGGATAATATAATCAACTGTAAAAGTTACAGCATATTTTTTTTATATCTTTCAATTATAATACTCAAAAGATTATCCATAAGTATGAACAAATTTTATTAAAAATAAACAGATAATGATGCTTGCAATTTATTTAATATATATACATATATATTCATATTTTATTTATAATAAACTTAAGCATTTCTTTAGAATATTTTTTACGTAGGACAAATTAAAACAGTAGATTTCAAAAGGAATGTGTTATGAAAATGAATGGCTGAATAAGGTTTAATTAAGAAAGTAAAAACATAGAATATACTAAAAGCTATCAAGGACAAGAAATTGTAGAGAACAATAATCATCAATATCCTCAAAGAACATGGCACATAAAAGAAGTAGTATAAACCCGAAGATGTGTAAGAAACATACTGGCTAAAACAGAATAACAATAACAACATAGTAATCTGCATAATTAATGGGATAACAGAATGATCCAATCGAATGGAAAACATGGATCTTGTAATAACAAGTTAATCTGTAAATTATTAGACAATTTAAAAAGGATAGTGATTTGAAAAATTTGCTTGGCTTCATACCACCATATTTAAATTTTTAGTTTTGTACAGGAAAAAATGAAAATCAAAATTAAGCCTGTATATAAATTAAAAATCATTGATTTAAAAACTTGCTAATAAAAGATATAAGCATAAAGAAGTTAATTGAATGCAAAGTATGACATCTGCAGATGATCAGTCTATATGGCCACCAGTAGAAAGTGTAAATCAGAAAAATTACTCTCATTAGAATAATAAATAAGTGTAGAAACATGATAATAATAAAAACTCTGGTAGAATAAGATTAGAATCTGTAAACAACATCAGTTAAATAAAAAAGACTGAAAAAAAAAAAGAAAAAATTCAACAACTGGTTAAAAAACATTTAAACATAAGTTTTTGTGTTGCTCTTTTATGAGCTCTATCTATCTGAATTCCTCTTACATGTAGTTCAGCTTATGGCCACTTCATGTTGAAACATCGGTTCCCTTATGAGCACTAGAATTACGTAACTTCAATTCTAGTTAGTATTTAGATGAGTGACTCCTAGGGAATACCAAGTGCTGTAAGCTTTGATGTGCAGGTAGGGTAATGGAGAGAAGCTCAGAATTGTTAATTGGAGAGACAGGTTTCAATTCCCCTTGGAGTTGTTATATTGACTTATATGCAAATACCCTTTGGAAAGGTATAAATTAACCTTTTCTCCTTAACCAACTATAGTTTTTATAGCACCAGTCCCAATAGGTTTTGATCAAAACTTGTATGCTATGCATATAACAAGCAGAAGAGAAATTACATTTTTTCATCATTAATCACAATACAATAATCTCTCTCTCTCACTATATATATATATATATATATATACATACACACACAGCTAGTTTTTTGTCATAATTGGACTATATATATCATATTGTAAAACTTTAAATATTTTTCATTCGGGAAATACTTATTTCTGCAACCTAGCTTTCAACCTCATCTTTGTTGCCATTTGTATGATGTTTCGGCTGTTGTATGCTCTGGCCTTCTTCAGGTGCTAGGAATTTTGAACCAACCCCTTTATTACAATTACTGGGGTATATCATTTTCATCTCTTGTGTAGTAGTGCCTCTTTGGAAAGTTATGACTTATCTCCCTATAACCCTGTAAGTTACTTGTTCACCATTGCTGATGGACACATGGCCCAGTGGATATAGAAGTTAGTTCATGTGACTTGACCCAAAGAGATGTGAGTTCAATACCAGGCTACAAAGTCAATGTTGAGCTAAAGAAAATTAAACAAATATTTCTAAAATAGCTAAGTTCAATGAGGCTAAGATCTATGGACTCTCTAAATGTCCTGTATATGTCAGATGACTGTGGATTGGTACTGTTAGTCAGACGTCCGCTGATAAAAGTTTTATTAACATTAAGCAATGTTTCAATGCCACTGTGGTCTGGAGCATTTTTACAACTAGAAGGGCTTTCCCTCCTGGTTGTAAGGATGTTTTACCTGCCCATCAAAGTAATTTAGTGGTGTACCAGTATAAGTGTTGATGCAAGTTCAACGATGTGGGCAAAACTATCCAGAGGCTAGAAGTTAGAATTGCCCAATATATCTCATGCCAGGTGCATAGACTTATGGTTTTTTTATCAGACTTAAAAACTATCTTTGGTAGATTTTAAATATGTTTTACTTTGACCATTTAAACTAGAAAACCTAAAAAGTTGTACAAAACTGGCTAGTTATGTGTGGAAATTAAAGTCTAGAAAAGACCCTGATATAACTTGGAGCATATTAAAAGCAGCCAAACCTTACAATGGTGACCAAATATACGAATTATGCCAGGAGGAAAAACTGATGATTATGTTGTTCCCAGAAAAAAATGAATTACTAAATAAAAGAGCAGAAATTATGTCCAAGGATAACCATACCAATAAATACCTACTAGGATAATACAGTCATGGATGTCAGAATTTTATGACCTTATCCTTATTTCTAAAATTGCATTGTGGTGCTGTGGTTATCAACTCAAAACAAGAAATTGGGGAGCTGAGTTCAAATTCCAGTTGAATTTTTTCCATTCACTTGAACACAAATCCCCTTGGGAACAGTATTAATCCAGCTCTTCTTTCCTGTTATGGATTAAATAACAGGACAGATTGGGTTCTATAGCCTTGGCTGGCAACCAGTCTACCGCAGAAAGTAATGGCAACATTCTGCTCAGTCAGTCACGTCTTTTTTAAGACATGATCATTCAAGTGGCACTTAACTGACTGACTGTACATAAAAGATCCATGTTATGTGAGTATTTGAGAAACAGTAATATCAGTTATTGTAAATTGTATGAAGTCACCAAAAGGTAGAAACCTAGGTTGCAAAATATCTCATTTCCAAATGAAAAATATTAAAAAGTCCTTCAATATAATTTTATTGAACACTTTTTGATTTATGTGACAAGTGTGTACTGGTCTAATTTAATTATCACAAAAAATTAACTAATTCACAAATTATATATATTCGTATTACACAATGATTGCACACTCTGGAAGAATGGTAGACTTTAAAAAACAGTAGCTACTCTAGCATCTACGCATCTTTCATTCGGCAGTGAATTAGAACACACTCAGCTGTTGGGCATGTATAATGATAATATACCTTCTACCGAGCGCTCATAGCTCAGAGGTAGAATCGCCGACTGACACCAATTCGGTCGGGTTTCAATCGTGGGTTAAAAAGCAATCGGAGTCTAACTATACTGATGAGCTGTGATACAGCAAAACAGATCTGTCTGCAGATAACTATATATATATATATATATATATATATATATATACTGTCCAGTTATTGTGTTGAATGCTCTCGATTCAGTTACGAGATTGAACCTTGTTGACTGCTGACAGATTTACATTCTCTAAAAGCATTAAATGCTTAAAAATATGCCTTTTTTATCATGCACCAATAACTTGGTGGGTGGATCTCTGATGACAAATCAGTCGGGTTTCAGTCTTGGCTTGAAACAAACAGTTAATCTAGCCACACTTTTCAACTGTGATACAGTGAAACAAGCTTGTATGCGGATGATTTATATTCACTATATATATATATATATACACACTTTAAAAATAACTGGGATATTTACATATAAATATGCAGCTCTGCTGGGGGTTGATTGCAATCTGTAATTATCCTAGAGTCGAAATGTCACTCCCAACATTTTTCCTATCATCTGTGGGCTTTGGATAAAGTGTTATATACAAATTTACTCAGCATAAATCAGTTATTGTAAGAAGTTGTTACTTTTGTACGTATTGTTTTTGATGCTTGACCTATGTTTTTTCCTTTTAATTTTTACAATAATGTTCACCCTATCCAAGGCAGAGAGTCACTCAGGATAGAAGGTTATAGTGTAAGATGCATAGTTTATGCAGGATATGTGGGGAAGATAACAGTTATATCCAGACTTATGACATAAGTGCAGATGATAGGGAAAAAAAAGCATCCCCTCACACCAAATTAGAAGGTTGTTCTGTAACCAGTATATATTCTTGATTTGAAATATCTCTTTTCGTTCTTTTAACTGCTTGACCTCGTCCAAGGTAGGGGCTGAGGTTGTTGGTCTTTTCCAACAAGAATGGATTATTATTTTCTATTTATGTGAACCAAAATACATTGAGACATATTATAGGAAAAAAATGAATTTTAGGAAACAAATGCTAGGTTCTGCAAAGCAGATTAAGAATATATACATTGGAAACACATAAACACAGGTATTCACATTATTCAGACTATTGTCCTCATCTTTGTTGCCTTAAATACATATGGCCCAGTGAATAAAGATGTTGGTTAGTTCCTGACTTGGCTCTTAGAGTTGTAAGTTCAATACCAGGCTACAGTAGTGGTGAACAAGTAACTAGAGGGAGATAACTCATGACTTCCAATCAAGGCTTTATGCAAGGAATGAGGATGATATACCCCATTGATTGTAATAAAGGGTTTGGTTTGAAATTCCTAGCACCTGAAGAAGGTTGGAGCATACAACGGCTGAAACATACAAATAGCAACAAAGATGAGAAATAATAAACACAGGTATATATAAATATGTGGAATCAACCACACCTTACGTAGGTGTCATTAAGTCCTCATGGGGAAAAAAATTAAGATGCAAAGCTATTTTTTTGTTTATCTGACATTCATAGAAAAAATAATGAATTAAATAATTAACAAACAAAAATTTGTAATTTTTTTTTTCAATTTACAAACTATGTACCTTCCAAAAACAAATGATTAACAATGTTAGTCAGTTCAAGTGTTGATTTAAATGCTACAACTTAAATATTATTTTCAACAAGCTGATAGTCAAATGCTCTGCTTCTTCTTCTTCTTCTTCTATGTGCCCTGTCCCTTCAGGACGTAGGCGATCATGGATCTCCACGTCTCCCTATCCCTTGTGGCTCTTAGTATGTTTGCTCCTGTTGCTCCTGGCAACCCCTGTTCCGTCATCCACCTGATCAGGCCCTGCAAATATGTTATCCACTGCCTTCCTCTGTCTCTCCTTCCTTCTATCTGTCCAGTCAGTATAAGATTTTCCAGGCTCTCCTTCCTCATTGCATGTCCCAGGAACTTCAGTTGTCTCTTCCTGATGCTCAGCATCAATTTCCTTTTTGTTGCCATTCTTTCTAACACCTCGTTGTTGCTTGTATGCTCAGTCCACGATATCCATAGCATCCTTCTGTAGAACCACATTCCGGCCGCTTCCAGTTTTGTCCTCATTTTCGATGATATTGTCCAGCATCCACAGCCGTATTGAAGAACTGACATCACGTAGCAGTCTAGCACTCTTTTCTTCGTTTCTATTGAATCATCTTAAAAGACTATTCTCTTCACACTGTTCACCCTTTTAAGGAGCCTGTATATGATGGGTTCTTTTTTCACTTTCTAACTTCTGTATGAGGGCAATTTTTGTTTTTATATGCTCTTCTTGTATATGTATGCACAATTTCTTTACAAATTTGCATTTAATTTTGAACTTTATTTTCTTTCTTGTGCCATGACAATCACTCTTATTTCAATTTATATTTTCCCCATTTTTTTTACCAGGAACAAAAATTAAAGACTAGCATTAAGACTGGTGGGGTTAAGTGTAGAATTAACTTCAAATATATGTATTAGGGTAGTGTTAATTAAGAAACTGACAGTATAATTTCAACTATTATGTTTTAACTGAGTATGAATTCAAATATCGATTATTAGAAGAAAATCGAGCAGAGAATTAAAATGAACCCCCATCACATCTAGATTTTTTTTTCAGAAGTAAATAGTGGGACCCTACCAAGCCAGTTCCAGATAATTAGGTTGTCACATATCTAACATTTCACATCCCAATCTAGTCTTTCCAATCTACAGACAGAACTTTGTTGGGTTATTGATGACAGCAGAAGTAATAATATGCTTGATGAGAAAGACCCACAACTTCATCACCTAGTACCAACTAGTTAAAGAACAACCTTTTGTTGAGTCAGATCAGGAAGATGTTCTGCCTCCTTATCATATTAATTCTATTATTTACAAATACAAATGTGATTGCAATACTGACCATTTAGGCAGAATGGGTCAAAATGTGGGGATATAGATCAACCAAACCAGCCCAGCCAAAATTCATAAGAGAAAGAAAAGAAGTTTATATAATGTATCAGATTAAGTGAAAAACCAGCAGTGTATTCGGTTTTATAACTCAGATATATTCTAAGTGGTGAGCATACCCAATACTGATTACCATTTAAACATTTTGGAATCAGTATGCATTAAATCTTACCTACCATCTCTTTGTAAACAGAAGAAGTGGTTTGTGAACATTAACATTATATTCTATTTTTTTTTTTTGTTGATTGGAATTGTATATTTATTTTAGTCATTGTCTACATTTTTTATTCTCAGATTTTGGCTCTGATATAAGAGGACTGATCTGTTAATTTAGCTGTTTTTAATTGTTTAATTGTTATATTTTTGTATGACCAATCTACAGGAATATATAATTTTAACTATCTTCTTTGTTATAGATGTTCTTTTAATATGTTTGTTTTTATTGCTCTAATAAAATATATTTGTCCATGTAAAAGTATTTATATACAAATATATTTAAAACTATAAGGAAACAATTTCATTGGTCATCTTTAATATTATGAAAAAATTCAAAAATTTGCTTTAGTGTGTGTGTGGGTAAAGAAACCAGAAATCAGCTTGAAGATAGAAAAGGAAAAGCATAGCAAATCAAAAGATGTCTGAAGATTGTATTCAAGAATGAACCAGAGTGCCACACCACTGAGTGTTTACCTTTCTTATATTTACACTTGCTCTGTTATGAGCACTTTTATCCTTAAAACTATATTTTATCAGATATGCATAAATATATATTTCATCTTATTTTTTTTGTAATTTCAGATAGAGCTAAAAATATTGAAAAAGTACAATAGGAATAAAGATAATGAAAATCTTAGTTACCCTAATGAATATTTAATATTTTTAATTTTGTTTATAAAACTTGTCACAAATTATATATACATATACTTACCTTGATAAAGTCTATCAGAAGATGCAATATGTTGGCTAAGATCAGTTTTTTATTATTATTCAATATATATAATCTGCTAGTGTAAAATGCCTTTCTACAAGAAACTTCTGAAAAAAGAAACAGTAATTTTGGCATTAACCATCAATTTAACTAATATATATATATATATATATATATAGAGAGAGAGAGAGAGAGCTAATGCAGCATGTTTATTTGATTTTTTATCTTTTCCCTCTCCTTTTTATGTACGGGTGTCTCTAAACTGTTCTCTAAATATAAGAAAGAACTGCTATTTAATCATAAGCATTATTTATATATAAGACCAAAACTAAAATAATGAAGAAACACAATATTGCCAGTGTTATAGTTTTAAAATATTTATCATGCTTGAAAGGATATTAGAAATGTTATATTTTCTACAAAAGAATTGCATTTAAAAAAATTCTCCTTTATCTTAGCAGTGAAGTTGAAGTTCTTTTTTTAAACTAAAATTTAGTCTTGTATATCAATCTTAAGAGGTTTGTTTATGAACAATCCCCTTTGAGATATAATAACTTATTTCTTGATTGCATGATTTCTGCTAATTCTTACATATCTGCATATGTGTGTGCATGGCCATATCTGACTACCAGGCACACCAGGCACGGGTTCAGGCCAATCTGTGCAATCATAGTGAAAATTCGGGCAAGGAAAAATGACTTCATCAGAAATCAAACTAAACAATTCATGAAGAAAGAAAGAAAGAAAACATCCAAATGAATGCAGTAAAAATCTGTTTATTTATTAATTTTGGGAGAAAAGATTGGTTATACTCAGAAAGTCCGAACCCAATTTCCAGCTTTCATTTATGTTCTGTGCCTAATTTCCATTGGAATAGCCGAAAAAATCATCAAAAATGATAGTTTCTGGAAACAGATGACACTGATGACGTCATCACATTGTCAACTAATAAATATGGGCAATTTTCTCTGTGCCCGGTGTTTTTTTAGCATCAGTCTATTGTAAATGGAAAATATAATTTTCTCAGTGTCAGGTGATTAAGAAGAGAAAATATACACTTGTGGCTTATGCTAAGATCTATCAATTGCTTGTAATGATTTTAAGCTAAAAACTCAGGTTAGCATCCTAAAAGATTATTGAAAACGTTACATAGAAATCAGAATGTGTATTATATTATGGAAAGTTGACTTCTAGAAACTAAGAAATAAGAAAATGACATTAGAAACAAAGAAAAGTTTACTGAATTGCTGTGTCATATATATCTTCTTATATGACTGGAAATCCTAAAAATATCTCTGCAGGTGAAGAAGTAACTCAAAGCAAAAAAGGTGTGGTACTACAAACAGAGAATGAAAATATTATGGCAGAACATGGAAGCAATGAGAAAGTTGAAATGAAAATAGGAACTAGAAAGGCACTCGTACTTAAAATCAGAAAGAGACAATTGAAATTTCTAAGACTCATTGTTAGAAAGGAATGCTCGGAAAAGTTAATACTCACAGGACAGGGAAAGAGGTAGAATGCAAAAATGATTTGCTTAGCTAATATGTTCGCATAAATGATGATCAGTGTAACAGAAAATGGTTGCTAAAGAGCCAAAGACTGATTCTTCTTCTCTGTGCACTGTCCCTTCAGAACATTGGCGATCATGACTTTTCATGTCTCCCTATCTCTGGTGGCTCTTAGCACACCTTCGCCTGTTACACCATGCAATCCTTGTTCTATCATCTACCTGATCAGGTCCTTCAAATATGTTATCCATTGCTTTCCCCTGTCTCTTTTTCTCTCTATCTGGCCTGTTAGTATCAGGTTCTCCAAGCCCGCCTTCCTCATTGCATGTCCCAGGAACTTCAGCTCTCTCAGTATTAACTTCCTTTTCATTTCCATCATTTCCAAAACCTCATCATTGTTCACATGCTTGATCCATGATATTCACAGTATCCTTCTGTAGAACCACATTTCACTTGCTTCAAGTTTTTCCTTCATCTTCGATGATATTGTCCAACATTCACTGCCATATTGATGAACTGACAACACATAGCAATCCAGTACTCTCTTCTTTGTTTCTAGTAAAATTGTCCTGTTTCTTAATACTTTAGTCAACTTCTGGAATGCTTCCTTCACCATGCAAATGGTAAGCGATACAATATTATTGCACTTTTTTTGTTTTATCAATTCACCCCAAGCCTGGCAGTAAAGACACTAAGACACAAGAAGTTAGTGAGTGAATATGAAAAAAAAAAGAAACATTATTAAGGAGAAAGAACAATCAAAGAACAGGAATTAAGAAGACTAAATATAATTCTGTGCATTGTGGTACAGTGGATATCTGCATGGAATGAGTAATCAGGGAGCTGAGTTCAAATTCTAGTTGAATTCATTGCATTTGCTTGGACACAAATCTTTCTGCAAAAGGTATTAATCCATCTCTTTCCTCAAGTTATGGGTTAAATAATGAGACATTGGGTTCTATAACCATGGCTTGCAATTAGTCTACTGCAGAAAGTAATGGCAATCTACTGTGGGATAATGTTCTACCCAGCCTGTCATGTCTCTTTCAGGACCTGATTGCCAAAGCATGTATCATTTATGACACTTAAAGGACTCACTGAAATATAATGATTGATATTGCATGTAAATTTTTAAGATCAAAGTTAATTAGAAAGCAAGAAGCTGGAAGAGAGTTTAACAAGGGAGAAGAAAATGTTAGCATAGAACTTTTTGCATTCAGAAATTTCATCTGTCAAATGAAGTGACTTTTCTGCCAAACCAAATTTAAATATAATTAAAAAGTGTTAAAATTATGGTACCCACTATCTCTCCTGAATATTTTTCAATGTTTGTAGCACCTGTAAAGAGGAATCATTACTTCATTTGGGATTCACTGATCTTGAAGATTGGTCATTGTTATAGTTGTTAGATTAGTGCATAAGGTAGATGGTTAAAAAGTTAATTGTGTAATACATATAGTAAAGTGTGGTGTGTTTTTTCAGATAACCTTTTTTTCTGTACCATGTCATTTTTTTTTATCATTTCACCCCAAGCAAGGTGGTAACGCCACTGATGTGCAGGGGCTACATAAAAGAAAAAGATTAGATAGGAGGAGTGTAAAGAGAAAGACGAACCAGCTATTAGGAGTGTCAGAGAAGGGAGGAAGTGAAGGATAGGAATGACAGTTGCAAAGGTAGAGAGAAAGGAAAAGATATACAGGGTGTCAAGTGGTTAAAAGATTGGTATTGAGATTGCATTTAAATTCCTGGAGGTTGTGGCTATCAGAAAAGCAAGAATATGGAAGAGAGTCCCACAGGTGGGAAGTGCAAGAAAAGAAGCTGCTGGAGTAGTTTTTAAGATATATAAAATCATGGCTCTCCACAGTTTCTTGTCTTTTGAAGCCCTTAACAAATTTGTCTCTGTGCTATCTCTCCTAAACTTTGTCCAGCAACCCGTTTATTCAATCTTATAAAGTTGGTTAGGCATTGTTTTCTTTTTTCCTCCCTTTGTTTTTAATTTGTTTTGTGAGTACCAGAGTTTTCAATTTTATTGCTTGATGTGTCCTAGAAACCTTAGCTGTCTCTTTTTGAGTACAAGTTTTAATTTTGTTTCCATTTTTTTCTGAAACTGCATCATTGCTCACATGTTCACTCAATGGTATTCTCAGCATCTTTCTGGCAAACCACATTCCTTTTTCTTCATGTCTGTTCTTCTTCTGGGAGGAGATTGTTCAGTATTCACTGCCATTTAGAAGGACTGATAATGACAAGACAGTTCAGTGATCTTTTCTTTGTTTCTAAGAAAATTTTTCTAGACTGCATCTTTAGCTATCCCAATGAATTTTTAAATTTCAGTGTTTCACTTGCAAATCACTTTTTTGAAAAACCGAGTATGACCTATAAACAATGATGCTAATAATTGCTATTAAATCTTTCTTTCAAGCACTTGTCAGTTAAAATTAGTGTGACTTATGAACAAACAAATATTTTTCAAAGCTTAAATTTGAAAGCAGGTCAGGGAATTACATGACAAACTAAAAAAAATGTTTTTAAAGAAAAACACTGTTTCACGTATTTGCTAAACTTTATCCATATGATAATTTAAAAACTTTTTATAAAATATTTCTTTTTTTTATTGTAATGACAAAACTACTGCTTTAAGTTCTTCATTCTTTTCTAATTGGCTAAGTTTTTATTTGCATTTAATTTTACAATTAATTATTTATTGTTTCCTGTGCAACTGTTCAGATTTTTGTACTCATTTGCAACAGATATGGAGAAAGTTGAGTGGAGCCACTCAAAGAGTCATACAAGTTGAGGATATTGTAAAAAGAATATGAAAAAAAAAACTGACTGATGCAAATAAAAAATTGTCCAGAAGGCAAATGAAAATGAATTTAAAATCATTAAAAATCAACTTTGGTTTTTAATCTGAAATGTTTTTGTTATTTACTACTCCTGCTGTGGTATCTTATTAAAACGGCAAATTTTTTTTTCATAATGGCAAGCCTTTCGCAATTTCTAAACTGTTGTCTTTATTCCAGTTACATTGGTAAACAGATTATTAATTATATTTCTATTTTAAAGAAAAAGCTGAACAGCTCATCATCAACATGGTCACATGCTGGGTTATTACTTGATATAATTATTCTGTTCTTTAGTAATGTATTATTGAATTCCTTTGTCTATTTCACTGAACATTGGCTGACACAGAAAGCTAAATTATCACGTATTTCAGATGGGCATATAGATATTTTCAGTTTTCAGAATCACTGCACTTTTTTTTTTAGTCTGAGATCACTTTCCTCCCCTCATGACCTCTTGTTGATGTGCATATGTAGTCACATTAACATAAATAGACATGGTCTGATAAAGTCCTCAGGACTGAAACATGTCTTAAAAAACTTTTTTCCATGACTTTTGTCATACTTTTTTTTCTCCAAAACTGTTCTGGATATATAAAATTTATTTATTGTTATCCAATATATATATATGATAATGACAAAAATATTAATTCAGTTTCATTTAAGAGTAAGTCAGTACTTACATCTTTTAGTCTCATTATTTCTTTTAAAATCAAGAGAAAATGGTTGAATCTAAAAAGGAAGTGCAAGAGTAGCAGTAAAGAGAGTGGGCAGAGGGGCAAAAAGCTGAAACAATAAAACATAGACAAAAAACATCACATTAACCATTATATATATATATATATATATATATATATATATATATATGTGTGTGTGTGTGTGTATAATTATTTTTCTTTTATTTCTTAGCATATTATTTCTATTATCATTTCAAAATAAGGTATTCAATTCAGATTTGTGCTCATTGCAATGATTATCAATGTACTTATAATCAACAGAAAATTATTATCTTCTAAATATCAAGAAAGCTATGAAGGCTTATTTCTGAAAATGATGCAATCTCATTTTCATGCCACCTTTAGCTCATGTTTAAAACAATTCTCCTTATTAAAATTTCTTCCAAAAAAAATTTTTTTTTCTGAAACTTTATTTGATGAATATTAGCTTATTTAAAGTATAGTTAACCTGATTTGAAACAAATATTATTTACTTAAAGATCAAAATATTGCAGACATGTATTTTTTAACACATCAGTAACTGCTTACTTAAGTTGTTGGCATGTTGATATCTTGATGACAGATGGATGCTGACGTAATTTAGTTCTATAGTGCAAGGATTTCTCTGAAAAAAATTAAAGAACCTAACATGAGAACATTTTTAAATAATTTTTTAAAAGTTTTAGTAATCATAAAAAATTTAGGAAAATATTCTCCATAATGTAATTTTTTATTTAATTTTAGATTATTTGGTTTTACTATAATTATCTCTCTATTTTTTTGATATGTATGAAAAACAATATCTCCAAAAATCAACACTTTTACACTCATAAAAAATATTCAAAATTCTTTTAAAAAATATTGATGTTCGATTAATTGCATTCATTTTTTTAACTAATGATCAGTAAATACAATTTTTATTTAATGATAATAATTATCTAAAAAAATGAAATTAATATGGAATATTTCAAAGATTTTACACAGTTGTACTACAAGCGTCTGCAATTGTTCTTAGCTAGGTTTTGTGTCGCGGTACCCCCAATAAATATCGAAAATCGATAATCGAAAAAATCGATTTATAGAAGGACTGGTCCGATTTTAATCAAATTTGATACACTCATAGACAAAGACATAAGGTACGATATTCAGAAGTTTCAAGGTTGCAATTCTTACAATAGTGCAGAAAATTGATAATATGCATATATTTAAAAGGCAAAATGTTTGTGTGTGTCTGTTTATCTGTCTGTATGTCCTTTATATAAATCCACAATTTTTATCCGATTCTCACCAAACTTCACACAAATATTTTTTAGTCTGAGTCTGAGCTCCAGGACCATGGATTAGTTTTAAAGCTTTCATTTCACCCGAGCAACGCCGGTCTATACTGCTGGTTCAGATTTTAATAAATTATTTTATTTAAATTTTTAAAAAATATAAACAGTTAAAAATTGATCTAAACAATTTTTTTTTCAGACATTACTGTCCTTAATATATCTTATTTATAAAAACAGTTAAAAGCTTTTCCAATTAAATAATGTCTTATGATTCAGAGCAGATTTTCAGTCAATGGTGTTTCTATTTTACAAAAAAAAATTGATGATTTAAATTCTCCAAGAAGTTCTGCTTTAACTATTATACATATAAAAGGTGTCAAATTTAATTTCTGTAAATTTCATAAAATTAAAAAAGGGGATAGGTAACAGATGTAAATAATAAATATTTTCCAAGAATTTCTAAAAAGTAAATTCTGAAATAATTTCATCCATTTGTAAATAATTTGATTTTTGCAAGAATATCCAAATCAGTATGTTTTTGAGCCCCAAAAGACAGGATTTTTTTTTTTTTTTTAATCGTCTCACCCCAAGCAAGGAGGTAACATCACTGATGTGCAGGGGGCTACATAAAAGTAAAAAGATTAGATAGAAGAGAGTGAAGAGAAAGACAAACCAGTTAGAAAGGAGTGAGAGAAGGATGGGAATAGAGGTGTGATGACAGTCACAAAGGTGGAGAGAAAGGAAAGGATATACAGGGTGGTGAAGAAAGAACTAGAGTCAAGTGGTTAAGAGATGAGTGTTGACATTGCATTTAAATTCCTGGAGGTTGTAGCCATCAGGAAAGCAACAATATGGAAGCAAGTTCCACAGGTGGGAAGTGCAAGAAAAAAATCTGCAGGAGTAGAATTGTTGTCTGCATTTGGTTAATCTAACTGTGAATGAGACCCAGTTGCCAGTCTGGTTACAGGAGTTGCAGAGGCACCAGTGACTTAAACCATGAAAGTATTTATAGAACAGACAAAGGGAAGCCACATCCCGTCGGTGAAAAAGTGGCTGGAGTCGAGCCACCAAGTCGGTACCTATCACATTACTGATTCTCCTTTGAAACCTGTCAAGAACACTGAGATGAACAGCAGGGGGCGCCTGACCATATATTGCAGCAGTACTCCATGCACAGATGAATGGTTGATTTGTATATATGCAGGATGGATTCAGGTGGGAAAAACATCCTGGCCCGACACAGTGATTGAATTTTCCTAGCAGTGGATTTAGCTATTGACTCAATGTAGTGGTTCCACTTGAGATTGGAAGAAAGGGTAAGGCTGAGGAGGTGCTGTGTATTACTCTCAGGGAGGCTCACTTGGTCTATGCTTATGGGAGGCAGGAGAGGTTGCCTGGGATGATTGACAGACAGCAGTTTGGACTAATTAACTAATCTCTAGTACCCACTGATGCTAGAAAAGCAAAATTTTAAACATTCTATAAAGGACTGAAAAATTTAATTAAATTATCAAAAGATATTTTGGTCTTTTGTTTTAATAATAATTTTGATAATAAAACTTTGTTTTTATCAATTCTGGAGCAATTTTTCTCATGGTATACTCCTTTTTCAGTGAATTGAGGTACCTACAATTTTGCTAGAAACTAGGAAGAGAGTACTGGATTGCTACGTGCTGTACTTTAATATGTCAGTGAATGCTGGACAATACCATCAAATATGAAGGAAAAACTTGAAGCAACTGAAATGTGGTTCTACAGAAGAATGTTGTGAATATCATGGATTGAGCATGTGAGCAATGACGAGGTCTTGGAAATGATGGAAATGAAAAACAAATAAATGAAAAACTAAGCATCAGGAAGAGACAGCTGAAGTTCCTGGGACACGCAATGAGGAAAGAGTACCTGGAGAACCTGATACTAACAGGCCAGATAGAAGGGAAAAGAGACAGGGAAAAGCAATGGATAACATATTTGAAGGACCTAATCAGGTGGATGACAGAATGAGGATTGCACGGTGTAACAAAAGAATACATGCTCAAAGCCACCAGGGATAGAAAAATGTGGAAAGCCATGATTGCCTACGTCACAAACGGACAGGGCACAGGAAGTTGTTTTAGCTAACACCAGAAGGATATTGATTTAAATATTTATGTATAGAATCTTTCTTGTATATGTCTTTTCAGGATGTAAGCAATCATGTTTCTCTACAGTTTCCATTCTCTTTTAGCTCTTAATAATATTTTTTTTATCTTTCCCAATCCTTGCTCTATTATTCATTTCCTAAAGCTCAATAGATATATTATACATTGTTTTCCTCTTGCCTTCAGTCTGCCCTGTGTGTATCAAGTTTTCCAATTTTTCTTTCCACATTATGCACCCAATTTCAACTGTCTATTCCTGATATTAAGTATGAGTGTTCATTTTATTTCCAACACTAAATAGAACATTGATGATAGTGTAAGTTTTGCAGAGTAACAATTTATCTTAATGAAAATGTCATTCAAACTTATTTCTTATAATAAGAATAATAATAATGAAATGATTTTAATCGTATTTACATGAATGATGCAGATTTTCTGAAGTTTAACTGAATGAAGAATGATAATTCTGGAGAGATGCTAACAATTTTTCTAATAACAGAATATACTGTGAAAAACTTAAAGAAAGGATAATGTCAACCCAAAGCAACGAACCTCACAAATCCTCTTTTAGAACAAAGAAAAAAGGAAAAATAATTTAGAATAAAAACATTGTAATCTGATAAATTTGCAAATTACATTATTTAAGGCAAGATTCAAACATTCTTTGATGTATCAAATTCATGTACATTCATCCCTATTCTAAAGTAATACTTTTTATTTTACTCTGTCTATCTTGTCTTTGATCAAATTTCAGTATGAAAAAATTATGACTCCCAGTAAAATAGATAAAAAAAAAAACAAAAGAGAAAGGAAAATTACAAAGGCTATTTTAAATTATTAGGCAAAATGTTAGAAAGGTTCTTTGATTGGATAATTAAATGTCATCTCAAGGTACTGATTTTTTTTTTTTAAAGCTTAACTAATTTCCATTTGTATTTAACCCTTTGATAAAATGTGTTTTAGATTTGGAAAATTCCTTTTGATAAATGATTACTAAGTGATTTCTTGTTGACCAAATCAGCTGAAAGATACAATATAATTAATTCATTTACAGAAGTAAGTAATAAAACACCATAACTGTATTAGTTGTACAAATACAATAAATGTTTGAAAGTTTTTTATTCGCAGCTCAATATCATCATTTACTGAGTCATTCAGACTGACAGACATACCATGTTCAGACACTGGTTTTCATATGATCACAAAAGTTAAGCAGTGTCAAGCTTGGTTAGTATCTAGATGGGTAACTGCTTAAAAATACCAAGTACAGGAAGTTTTTATATACAGTTAGTGTAATGGATAACAGCTGGAAATTAGAGAGCCAGCTACCACTTTTAGTTATGTTCATAATATTCAGATACGTGCAATGTCCTTAGAGAAGATATGAATCCACATCATCTCTCCCCAGACTAATGGTTAATTAGTAGGACTTGTATTAGGCATATCACATTAAAACACCAATATTACTCCCAAAGTTAAGCAATATCAAGCATAGTCACTACTTAGATGGGTAACCTCTTGGGAATAACATTTGCTCTAAGATTTGATGTACAGTTAGTGTAATGGATAATGACTCCAAATTTGAAACCAGATAGCTAAGTTTCAATTCCGGTTGTGTTCATTATGTTCAGTCAGTCAGTTAAGTGCCATACATGATACATGCTTGGGTGATCATGTCTCTTCCAAGACATGACTGATTGGGCATAATATTTTCTCACAGTAAGTTGCTTTTACTTTCTGCAGTAGACCGGTTACCAACCAAGGCTATAAAATCTGTTCTGCTTTTAACACATAGCTGGGGGAAGAAGAGATGCATTATGATACGTCCTGGAAAAAAAAAATATATATATATATCATTTGAGGTCGCTAAGCGGCTTAGGCAAATGTAACCGGGTAGGACAATCTAGTAAGTTAACATAATAGGTGGTACTCATCGTATGCAGTATCCTGAGATGTAAGCCAATAGCCATAGACCTCTGGACATAGATCTCTATACATCCTCGCCTTCATCTGTATTTATGGCTGACACCAGCCAATCACATTACTGTGAGGGGGAACCAAGGTGTATGCATATTCATTACATATTCATTACATCAGATTAATACCTTTCCCAAGGGTATTTGCGCATAAGTAATTGGAACAAATTGAACTGAAATTCAAATTAGGTCTTCTGATTTCTTGTTCCAAGCTAATATTCTGTGCACCACAATGTACATTCTGTATTCACATATGCTTAAATATTGTTGAGAATGGTATGAATCCACCACTTTCCTTTCTTAACTATTGACTAATTAATAGGACTTGTATCACGTGTAAATTGTTAAAAAATACAATCTAAAAATATTTACTGATTTTAAATAATCTGCAAAATGTTTATAGACTATAGAAACACAAATCAATCAATTCTGAAAATTTATCTGGCCAATGGCCGTTCTCCTCAGTGTTCTTGACAAGCCCCAAAGGAGAGTCTGTAATGTGATAGGTACTGATCTGGCGACTCGACTGCAGCCACTTCCCCATCGTCGAAATGTGGCCTCCCTTTGTCTCTTCTATAAATACTTTCATGGCTTCTGCTCGGACGAGCTTAAGTTACTGATGCCTCCTCAACAGGTGTTTACTCGTGCAACCAGATTGGCAACTGGGTCCCACCCATTCACAGTCAGGTTAGCCAAATGCAGACAACAATTCTACTCCTGCAGCTTCCTCTCTCACACTTCCCGCCTGTGGAACTCACTCCCGTATTCTTGCTTTCCTGATGGCTACAACCTCCAGAAATTTAAATGCAAAGTCAATACTCATCTACTAACCACTGGACTCTAGCTCTCTCCCCTCCCCTGTATAACCTTCATTTTCTCTCCACCTGTATCTGTCATCGCACCTGCTTTCTCAGCTTTCTATTGTTCCTTTCTAACTAGTTTGTACTCCTCACTCTTTTCTAATTAATCTTTTTACATTTATGTAACCCCCTGCACATCAGTGGCGTTTCTGCCTTGCTCGGGGTGAAATGATTAAAAAAAAAAAAGTATGAGACTGAAGTTCATAATTATTTTAAAATTTGTATATTTTTATTAAAATAAAGAACATAAAGAGTAAAAACTGGGAATTGCTGTCAGATGCCAAAATGCTAATGCATCCACAACATATGTTTCGATTTTTCTGCTGTTTACCTTGAGATCCTTAATAAGATTCAAAGAAGAATCAGCAATATTATTTGTCCTGATCTGGCAGATAGGCTTCAGTCACTTCTCCACTGACATAAGATTGAAGCTGGGTTGCAAGATCAGGACCAATCATATTGCTGATACTTCTTTAGATTTTATCAAGGTGCTCTAGAAGAATCAGTAGAATATATGTGGTAGCAATATTCTAAGCAAGGGCAAATGGTAGACTTATAAATATGTAAGACAGATTCTGGAGAGAAAAACTGTAAATTCTAAATGTGTTCAACAGGATATCATTGTTGTGTAGAATTGTTCATCAGCCTAAAGTACATTTCAAGTTTTCTGATAAAATGTGTTTCTTTAAAATTAGGCTGTAAAGATGCTAATTTCTGATTGAATATTTATGTGGATACAGATCTAATAATTATATATTTATTAAAAGATTCTGTTCTACAGAAGGATGCTGCAAATATCATGGATTGAGCATGTGAGCAATGATAAGGTCTTAGAAATGATGGAAACAAAAAGGAAATTAATACTGAGCATTAGGAAGAGACAGCTGAAGTTCCTGGGACATGCAATGAGGAAGGAGGGCTTGGAGAACCTGATACTCAGAGGCTAGATAGAGGGGAAAAAAGACGGGAAAGCAACGAATAACATATTTGAAGGACCTAATCAGGTGGATGATGGAATAAGGGTTGTATGGTGTAACAGGAGAAGGCATGCTAAGAGCCACTAGGGATAGGGAGACATGGAAAGCCATGATCGCCTACGTCCTGAAGGGACAGGGCATATAAAATAAGAAGAATGATATCATATAAAAATTATACAGAATGCATAATGAGACAATTAAAAAAAATTGATTGTAGTCTCTAAACTTTTTAAAATTGTGAAAAATTTTGTATATATCTACTAACGTATATTTTTATCTTTTATTTGCAGGTAAGTTTACTTCCTTCATTGGTTAACATTCTCATTGATGAAACAAGGTGTTCACATTTTGTTCAGGTGAGAATATTTTTATTTATTACATTTATTTGTAGAAAACATTTCTTTGCCTCTCAGGAGAAAAATTTCATTTTCATATATTTTAAAAATTTCTTGAACTGAAATTCCGTTCCTTTTTTCTCACTTGTTTACTTGTCAACATCTATTTTCCTGAAGCTTTATCTTTTATCTTTCACAAAGCTTAATAAAAACTACTGATGAATTTAATAATTCATTCTTTCATTGGAAAATTGCAGAATAATAATCTCATTGCCACAACAAATTACTTTTGCTTTTTTTAAAAATATCATTCCTCCTCAAGCCAAGCAATAAAACCACTAAGATGCAAGTCATTACTGAGAATGAAAAAATATGAGAAAAATCATTTTTAGGGAAAGAGAATAAAATAACAGGAAGTAAGAAAACAAAAGATAACAATTGACATTGAATTTAAATTTTTGAAGATCAAAGTCAGCTAGAAAGCAAGAACTGGGAAGATGGTTCTTCAAGAGAAGAAACTGTTAAAGTAAAACTCATAGTTACTACAATGAATTTCAACTGGAAAATGATAAAACCTTGCTGCCATTCTAGTCAGTCAGTCAGTCAGTTAAGTACCATACATGATACACACTTATGTGATCATGTCTCGAAAGAGACATGACTGACTGGGCAGAAGATTATCCCGCAGTAGGTTGCCATTGCTTTTTGCGGTAGATTGGTTGCCGACCAAGGCTATAGAACCCAATCTGTCCTGCTATTTAACCTATAACTGGAAGGAATAGATGGATTAATACCTTTCCCAACGGTATTTGTGCGTAAGTGAATGCAATGAATTCAGCTGGAATTTGAACTTGGCTCCCTGAGTTCTCATTTCGAGCCGATATCCAAGGCACCACACTGCACATCCAGTACTGTGCTTAAATTCATAAAGACAAGGTACCAAAGAGGAAAACTCATCAGAACAATTACCATGAAAAGGCAAAAAAGCTATAGTGGTAGGAAAATGACTGTCAGAACAGATAATACTTTTCTTTAAATTTTATGAAGATTATCGATACATAGCATATAGACCAGACCAGATATGACAACAATATTCAATGCATGGATGAATGGTAGACTTATAAATGTATATAATATTATGGCAAGAAAAATAAGCCAACTTTTCTAAGATTAGCAATCAGTTCATTATAAGATTTGCCCTTCATGTCAGCTGAATACATTAGCCAGAGAAACCATCATGTGTCACTCTCTTGGAAGTTAGCATCAGCAAAAAAGCTTCTCTGATATAATTAAAATAGAATAGTTTCTTTTTGTAGGCTTAAAATTATTATGCCATTTCTTGTTCTAGTTATTTAAAGGAGAATATTTACAAGTCAATGACTGTGTTGGTTTTGCTTACTTCATTTTAGGATTTAAACAGAGAACACTTAAAATTCAGATTCTTTCATATCGTTAATAGAATCTTCAAGTTTTTTTTTCTGAGCATCAAATCTGACAAACTTATGCTGGCAACAGACTAAAATAACACTGATACTTGTGATAAAAAAATGCATTTAATTTCAACAATTGATTGAATCACAAATAGTGAAATAAAAGATGTTTTTAAAAAATAAATGATATTTTTATATTTCCACACATGATTTATTTACTTTTTAAATGATGGTTGTGTGTCCTCTCTTTGCAGTTGAAATAAACTTTCATGTTTTAATTTTCTGCTTTGTTGTTTAGCATTTAACTACCATATTTCTTCGTCTGATCCATTCAGTGTTACCTTTAATTTGACAAATATTTATGGAAAATATCTAATAATATTCAACTGAAGATTCATCCTTGTATATTTCTTACTTTTTTATCATAATTGGTTTTTAATCAAAGTTTGATCATTTACAATCAAATATATTTAATTCTGTAGTCATCAGAGAACTAGTGTTTCAAAATGAGTAACCCTTCCCTCTGAATATAAAATACATGATAATTTTTAAAGGTTTTTTTTTGGGGGGGAAAGTGAGTACAAAAAGTATGTCAAAATAAAATTCCTTTCTGTTTTTTAGAATTCCTCACAATTCCCAGAATTTGCAATTAGTGAAACAACTGTAACCATAGATAATAGAATTGATATTCTGAGTTCAAATTGAAACCAAAGCTACAGTATTTACTTTCTTCTTAAACTCTTGGGAAAGGCATGAGTCCTTCTGTTATTGTTCCAGCTATGAGCAGAATATTAGGGTAGTAAGTGTTTCTAGCCTTGATTGACCAACTAGACTAAGTTAACAAGAACTTTGATTTTCAAAACCTGGAGGGGTAACTAGAAAAGAAAACTGTGGAGAGTCATGATCACTTACGTTTTGAATTGACATGATTTTTAAAGAAATAAACTTTTTAAAGATGGTAGAATTTAGACTTATTTATTTTGGAAGAGAACAGTATTCTGTAATTTTAAATTAAATTTTTTTCTCTTTTTTTATAAATTTATATTAACATTAAAGACTTGTCAATTTACTGGTCTAAACATTCATATGTTGTTATTCACTGTAGGTGATCATGACTCTCTGCAGCTTTCTAGCCTTTGTAGCTAATAGTAAGGCTTTTCTTTATGCTAACTTTCCTAATCCAGGTTCTGGCAACCATTTGCATAAGTTCATTAAGTTGGTCATTTAGTGCTTTCCTCTGGCCTTCTTGCCATTAATATGTGCAGTGTGTGCCAAATTCTTTAAGACTTCTTTAGACATTATGTACCTTAAAATTTCCAACTATCTCTTTCTGATTCAAAATATCAATCTTTTTTTCTCTTTACTCTAAAACTTTGTAGTTACTCACATTTTCAGTTTATGCTATTCTCAGGATTTTTCTGCAGAATCACATTTCTGTTGCTTCAAATCTCTTTGTCATCAGTGTAAAGATTGGAACAATTCAGAATTCATAAAAAAAAAACCAACAATTCTGTAGGAGCAAGTCATTTGTTTCAAAGTTCAAATTAAAACTTTTTTTTTAATTGTGTCACCACAAGCAAGGCATTTTACTGCCACTGTTGTGCAGGGGGTTACATAGAAGGAATATTATGAAGAGTGAAAGGTTGGAGAGGGAAGAGATTACTGATGAGAGTAGGATAGACGAGGAGGAATGTTATGAGGAGTGAGAGGCTGCAGGGGGTGTCAGGAAGAGTGTAGGAGAGAGAAGAGAGAACTGATGAGAGTTGTGTGGATGTAGAAAAACATGAGAGAGAGGATGTAAGTTAGAGTGACAGGAGATGACTGTTGACTTTACATTTAAATTCTTGGAGATTATAACTGTCAGGAAAGCAAGTATACGGCAGAGAATTTCACAGGCGGGAAGTTTGAGACAAGAAGCTGCTGGAGTAGATGTATTTTCATACATCTGAAAACTCTGAGGACTTGAAGCATGGATATGGTACTTTTTTTTTACATATGATTATACAGTTGGTGATATTTAAAATATTATATCCAACTTTATTTGAATACTTAAATCTCTTGTTTGTATAGTTACTGTATTAATATGCATCTTGGCTAGTCTATTATTAAACTCTTAACAGGTGCAATCTTACATTAATCCATAAAAAATGCCCTTAAGGAAAAAGATTTGCACCTGTCTAGTGTTGTAGAATGTATTCTCCAAAATACTGTCTAAACAATAGCAAATATACAAAGAATAGATTTATTGTCTGAACAATGGTTAATATGTTGCTAATTCTTTATATATCGTTATATATTATTGATTATTTTTTTAAATGATAGAATCATTAAGTGCTTTCATTAATCATTTAATTATCTTTTAAATACTTTGGCATATTTTGTCACAGTTATAAATTATGCAAAATTCATGTTATTGCAAAAAAATATTCGGTTTAGCATGAATTCTGTTTGATACCTTATTACACCATATACTTCTTTAATATTAGTCATCATCATTACCATTTACATTATCATCATAACTTTGATGACTAGGTGTGTTGATAGGATTGCTCTTAGGTGTTTTGGGCAAAACAGAATAGGTCATACTTATCCCACTCCAGGTCAGATCATATCTTAAGTCCTTTAACTTGAAAGCTTATCATTGAGCCCATTTTATTTCAGTTAAGTAAACCCTCTGTCTATTAGTATATATATCAATTTATAATTTTTTAATAAAAACCCAATAAGATAAAAAACCTGTTTTGTTAAACTAACCAAATATTTTTTAAATATCCTTGCTGAAACGGACAGTTTTATTTTTACTATACTTCACCCAATGTGAGGCTCAAGAGCAGCTCAAGGTAAAGTTTTAATGAACAAGATGCATGATGTGAATGTAAGATTAGGAAGTAGAAAGGGAAGATTATCATGTTTTGGAAGGTAGATAACAACTGACTCTTAATTTGTAAATACTAGCAGTATAGCTGGGCCTTGTTCGGGTTTAATGAAAGCTTTAAAACTAATCCATAGTCCTGGAGCTCAGACTCTTTGGGCATTTGCACAAAAGACTAAAAAGCAGTAGTTGTTTCCAGTTAAAGGGAAACCGTAGACTGAAAGAAAAATAAATGGATGTAAGTCAAATTTTGATTTCCTGGTATAGATATCAAGTAAGTTTTTTTCTTCGTAAACTGAATTTTGAAGACTAAATAAGTCCTCTGAGTAAATGGTATCATGGCTGAGACTAAGAACTACAACTATACCTACTTAGAGCCAAACCCAAAGCAAAAACTAAAATAAAAGGGCTGAAAAAGATGCAGACATACAGGCAGATAAACAAACACGCATACAAACGTCTTGCCTTTTATATATATATATATATATATATATATATAATAACAAGACCGACTCTGTACGTATCTAAATCCTAAAATTTTACAAAAGTAAACTTTGAGGACCACAACTAACCGGCAGAATCTAACTCCGTTACTGTCCGTCGCTATAAAGCGTTGGACAAGAGGGGGAAAAAAAAAGAAAACCACGGAGTACCGACAATACATACAGTACCTCGCAGCAAAGAAAAAAAAAACCCTCAAACGGAACCAACCACAAAGAAAGAAAAGTGCTCGATACAAACTAACCAAATCGAATTAACAAAGAGGAAGTAACGTAGAGCAAAAACACACATGAAAAGATCACAAGATCTTGTGATCTTTTCACGTATATATATATATATATATATATATAATCAATTTTCTGCACTGTTGTAAGAACTGCAAGTTTGAAACTTCTGAATATCGTTTCTAATGTCTTTGTCTATGAGTGTATCAAATTTGATTAAAATCGGATCACTCCTTCTATAACCCGATTTTTTTCGATTTTCATCGGGAGTACCTTGACACAAAACCTAGCTAAGAACACTTGCAGATGCTTATAGTACAAATGTGTAAATTTTGAAGAAAATCTGTTCAGCCGTTTTGGAGTCTATAGGTAATGGACACACACACACAGACAAAGTTCCATTTATAAATAAGTTTAGATTAAAATTGTATCATTTAGAGAAATGCCAGGGTCTGTTCTACGAAGCAATGGTTCTTTGAAAAAAATGCAGTTTGAATAGAACTTTCAAATGAATCTAGCAAAAATGAGGTAGATTTAACTCCTTGACAAGTCTTAGCTGTAAATGTTTTCTCATTATCTAAACATACAAATTTAGTCATTTTCAAATATAAATTGAAGCAAACCTATTCATAAAAATACTTTCAGATTTTTTATATGTTTCCTAACATTCTTTTATTGTATTATTCATAGTTTAATTAAATATGGCGTCTCAAACAAAAATCAAATTCTTGTTATTAAAAATAGTTGGTATGAATAATTGTGAGGTGTAAAACAGTTGTGCATGGGAACATTTTTTTTTAAAGTTCAAGAGCAAACAACCTAATGAAATCCACTTTCAGGTAAGAATCATTGTTTGTTCCAGAAGGGTCACTGAAGCTGTCAAGAAGAGAATTAAGAGAAATTCATAAAGAAGTAGGAGGAAGGTGGAAAAGTGCTGGATATTTCTGGTAGATCATTAAGGAGGACTGAGAAAGAGGAAATTCATAAAAGAATATGAGGAAGGTGGAAAAGTGCTGGATATTTCTGGTAGATCATTAAGGAGGAGTGAAAAAGAGGAAATTCATAAAGAAGTATGAGGAAGGTGGAAAAGTGCTGGATATTTCTGGTAGATCATTAAGGAGGACTGAGAAAGAGGAAATTCATAAAAGAATATGAGGAAGGTGGAAAAGTGCTGGATATTTCTGGTAGATCATTAAGGAGGAGTGAAAAAGAGGAAATTCATAAAGAAGTATGAGGAAGGTGGAAAAGTGCTGGATATTTCTGGTAGATCATTAAGGAGGACTGAGAAAGAGGAAATTCATAAAAGAATATGAGGAAGGTGGAAAAGTGCTGGATATTTCTGGTAGATCACTAAGGAGGATTGAGAAAGAGGATTTAGTACTAAAGCCACACAATATTCAGTGATTACAGCCGTGTTCAAGTGCCTTTAAGCAAAATCGGCTTGGCAGAAAGAAGAAAATGTCTGAGATACAGTTTACTGCAGACAAATCTTCATTTGGTTGGAAGAGAGGTTTTTTATTGCAGAATTACACTGTTTTTGCAACTTCACCAGGAAATATTCCTGAAGATGACAGAACACAAATGAAGTAACAGAAATTAATTGGTGTCATGGTCTTGGCTGCTGCTGCTTCTTAGTCATGGTTGGTAATCATTGAATGAGTGAAAATAAATAGTAGAGTTTACCAGCAAAGAGTGATGAGTTGCTCTGGTTTCCAGCCATATTTGGAAATTGTTACATCTTGACTTGAATGCTGGACAATATCATTGAAGATGAGGAAAAACTTGAAGCAGCAGAAATGTGGTTTTACAGAAGCATGCTGCGGATATCGTGGACCAAACGTGTGAGCAATGATAAGGTTTTGGAAAGAAAGGCAATGAAAAGGAAACTAATAGTAAGCATCAGAAAGAGACAACTGAAGTTTCTGGGAAATTCAATGAGGAAGGAGGTTCTTGTAGAGCCTGATACTGACAGGCCAGATAGAAGACAAAAAGAGACAGAGAATGGCAGCGGATAACATATTTGAAGGGCCTGATCACATAGATGATGAAACGTGGGTTGCGTGGAGTAACAGGAGTAAACATACTAAGAGCCACCAGGGGTAGAAATATGTGGAAAGCCCTGATCGCCTACGTCTTGAAAGGACGGGGCACATAGAAAAAGTATGTTTTGACACAAAGAAATCCAAGAAACATTTTCATGGATTTTTAGTCTAAATGAAGCACTAACATTGATACTATAGATATTTCATAATGGCCAATAGTAGAGAATGATTTTTTGTGTATGATATTTCAGTGAGTCAGACCTGAAAGAAGCTCTTATGGCATTGTCATCCAATTTGAATTAAGAGGTGGTGAAGAAATCATACACTTCAATTGAAAAAAGATTAAGGACTATGGTGAAAACAAAGAAGAGTCATTTTGAATATTAAATATATGAGCAATATTGTCAATAAATATAACAATCAACCTGTTAAATTTATTAACTAAAACTTAACACCTTTTATTTTATGGTAAAATGAATAATGGGTACATACAGCAGCCAGTAAATAGTAATTATTAATGGCTATATCACAATGAAATACCGATTTTTGTATGATCATCTCATGCTGCACCTGGTCAGTAGATGAGTGACTGGTTGGGAATACCAAAAGCTGTAAGTTTGAATGTGTGGGTGGTGTAATACATAACAGCTCAGAATTGGAAATTGTAGAAATGAGTTCTAATTCCAGTTTGGTATGCTATTTTCACTTACACATAAATGCCCTTGAGAAAGGCATGAATCCATTTTTACTTGTAGCTATGATTTTTTGGAGATAATAAGGATTCTACTCTGACTAAATAACATTAGTCATAGTCTTTTGATAAATTCTTAGACGAGTTTTTTATCCTCATATTTTTATGTTTTATTTAGAAACAACTTAAAATTATATATTTGTAGATATTAATTTATTTTTAAATGAATTGTGATTAATTCTTAGTCGAGTTTTTTTTTTTTTTAATAGCTGTTTGACAAGTAATTTGTTTCATATATTTTTGGACGAGTTCATGTACGGTTCGCCTCTTAATAGAAAGTGGCTCTGACTGTTGCCAATCAGAAGCGTTTGCAAGATTTCGTACCGGGCCCAAACGTTATAAATTTTTTCCAGTGTCTGAAAGCGTTTATTGAGGGTGGACCAGAGACTGATCATCTCTAGTCGGGTCGGCGCAGTGAGGAGGGGTATGATGTTGAGAGACCCGAAAACCCCCTAGTGATCCACACAAAAACATCACTGATGACACCCTCTAGCTCCCCCACTATGGTGCATATTTTGAAATAACAAGTCAGAATTGGAAATTGTAGAAATGAGTTCCAATTCCAGTTTGGTATATTATTTTCACTTACATATAAATGCCCCTGAGAAAGGCATGAATCCATTTTTTCCTGTAGCTATGATTTTTTGGAGATAATAAGGATTCTACTCTGACTAAATAACATTCAGTCAGTTAAGTGCCATACGTGAAACATGCTTGGGCGATCATGTCTCGAAAGAGACATGACTGACTGGACAGAAGATTATCCCACAGTAGGTTGCCATTGCTTTCTGCAGTAGATTGGTTGCCAGCCAAGGCTATAGAACCCAATCTGTCCTTTTATTTAATCCATAACTGGAAGGAAGAGATGGATTAAATACCAAGGGTATTTGTGCATAAGTGAATGCAATGAATTCAACTGGAATTTGAACTCGGCTCCCCGATTTCTCGTTCCGAGCTGATATCCACTGCACCATTAGTCGTAGTAAAATCTTCATCTGAAAAAACAATAGAATCTTAAAACAGTTTCTAGCTTTAAATAAGCTGCAAAATGTTCTTTAAAAGAAATATTCTGGAATTAAGAGTACTTAAGTTTACAAATAAAGGATTCTAAGATGATTATGATAGTAAATGAAAGTATAAGTATCATCTTTATGTGCACATATTCAGCATTATTCTAGAACAACATTTTAAATGTACTTTGAGACATTTAAAAACTATATGCCAAAATTATAGCCACCTGTGCACACACAAATAACTCTCTATCATTCTTCACAAAAAGAAGTTGTGTTATATCCTAAGAGAGAACATTACAGGCATTATTAGCCAGAGGAAATTTTGCTCTTCTTTATACCTCTGCCCGGGGTTGCAATTGCTACTTCATAGTTGATTTAAAAATAAACTTCAACAAAGAAATATGTGAATGTTTGCACCACAGTTAACTTGAGCAGCACCAATGTTGTCAGTTTTATGAATAGAAAAAAAATTTTTAAAAAGTAAGATTGAATTGATTTAATTGAAGAATTATGTAAGTTATTTAAAGTTGGTCACATCTGCCTTAAGTTTTGTTTATCTTAAGAGATTTTACAACTAAACAATGGCAATAATAATCATTTACCAATTAAAGAAATAGCTACATTATTGTTCTCACATATTCTTGGTTCAGTCTTCATCTTGTCAGTCTAAGTAAATGAACCATTATTTTAGATTTGTAATGGTTTCTGATGTGCGTTGTGGTACAGTGGATATTGGCTTGAAATGAGAAGCCAGGGAGCCGAGTTCGAATTCCAGTTGAATCCATTGTATTCACTTACGCGCAAATACCCTTGGGAAAGGTATTAGTCTGTCTCTTTCTTCCAGTTATGGGTTAAATAGCAGGGCAGATTGGGTTCTATAGCTTTGGTCGGCAACCAGTCTACCGCAGAAAGCAATGGCAACCTACTACGGGATAATCTTCTGCCCAGTCAGTCATGTCTGTTTTTCGAGACATGATCGTCCAAGCGTGTATCACGTATGGCACTTAACTGACTGAATGGTTTCTGTTTTTATTTCATGAAAATGATTTTCACACAATTTTAACTTACTTACTAATTTGGAAATAATCCAAATAGATTTTAATCATGACTTTGTTAAGGCATTAAAACCAGATAAAACTTTTTGAATTACTCTGTTAAATCACAAAACAAGTTAAAGAATGTTATTAATTGCTCTGTTAACTCATCACTTCAAGATAATGTTGCTAACTGCTCTGTTAAATCCTCACAAGATAAAAAATCTTGTTAATTGCTTGGTTAAATTATCAAAACAAGATAAAGAAAGTTGTTAACTGCTCTGTCAAATCATCACAACAAAATAATGTTGTTCATTGCTCTGTTAAATCATCACAACAAAATAAAGAATGTTGTTCATTGCTCTGTTAAATCAGAACAACAAAATAAAGAATGTTGTTCATTGCTCTGTTAAATCAGAACAACAAAATAATGTTGTTCATTGCTCTGTTAAATCAGAACAACAAAATAATGTTGTTCATTGCTCTGTTAAGTCAGAACAACAAAATAATGTTGTTCATTGCTCTGTTAAGTCAGAACAACAAAATAATGTTGTTCATTGCTCTGTTAAATCAGAACAACAAAATAAAGAATGTTGTTCATTGCTCTGTTAAATCAGAACAACAAAATAAAGAATGTTGTTCATTGCTCTGTTAAATCAGAACAACAAAATAATGTTGTTCATTGCTCTGTTAAATCAGAACAACAAAATAAAGAATGTTGTTCATTGCTCTGTTAAATCAGAACAACAAAATAATGTTGTTCATTGCTCTGTTAAATCAGAACAACAAAATAAAGAATGTTGTTCATTGCTCTGTTAAATCAGAACAACAAAATAAAGAATGTTGTTCATTGCTCTGTTAAATCAGAACAACAAAATAAAGAATGTTGTTCATTGCTCTGTTAAATCAGAACAACAAAATAAAGAATGTTCATTGCTCTGTTAAATCAGAACAACAAAATAAAGAATGTTCATTGCTCTGTTAAATCAGAACAACAAAATAAAGAATGTTGTTCATTGCTCTGTCAAATCAGAACAACAAAATAAAGAATGTTGTTCATTGCTCTGTTAAATCAGAACAACAAAATAAAGAATGTTGTTCATTGCTCTGTTAAATCAGAACAACAAAATAATGTTGTTCATTGCTCTGTTAAATCAGAACAAAATAATGTTGTTCATTGCTCTGTTAAGTCAGAACAAAAAAATAATGTTGTTCATTGCTCTGTTAAATCAGAACAACAAAATAAAGAATGTTGTTCATTGCTCTGTTAAATCAGAACAACAAAATAATGTTGTTCATTGCTCTGTTAAATCAGAACAACAAAATAATGTTGTTCATTGCTCTGTTAAATCAGAACAACAAAATAAAGAATGTTGTTCATTGCTCTGTTAAATCAGAACAACAAAATAAAGAATGTTGTTCATTGCTCTGTTAATTAAGTGCAACAAGATAAAAAATGTTGTTACTTGATAAATTAAATTCACACAAAGTAAAAAATGGTGTTACTTGCTCCAACTAGTTCTCAAGATAAAGAATATTTTCAATTACTGTTTCTTCAGATCATTACAAGAAAGAAACGTTGGGCAAAGCAGGAACAGATTCTTTTAGACTTATTGCAGGCATATCTTTGTCTTGGAGGAAAAGTTATGAAATATTTTTTAAATTTGTTCAACTAAACTTGATTTATAGTTAATCTTCTAATCTTGTTCTTAAAGACTTTCTTATATAAATGTGGCCCACACCAAATTTTTGTTGCCTCTTCAAATTATTTTCATTAAAACATTAAAAAGCATCATCACTCTTATAAAAATACTGAAAATGAAATAGAAAATGTAATTCATGATATCTATTATATAAATTAATTATAACTGCAGCCCATGTAATTTGATTATGATAATTACAAATTTGTATTGAATAGCTAACTTTGCAGGAAAAAATATATTATGATCAAAATCTTAAATCTTTGTTTCTCTTTGTTAAAAATGAATGTAACAGCAATATTCAAATTCCTTCTGCTATTTTGATGGCTACCACAGCAAGACATTTATTAACATAACAACAATAATCATTTATTATAAAGTTTTGGCAATTATTAAAAGTTAAGATGAACAAATCCTTGTAAAAATTTATGGTTATTATTTTGATTTTAAAAGTAAGAATGATAAGAAAACAACAACAACCAAATATCTGGTTTGAATATACAAAGAAATAATAATATCATTTGAATAAAATTCCTAGACACATTAGAAGACTAACCTAATTAACAATTAGATTTATCACTTTCTAGTTATATTTGATTGAATTTTTTATATATATTGTCTTGATTAAATGTAAATTTACAGACTCTGTTTAAACCAAGATTGTTAAAAAAGCCAAGCCTAGTAAAGGAGTAGTGATATTCAGTTAGTAAAGTGCCAGCAATCAAAAGAGACATGATGGACTGGGTAGAAAATTTTCTTGTGGTAGATTGCCATTACTTTCTGCAGTAGACTGATGGCCAACCAAGGCTAAAGAACCCAATCTGTCCTGCTATTTAACCCATAGCTAGAAGGAGAAGAGATGGATTAGTACCTTTCCCAAGAGTATTTGCATCTAACTGAATGCAACAAATTCAACTGGAATCAAACTCAGCTCTTTGATTTGACATTATTATTCATAAAAGTCTATTTTAAAGATCCTTTAAAACAGGGTCTTTCAACCCCCAGAACATTTGCCTGTCACCAGTGAATGAGATTAAGATAGGATTTGGTTTCAAAACAATTCTGTTCACAAGAGAAAATAGAAATGTTGAAATTCTAGCAACAGTGTTAATAATGAATTTTATTTTTGTATCTCTAGCATCAATGAAATGATGGGTCTGTTGGAGCTGTTGTGGCCCATGGCTGGTCTATAGTAGCCATTAATCTGGTAAAGAGAAAGCCTGGCCGTGCAGGTAATGAGGGAAATGAACTGCTGCTCAGTTGAATTATCTTTGTTCATGGAAGGCTCACAAATTAATATTTTCTAAAATTAGCCTGTTAGCTAGCAAGGGTGAATGAAAAGGTTAAATGTACACAGCTTGATTTTGAAGAAATAAACAGGTTTAACAACAAATAGCAAGATTAGAAATTAAGTCAAGTCTCTAAAAACATAATCTCTATAGCTTGTATTGCATGTGTAAGAATGTTCAAGTGACTTGTGAGAATTACTTGTTTCATTAGACTCAAAATATTTGCTGAAGTTTCTCTCCATATTAGCAATGTGTCAGTCAGTTAAGTGACATACATAATACAAATATGGGCAAATATGTCTCAAAAGAAGCATGATAGACTGGGCAGGAGAGTTTCCCACAGTAGGTTGCAATTACTTTCTGCAGTAGACATTTGACCAGCCAAAGCTCTAGAAACCAATCTGTGCTGCTGTTTAACCCATAGCTGGTGGGAGTAGGGTATTTGTGCGAAAGTGAATGTAACCTATTCAACTTGAATTTGAACTTGGCTCTCTGATTTCTCATCTGAGCTGATATCTACTACACCAACATGCAGTGTGTCAGTCAGTCAGTTAAGTGCCATACATGATACACACTTGGGCGATCATGTCTTGAAAGACTGGGCAGAAGATTATCCTGCAGTAGGTTGCCATTACTTTCTGCGGTAGATTGGTTGCCAACCAAGGCTATTGAACCCAATCTATCCTGTTATTTAACCCATAACTGGAAGGAATAGATGGATTAATACCTTTCCCAACGGTATTTGCGTATAAGTGAAGGCAATGAATTCAGCTGGAATTCGAACTCGGCTCCCCGATTTCTCGTTTTGAGCCAATATCTAATGCACCACAATGCACATCCTATGCAGTGTGTACATTGTTAAAATGTGTCAGGTCTGTCATCCATGGTGTCTAAGTTCTGTTCTCTAAGAAACAAATTTTAAACTGCCAAACCTTTATTAGTGAAATATGACAATGTGGGCACTTGCTACAAACAACACATGACTAGATGAAGTTTGACTGTGTCTTCATCATCAAGGTTACTTCTCAAACATTTTCAGTAGAAAATACATTTTGTAGGCATAACAGAGCTAATGCAATGCCCACTTAGTTTTACCTGTCACCGGAAACAGGGTTGGTAGTCAGGAACTAGGTCTCTTTTGAAGGTTACATTGCTTCTACACAAAGCTTTATACATTCTTGCGTCATCAGTATAAAATAAATATAAATGTGATCTGCATATTTCACATCTGTGTTCTTTACCATCTGGTCTGAGGCTGTAGTGTTTTATGTTATGGCTCAAGTTGGCATTTCTTGTATTTGGCTTAGGGGTATTTAACTTCAAACACGACAGGAAGTAAGAATTTCTCTTATTGTGAGAGAAAAGCTCAAAGATCAAGAAGGTGCAAATGTGTGTTAAAACCTCCTTCTATGTAATATATCCCTTCAGGATATGAGTGAGCATAACTCTTTACAACTTTTTTTCTTTTGTATCTCCTGTCTTTGTATTATCCTTCTCATTCTTCCTTCTGCCATCCATTTCCACCAGCTTCTTAGATAAGTTTTTCACTCATATCCTTTATTTCTCTTGCCTTCAGTATATTTTGTGGGTGTCAATTTCTTCAAGCTCTCATTCCTCATTATGTGTCATAGAAATTTCAGCTGACTTCTTTTGATTCTAAGTATGAGCACCCCTTTTTGTTTCATTTTCTTTAAAACTTCTTTATTACTCACATGTTCCATCAATTCTAAGCATCCTTCTGTAGAACCACATATCTGTTGCTTCCCATCACTTCATCTGTGAGGAAATTATCCAGCATACAAGAGAACTGATATTACATAGCATTTCAGCAATCTTTGCTTTGTTTATAAGGAAACATTTGCTCCTCATCATTGAAGGCTGGCTATTAACTTAATGTGTAAGCAGTAATGAGATTTTGGAGATAATGGAACTGAAAAGAAAATTTATACTTAACATTAGTTGAAATTTCTGAAATACATAATGAGAAAGGAAGGCTAGGAGAATCTGATGCACATAGGATGGATAGAGCGAAAGGAGGGAAAATAGTGCATGATATAATTGATGGGCTTAAACAAATAGATTGCAGAGCAGAGTTTAGGAAAAACAAGAAGATAAAATATATTAGGACTACAAGAGACAGGAAGATGTGGAGGGTCATGATTGCCTATGTTTTGAAAGAACACGGTCCATAAAAAAAAGAAAAATATTTTCAATTGGTCTAAAAGAAAAAGTTATTTCAGTAATTTCTTCCTTTTTGAACAAAAAGTTTTTACTAAATTGAATAAAGTTTTTAGGCTGAAATTTAGAAAAAGGTTTGTTTTTTTTTTGTAAAAAGTACAGAAAGAAAAAAATGAATTTTAATAAGTAATAATTTTTGTGTGTGAAATATTTAAGCCAAGAATTTCTACTTTTGTTTGAAAATTGAAGTACTGCTAAATCTGGTAGTATATTTGAAGGCAGATTTTAGTATGTTATATATACAATGTAAACAAACACCAGTAGCCAAGAGAGCTCAATTCATTGCAGAAAAACGATGTGTAAATAGCGGTGAGTAGCTACTGTTTTTAAAGTCCACCATTTCCCCACAGTGCTCAATCAACGAGAGAGAGCATAAATAGTCATCCACAGACAGTCCTGTTTTGCTGTGTCACAGCTCATCAGCACAGTTAGACATTAGGTGTTTCCAGCCAGGATTAAAACCCAACCGACATAAGTTATTGGTGGAGGAAGACAGATTTTAGTGTCTTATGTAGTGTTAAGGTTTAATGATGCTTAGGATCAAAATTGTGTTTGTTTTTTTGTTTTTCAGTAGTTTACTGGTAGAAAGGCAATTTACTCAAGCAGATTTTTTTGTCATCAAGTGCTCAATATTGATATCAAGATAGGAATAGATCATTAGTAGAATTAATGCAGAGAAGTTTGTCACTTAGCTGAGCAGTGTTATTTCAGTCAATGCCAGTTATGATGTTTCTTAAAGGCATTATTGTAATGTGTTCTCTCCTCAGGATTCTTAATTTTCTAATGCTTTTTCCTGGTTCTTTCATATGTATATAAAGTTTGGTTGGCATGATTGAAGTAACACTGTTCAGCTAATTGACAAACTTCTCCACATTAATTACATATATATATATATATATATATATATGTGTGTGTGTGAAAAAAAGAAAGAGAAAAGCCCTGTGGAGTGAGGACACCACAATGGTGCCTTCAAAGAACTTTGAAGGCATTACTTTACTCTGTTAAGTAACATACTTCTCCACATTTGTCCTGTTAATGCTCTATCTCTTTCTTGATATTGAGCATTTTATAACAAAAACCTGCTTGCCAAAATATCCTTTTATCAGTAAACCATTGTAAAAACAGAAATCTTGTCAGTAAGCATCATCACAAACATATATATATCTATATATATACACTGTGTATATGTTTGTGATGATGCTTACTGACATATATATCTATGTGTGTGTGCAGCAGTTAGGATCAAGTTAGGTTAAAATTTGATTTCTGTTGAGCCATTTTGAAATATTCTTGTAAGCATTTTGTTGATATTTTTGATTTAGCATTGTTTCATATGTCAAAATCAAATCTTCTGTTGGAGATTTAATCATGGCAACTTTCCGGAAGATTTTCTGATAAGCTATTTTTGTTGCAATTACTTGTTTTCTATTGCAATTACTTTGTTTTTTCCTGTAATTTTGTTAGTGTGACAATATTTTCTATTGTTTAACTGGAAAGGTTGTAGAATTTCTTTTAAAAAAAGCATTAGTCCAGCTGCAAGTTTGGGTAAATGAGTCAAGGTTAGGTCTTTTTCTAAAGCAGTTACAGATACTCTAGATAAAAGTGAAGTTTGAAAATGTTCCTTTGATACTGCTATTTGTTGATCCTGATACAATCTGCTACTAATAACATTTCTTTGAAATAAACATGGAAAATACCATATTCAAGGAAGAACAGAAATTGAAATATCTGGGACATATTTTAGCAGATGATGAAAATGTGACACTGAAATCTGAAGTTGCGTTTATAGTGAGGGGTTCGTTCTAGTGAAGAATAGTTGTACATTGTTGCAAATTAACGGAATTTGGCCTTGTTGTAGATAGCCCACTATAAGTCATAAAAGATTATAAATCAAGAAAATCAAATTGAGTTTAGAAATTATAGCAGGTATCTCTTATTCCTTTTCTAGTTGTAGTAAGATTCATAGCAGGTTAAAGGAATTTGGCCTTGTGGGAAGATAGCCCACTATCATTCATAAAATGATTATAAATTCAGGAAAGGCAATTAGAGTATAAAATAACACACACACACACACACATATATATATATATATATATAGCAATTATGTTACAAATAAAATAATACTTGAAATAAAAGTCCAAAGAAGTTAGAGTTCATGGCTAAATAATAAGCTGAAAGAGATAAAAAAATGTTCATTTAGGAGTTGCCATTTATAAGGTCAGTAGGTCAGCAAGTTGGTTTGTGGAATGTCTTTGAAAGGTCAGTTAGTACTTTTGAGAACAGGGAGAAAGTAAGAGGTCAGCATAGTAGTTATGAGACAGGGAGGTGGAAAGAGGTCAGTATAGTAGCCTGCTCAACTTAAGTCAAGGGGAGTCAGGTGACTCTATCCTATCATCCTTCTGTCTGGCAAAGCATTTGTGTCTTCACTTTTTATATCAGCATTCCTTGTATTTGATTCTGGGCTTCCCATTGGCTGGTAAATAAAATTCGAGAAGGCTAGTGAAATAGTAATTTGATATTTGATTAATTTTTATTTTTCAACCAGAACATCTGCACGAACTCAGATGCGCACAACAATTTTTATTCATTTGCCTTTTAGTTGTGAGAGAGCACACATCCGGTTCATCGTTTTTGTTTGGTCGGTATCACTACAAAATAACATTTTATATATTCAGTTAAGGTTTTTACAATTAAAGTAATCCTTTAAAGATGGGTCCAACGGACGTTAAAATGTTCATGGCAATAAATGCTGAAAAGAGAATTTATGCGTATGTATATATATATATATGGGAGCATTGTAAGTAAGGAATGTCATTGATGCATCCACTCCTTTGATCGGTAAGTAGATTAGGGACAGCAAAGGATAAGATGATAGGGAAGGGAGGTGAGTATAGTAATTCGCTTGACTTTGGTCAAGGGAGATACTAATTATGCTCGTCTCTCTTGAGTCTGTCTATCTGTCTGGCGATGCTTTCTGTATCAGTTTTTATTTAATCTTTTGGATCGCAGCAGATCACTTGGGAATTCGCACTCATATTTGCTTCTGGGCTTCCCATTGGCCGATAAATAAAATTCGCCTAGGCTCCTGAACTGGAATTAATATTTAATTAATTTTTAGTTTTCAACCGGAACATCTGCGTGGAGTCGAGGTGCGCACAGACAAGTTTTGGTCATTTGCTTTCTGGTCGTGAGAGTGCAAACATCCATTCCCTTGCTTTGCTTGGTATCACTACACATTGATATAGCAAACTATGATTTCTCAAAAGTTAAACCATGTCTTAAATTGGCAAAAATATTCTAAAAAACAAACAAAAATGTGTTACTATTTAATATAAATACTCCCATATATCAGTGACGGCTGGACAATTACCTCACAGATAAAGAGGAGCCTTATCACTGTTTACTTTCTCAGTAATTTTTGTTCCTAAAAGTTATTTGTATAATTTTAATAAAACCCTAACATAGGAAACTGGATAATGAAGCATTCTCTTTTTTCTTGAGAATTAAGAACAAAAGTGGTAATTTTTGTAATTAAACACTAGTAAATAGTATTTAACATTTTTCTCGTCAATTCTTGAGAAAAAAATGTATAAATTCAAATACTTGAAAAATATTTTAGGGAATTTGTATAACAACAGTAATTAAAAATGTCCAGTAAATGCATTTATTTATAATTACAGTTACTTGTAGAAAATTGTTTTTTTCTTTTTCACAGACATTTTTATACATTTATTGATAAAAGAATTAATTTTCATAGTTATTTCATTACAATATAGTTAATAACAAATATTGGACATATTTTTATAAACTTGTAAGCATTAATATTTTTCTTGTAAATGAACATTCTAACAAACATTCTAATAGAATACATAGTGGTTAATGATTTTCTTGTCAATTCTTAATAAAAAGAGAATGCATAAAAATCCACATTCATATGCTGAATTTTATTGAAATTCTAAAAATATTCATTTTTAAAACAAGAAAAGTTTTTAACCCTTTGTTGCATATTGGTTACAATTGTAGCCAATATGCAACAAAGGGTAAAAAAAACAAGTGTAATATCAGTATCAAAACAAAAAGTGTCCTTTTGACAAACTGTTTTTGTGGGTACAAGCGTTAATCTTTATTTTTTGTATTTATTGTTGTATTTGGCCTTGCATCATCATCACGAAGGAAAAAAATATTTTTTCTTCAACCCAAAACATACACTACCACTACCATGCAAAAACCAGAGTAAATTTTTTTTTGAGTCCATCACTTCCAGTGGAGCATACGCCCTTGTGCAAATTATAACACCATCTATATTTTGTTAGCCTAATAGAAGCCGTCTTATATTTGTTTATAATTCTTTTTGGAGAATAAGACTAGATTTATTAAACTATAAAGAATAATGCATATGTCCTATGAACTGGCAGGCAGAGTCATTTTTAAAGAAAATCCAGGTGAGAAAAATCAATATGAAGAGCTATGTTGCTATTGTTCTTTGTGCTTATGTAACTTCAAATAAAAATCTTGAAATGAATGCACATGCACCCTTGTGAAAATTATTTGGAAAAAAAGGAATAATGTCTTCCTAGGATCTATAACGCTTATTCTGATCACATATATGTCATCCTTTGACATTGTTCTTCTTTTCCAACTGCATTTTCTTTAATGTTTTGAACTGATGGATCTAGTTTGTTTCCTTGTTTTATAAGACAACTGAGAGTTGAAAGGCTAACACCAACAATATCAGCAATCTCTCTGTAAGGCTTGCCAGTGTGTTTGTGCTGCATTTGAATTTTTGTATGTTTCCTTGGAGTAATATCCATTGCAAACAATTGCTGTAGAACAACTAATTGACAGAAAAGAAAATAGTGTCTGGCTGTGATAAAAATCTGATGCAATCTCAGATGACGCAATATTTTTCAAGTTGAAATAAATTTCATCATACACCCCAAAAATAGATTTATATTGCTGTAAACCCCTGCATGAGCTACTCTGAGTAAAAATAAAAATCAATTACACTCTGTAACTCCAATTCTGTTCTGGGTTTATGCATTGTCTTTGATACTTTGCTAACTTGTCTTTTTTTATTGATCAGTGTATTGACCCTATACAAAACCCCTGATTATCTGGGCAAAGTAGTCCACCTCCAAGCTGGTTTTGAATTAATAGTTTTTCTTCTCCTAGATCGGTTGCCACCCAAGTCTATAGCACCCAGTCTGTCTTGCTATTTATCCATATCTAGGGAGAAGAAAATGTTCCTGCAATAGGTTGCTATTTCAATCCATAGCTGGAAGGAGAACAGATGAGTTAATACTTTTCCCGAAGGGTATTTGTGCATAAGTGAATGCAATGTTTTCAACTGAAATTTGAACTTGGCCCTCTGATTTCTCATTCAAAGCCAGTATCTATTGTACCACAATGCACATCTGTGTTTAGTTAGTGTACTCTGAACTTATTCAAAAATGCCATGTAAGATTAAGAATCAGGATGAAAATGGTTAATTCAAATGGATTTCAAAAATTGGAAATTACTTCTGATTCAAACTAATAAACCGGAGTGCCTGTGACATAAAGAAAACTCAGGAAATAGTTTATAACTCAAATTTAACAAAACTTTCAACACTACCTGTTTTCCACATCTTTTGTGAAATGCATTTGAAATAAAAATAGTAGAGAATAAAATTTATGGTGCCAGATAAACTAATTAAAATTTAAATAACTCTTTTAGATGTATCTTTAACAGACCGGCTGATGATTTACTTTCTACTTAGTTTGAAGAGAAGTGTCATATTATTTTTTTTATGAATAGAAATGGTAGAAAAATACTAAACAGATATGTGTACACACACAAACTTAAAAAACATAGAAATTAAGGGCGAAAAAATCATTTAGTCATTCACTCATATATGATGATACTAGCAGTAAAGCCTAGTGTTGCTTGGGGGTGAGGAAAGCTTTAAAACTAATCCATGGTCTTGGAGCTCAGATTCAGCCTAAAGAATATTTGTGTGAAGTTTGGTGAGAATCAGATAAAGATTGTGGGTTTGTATAAAGGACATACAGACAGATAAACAGACACAAACACAAACATCTTGCCTTTTATATATATATATATATACTCCTGATCAAAAATTTAAGACCACTTAAAAATCTTTAAAAAGAATTTTATTTTTTTTTATGGATAGATTTTAAACTCCTCCCACTTAAGGTTACCAACACTACAATCTAAAAGGTTATGGAAACAAAAAGCTACATTCCAAACATTTTATTTAGAAATTTACATTTTTATAAAATGAGGCAATTTACCCATGATCATAATTATAAAACCAGAGACAAAAATTCTACAAAATTGTACAAAAAGTGTATGAAAAGTGTATAAAAATATTCAACAACCAAATTTAACACTGAGTTCTACCTCCACTGCTTTTGATGACTTCAAAAATTCTGTCGGGCATGCTAGAAATAAGCATTTCCATTAAGGTGTGAGGGATGTTGCTCCAGCTTTTGAAGATGGCTTCACGAAGTTCATTTTTTGTTGAATATTGTTTGCCATTTCAATAAACATCTCTTGTCATCCATCCCCAAACATTTTTGATTGGGTTCAAGTCTGGTGAGCATGTAGGATGTTCCAAGTGATGAACCCCATTTTCTTGTAGAAAGGTCAAGGTTCATCTTGCAGCATGGATTGCAGCATTATCCTGTTGGAATAACCATCCATCTCCACACAAACGATGGCCCTCCATCATGAAAGATGCTTTTTGTAGCATGCTAACATAACCAGCCGCTGTTTGACGACCCTGCACCACCTGGAGCTCCATCGTCCCTCTGTAAGAAAAGGCACCCTATACCATTAGGGACCCTCCACCACTATGATGTGTGGAGAAAATTTCAGGAGGCATGTTTTTGTTATGCCAATACCATTGGAAGCCATCAGGACCATCTAGATTGAATTTTTTCTCATTAGAAAACAGAACTTTCTTCCACTTCTCAACGTCCCATGTTTGGTATTCACAACCAAACTTTAAGCGGTCCACCTTGTAACACGGAAGCAGCTGAGGAATTTGTTTATGCTTTTTATTTACCATGCCTTTTTGTTGTAAGTGTCGTCTGATGGTTACAGGACTGCAATCAGCATCTGTGACTGCCTTAATTTGACTAGAAGAAAGTCCCTGTCTTTCATAACCCATTTTATTCTCCTACTTAATGCAGGAGAAATTTTTTGGGGCCTACCAGAGGATTTTGCTTTTTCATAATTCTCACTGTTCTTTAGAAAGTTGCAAATCACAGTTTTACTGCGATTTACCTTAGCTGCAATCACCCGCTGTGACAAACCTTGCTTATGGAATTCTAGAATTCGAGAACGCTCAACTTCGGTGAGTTTGCTTACTTTAGGCATGGTAACACCTTTATGCAGTGATTGCTAATCTCTAGCTGAACTAAAAACATTGGAATTGCCATAGATCTAACAATTTATACTCCTGGTCTTATAATTTTGATCATGGGTAAAACACCTCATTTTATAAAAATGTAAATTTCTAAATAAAATGTTTGGAATGTAGCTTTTTGTTTCCGTATCCTTTTAGATTGTAGTATTGGTAACCATAAGTGGGAGGAGTTTAAAATCTATCCGTAAAAAAAAATTTCTTTCTAAAGATTTTTAAGTGGTCTTAAATTTTTGATTGGAAGTGTGTCTATATATATATATATATATATTATCGATTTTCTGCACGGTTTTAAGAACTGCAACCTTGAAACTTCTGAATATTGTTTCTTATGTCTTTGTCTATGAGTGTATCAAATTTGATTAAAATCAGACCACTCCTTCTATAACCCGATTTTTTTCAATTATTGATTTTTGATATTTATTTGGGGTACCTCGACACAAAGCCTAGCTAGGAGCACTCGCAGACGCTTATAGTACAACTGTGTAAACTTTCAAGAAAATTGGTTCAGCCATTTCGGAGTCTATAGGTAAGTTCTATTTATATCTAAGTTTAGATTAGATATATTATAACTGCAATGTCAAAAAGGGCTTATAGTCATAATGTTGAAACATGGGTTTTCATACAATCTCCAAAGTTAAGCTACACTGAGCCCACTCAGTAATTAGAAATACCAAGGACTCGAAGCTTTGATGTGCAGAATTGGAAAGTGGAAAGCCAAATTTCTATTACAGTGAGGTTTGCTGGTACATTAGCTCATTTATATCATATACATATGGGAAAGATGTGGGGCAATAAACAACAAATAATTGGTCAGATTTAAATTTACATTTGACTTTCTGTACATTTGATTTTGTAAAGTTTTGGAGGATATTCTTTGATTGTTATATGTTTCTTTTTCAATTCAATTCACACCAGGCAAAGCGATAATGTCATTAAGATGCAAGGACAAAGAAAGTAGAAAGCCAATCCGAAACAGTAAACAAAGGATAAAGCTCTACTTCAGTGCAAAAGACTAGGAAGAACTCAACTAATTATGCATTAGGCACGGTTGACTAAAAAGACTCAACTGTGCCTAATGCATAATAATCAAAGGGTTGCAATCAAATGGAGTTAGGTAGCCAGATGTAAGGGGTGATATAGTTGCAGAAATTCTTTGACAGCTATGACCAAGTTCTCCTGCTTGTGTGACATGGTGAAGAATTCTCTTGTCAGATATATGGTCTTCCAGTAGCCACCCTGGACAGCACTACTTCCTCAGGGCACTTGATGTATACCTCTATGTTGAGTCTAAGGCCCTTACCAAAATATTCTGGAATTCTTTTCTAAATCAGAACGTTCAGTGTGAGTTTTCCAGCTGCCATATATTCATAATCACCATTTGAATCATCCAACTCTTTCATGCACTCTCCTCAGAGTGACACCCATACACTCTGAATGTTTCTCATTGGATTTTTTGGTGCAAATGCCAAGCAATACAGCATGTCATTTCCTAATTTCTGGTGGAGTGAATAGTGTTTTTTTTCATGGATGGTGCCCAGCTGACCCTACTATACTGTGCAGCTGACAAAATCAAAGCAAACATTACACATACTCAAAATTGTTAATATAAGATGGCAATGATTTACCCAGCGCACACACACACACACATTTTGAGCATATATATATATATATATATATATACATAACATTCACCTGTACATATATAATTAACAATATATTTGCCTGTATATCATATTGGTGAAAAAAAGCATCTGCTCACATATGCCCATAAAATTATTGAAGATGTATGCCTAATTTAAGGTATAAACATATGTATTAAAAGCACATACAACAATGCAATATTACACCATGGTGTATATACATTGGTGATTCTCTGAAATCAGTATATAATCACTTATATTCATAATGATGTATACAAACACATGCACATAAATGACTACACATTTAACAATAGATGTCAGCTATACACATACAAAATGCATGTAAAAATACATATCAGTTTATAAACCTATTTACACACTCACATAAAATGCGTATGTAAAGTAATTTTAATACTACTTAGTGATGTATAAATACATTGTAAAATCAACATGCAGTATCTTTTAGATAGACACACTAATACATAATCAGTCCTTTATCAACCAGAAAGAAACCAAATGGCTATTTAGTAACTGCCTTTTGATGGCTGATAAATAGAGAAAAAAAAAACCTCTTTTTATGTAATGCTTAGCTTACTTTCTTGGAATATATCCAAACTGTATGTCTGCCAGCAACATGAAGTACATCTGCCACAAACCTTTCCCATCAGATGAACTCAGTGTGATATACCAACTGCCAGCAATCTTTAGTACATTGTTTTCTCGCAGTGAGAAACCTTGGCATTGATATTTAATTGAACAAAATTAGCCCCTTTATCCTTTCAAGTTTCTGTCACTCGAAATTACCAACTGACTTTTTTTATTCATTTCACCCCAAGTAAGGACTGCTACTAGTATGTAGGGGGGTTACAGTGAGAGAAAAGACCAGGTTCAGGATTATTGACAAAAGGATAAAAGATGAATCGGATTAAAGAAGATAGATGGCAATTGATGTTTCATTTAAATAAAGTAAATTGAAGTAAGGTGGAAAGTGCAAGAAGAGAAACTATTAGAGTAGAAGTGTGGGTTACATCTATTTCATTAGTAAAAGAGTGGGATCTGGATGTTAATCTAGTAGCACACTTAAATTTATAGTCAAGGCACCAGGGAAAAAAGCTTGTAGAAAAAAACAGAAGAAAGCCACATCACATTTGTGAGAAAGTGACTTCAAGTCAATATGCCAAACGAAGATCAATTACAATACAGATCCTGCTTGGGATTTTGCCAGAAACCTTAAGATGAGTAGCATGATATGGTAACATTATTCAGTGCATGGAAAATTGGTAGTTTTATAAATGTGCAAGATGAATTCTGACAAGACAAAGTTTCTGGCACAACACTGTGAACCTACTTTCCTAGCAGTAGATGCAGGTATTGATTTGATGTTGTTTTACTTCAGATCAATTTAAAAAGTGAGGCCAAAGAGACATGGAATATTTCTTCTGTTAACACACAATCTCCAATAATCTGATGTGTTGGCTCTCAACAGTTTCAGCATTGCTATGTCTACACTTTGATGTTATCTGACTAGCTTTTGTGTTGCCATTTTCTCCTATGTTGACTTTTAACAGTACCTTGCATTATAGTCTTGCAGGAGCTGTCATGTCATGTGACATGACCAGACCAGGCTACCATCCGATGCTTAATAGTGGCAAGGACAGATTCCAGTCATCTCATTAAATTTCTGATATTGACATCTAAATCTAAACTGATTTAAAAATGGAACTTTGTGTGTGTATGTATGTGTGTGTCCATTAGCGATAGACTCCGAAACGACTGAAGCGATTTTCTTGAAAATTTACACACACACACACACACACACACAGTTCCATTTATAAATAAGTTTAGTTTAGATTAGATTAGATAGATTTAGATATGTATGTATGTATGAGTTGAATATATGAATCAGAATGCAACAACATGATAAAGAACAAACAGGAAAAGGTATCTCAATCAAACATGTTTTCCTTTTATTAAGCCTCATTAGAGATAGAGAGAAAAGTGGATAAACAAAGATATAGTATACTGGTATGTTATGATTTTTTTTTTGGAGTGGGGTTGTTATTGGTCAGATGTGTCACATGTATTAAAGCAATATATAATTATTTCAATATGTGTGCAGAATATTTTGGATGGTAAAGTGTGTCATAATGTTTGTGAAGAACTGCGTGTATGTCTAGGGGTAAGTAGGTAGATATTTCATTCATAAGTAGGTAACAATATATATAAAATGAGAATAAAGAGTCATACAAATGAAAAAGGAAGTATACTTATGTTTTATAGATTAAACAAAAGTGTTTGTTAAAGTACATCAGAAAGAACTGTTAGATTTGATTTATTTTGGGAAATAGAACAATCCAAAACTTAAACCTATATATATATATATATATATATATATATGTGTGTGTGTGTGTGAAAAGTGTATGTATATAATTGTAAATATCAATATATATATATGCAATTTGTTATATATATTATTTATATATTATATATATGCTCAATATCAGTGATAGAGCTGACATATGCATATTCAAAGTCACACCTATATATATATATATATATATATATATATTTTAATTCAGATACTTCAATCCAAGGGAAAAAAGCAGGAAGGTAAATTCCAAAAAACCCGATCCTAATTAATATTAAAAATTTATTTTAATATTAAAAAATGATACAGGAAGAGAGCTCCATGTAATAAAATATTACAGAGCAAATATATATTAAAAAAGGATTAATTCAAAGATGTTGAATGGCCATTTCGATATGAAGATCCCCACGGGGAACGACACATCACCTCAGCAACAGAAAAAAACCTTTCAGAAACTGGAGAAAAATTAGTCTACTTTTCCTTTTTAAATAGATTGCAAAGAAATTAAAAAATAAATAATAAAATAAAATAAAATAAAAATAAAGGGAAAGAAAAAGAAAAAGAAAAAGATAGAATAAAATCAAATAAATAAGAAAAGAAAAAAAATTGACATCGTCTGGGTTCGCAAAAAAAAGGGGAGAATGTAACTAAAAATTAACAGACAGCCGTGTTAAATCGACGTCAGTTAAAGCAACACGGAAAAAAGGTGGTAAGAGAGATAAAAGAAGGAAGGGAGGGAAAAAGAAAGAAACTAAAGAAAAAAAATTTTTTTAAATATTACAGACGCTGGACAAATTCAAAAACCTAATTTCCCCAAAACGTTGAAGTATTAGAAAAAGGCCTTTACTTAAAAAGGCATAATTATTAATAAAAGGGAATAAAAAGATATAGGATTTAAAATAAAATTATTTTTTCAAAAATTAGGTCATTTGAAATTAAACTAAATAAAGACAACACTAGGTAAAAAAAAAAAAATGAATTACAATTATTATATATACATACCTATACAATTATATATATATATATATATATATATATATATATATATATTATATAGAATACTTGATATATAAGTCTGGTAAATTTCAATAGAAATGAACTCAAAAGAACTCAATTAAGTTATTTAATTTAACAGACTAATATAATTTAGAAAAAATTTTAGATATTCTTCAATTTCATGGGTAATACATATTTCACAGCAAAAAGCTGCTCATCAAACCCAAAAGATACAGCAGTTAACTGCTGTATGGTAATTATTATTATTATTTTAACATACTGCAACTCAATAGCTATAAAGTTTTGGTCTTAAAATACCATTATCAAGCAGTAAAAAGTAGTTAATTTATTTTGTGAGATATAGATAAGGAGATTAAAAAGTACAGAATAAAAAGCAAATAAATAAATAAAAGCATAAGAATAAAAAAGGTCAGCCAATGAGTTAAGTTGGGAGAAAGATTATAACATTTTAAAGAAAGGTGTGTGTAAGACCCAATAGATAGTAGTGAGTCAATGTTTTGCTATATGTAGTGTTTCAATGTTTTGCTTCATATATATATATATATATATAAATAAAGTACAAAGAGTTTGTCTTCATGAGGACATCATTATGATGTTCTTGCTCATCAGGGCTGTTTACTGTTTTTTCTTGTTTATATAGATTATCACAAATACTATATATATATATATATATATATATATATATATATCGTACAATAAATTATTGTCATTTCATATTTCTAATTTTGTGTATGTGCATGATTTGTTTTTTATTTTGTTGATTACATATTATAATAATGTCAATTGGATATTGTATATGAAAAAAAGAGCAATCATGTAATTCACTTCGCCAGAAATTTGTAAATTGTATGTTGTACTGCTTGGCATTCATGCTGGTAGATCCAATACAAATATTTCATTATGTTTGGGTGTCAATCTTAGTAATGTGCTGAGAATTTGAAAAGAGTTGAATGAGTCTAATGGTCATTACAAATGTATGGCAACTCAGAAAACTGACTCTGATCATTTTGATAAGAAGAAAGCACCCAATTTTTTGGTGAGATCCAGGCTATGATTGACAAAAAATACTTCCTAATAAATTAGGTCCATAGACAAGGAGGTAGTGCTGCCCTGAGGGTGTGTGCTGCAATACCGTGTGTCTGGTAACAGGACTCTGCACCATGCTACACAAGGAGTAGAATCCAGTAATGGTTGTCAGACATTTTTTGTGACCACATCACTCCTTATAGCTGGCCAACTTCTCAGACTGCAAGCTATTTGATTATTATGTTTGGGCACCTTTGAGCTAGAGACCAAAATTTCCTTGTAACACCAAAGAAAAAGTAAATTTTGTTGTACACACACAGAATAAATGAAGCCAATACTACAAGGACTGTAGCGTTAGATATCTCAAAGGATTTCAACAGCACATGGGTTTGCTACACAAGCTCTCCATCTATAAAATGACTGGAAGAGTTGTCTCTATTATAAAATACTTCCTAACAGGTAGATCCCTAAATTTGGTTATTAATGGTAAATCATTTGAGACCCTGGCAGTTCTGAATTACATCAATAATCCATCCAAGAATATACTCCAATCATCTGTAAACATGTGTGTTCATGATACACCAATATATATGTGCACTTCCAAAAGTCTTGACAATCAGAGATTGGTAGCTGACCTCTCCTCTGATCTAACAACAACTTCCCAGTGTGGGGAAAAACTAGATGATTACATTAAATGCCCCTAAAACCATACTGGTTACATTCCATCACCACTGATCAAACCCTGAATTATCATTAATCACAGTGAATGGACGTCCCCTTGAGGAAGACCTGCGCCTTGAAGTGATATTAGAACTCAGACTCACAGCCAACCTCACGTGGGTTTCCTATATTTTTTTAATCATTTCACCCCAAGCAAGGCAGAACTGCCACTGGTGTGCAGGGGGTTACATAAAAAAGTGAATGAAGAGAAAGAGAAACAAGTTACAGGGGAGTCAGAGAATGAGTAAGAACAGGATTAGAATAGAATGAAGAGGGTTGCAGGAGAGTGGAGTGGAGTGTAAAGAAGAACATGATACAAGGGTTATCAGGGACAGGATGTGAGTCAAGAAAATAAGAGATAGCAACTGACTTGGCATTTAAATTCTTGGAAATCATTTTCAGGGATGCAAGTATACAGAAGGGAATTCCACAGGCAGGAAATGCAAGCAAAGAAGCTGTTAGAGTAGAAGTTGCAGTTACATTTGATTGGTTTTACTTTAAAAGGGTGGGACCTAGTTGCTAGTCTAGTAGCTCGAGTAAATTCATGCAGAAGGGGCACCAGGGTGCTAAGCTCATCAGAGCAGAAGCCTTGAAATTATTTGTAGAAGAGACAGAGGGGAGCCACATTACATCAGTGAGAAAGTGACTGGAGTTGAGCTACCAGGTCAGAATCAATTACATTATTATTATATGATCCCTCGCTAAAGATGCAGGTAAAATGTATGTATGTGCTCCATTTTTCCTGCTATGTTCTACCTAATCAAGCCAAAAATTGAGTACTCTTTTCATGTCTGGGTTGGAACTGGACAGACCTTACTTTTCTGTTTTGATAAAGTTCAAAAGCATCTCCAAGTATTCTTGGCAAAGAATTATTTTCCGTACTCCAAATTCTCCTTCATATGCTTGATTTAGAAAGTCTGTCACTGTTCTATTACTATTACCATAGAAAGTGCCTAGACAAACTGCATCATTTGGTTCCACCAGTTCTGATCCTTAAAACTAGGATCCAATATGCTGTTTATATAGCAGCAAACTACCAACACTCTTTCCTTTATTTTATCATAAGTAAGTTTCTCACAAACAGCTTCTTCCCACAAACCATGGCCTAAAGGGAAAAAAAACTCCTATGTTTTTATGATCACTACTATCTTGATTTTTTTCAAGTCTAGAATCAACTTTCATCTTCCTGTCTTTATCCATTTAAACTCCTTCTTAGTGAAACCCTCTACCTTGAGTGGCCCCTGGACCTTGTACAGGGCGAACCATACAGTGTTAAAAAAAAAAAGCAAGGATTATGACAGCATTTACCAATTTATTCATATATTGAATATTTTTACTATATCTGTTCTGGTGGTTCTGCTATATATTTAAAGATTCTTGATAAAATATATCTGCAGTGTTATTAGTCCTGACCTGGTATCTCAGCTTTAGTCATCTTTTTTTCAATATCTCATAATTTCCTTTACTTTACTATTCTCTTGGAATTGCCGTCTATTACATTGTCCATTTCTTATTTTATTTTGCTTTTCCTTCTTATTTTTATTATTGTTGCAGTTGGTTATTTTTACAATTCAAATTTAAAAATGCTCACTTATTCAAAAGTAGGGACTCATTATTACCCACATCCTGAATGGTACATTGAAGACAAAGACTTAACTTCATCTTTTGATAGTGATGATGATAATGATGATTTCCTATTTTACATAATGACTCTTGTTATTTCTTTCTTTTCTTTTTTCAATGTAAATATCGAGTTGTAACCCGAAAAGCATTTAATATTTCTGAACGTGAAGAAACCTCTGAATAAATAGATGAAATTCAAAATACCATTTTTAATCTTTGAGAATTTTTCTCTTTTTTTTTTTTATTTATGGTAAATTTTAATAGAAAAAGAAATGAATCTTTTCAAGGAAAAAATATAATGTAATTTAAAAAGAAAAAAGTATGAAAGTGTTGAATAAATGTTCAGATATGTATTCTACAGTGTACCTTTGTACAAATAAAAAAGAGTCACTAATATTGGATGTTAAATTAAAGCTCAGTTGTATTAAGTCTTCCTTTAGAGAAAAAATTAAAATTCCAAAGTCACGTAGCTGTATGTTTCCAGTCTTTTATCCACCAATAAGTTCAATGTAAATATTACACCCCATGGCTTCAGCAGTTATTAAAGCTGTCTTTTCAAAAGATTCTTTGTACAGATTACGTTCTCCCCATGTGAGCAAGCGAGATCTTTTTCGCTTTCATATTTGAATTTATAAAGTAAAAGACTGATAGTGTGAAATAGTGTTAGAGTAAGAGAGCTTGTCAACCAGCCTCCAGCTCAGAATAATCCTTGTTCTTTGAAAAAAAAATTTTATTAAAACTCAGAAGAAACTTTTTTCATGAAAAAAAAAATTTGAGAGAAACAAATTTTTTTCTTTTGTAAAGGAGGGGAAAGGTGTTTCTGATTAAAATGTAAACGCTTTCAGCTTCTCTGTTAATTTTATACTTAGACTGAATACTTGTTGTGAAAATGATTTAAGCCTTCAGCTAGTCTTTCATTCCCCATGGTTTCTGATAAAAGAAAAGTTTAAGAAGAAACCTTAAATGAAATAAGCAAGTTGATAAAAATAACTTTGATAATGTGAAGCTTTATGAAAGATTAAATGAATTTTTTGTAACTGAATGTGAAGTCATGAATAATACCTCTGGTTAATTACTCACAACTTCCCCAACTGCAAGATAAAGACATTCATCTCTTAAGGTATTTCATATTCTCATATTTTTGTTCATGTTGAAAAAAAATGAACATATACCACTTCTAAAACAGTGCTATAAAAATTATCTCTTCTTGCTTATTCAGTAAATCATTAATTTTGCACAAAGTGGCTCATTATTTATTAGCAGTTTCATTTTGTATGGTTTAGTTCTCCTAAAATAAACAATCCATAAGTTTAATTTAACAATAATATTCCCAAAGTATAGCTGTAAGTCAGAGTTCTCATAAAGTGTATAGTGTTTGTCAAGCAAACTTCAAATAGATAAATAAATAAAGATTTGTTTACTCATTTCACCCCAAGCAATGCAAGCAAGCCACAAAGACAAAAGGGTTTAGTGAGTGTAAAAGAAATAGTGTTCTGACTAAAAAGGAAATAACAGAACAGAAAATAAAAAAGACAGAAAATAATGTTGCATTTAAATTTTCCAAGATTTTGGTTGACAGAAAAGCAATTTCAGACATAAAAGACTTAGCTACCAACTAGTACTAGGCATATGGGTGCACGGTCGAGGAGTTAGAATGTTTGCTTTCTGGTCATGCAGCCCAGGTTTAAATCTCACCATGGTCAATTTGTCAGTAAGGTGACTTCTTGATGCTATTGGTCTGGAGGAGACTATCCCACTTTAGAAAGTGCTTAAAAGTCATACCACAGGTCGATCCAAGCCTTGTAAAAGAAATTGAGGATACAGGAATCTTCAGGAGCTGATGATGATTGTACTAGCACAAAGTCACAAGTCATCGTGACTTTATCCTGGCCATGTTCAATATTGTTGTTCAAGCTAGATAATGTACACTCTCACAGAAACAGTAACTAAGGTCCATTCAGCATAGGTGCCTTGTAAACCACAAGTGGGCTCTGTGGGGGTTCAGCAAGCACAAATGTTCCTAGGCAGCGAGTATTAGCTAACAACCATATATGACAGGCATCCTTGGATACAAGTGGCTAGCAATATATATATATATATATATATATATAGTCATCCGCAGACAGATCTGTTTTGCTGTATCACAGCTCATCAGTACAATTAGACTCTGATTGCTTTCAACCCAGGATTGAAACCCGACCGAACTGGCATCAGTCAGCAATTCTACCTCTGGGCTATGGGTGCTCGGTAGAAGAAGGCAGACTTTTTAGCACGTATATTATCATTACACTGACAGTTGTGAGACCTACATTTTTACAGAAGCTGGAACAGATATAGGTCTTTTTTTGCATGCAATAACAATAAATTTGAGTTTCCAACTGCCAAAATGTAGGCTATAAATAGGTTCTAGAAAGCTCAACAAGTCATTACAGTTGTTGGGGTAGACAAATAAAGCTACCAAGAAAATTTTAGAATTTTGCCAAATACAAATGTGTCTGTATGAAATGGGTATTTGAGAATATTCTTAGAACAATATGATTCTATCATAAAATAATTTTATTTTAATAACAAACACTTAAAAATCCACAATTTTGTTAAAAAAATTGACTGACTAAAAAAATTGCTTCTTTGGCTTATTCTGTTATTAGGGGCTCTGAAGCTTAAGTTTCATTGGTTTCATAGTATATCTGCCACTGTGCACTGAAATTCATAAAGTCAAACAAAATAATTCTTCAGATTTGTTAGAATTAACAAATTAAAATTTTAACTTAACTCACTGATTCTACGTCCATTGTTTATAAATGTTACTTTACATTTACTTGTCATATTAGAGAGTTAAGTGCCATACGTGAAACACGCTTGGACAATCATGTCTCAAAAGAGACATGACTGACTGGGCAGAAGATTATCCTGCAGTAGGTTGCCATTGCTTTTTGCAGTAGATTAGTTGCCAGCCAAGGCTATAGAACCCAATCTGTCCTGTTATTTAACCCATAACTGGAAGAAAGAGACGGATTAATACCTTTCCCAAGGGTATTTGCACGTAAGTGAATGCAAGGAATTCAACTGTAATTTGAACTCGGCTCCCTGATTTGTCGTTCCGAGCCGATATCTACTGCACCACAATGCACATCCTCACTTGTCATATTAAAATGCCTAAAAACTAAAATCATGACTTTTAGGGAACAAGCTCACTCCAGAACTCAAGTTTAACTCGTATATTTGAACCATCATTAAAGTTGCTGTTAAAAATGCTTGTTTAATTGTGCACTCCTAGAAAGTACCTGGCTTCTTCTGCCATGCTCTATCTAATAACAGACTAACAAAACTCCTTGTAGTACCAAAGATGAACTGAAGGCAATGATTATGGTAGCATTGACCAACTTAAACAAGAAGACCATCCAGAAAAGATACAGAAGATCCTGAATTTGTCTGGAGGCTGTCATTGAAGTCAATGATTTTATTGCATAAATTCACTTTTTAGTAATTCAAGATATTTTTTTGTAATTTTGGTAAATATATCTGTTAAAATGAGATGTCAGTGTTATTTTCCATTTTGCATCATTTAGATGAGAATTCATGTGTCACACTCTGTATTATTAGTTTTCCAGTTGCAGTAAAAATTTGCTTATTTGTTAGTGTCAATATTGTTATAAAAAAATTTGCTTATTTGTTAGTGTCAATATTGTTATAAAAAATAGTAATATTATTTTCATTTATTTGTTTATTTTACAGTGGTGTTCACCATGTACCTCTAGGCATGTGTTCACCATGCCCTAGAGGTATTTGAGGTCGAGAGTTACAGATTAAGAGATATACCCTTATGTAGATATGTTTGGAAGATAATAGTTAATCTTAGACATGAACAGGTTAAGATTGTTCAGGCAAGAAGTCTATTTGAGAGCTCCTTTCGTCAGGCAGCTGTTTGTATGTTACTTGCAGAAAGCCTAAGAATACAAGTCAGCATAATAAATGTGCAACAACAGAAACAAAATATCAAGCTGTGTAACAGTTATAGAGATAAAAGAACAATGAACTAGATGAATAGAAATGGGCTCTATATTGAAATTCAAAACTAAGACTAACGGCATAAAATGCAAGCTGAATTGAAAAAAAAAATCTTATAAAGTAAAGGCATCCATATTCTTGTTATGATAGACCTTGCTTTACTGCTGTTTTAATTCGTAAAATATAGCATATATTCATCACACTAATATTTGTCTATATTTCTGGGATGAGGTGGTATTTACACTATTTACATTATTGTGACTATTGTCCTCATTTTTGTTGCCATTTCCATGATGATTTGGCTGTTGTACATTCTGACTCTCTTCGGGTGCTAGGAATTTCAAACCAAACCCTTTATTACAATCACTGGGGTATATCATTCTCAGGAGTATCAGAAGCCTCTCCTGGTAGACATGAGTTATCTCCCTTTAACCCAACTGAAGATTACTGAAACATTACGTTTATAAGTCCCAGAAATTCAATCACTGTTGTCCTCAAGGATACATGGCCCAGTGTATATATTTGGTCAGTTCTAGTGACTTGACCCAAAGAGTTGTGAGTTCAATACCAAGTTACAGCAGTGGTGAACAAGTAACTTAGAGTTGGGTTAAAGGGAGATAACACATGACTACCAGAAGGTGATTCTCACAAGGAATGAGAATGATATAACCCAGGGATCGTAAAAGGGTTTGGTTCAAAATTCTTAGTAATGGTTGAAATGTGGAAATGGCAACAATGATTCAGATCATAGTCTGAATAATATAGTGAAAGTGAGAAGGATATAATGAGAAGATTTCTGTTGTATGACTTTGGTGGTGTAAGAATGTTCTTGTAAAGTTATGAAGTAGCTGATGTTGCTTTCCAGAACTCAGAATTTGACAAACTACAAGGAGCATGGAACCACCTCTTAATTGTTGTTCCCAAATTCTCCCCAACCCAGAATGTTAAGGCTCCAGTTATAGGCAAATACTGATTTCAAAACAAGAAGCAAAACACTAGAAAAATATAAAAACATGTTTTTATAGTGTAAATGCCAGTAATACATTCTTTATTAAAAAAAAATTACCAAAAATACATTTTGTAGGGAAATTACCAGCAATATTTCTAAAATTAAAATTACTAACAATGCATTTTTATAGTAAAATTATTGGCAATATATTTTTATATCAAAGTGACATCCAATACAGCACTAAAAAAGTGTAAGAATACATTTTTTAATAAAATAACAAGCCATATATTTTTAAAAAAGGTTACGGACTGTATAATTTTCTAGTGAAGTTAATAACAATACAGTTTATCAGCTACAAACTATATATCTAAAAAAGACGTGTCTGTCCTAGAAATTATAAAATTTTATCCAAAATAATTTGTAGTTGATGCCAGGAATTTGCAAACACAAGTAATTATATTTTGGCATTAAATAATTTATAGAGTTTGATATGCCACTTAAGAAAAACAACCAAACCAATCAGAAAGACAATAACCAGTTGTTGTAATAATTCTTTAACGGCAGAGGAGAGAAGGTCCTGATTATCAGCACTAAAAACTTTCAGATCATTATCAAATGGTGGTCCTGGGTATGAGGGTAAACCGCATCCAGCAGCAAGGCCTCTGATTGGGTGGTTGTGAGGAGTATGGAACCACCTCTTAATTGCTGTTATTTCCAGGTTCACCCTGATCCGGGGTGGTAGCACCTGTTGGAGTCCCAGCTATGGGCAAATAGTTAACCCCCAAACTTGGGCCAAAACTCTATGAAAGCATAAAAATACATTTTTATAGAAATATATACATAAAAATAGACTTTTATAGAAAAGTATACATTTTTGAATGAAAAATATAACCAACAATACATTTTTGAAGAAAAAGATTTCTTACCATTTACACATTTATGAGGAAAAAAAAATTATTGCCATCATACATTTTTGAAGGAAAAACATTTTACCAGCAATGCATTTTTTAATACAAAACTAGAAGGCATCTTCAGTTTTTTAAAGAAAAAAAAATCTTCATCAAAATCTGACTATAACCAAACATTAAACAAAATTATCTTAAAACTCTACTTTTTTGGCATTAAATAACCCACAGAGGTTGATATTCGGTTAAACAAAACTCCAAACTCAAATTATCAAAAGGTAACTTGAATAGCATATTACATAAGCTTTAAAAAAATAGTTGATTAGAAAATGGAAATGCTTTTGATACAGCTTTAAAGTTTGCTATATTCACTTATTAAATGATTGACAGTTTCATCTCTTCTACTGCACTGGCCACTTTTGCTACTTTCTTGAGTTTTGTATTTCTTATATTTGCATTTTCAAACCAGATGTCTGCTGGTTATAGCTGAAGATTGATTGATAGCAAGACTTCTCAGGAAATGTCAACAACTGCTGTTGTCAGGACAGTCTCAATCCTTTTTTGAATTGCCAATTTATCCAATCTTGTCTCTGAAGTTAATCATTTTTTTCTTTACTTGATTCCTACACAACTAATGTGATACTATCCTAGCCTTCAATGTTTCACAACTTCTCAAATCTCGGAATAAATTCTGATTATTATTCCATGTTCTTGAAAATTCTTTTTTTTACCACTAACACAGAAATATGAGAACTCAAAGAAATATAATATATGACATTAAAATTGTAAAAACGTCTGTTAATATTCAACATATCATCATTTTGTATCAAAAAAATAAGAAATTGTTTAAAATTACTGAGCTCCTTAAGGATACATGGCCCAGTGGATATAAGCATTAGCTAGATACAGTGACTTGACAAAAAGAGTTGCAAGTTCAATACCTGGCTACAGCAGTGATGAACAAATAACTTTGAGAATTAAAGAGAGATAACTAGATCACATCCAGAAGTGACATTGCATTTAGAATGAAAATAATATATCCCAGTAATCAAAATAAAGGTTTCAGTTTTAAATTTTTAGCTCCTAAAGAAGGCTGGTGTGTACAATGGCCAAAACAATGTAAATGTGGAGGTAAAGATGAGGACAACAGTACAAACAACATAAATAATCTACTGAACTGCAATTAACACAATTTTTTAATTAAGAGATGTTTTATAAAATATTTCTCATCAAGTAAGGCAGTAAAGCCACTAAGACATAATGGGTTACTGTTTATGAAAAAATTAGAAAACAGGCATTACTAAGGAATGAGAACATTAGAAAAGTAATCAGCAAGAAAGTATGTAATGATTGGCATTACATTTTTGAATGTCAAAGTTAACTGGAAAGCATGAAGCCAAAATAGAGTTCTACATGTAGGGAAGAATGAGAAAAGAAACAGTTAGGATAGAAATTATGGTTAAATCAAGCCGGTTCAACTGTAAATTGATGAGACCAAGTAGCCATATTAATATTGTGCTTAAATTCATAAGGTTTAGGTACCACAATGTTGTGGCCTTGTTAGGGGCCAGAAATAAAGACACAAAGAAAGACTAGAGTTAAACAAGTATATGAACAAAGAACAGTAGTACAAAACATATACAAAATGTAAAGATCACCTGCATGACTGTTTGGTCCGGCTGTCAGAGCAATCTGCAGGAATATCCTTCTACACAAAGCAGGGACTGATGCTTATTTATAGCTGGAAGAGTTCATGTGTACATGGGTCAATTACCATAATGCATAGTGAAGAGCTCATCTGAACAGTTATGTAAATATTTATAGAAACGGCAGAGAGAAGCTACTTTATGGCAGTGAGAAAGTGACTAAAGCCAAGATGCCAGATCAGGACCAATAATATTACTCAAGCTCAATATCTTATGCATCATCCCTGTCTCTCTTGACCTCTGTCTGTCCTGTGAATATGTTGTGAAGTAGTTTTTGCACTGAAGGTAATAATCGTGCTATGTCAGTTGCTAATCGACTTAATGCAACCCAAAAGGTTAGGAACTTGGTAATTTTCCACTGTAAGCTGACTCCTTAGTATTTGGCTAACTACTGATTAATATCAACTGCCTTAGTCCAACTATGTCCAAACTGGAACTACCTAATAGTTCTACTGAACTCCAATAGAACTTTAAAGAACTCTCTAGAACTTCTAAGAACTTCTTGAGTTAACTTCTTGTTAACTGTTATTAATATAGGAGGGAGAGTCCATTATCTGAGGAATAGGTGTGTTTCCCCATAACAGAGTATGAGTTTCCAAGCCTTCCTTCCTCATTATGTACTCCAGAAATCTCAGCTGTCTCTTTCTGATCTTAAGTATTAGTTTCCTTTTTGTTTTTTGTTTACATTTTCTGCAAAACATTTTTGTTGATTTCTTGTTTGGTCCATGGTATCCTCAGCAGGTTTTGTAAAACAACATTCCTGTTATTTCAAGTCGATTCCTCATTAATGAGATCATTTCATACTCAATGCCATACCAATGCCATACAGGAGGACAGATATTAGGTAGCAGTTCAGAATGCTTTTCCTTGTTTCTAGTTAGGTTTTCCTATTTCTTTTTACTATGCTAAGCTATTCAAATTAAAATGCAGTCATAGGTTGGAGAGTTGACATGATTATAAAAATTCTCAGTCAGACACCTATGGGTCTTGCAGATCATGTAACAGAGCATAAAGTCCTACTGGATCATGGCTATCCACTCACTCAATTCAGTACTCATGAAAATTTCAGTTTTGCTATTTGAATTTTCTGATGTATCAAGTCAACAACTGAATAATCTTCATGCAAGTTCTACAAGTATAAAATACATCAACCATTCATCCGTACATGGAGTACTGCTGCCATATATGGTCAGGTGCCACCGCTGTTCATCTCTGTGTTCTTGACAAGCTCCAAAGGAAAATCAGTAATGTGATAGGTACCGACTTGGTGGCTCAACTACAGCCACTTTCCCACCGACGGTGTGTGGCTTCCCTTTGTCTGTTCTATAAATACTTCCATGACTTCTGCTCCGACAAACTTAAGTCACTGGTGCCTCTGCAACAGGTGTTTACTCGTGCAACCACACTGGCAACTGGATCTCACCCATTCACAGTGAGATCAGCCAAATGCAGACGACAATTCTACTCCTGCAGCTTCTTTCCTGGCACTTCCTGCCTGTGGAACTCGCTTCCTTATTCTTTGCTTTCCTGATGACTACAACGTCCAGGAATTCAAATGCAAGGTCAATACTCATCTTTTAACCACTTGACCCTAGTTCTTTCCTCACCACCCTGTATATCCTTTCCTTTCTCTGTCATCACACCTGTATTCCCTCCCTTCTCATCTCTTAACCACTTGACCCTAGTTCTTTCCTCACCACCCTGTATATACTTTCCTTTCTCTCCACCTCTGCAACTGTCATCACACCTGTGTTCCCTCCCTTCTCTTGCTCCTTTTTAAATGATTTTTTTTCTCTTTACTGTCTTCTATCTGGTGCTTTTACTCTTATGTAGACCCCTGCACATCAGTGGCATTACCACCTTGCTCGGGGTGATATGATTAAAAAAAAAATAGTACATATGGAAATGCTCCTATTTTCATCATGATATGTTTAAGCTTAGCAATTGTCACAAAATATTACAATAACAATCATAAATATAAATGCTGGTAATTATTTCAAGAAGTAAAAGGTTACAAATAAAAAGATAAAATTTGACTAGATTTTCCCTTTCACTGAAACAGACATTATACACCTAAGAGCATTATCAACTCCTCTATATTTTCTTTCTTTTTTTCTTTTCCTAAAACCAAGTAGCACCTTTAACATGTACTTTCTTAATTCTATTCTCAGGATCAAACAGAAATGACCCAGTGTTTATCTGAGGCAGAATTATATGTCATTTCAATCAACTATTGGATATTCACATTTTAAATTTATCCATATACTTGTCCATAAGCTGAGTTATTCCAAAACTTTTTTCTGTTAATTATCTAAAAGACTTCTTCCTGCCATCTATCAGCATGGCTAATACTACCTTCTAGGGGAGTGACTTATTGCACCTTTTCAAGCTAACATTCTTAGATGACATGAGTGGAAGGTCAGCTGCTTAAAAAGTTGATTCACTGATTAATTCTAGACAATTTTTCTCTATAGAATCTTAGAATATTACTGCCACATATAGTATGATGCTCCTGCTATATATTTAGAGATGTTTGATAAAATTCAAAGAAGAATCAGCAGTATTATAGGTCCTGACCTATCATCTCAGCTTCAGTCACTTTCTCACCACCGTCAAATTACTTCTTTGTGCCTTTATTATAAATACTTTTATGGTAATTTTCTGGATGAGCTCTTTGCTATGGTAATTAGAATTTATTAATTTAAACACAGTAATTGACTGGCAACAAAATCTCATCAATTTATAGTTAAATTGGCTACATTTAACATTAAATTCTGTGCAGTTTCTTTTCTTGCTCTTCTTGCTTGTGAAACACTCTTCCATATTCATACTTTCCAGCCAAATTTAAATGCAATGTCAAATGTTTTCTATTGTCATTTTAATTACACTTCTGTTGTTTTCATTCTGTAGTAATTTTTTTTTCTGATTTTTCCTCACCTTGCAACCTTGTGTGTCTTAGTGGCTTTACTGGCTTGCATGAGGGGAATTTGATTGAAATAAAAAGTTAGTGCGCAAGCCTGCAAACACCACCTACAGCATTATAGTTCGGACTTTATTTAAAATGTTTTAGTTGTTCAATTCCTTCAAAGAACATTTTTATCCAAACTCAGATATCCAAATGGTGTGTATAATGTCTGTGTACATTCATGCACTCACCAAAACACACACATACAGATAAAAGCTATCAGTTTTAACCCGCATTTATTGTCTGTGTGAAGACATTCATACAAGATCTTACATATCTAAGTTTGTGTGTATTAAACATCGTAGGCTTAAATTGATACTTGTCAGTTAAGGTCCATTTCCTGTGTGCTTCGCTTGAGAGGACATGCATGGAAATATTTGACTTCTGAAAAGGAAACATGGTTTACCATTCTATCTTCTAACTTGTTTTCCCCTTTTATCTCTCTCAGTGAAAGTGTACTTCTGTCTGTCATTCACTTAACTATTTTATTGGCATTTTCTTTTTTAAATTCTTTGTAAACTTTAATGTCTATTTTTCTGTGCTTTTAGATTCTTAAGGTTTTAAGCCTCTGGGTCTTTTTTCTTTACTTAAGTATGCAGTAGGTAGTATCATGTTTTATTGATAAACACTTACCCACCTGTTTCCATCTATTGGAGATAAACGTTATCTTATAAAAAAAATCAAGACTTTTCTTTGCATCATTTTATGCTATCTTTGCTTTTTCTTCTTCCAATTTGCACTTTCTTTTTAATGTGATTTCTTTCTTTTCAGTTTTATTGATATCTTTCTTTGGTGCTGGTTTTCTTCACAGTTTCTCCTCAATTTACTTTGCATTACTTATTTCACTCCAGTCTTTCTTCTCAATGTCCTTTCTTTCCCGCCTTCCCTCTTTCTTCATTTTATTCTCTTTTTTTACTCTCAGGTTTTTTTAAATTTATTTCTTTCTCTTCTTCCTCACATTTCTTTTTTCTCAATGTCCTTTTTTTCTCTCCATCTCACTTTCTCAATATCATTTCATTCTCATTTTCACACCCAGAACTTTCTTAATTTATTTCTCTCTCTTCTTTCTCACTGTTCTTTTCTCAATGTCCTTTCTTTCCCGCCTTCCCTCTTTCTTCATTTTATTCTCTTTTTTTACTCTCAGTTGTTTTTTTTTAATTCATTTCTTTCTCTTCTTCCTCACATTTCTTTTTTCTCAATGTCCTTTTTTTCTCTCCATCTCACTTTCTCAATATCATTTCATTATCATTTTCACACCCAGAACTTTCTTAAATTATTTCTCTCCCTTCCTTCTCACTGTTCTTTTCTCAATGTCCTTTCTTTCCCACCTTCCCTCTTTCTCAATATCATTTCATTTTTTTACTCTCAGCTTTTATTTAATTTATTTCTTTCTTTCCTTCCTCACATTTTGTTTTTCTCAATATCCTTTTTTTTTCTCTCGGTCTTACTTTCTCACTATCATTTCATTATCATTTTCATACCCAGCACTTTCTTAATTCATTTCTTTCTCTTCCTCCTCACTATTCTTTTCTCAATATCCTTTCTTTATTAACTTTCCTTTTTCTCAATATAATTTTATTATCATTTTCACACTTTTTTCAGCTTCTTTTTAATTTCTTTCTTTCTCTTCTTCCTCTCTGTCCTTTCTCCTAAATATCCTTTCTTTCCAACCTTTCATCTTTCTCACTTCCCTTTCATTTTCTTTTTTACTCTCAGTTCTTTCTCACTCTATTCATTCTCAAATTACTTTCTTCTAAATGTCATTTATTTCTGGGTCCTGGGCATGATGGTAAACTGCATCCAGCAGCAAGGCCTCTTAATAGAACATGGAACCACCTCTTAATTGCTGTTGTTTTTATGCCCACCCTGACCCAGAGTGGTAGCACCTGTTAGGGTCTCAGCTATGGGCAAATAGTTAACCCCCAAACTTAGGTCAAAACTCTGTGAAAGTATAAAAAAAATCATAGAAATATATACATAAAAATAGACTTTTATAGAAAAATATACACTTTTGAAGAAAAAATATGACCTACAATACATTTTTGAACAAAACATTATTACCATAAAAATATTTTTGAATACAAAACCAGAAGACATTTTCAGTTTTCTAAACCAAAAAAAGAATAAATGCAAAACATTTTCATTAAAATCTGACTAAATCAACCTTCTCACTATCATCAAACATTAAAAAATATTACCTTAAAACCCCACCTTTTGGCATTAAAAAACCCACAAAGGTTGATATGCCATTAAACAAAACTTAAACTCTTTTTCTTTCTATCTTTCCTACTTACTCAATATCATTTCATACTCTTTTACTTTTCTTTAAAGTTTTGTTTTCTTTATATATCTCTTGACAATACTTCTTACTTTTTTTCTTATTAATCTGGTCACACCATAATTGTTCTCTCTCTCTCTCATAGTCTATTTTCTACTATTAATTTTTCATTTCTTCATTTTTTTTTTACAACCACTCACTCTCACCAATTATTCTTTCCTTTCTACTGTTTCAATTTTTTCATTATCACCAAATCTGTTTTTTCCTTACATAGTGAATAAAATATTAAATTACTGATACTGTTTTAATAATGGTATAAATAAACAATGAATTAGCAATGAAATCAGGTAAAATGTTTCATTTGTTAATTAAATATTGATATAGCACCCACCATTGTGTCCAAAGTTTCAGTTAGTTGCAACCAACCCCAGGCATTAACAATTTCAAGTTTTACTTAATTATGGTCCCAAAGCACTGGAATAGTGATTCTATAAATTCAGATAAACCAAAAAGAAGTCACACAAGTACTTCCTCTAAATGAAAAGGTTTTCATACTAAATATTGATTCCATAGCTTCACTTAATCACTGAATGTGGTGAGTTGTTTATTAATCAAATATTGATAATCTACAAATATGTTTGGAGAATTTGTTAGATTATATAATCTGTTCATATATACATATGTGCATGTGTAAAATCTATTAATATGCTTATATATATATATATATATATATATATATATATATATACACCAATAAATATATATTTAGATTTTCATACAAGTACACACGCATCTATAAATATTTTTTCTGGTGCTAATAAAACAGTGCTTGATGCAATATAACTGAGCTATGAATTTTATATTATTAAATTTACATATTATTCTACATTTATAGCATGACTGAGTGTTATGCACTATGCAATTATCACATGCATCTTATGAACTGACCATTTCGAGATATTAATTTTTTATTTAATAAAAATTCATATATAGAATCAGTACATAATATGCACCTGATGATTGCATCCAGCATAAAACTCTGAGTTGCTTCTAGATTTGAATTTTTTTTTAATAAAAATTCAAATCTAGAACTGATCATTTCATAATATGAACCTGATGATTGCATAGTGCAAGAAACACCAAGTTATATCTATATATGAATTTGATTTATTCAAAAATAAAAAGTTCAACTCAGGAAATGTTTGGTTCATAATATGTACCTGATGATTGCATAGTGCATGAAACTCAGAGTTATGATATAGATGCAGAATAGTATGTATATTTAATAATATATAAAGATTGTGTTCAAGCATGAAACATATCATTTGGTATTGACTTCACTGTCTACTTTTATAGTTTTATGCTCTATCCCTGATATTGAGCACTTTTATGCATGAATATAGCATACCCTGTATACAACCACATTCTAAGATCAATGGTTAAAATAATTTTGAGTGAGTCAAACTTGGAGGACTTGATAAAGAACATTATGGACTGGTGCCCTAGAATCTCTGTTCCACAACAATACTGGAAAATTTTATAACAGATACAGAATCACAGACAAAAGACTGAATCAAATAACTGAAACTACATCATTTGAAGACTACTGACAGTAGCAACAACTGAAATAGATATCACGTCGAACTTGAAGAGAAAATAATGGTATTTCATGAAATCATCTTTGAATATCCTGATTGACCATTTTTCTTTTTAGAGAAACAAACTTTAGTTTTATTTGTATATGCTCATAATTACAAGTAAAAACTTTGTATATACATAAATGCATAAAAATCTTCACTCTCTCTCTTCAAAGTTTCTCACTTACTCAAGTGATATCCACTGTTTTCTCCACACTCTCCTCATCAACTTCTGATATACATTCTTTCAGTATTGATCTTAATCATGTATTCAAATACATAGCCACAGATAAATTCTTTCACACAGACCCACACACAGTTATATAATTAATATATATATATATATATATATATATATATGAGGTAATTAGTACATGCAATTTTACCAATAATGAACTTTAAGAAAGGAACACTATTAATAATTCAAATTAAAAATAAGTCAGTTAACCATCTGACGATTACTGAATGCATGAAACTCAGTCATGAGTAAAACATAGGGTAATATATATATATATATATATATATATATATAATTATTTGATTAGTTAGTTTTTGGTCATCATTAAATAATACCTGTATTAAAAAGTGTTCAATACAATTACATTGCAGAACTCTTTAATATTTTGCATTTTTTATAAGGAAATAAATTGTAAAATAAAATATATCTATATATATATATTTAATTAATTCACTTACCTTAATGTAGATTTATTGTATAATGTTTTTTCAAGCCCACTGTCTTTACGACCAGCCATTCAGTAATATGTATTAGTGTGCGTGTGCATGCATATAGATGTATCTGTGTAGGTAAAGTTTGCTAGTTTGTGTGGAACATTGTTTTACATAGCTGCTTTATCCTTATTTGATTTTTTTAAAATCACTTCTTTAGGAAACATATATTTATACATTACTATATCTATAAATCTGTGAAGAAGCATCTCTCTCTCTTTCCCTGTCTACCAACTTCTATATCTCCCTCATTATATATATATATATATATCACATCACTTGAGAATTTCCAGTAGTAACAACAACTAAAATATCACATTTGATATAAAAGCAATATCACTTACAGAATAAAAAAAAAACTGAAACAACTAACAGAAACCTCATCATTTGGGGACTACCTACAATACCAACAACTAAAATGTATATTACAAGTAATCCAAACAGAAAATAATGACACAATCATGATGTTGATTTTTCATACTACATCAAATAAAGTGTTAGAAAAGAAAACTCCCATTAATACTGAAAAAAAATTTTTAAATAAACGATTTTATAAATTTTTACCCAAATCAGCAACGGCTGTTCAGTCAATAAATGTTGAATGCTTACTTATAAGAAAATAGCTAATATTACCATTACTATCATGATTTATTCTCCGAGGATCTTTATCAAGGCAAAGAAACATGTTGATAAGGAAAGGGTTTCCTCTTGTCTTTTATGTATATTGCCTTTACAGATATATTGTTTATATATATATATATATATATATATATATATATATGGAGGAGATGGACAAAATAATGGATATACCTTGAAATTTTAAGCAAATATGGGATAGTATTGCTTTTGGTAGTAATTGCAACTTTAATTCTGCATGGGATCAACTCAAACAAAGTTGAAATTGTTTCCAGAAAAATTTTAATTCATTCTTATGATGGTAGAGGATATTGGCTTCCTCAATTTTTTTCCTAAAATGAACCATAAATTTTCAGTAATGTTAAGATCTGAGACCTGTGGTGGCCAGATAAGATGTTCTATTTCACAATGTTCCTGGTGCCATTCAGCAACAACTTTAGTAGTATGAGTGGGTGCATTATCATCCTGAAAAATAGCATTTCCCTCTGAAACAGTTCCTGAAACATAGAATGAAGTTGATTACTTTAAACTTTTAAATAGTTCCCACTGTTGGTTTTAATAAACTTATTTAAATAATATTTGTAAAATAAGAACAATTTTAGCAAAAAAATCAAGTACTATTAATATTAAATCAGTGAACATAAAGATAGACAAGCTTTTGACAGTTTAATCAAGTTTTCTAAGTTATACTTTTATGATACTAGATTTTTCCATTATTCTGTCCTGCCCACTATATATATATATATATATATATATATTTATATGTCATAGTGATGACCCACGTATACTGTCTTAATATGTATAGGAAAGAATATTAAAAAGTTTTAAACTCAAAACTTTTTAATATTCTTTCCTATATATATATATATATATATATATATATAAGCCTCATGATAAAAATAGCCTTTTACTCTGGATTTTTTAGTATCATTTTCCTTGTCAATTCTCTTTAATCAATGGTAAATATTAATCTTTGAATTATATCACGAAAAATGTTAGTAAAGAACTATTCATCAGGCTTACTGATCCACCCTTGTGGTATATCCGTGTTTGCACAGTCTTATTTTATCTTATTATATTGTAACATTTCTTTTATTTTAATTCACACTTTAATTTTTCCAGTTTCTGCTTATACACTTCAACACACATATTTATAAATTGCTAAAAATACATTGCTATTTTTAAAAAAATCATTGTAATATATACATATATGTTTATATGCATGTACAGATATAAAACCACCAGTTTATACCAGACACGTGAATGAACATGAATATATCTACAATGCCTGCAGACCTGTGTTTATATGCACTTGCACTAATGCATACATTTCTTTTTCTTCTTTTTACCTAAGCCTAAAAGTACACACTTCCTCCCACTTTGCAAATCTGTTTGATATGCCATTTGTTTGATTCTCTAATGCACAGAAAATTTCTATTGACATGGAGGCTCAGTAAATTGCTTTCAATTGGAACACGAAAGAAACCTGGTTGTGGCAGCCAAGTGAATTATCAAGCAAATGCATTAGTGCCCCTCTATATCCATCTGTTAACCAACGGTCTGTAGACAGTTTGCTCTTATCCAATGAGCTGGCAACTCAAACTGAACCCTATTCTCTTCAAAAAATGAAACCCCAAAATATCTTGTATTAATCCTGCAAGGTTGCCAAGGAATTTTCACTAATGCCTATAGAATAAACAACCAATGAAAATTAGATAATCCAGGGTGGAAAATACAAAATTTGTTATGAGTTCAAAAACAGACTTTTTTAAAACACACACACACACACACACACACTCTAATTATAAGAGAACCATATGAAAACTTGCATACACTTTTTAATAGTTTTTAACTTATGAGTGTCATAACTTGTCAGGCTATGTTTTGTCATGGCTCGCCACAACTTTCTATTCTTTGTAGCTCTTAAATTTCTCTTTGTTGTTTCTCTATCCTCCCTGTTCTTCCATCCATTTATACAAGTTTGTTAAGGAGGTAAATCAAATTTTCTCTCTTCTCTTCAATATGTACCATGCATGTTATTTTTCTTTTAATCATTTCACTTCAAGCAAGTAATTAATGTCACTAAGATGCAAAGAGTTACGAGGAGTAAAAAAGAGTGAGAAGACTTTAGTGAACAGAAGTGAGAAGAAAATACAAAAAGAAAACAGTTGTCATGAAGATATAAATGACAATTGACATTACATTTAAATTTTTAAAGATTGTAGGTAGAAGAGAAACAAAAAATTTGAGATATGGTCAAGAAAAAATAACAATTATAATAGAACATATGGTTGCATTTAGCTAGCTCAATAGTAAAATAGTAAAATTTAGTTGCCTATCTAGTCAGTTAAGTGCCATATATGATACATGCTTGGGTGATCATGTCTCGAAAGAGACATGAATGACTGGGCAGAATATTATCCCACAGTAGGTTGCCATAATTTCTGCAGTAGACTGGTTACCTATAGAACACAATCTGTCCTGTTATTTCACCTATAACTGGAGGGAAGAGACGGATTAATACCTTTCATAAAGATATTTGCACATAAGTGAATGCAAGGAATTCAACTGGAATTCAAACTCGGCTCCACAATTTTTCACTCCAAGCCAGTATCCACTGCACCACAATGCACTCATAGCATGCTTAAATTCATTCAGTTTAGGCACCAAAGAGGAAAGCTTAAAACAATAACTGACATAAAAATATTTGTAGAAAAGACAGAAGGAAGCCACATCATACTGGTGAGAAAGTGACCAAAATCAATTACATTACAGACCCTTTGAATTTTGTCAAGGATTTTGAGATAAATAGTAGGAGCTCCAGACTAGATATGGCAGCAATATTCCATACACAGACAAATGGTAGAGGTAGAAATGTTAACCAACTTTGCTAACAGAAGGAAAATTGCGGAAAACCTAATAAATCTTCAATTTGTGATATGTCTTTTACCAGAGAATTTTCCCAAGAGTCAGCAAAACTCATTTAAATTACCTTTTGAAAAGTACATTGATTGCCACCCACAGTTAGGAACCCTCTCCATTTCTGTATTTAAATTTTATTTTGTTTGAAAAAAAATTATAATACAAAATAACAGATAAATTTTGCTAAAAAATGATTTTACAGGGAAAAAAATAATTTTTTTTTCTTACTTCCTTGGATCATGATATGCTAAAAATATATTTAATTCAGTTTAATAACATACATTTCAAAGACTTTTTTTATGTTCTTTCAAAGGATTGGTGATCATGGCTTTCCAATGTTTCCTGTTCTTTGTCATTCCCTATTCTGTTATCAATTTACTCAAAGTCACTGGGTAGGTCATGCATTGTTTTCCTGTCTTTTTTACTTTCAATATATCCTGTAAGTGGAGATTTTTCCAAACTTTCCTTGTGTGCACTAGAAATTTCAACTATCTCTTTCTGATTTAAGTGTAAATTTCCTTTTTGTTTTGATTTTCTCTAAAACATTGTCATTGCTCATATGTTCAATAAATAGTATTCTCAGCATCCTTCTGTAGAACCAAATTTCTGTTGTTAAATGTCTCTTCAAAGAACTAAAAATCTTAGAATAGGCAATATCGTACTGGTGTACTTCTAAAATTTCCAGAAAAATAATCCAGTAATTTTATGCTCAAAATATCACTAGTAAATAAAGACAGGATGTATCATTTGAAAAAAAAAGTACTTAAGAAAGAATAAAATACAAGATTAAGTAGCAAAAGTATGAAGGAAATAAAGATGACTAGAAAAGAGAGATAGAATAAAGTTATTTAAAATAAAAACGAGTGAAAATTACAAAATAAATAATAATAGGAAATGTAAAGATTCTATTTCCTCATATGTTTCTCTTCTTTGAGTCTCAAGATGGCTACCACAATTATGGAAAGTGATAAAGTTGATTCAAATAATAGACATGCAAGAGATAATACCAGTGGAAATGACCTATTGTTCACATACATTCTGTCTCTAATAGCCCTGCAGATCTGACAAGTGGCTATTACTTTCTTCCATAGCCTCTCAATGATCTGATTTTTGTAGAATGAATACTGGACTTTATAATCTATCATCTCTGTCTGATACAAGTTACATGAGTGGACCAGAGCTCAAAGTAAAAATGTCTATTATTCTTTTTCAATATTTTTCTCTCTTTTTGCTTATTTATTTCATTTTCACTATTTTTGGTCCATGAAGTAAAAGAAGAAATAATTTTCCACTTAGAGAATATATTATAATGATATGATTGCTTCTTTTCGTGTAAGTAGTTTTGTAGAATTTTCAGTATTTAAAAAAAATTTTTTTATTACATTATGATACTTAGCTAAATCAATAAGTCTGTAACTTTGTGAAGAAGCGTTTATTTTAAACAACAACTCTTTTACAATATAATTACTTTGTTAATGCACTTAATCTAACATTTTTTCATTAATCACAAAGATTTAACATTATACACTGACACTTTCATAACAAAATTAACTCACTCAGGTAACAAGCTTTATTCTGGAATATTCCAACAATTCAAAAACATATGAGGAGGAAAGATTCTTCTTATTTAAGTAGTTGTATATCATTTTTTTACTGAAAAATTAAAATTCAGAATATAGAATTAAATTTTTAGCATTGATAATAACTTGGATGAAATTATGACAAATATATCAGGGTTATTTACACATTGGAATTCAGATTCTAGCAAATTATATTCATTTATGCTGGTTTCTGCATTGGAATTTTTTAAAAAATGTTATTGTTCTTTTGGTTGATGCTTAAGAACAATAAAATAGAAATAAAATTAATCATTTTAGTTACTGAGAAAGTGCTAGATTAATAAGGGATAAGATTATGCTGAAAGATATTTGTGTAAAATAATTTTTATCATAAAGCTACAAAATTATTGATTTATCTATGTATATTCTCTTAATTTATGATAAAAGTTAATAGAAAAAAGATACGGTTATGAAAGGAATAGCCAACATGCAAATTACAAATTGGAAATCCCAGAATCAAACAAGTACAACAATTTTAAATATCTGGCATGTGTTTTAACAAAGGATGGAAAGTGTGACACTGAAATTTGAAGATGCATTGTAATTAGTGTAAGTCACCTTCTAAAATCTAATCAAGTTATTAAGAAACAGACAAATTTCATTAGAACCAATGACAAGAGTACTGAAATGTTATGTAATGTCAGTCATCCTAACTGGCAGTAAATGCTGGACATGTATGAAGAAGAGATTTAAAGCAACAGAAATGTTATTCTACAGAAGGATGCTTAGAATAAGATTGAACATCTGAGCAACAATCTACAATGGGGAAAAAATGACAGTTATACTTAACATCAGAAAAACGTAGTTGAAATTTCTAGTGCACATAATGAAGAAAGAGAGCTTGAAAAATTTGATACTCACAGAAGAGATTGAAGATAAGCGTGACAGATGAAATCTATATATAAGCCAATTATCGAGCATGAGTAAATTGATGGTGAAGCAAAGTTTAAAAGTGATAGCAAAATGATAACATCTATCAAAAGCTACAAAGGATAAGAATTTGTGGAAATCCATGATCATTTTTTTCCTGAAAAGCACGGAATCTTCATTCAAAAGAGGAATGTATTTTTAAGGTTTTAAATTTATTTCTATATTTCAGAGATGAGTTACAACTATTTACACTGTTTGGACTGTTGTTTTTATCTTTATTGTCATATTCTCAACTTTTGGACAGAAGATGGTCAGAGTGTCAGTTAAATGCCATACATGATACACGCTTGGGCGATCATGTCTCAAAAGAGACATGACTGACTGGGCAGAAGATTATCCCGCAGTAGGTTGCCATTGCTTTCTGCAGTAGACTGGTTGCTGACCAAGGCTATAGAACCCAATCTGTCTTGCTATTTAACTCATAACTAGAAGGAAGAGATGGATTAATACCTTTCCCAAGGGTATTTACGCGTAAGTGAATACAATGGATTCAACTGGAATTCAAACTCGGCTCCCCGGTTTCTCGTTCTGAGCTGATATCCACTGTACCACAACGCACATCCAGGTCGGAGTGTACAATGTCCAAAATGTTATAAATATAACAATAAAAATGAGGATGACAGTCTGAAAAATCTAAATGGTGCAAATAGTTCTAAATTTCATTTCCAAATTCAGGTTCTGTAATATCAAAATAATAGAAAATGTTCATAAAAAACACATTTTTTTTTACTCTTGTTTTAATTTCTATTAAACAAAATCTTTACAAAATCTACATTTTATATCTACATAGCAGGACAGATTGGGTTCTATAGCCTACATTTCATATCTGTGATTTGCATACAGGTACAACAAATTAGTCTAAAATATGCTCTGTTATATTTCAAACACTTGCTTAATATGTTTACTGCCACACATATCACACAACTTGTAATATATTGGCCATTGCTTCTGACACACATGTGTGTCTATTCCTTATTTTATTAAAGGTAATATAAATAGCAATAGTGCTATACCAGACTTGGTTTCTGCCTTGTGGCACTGAACAGCAGACATGCTTATTTTGTTATGCTCTATGAGTTTTTGATTTGAATAATGAAAGAATGTCCAACAGATTATTTTTACCATAGAAACACAAATGGTTTGAGATTAAAAGAATGTATTTTTTCTATAAAGTTTTGCCAATGTTATTTCTCTAAATAACAATAAAAAAAAATCTTCCCCAGTGTTGTTATATAAACTTTTTTTTTCTTTTGTGAAAAACTATAAGCAAATAAATTCATCACATGGCATCGTAGAGGAAAAACAAACTCAGTGCCAGGGGACACACATTAGCATCATTTTTTATATTTTAATAAATTTAATGTTATTTATCAAAATAGAGTAAAAATATTTTTATATCACAATTTCTAGTAGCAACTGGGAAATACATATATGGTATTATAAAGAGTTCAAATATCCAAGGCAGTAGTGAATACACTATTAAATTTAAATTTACTTACCAAACATAAGTGTTTTTATATAACAGTTGCAAATATGAAGTACAGTGTTGGCATTCTGAAATACTAGCAGTATAGCTCGGCGTTGCTTGGGTGTAATGAAAGCTTTAAAACTAATCCATGTTCCAGGAGCTCAGACTCTTTAGATGTTGGCACGAGAGACCTAAAAGCAATAGTTGTTTCCAGTTAAAGCAAAACCGTAGACTGAAAGAACAATGAATGGATGTAAGTCAAATTTTGATTTCCTGGTATCAATATCAAATCAGTTTTTTTTCGTCGTAAACTGAATTTTGAAGGCTAAATAAGTTCTCTGAGTAAATGGTATCATGGCTGAGACTAAGAACTACAATTATACCTACTTAGAGGGCCAAACCCGAAGCAAAAACTAAAATAAAAGGGCTGAAAAAATACAGACATACAGGCAGATAAACAGACACACACACAAACATCTTACCTTTTATATATATAAATATATTATCGATTTTCTGCACTATTGTAAGAACTGCAACCTTCAAACTTTTGAATATCGTTTCTTATGTCTTTGTCTATGAGTGTATCAAATTTGATTAAAATCGGACCACTCCTTCTATAACCCGACTTTTTGATTATCGATTTTTGATATTTATCAGGTGTACTTCAACACAAAATCTAGCTAAGAATACTCGCAGACGCTTATAGTACAACTGTGTAAATTTTCAAGAAAATTGGTTCAGCCGTTTCAGAGTCTATAGGTAACAGATACACACACAAAGTTCCATTTATAAATAAGTTTAGATTTAGCTTTCTAGTAGCAACTGAGAAATACATATATGATATTATAAAGAGTTCAAATATCCGAAGCAGTAGTGAATACACTATTAAATTTAAATTTATTTACCAAAATAAAACATAAGTGTTTTTATATAACAGTTGCAAATATGAAGTACAGATTTAGCATTATGAAATATTGAAATATCCAAGGATGCAGGGAATGTGTTAAATTTGATTTTATTTATCAAAATAAAACATAATTTCTATGACAATTGCTAATGATAAATAATAAATACATAGATTATATTATGGAATATTCAGATCTTTCGTTAATATATTAAAGTTTAATTATCTAAATAAAGATAAAGTAATCTTATATAGCAATAAAAACTAAGAAATAAATACGTAACCATGAGCTCAATGCTAACCATTTCTTGTAATTCTACCTTGTGGACCTTTTCTTCAGCTCCATGCTTTAACTTGGACAACATTGAACTTTCAAAATTTAAAAGCAATCACTGCTGTGTTCAAAATTTTTTTTTCTAATCTTCTCTTTCCTCAATAATATTTCTCATTTTTCTTATCTTTTCACACTTAGTAACCAATTGTATCTTAGTGACTTCACTGCCTTAAATGGGCTGAAATAATTAAAAAGAAAAAATTACATTATAGAGGGATCAAATATTTAAAATAGAAGTGAATGTGTTAACATTGTATGTTTCATTTGTCAAAATAAAGCAGAAGTAGTAATTTATAACGGTTTCTCCTGATAACTAAGAATTAGACTGATGGCATTAATGAAAGGTTCAAATATTCAATGCAGCTGCAGATGTGTTAATAAATTTTATTTCATTTATCAAAATAAAGCATAAGTAATCTCATGTAATAATTTATTTTGGCAAATAACAAATATATAGCCAGCATCATGGAGACTTCAAATTTTCAATGGCAGCATTGATTGTGTTAAGACTGTTCTGGCAAAGGAAGCAGCAGTCAAGATGATCAGTTTCTGCCAATTCTTGGGGCATCATCAAAAACAATACTTGATCTAAGTAGCCAGAGTGACTATTATCATATTTGCCATGATTGTACCAGAAGATACAAGCGGTATTTCTTAATTAGCCTTATGGTGAATTTGTCTCTTTTTGGCATGGTAAAGTATCTTCAGTAATGGTATTTCTGCTTCTGGCAGAAACTCTTGCAGTGTTTATGCCAAGAAAATACTCAGCTCTTTTGCATCAGTTTGCATTCTTCAAGGATTTTATCAACTATAAAAGTTCCATAAGTGTTCAATTAGTGCCTTTACTTTTCACTCTGTTATTTTCAGAGCAGACTTTTGCTTTTGTAAGAATCAAATTTAAGTCATAAATATTTGTCAAAATAAAAATTTCAGCACATGCAAAATTACTTGGTATTTAGTGTAATATCAATATATTCTGTATATAATACTAACTGCAGATCTTTGTCCAGAAAACAAAATTGTGCCATTGATATTGTTACCATGATTTATTTTGTTATCTCCACAGATGTAGAACTTGTCTTTAAGAAAAAGATCTTTTTGTTTGAGAAATGTATATGTAAAATGTAGATATATACAAATGTTTTCACAGATAAGGTAATTAAAAATACCTTTGAACAAATTAAACCCACAGGTTTTAGTGAGAACTGTCCTTTATTGAACCTCATACAGAATCACAATGAATCATTGTTGTTTTGCGGCCATTGGCTGAGACAGAACTCACTACAACCCTCCAGTATTCTCTGTGCATTTGGAACCCTGGCGTAGTTTTGTAGCAATATTCATAATCTTGTCAAATAGCTGAATACTTGATTCTTCGCCAGGGCTACCAAGGGTGTTTTTATTGTGACACCAACACTAGATACGTTGCCTCCAGGCCCCATCCTGTTATTTAACCCATAACTGGAGGGAAGTGATGAATTAATACTTTTCCCAAGGGTACCAGTGCTTAAGTGAATGCAGGATACTCAACTGGAATTCGAACTCGGCTTGCTGATTTCTCTTTCCAAGCCGATATCCACTGCACCACAACGCACATCCGCCACTGAACACTTCATCAAGTATTGACCAGGCTCAATGTTGCTTAACTTCGGTGATTGAACGAGAACCGGTGTATTCAACATGATATACCGTAAGAATGAATACTAAATGGCAGAAATCACATAACTTGATAATTTTCAATAGCAGTAGCAACTAAAATTGATCATACATGTAGCTTTAAGAGAAAATAGTAACATAATGAAAATGTTGACATTCCACTCGACTTCAAACATAAGATTAGGATGTAAGATCCCCTCATCAATATAAGGAGGAGCAATAATAGTTTACTTGAGAAACCTATTTTCCAGAAAAATCATTTCAATTGATAGATTTTATAAATTTCCCATCAAAAGTAGCACTCATTTTCAGTCAATAAACATCAAATGTTTCCTTGTGAGGAAACATTTAATATTACCAAACATTTCCTTGTATGTGTACAGCTAGTATTAACATTACCATTGTCAAGAAAAGGAACACTGATTTCAATCCTTCACTGCCTTGTGGCAAAAATATGGGACAGTCATTCTCGGAAAATATCCAACATAAAAATTATTTTATGAGGACTTAAATTTCATGTTGGTAACTAGCGTAAGTAGATCAACATTGGTCAGTCAGTTAAGTGCTATAAGTGATACTTGTTTGGCCGATCATGTCTTGAAAGAGACATGACTGACTGGACAGAAATTTTTCAAAAGATTAACAGAATATTTTAGTTTTTAGAATTGCTATGTCACCATTACTTATGGAAATTATACTAAAACAGACTAACATACATAATAAAAAGTTCAAAGAAAACGGTTGAATTCCTTTCATTTTAACATCTCATGACTTTGCACTACACATGAAGGAATTCTAAAACAGACTAACATACATAATAAAAAGTTTCAAAGAAAACAGTTTGAATTCTCTTCTTTTTAATATCTCGCAACTTAACACTACACATGAAGGAATTCTAAAAACTAAAATATTCTGTTAATCTTTTGAAATGATTCGTGAGCATTTTTGTGGTTGCCAACACTGTTTGTTTATAGATATGTAATTTAGAATAAACCTCATTTCGTCTTTTTACCTTGATAAAGTCCATCACAGGACAAAACGTGTAGGCAATTTAAAATACAGTTTTTCTCTTGTCTTTATTTTATTTCACCATCCTGTCCTTAATCTCAGATCATAACTGAGTATATTTTTACAAATGCGTAAATATATAAATACTATTTTCTATATGACATAGCAGTATAAAACTTAGTGAAAAAAATTGTTTGTCATTCTCTTTTCTTTCAACTATTCTATCCCATCCATGAAATACAATGTTATTACATAATGGATATAATAATAGCCATAATGGGGGAAATATAAATGGGAGAAAAGCTTTTCTTTTATAGTGTATGCATTATCTTAATATTCTTTCCTTCTTACCACATACTCTTTAACTCACATCACAACAACCCTTTTAACAGTAACTCTCTACTTTGAGTGTCTTTTGAGCATATATTGGGACAACATCAAGGTAGTATAGTAAGTTCATTTTAGATCAGATGGAAATAAAATTTCTTTTATATGAATAAACTAGCAGTATAGCCTGGCATTGCTCGGGTGTAATGAAAGCTTTAAAACTAATCCATGGTCCTGGAGCTCAGTCTCTTTGGAGATTGGCACAAAAGACTAAAATGTTTCCAGTTAAAGTGAAACCGTAGACTGAAAGAAAAATGAATGGATGTAAGTCAAATTTTGATTTCCTGGTATCGATTTATACATATATATATATTATTGATTTTCTGCACTATTGTAAGAACTGCAACCTTGAAACTTCTGAATATTGTTTCTTATGTCTTTGTCTATGAGTGTATCAAATTTGATCAAAATCTGACCACTTCTTCTATAAACTGATTTTTTCGATTTTCGATATTTATCGGGGGTACCTCGACACAAAACCTAGCTAAGAACACTCACAGATACTTATAGTACAATGGTGTAAATTTTCAAGAAAATCAGTTCAGCCATTTCGGAGTCTATAGGTAATGGACACACATATACAAAGTTCCATTTATAAATAAGTTTAGATGATAAAGAGCTTCACTAACATAAATCTGTACCTAGAGACTCAGACCTCTTAGTTTTGTGCTCTACCACTGAACAAGACATGAAGTGTCATAGCATAGTTAGACATGCACACCACAATTTAGTTCTTAGCATCATTCTTCTGGATTATGACTTTACTGAACAAACATCTTTACCTCATTCTGACAGCCCTCTTAATGGACATTCCACTTATCTTCTTCTTTTAACTAATTGCCTTCCACTTCTCATAGATGCATATTATAGTGGATCAGCATGAGCAGTGAACCATCATCAAAGTCAGTCAATCAATCGATTAACCTCTTATAAGAATTGAATTCTCACACACATATGCACACATCAGAAATGTGAGGTAAAATGTTGACGATTGAGAAATATTTCTTGATCTCTAAAGTTTATATTTGCATATCTTATGGTTTACAATGGTCTTAGACAAAAGAATGTTTATTCAAATATAAGATCAGTTTTTCTTTTGATAAGTAAACATTAAGATAGAAACCAAATTGGAATATTGTCTTGTCTGGTATTCTTGAAATATATCTTGATATTCTTAAAAAATTCAAAGAAGGATCTACAATGTTATCATTTCTGACATCTTGAATTCGGTCACCCTCCCACTACCATAGCATAATTTATTTTTGTGTTTTCTATAAATATCTTCATGGCTGTTTTTCTAATGGGTACTCTTCATTGGTACCTTGACTGCATAAATTAAGGTGTTCTACTAGATTGACAACTGTGTCTCATCCTTTTGCTGTTGAATTAGCTAGATGTAAGGATACATTCTATTCTAATAGTTTCTTTTCTTGAACTTCTCGCCCGTGAAACTTTTTTCCAGTTTCTTCCTTCCCTGGCAACTAAAATCTTCATAAATGTAAATCCAATGTCAATCACCATCTTTGGTTTTTAACCACAATTTCTACTCCAACAGCTTCTTTTCTCACACTTCCCAACTGTGGAATTCCCTTTGGCATGCTTGCTTCCCCGATGGCTATAACCTGCAGGAGTTTAAATGTAAGGTCAGTAGACACCTCCTAACACACTAACCCTCCCATTCTCTCCAACTCTCCTTCTATGTACATCCTAACTTATCTATCGCCCTGTGTAACCCCCTGCGCTATAGTGGCAGTGGAATGCCTTGCTTGGGGTGACATGATTAAATAAAAAATTTTTTTTTAAAAATGAACCCACTGTTCTTTTATTGTCCTTTCTCTGTACTATGTTTCACTCTCAGTAAATTTTGCATCTTAGTGGCATTGTCACCTTGCTTGGGTTGAAATGATTATAGAAAATCCCAAGTTGGACCACTTATCAATATCTCAAAGTGAGAATTAATTTACAGACATAAATGTAAACACATAATAGAAATCCCCTCACATACACGTTTGCTTCAAGTTTGTATTGACAATTTGTGAAAGTGTTAAAACTTGATATAACATTACTTTTAATAAAATTCATTTTCAATAAATTTTTCCATTCCTGTTTTTAAGTTTTTTTGCAAGTAATTATTAGAAACATAATTCTGATCTCCGGATCAAAACTTTTGTCTCACAAGTTGGCTTGAATATGTGAACTTTAATATAAAACTAGCAATATAGCCCGGCATTGTTCAGGTATAATGAAAGCTTTAAAACTAATACATGGTCCTGGAGCTCAGACTCAGCCTAAAGAATATTTGTGTGAAGTTTGGTGAGAATTGAATAAAAATTGTGGATTTGTATAAAGGACATACAGACAGATAAACAGACACACAAACATCTTGACTTTTATATATATATATATATATATATATATATATATATAATCGATTTTCTGCACTATTGTAAGAACTGCAACCTTGAAACTTCTGAATATCGTTTTTTATGTCTTTGTCTATGAGTGTATCAAATTTGATTAAAATTGGACCACTCCTTCTATAACCTGATTTTTTTGATTATCAATATTTATCGGGCGTACTTCAACACAAAACATTGATAAGAAGACTTGCAGACATTTATAGTACGACTGTGTAAATTTTTAAGAGAATCGGTTCAGCCATGTCGGAGTCTGTAGGTAACGGATACACACACAAAGACAAAGTTCCATTTATAAATAAGTTTAGATCATAGTTAAATGAGGAGAAAATAAATAATTTTCAAAAGAAAGAGAGCATCTACTCAAATACGGGTATCTACTAAAAATACTCTTTGATGTGATGCACTTATGTGCAAATACGTTAAGGAAAGGTATAAATGCATCTCTTTTCCCACCAGCTATAGGTTAAATAGCAGGACAAACTGAACCCTATCATCTTGGTTGGCAACCAGTCTAGAAGAAAAATTTCAATTGGCCAGTAAAGGTTTAGGCGCTATCATGCTAGCTTTCCCAGTGCAATACAACTTCTGCTACAGCTGCAGTGCCTCTTGTACCACTGTGACCTTAAGGGATAACAAGAATTCAAGAACACTCATATCTATCTGCATCTCTTCCTTTTTATAAAAATAGTTCCATTGCAAAATAAAGAATTATGATAACATGAAATAGAAGTAAGGGCCAGTAAAAAAAAAAGTGAATACTTTTAATATACCCTATTTTAAAAATGGAGATGGTCTTGTTTTATATTTTAACTGAACAGGAAATTAAAAATATTAAACTGATATAATAAAAAGAAAATCAAATTCTGGTTGACCAGTTTAATCATTAAGCATTCAGAATCTAATACAAAGACTCTAGTCAATTAATATCCATAAAATAACTTTATAGATTTTGTGTTTATTTATATTTTTATTTCTATTACCAAGCCAAAATCACTTGCGAGAATTTTATTTTTTTCAATTTAAGGCTAAAAGCTTTCAGCACTTGCTGACAGCATACACACATGTCAGTGTATAGATGTTCTTTATATTTGATTTATATTATATGCTATAAATTTGCCAAAGGTAATGTCTGTTTTGCTGTGAGATGTCTGTCTGATATAGGTTTATATAAAGAACACCCTGAAGCTTTGAATAAGTCTTAAAACAATATGAATTCAAAAGAGAAAAAGGCTAGTCAATCACAAAAAGCTCAATCCTCATATTTCATTGAATTGCTTACCCAAGAGCCAATCAAAATGAAATAGTGGTCTCCACAAAATAGTGAATTAACTTAATCAAAATTACTGTTAGTGATAAATAAAAAATGTCTGTGTGTGATTTTTTAAAAAAAAATTGAATCTACTTCTTTTATATGTCAAGTCCTTTGATGATGATATAACAGCTCTCCACAGCTTCTCGTCATTTGTTGCTCAAAGTAATCTTTGAATCATCATTTTCCTTCTTTGATTCTGTTCTGTCATCAATTTGCATTAAATTTCTAAATGTTTCCTCCCTCTCTTTTGCTATACCATGTGTGTGTTAGATTTTATAAGCACTCTTTCCTCATTAAGTTTCTCCAAAATTCCAGCTGTCTTCTTCTGCTTCTAAATAAATTGGATTTTTGTTCTTATTTTACTTAAAACTTCATCATTGCTCACATGGTCTCTCCATGATATTCTTTCTCCATCTGTGATGAAATTGTTCAGTGTTTACTGCCATATAGAAAATTTGATATCACATTGCAGTCCAATATGCTTTTTTTTTTGTTTGTTTTTAACAACATTTTTCTTTGTCTTGATATTTTATTTAAATTTCTAAAATCAATTTACTTGGCATGGCCAAGGTTACATTCCAGAAATTGAGTCAAGTATTGAGAATAAAAATTTCACTGGAAACAAGAAGATAGTTCTTGACAAAATCCAAAGAAGGATCTGCAGTGTCATTGATCCTGATTAGTCATTTTGACTTCAGTCACTTTCTCACTGATATGGTGTGGCTTCCCTCTGCCTTTTCTCCAGATATTTTAATTGCTACTCGTATGACAAAATTTTTTCTCTTGTGCTCCAACTACATGAATTTAAGTGTCCTACTGGATTGGCTTCTAGATCCCAGCTTTATACTGTTGAAATAGTTAAGCAAAACTGCCAGTTCTAATCCATTAGTTTCTTTTTTTTGCACTTCCCACCTGTGGAGCTCCCTTTAATTTACTTACTTTGCTGATAAATACAATCTTAGAAAATTAAAATACAATGGCAATCAACATCTATCTTCTTGAATCCCACCCAATCTATATTTTTTCTTTTCCTCAATCCTCTCTACACTCAGTCTTTTGTCTCACTTTCACTTTCTGTTACTCACTGTGTACCAGTGGCATTCCCACTTTGCTTGGAGTGAAGTGATTAAAAAATAAAAATGAATAGCATATGGAACTGGGAGGGAAAATAATGAGATAATCAAAATGTTTACTTTCCACACTACATTAAACAAAATGGATTGCAAGTAAACTCCTATCAATACTGTAAAGAGCTATAACATTTACTGGACTCAAATGTCAAATTTCTTTTAACAAAACTGTTTTCAGAGGAAGAGTTTATAAATTTAAAAGCAATAGTCAGAGCTCTTCACAATTTCCATTTTTTTTTTGTAGCTATTATTAAATTTTGTTTTTTTTGTTATCTCTCCTAATCCTTGTTCCACCATCCATTTACTCAAACTAAGTAGGTTATGCATCTTTTCTTTGATCTTTCCAAGCTCTCTTTTTTCATTATGTGCTCAAGAAATGTCTAATCTTTCTTTATGATGTTAAATATAATTGTTCTTTTTGTTGTCATTGCCGAATGAACTTAGTTGTTGTTTCCATATTTGGTCTATGGTATCTTTGGCATCCTTCTCTCAAAGGATATTTCTGTTGCTTGAAGTCTTTTCTTTGTCTGTGAGGAGATTATCCAGCATTCACTATTATATAGAAGGACTGATATTATGTAATAATTCACTTCTCTTTTCTTTGTTTCTATTGAAATCATACCTCATCTTATATTTAAACACCTTTTTTCATCAGTGAATTAGTTTGATTTAGGTTTCTCTTTCCTACAGTCAATTGTTGAAACAAGGCGTAACTCAGATACTTTTTAGAAGTATTTATATAACAGCTTGTCTAATGAATTGCTCAACTTTTAAACAAGTTATTCATAACAGTAACCTAAATTACAGCTTTTGAGTAAAAATCTGCATAATTTTATCTCATTTACATATTTATGCTTTAAAAGTACTTGAGATTACTTTTGACAGGAACATAAGTAGCAGTACCAATATTAGGAAGACTCTTGGTTCATGGAGAATTCTGCAAAACTCTTCTTCAGCTGCCACCCATCAGTCCACTCCATCTCAACCTGTCTTCATGTCTCCTGCCAGAGTTTTTACCATTTCCTTAATTTTGCCAACGTCTTTGGCTATATTTGAACAAACTTTCTCCCCCCAATTATCCTAGACTAGGTTCCAACAAAATTTTGAAGAGCCTAATAACATAATTTCAGTTATCCCGAATTTCTGGAGCAGAATTTTTGGCAGCAATTCAAGTTTAATGATATTTGATTGGAGTTGTCATAGGAACAGGCACTAGGTGGAGCCACCAGTGTCTGTCGTATGGAAATTTAAATCAATATGCTCACAAATACAGCATTAGAAAAACTCATATTCACAAGAAATTTATATGTATATAAATTCATGTATCTCACCTATGAAATTACTTGAGTGAGTTTTGTACAAAATATATAAAATAGTTGTTACAGACAAACATTAACTATCTGATGTATATATATATATATATATATATATATATATATACTATTTGCATTATATATTTGTTGCATATGAATTTTTTTATTTTTTTGATTTTTTATTTCGTTTTAGTTGTTAAATAGGTAAATTAGTAATTTTATATATCCTACCTATGAAATTATTTATGTGAGTTTTACAGAAAATATATAAAATATTGTATATAGATGAACATGACCACAGTTTTATATATATATATATATATATATATATATATATATATGTGTGTGTGTGTGTGAGTGACAATTGTGTATTTGGACAGCGATGTCTCTTTTATGCAAGTTTCACTAAAGGCAACTAAGAAGGTACTGCAGTTAAGATTTTACTCAATTTTTCTTGTTTTTTTACAAGTGTTTTCTTTTCTGGACACAAATTCTGTAAAAACTGTTCAAAAGTTTTACATATCCAAGCACTTTTGGCTTTTCTTTTAGCAATTATCAAAAACAATTTTTACTGTTTATTTTTAATTCACCTATTCAATTAAAAGTGTGTATATATATATATATATATTTTAAAGTTTGTGTATTTAGGCAGCAAAGTTTCTTTTAAACATGTCAGATTAAATAAATTGCAAACACTATGTTTGCTTATTTTTTCATAAAATCCATTCATACTCGCAGATAATCTTTCACGTATTACAATCAAAAGATGTCAGAAATAAGCTGTAATACTGACAGATGTTATTTTCATTCATTTCTTAAGGTACCCAAGTACTTTCAACATCTTTCCAAGATCATCTTCAGGGGTGTGAGTTATGGTAACAAATGTAGCTGGAAAACTATGTTGCACAAAATCACTGTACCTTTTTTTTCCTGCTTCAAATATAACAGTTGACAAATTGCTAGTATTCATTAATTTTTATTAATTTTATTAAAAATAAGGAACTTTTGTATTTATACAAGATCATAATATGATAAAATGAGCTTTTTTTCCTAGTGTCACAAAGAAATGAATTTACTTGTGCTCCTAGATTGGCATCAAGATTTTGCTGTCCAAATAGTCAAATGTAATCGTCACTTCTTATCTAATAGTTTCTTTTCTCGTACTTCCTGTCTGTGAAAAGCCCTTCTGTATACTGGCTTCCCTCATAGCTAAAATCTCTAAAAGTTTAAATGCAACATCAGTTGCTATCTTTTATCTCCATAAATCCTATCCACCTTGTATCCTTTCTTTGGCATCCTCTGTACCCTGTTTTTTTCTCTCAATGTAACCCCTTGCAAACTAATGACAATCCTGCCTTGCTTGAGGTAAATTGATAATAAAAACATAAAAGATATAATAAAAATTTGAACTGCTAATTTTTTCTCTATGTGTCTCAATATAGGATCATAAAGCTCCTCAAGAAAAAACTATGTTGCCATGTTTCCCTCTTATCATTTCTTTTTTTATCATATATATAAGTATGGATTTAAATGAGTACATATATATATATATATATATATATATGGGTATACATGCAGATACACATCAATATATAAATATCTATCAGGTGCTAATATAACATTGCTCAGTGCAATATAACAGAGCTAAAAGTATATATTAATAAATATACATATTATCCCATGTCTAAAGCACAACTCTGAGTTTCCTGTGTTATGCAATCATCAGGTGCATATTATATATTAATGTAATGAATATGCATACACCTTGGTTCCCGCTCACAGTAATATGATTGCCTGGTGTCAGCCATAAGTACAGACTAAGGCAGGGATGCCTAGAACTATGCCTATTGGAACATCTATTGACTACACCTATTGTATAAGCATACATTTACAACAAGTACCAGTTCATTACGGCAACTTGCTAGATTGTCCTACCCAGTTACATTTGCCAAAACCACTTAGCTACTTTGAATAATATATACATCCCTTTCCAGAACATATCATATATATATATATATAGAGAGAGAGAGAGAGAGAGTGAGAGATAAATATCAAAATTTACATGATAATGAATTTGAAATATTCAGCATAGTTCATGTTTGCATAAATACTTATACAGTATATAGTATAACTAATAAAAACATTTGTGATTCCCCACATTAAATTTTAGGCAATTTATACAAACTCTATGACACTTTAAGCAATCAAAACTTTTACATTGTTCAAAGTGCATAAATGCTTGGTTCAAATAAACGAACTTCAAGTTGTATTTCAGTGTTTGTTTACAACAAAACAGTAACATTTTGGCATATGTCAATAATGAAAAGTATCCTATCTTTCTCTACTTCTGGAACAATGTCAATTTTTCCCTTTTAAGTTTAAAATTGATATTCTTTAGGAGAACTTTATCTCCATTCAAAGTATTTGTGAGCAAAGAACAAGATGCAAACATTGGAAATATTTATCAAAAAAATAAGGAAAAACTTTCCCAATCAAATTCAGCCATTGTCCTTTTGGGAAAAAGATTGAACAATAGATAAACATTTCTCTTTGTACAGTCATTTTACTTGTTCAATTCTGTGTTTTTAATTGGATTTTGTAGCAACTAATTACCTACCAGTAGTATTTTTTTCATATTTATTTTCCATGTGAGTACTTTCAATTTTTCAGATAATCAATCACTACAAAATTCATTTACAATGTTTCCATTATTGACAATCCTTCAAAATAAGTACTGTATTTGATGATGGATAAAACATTTTTTTTCTCCAAAAAATGGCCCACAAAATTGTCTTACAAAATCGAGGCGTCTCATCGACTAATTTTATACTCAACATTCACTAGACTATAATTTTACTTTACCCAGTCACTTCTACTTAGCCAAACGATATAATAATGCTATTTGCTCAAACAACAGTAGTATTAACCCTTCATTATTACTATGAGATGTTTGAACATATCACGTAATTATTTTCTGACAAGTAGTAAGTCAAGGTAGCTTTCTAAATATATCTGTCAAATTAGTAGTAGTTTATGCTTTTATTCATAATATTTGTATGAATTTCTAGCAATTTTAATAATTTTGTAAATAATCAAAAAACCAAAAATATAGATCGAAGTAACAGGCAGATTATTTACTGTGCTGTGTAGAATTAATCTTATAAGCTTCAAAGGCAAACAATAGCTTAACCACGAGGACTCAGAGATGACAATCTTTAACCTATGTTCATTTTGTGGGGCATTTTAAACACCTAACTAAATGTTTTTGTTCATATATTCCAAGTAGCAACTCCAATTTTCATGATTAGTCCAACTGCTTTCTGCCATTTTATTATAAAAATTAAATCTATTTTTGCTTGATTAAATTTTTGAAACTTAATATTTTTAACATTGACCTTTTAATTGTTTTTTCGAAAAATGAACACTGAGGAAAATATATAGTATGTGGTGCTATATCTGTAACAAAGTGTTTGAAAACATAGTACTTATGATGTAACAGTACCCTACATGACTAATGAATCATATTGTTATCACTGCTGTAAAAAGAATTAGTGCTATGAAGCACCAGTTAGATCTATTGAACTTAAATATATCTCAACAGTTAAGTGTCATGTATGATACATGCTAGGGCAATCATGTCTTGAAAGAGACATGACTGAATGGGTAGAAGATTTTCTGCAGTAGACTGGTTGCCAACCAAGGCTTTAAAACCCAATTTAAGCCATATCTGGCAGAAGAGATGGATTCATACCTTTCCCAAGGGTATTTGTGGATAAGCAAATGCAACTAATTCAACTGAAATTTGAACTCAGCTCTCTGATTTCTCTTTCTGAGCTGATATCTATGGCACCACAATACTCATACACTCCTATGATGGACTAGCTGGAAACTATAATGAAGATACTTTTTAAATATGTTGTAATGCACTGAGAGCATGTTTTAAATTGTAGATGCTTTGTTATACTGAAAACATTTTCCTGAATATTTCCTATTGGAATGGTGGGGTTGTGTAATATACTCATATTCCATATATCTGGCAACTGCTCTAGAAAATGACCTCCAATCAGTGGTTAACTGGGGCAAGGAATGGCTTGTGATTTGAATGCCAGCAAAACAACATTGCTTTCATTTAATCATTATAGAGAATCTTTTTCTGCCTACCATCAGGATGGCTGATACTGAACTCCAGGAAACAACACTCTATGCCATCTTGGCCTCATGTTTTCCACTGACATCAATTGCTACATCTCCTGCAAAGGAAGGTTGGTTTACTATGTCATGCAAAGAGATTTTTCTTTTCAGAATTCATCTTGTACATTTATAAATACACCATTCATTCATCAATTGAATACAGTTGCCATATCTGGTCTGGTTCTCCAATTGTGCATATCACAGTTCTTGGTCCTGGACATGACGGTAAGCTGCATCAGGCAGCAAGGCCTCTGTTTGGAAGGTTGTGAGGAATATGGAACTACCTATTAATTGCTGTTGTTACCAGGTCCATCCTGACCCAGAGTGATAGCACCTGTTAGGGTCCCAGCTATGGGTAAATAGTTAACACCCAAACTTAGGATCAAAACACTATGAAATTATAAAAATAGACTTGTGTAGAAAAATATACATTTTTGAAGAAAAATATTGCTAACAATACATTTTTACAGAAAAAATTATTTCCACAACACATTTTTAAAAGAAAAATTTATTCTCAGCAAAACATTTTTGAATACAAAATAGAAGACATTTTCAGTTTTCTAAAATAAAAAAGAATAAAAACAAAAAATTTTCATTAAAATCTGACTAAATCAACCTTCTAACTATAACCGAACATTAAAAAAAATACCTTAAAACCCCACCTTTTTGGCATTAAATAACCCACAGAAGTTGATATGACGTTAAGCAAAACTTCAACTCACTATAACCAAACATTAAAAAAAATACCTTAAAACCCCACCTTTTTGGCATTAAATAACCCACAGAGGTTGATACACCATTAAACAAAACTCCAACTCAAAGTTCTAGACAAAATTCAGTGAAGAGTCTGCAATACAGTCAATCCTGATCAGGCATCTTGTCTCATGTCACTTTTTGACATGATCTGGTCTCCAAATAATTTAATAGCAACTGTTTTTTGTAGTTTTTCCCACTTCATGCCTACAGTGCATAAATTTAAGATAAACAAAGATTTCTCACCATTTCACTGTTAAACTTGCGAGATGCAACTGCTACTTCTATGCTAACAATTGTTTTTCTTTCAGTTCCCAACTCTTGAACTCTCTTTTAATTTTTTTTCCCTTATAACTACAGTCTTCCAAAATTTAAATGCAATATCAGTCACCATCATTTGTTTTTTTTAACCCTATTCTTTTTTGTTTTTATCTCAATCTTCCACATTCTCAGTCTTCACTTTCATTTCCTGTGATGCCCTGTGTTTTTATGGTATTGTCACCTTGTTTAGGGTGAAATGATTTTAAAAAATTATATATGGTATATATTTGTTTAAATTCATTGTTTTTCTTTTTAAAAACACAGAAGTCAAGTGTCAAGTTTGCAGAAGAAAAATCTGAAAATTTAATATTCTTCTCAATCATTTAGTTATTGGTATCTGTTTGTATTTCTTTATGGTTTCTGTTGAGATGCATTGGATTTTTTTTCATATGTAGAGATGCATGTCTGCATGCTTTTTTTAAAATGTTATTTCATATGTTTGAATGGATTTTGTGTTAGCTAGGAATCAAAGACGTGACAAAGGAGATGGAACTATAAAAATTTGATTGATAGCAAAAGAATTCTCAAAGTCATAAAGTTATCCAAGAAATTTGTTTTAATCTCAGGTATCTTTTTATGAGGAAGTCAAGATAGCATAATGGTTGTCAACATTGAAGGTGGAACCAGCAATCTGAGTTCAAATTCTGTCTTTGTTGCATTCATTTTTTTAATAATGTCATTAAGAAAGGCATGACTCTATCTCTTCTCTTTGTCCTTCACAAGCTATGAGTTTAATAGCAAGGTACACTTTAATTTTGGGTTGTAACCATCTAGCAGAAAAAAAACTGAATTCAAATCTGTGGCATCCAGCCTCGGAGAATAATTGAGAATTCCATTGCATGAAGAAAGTAATGGAGAATCAGTATATTATATTTGATAAGAACCCATAGCAATTTACAGATAATAAAGAAAAAGAAATATGTGTTCGGCCATGATCGCTTATAAAGCACATTCCTTTTAAAAAATCAAAATCTTTTTGTGTAGTTATTTGTGATATTTGTCTTAGCAACTTTATTTACAAATATTTTGATAGAATTAATACTGTTTATAAACAAAATATATTTTAAATATTTATCCAGCAACAGAATATATGTGTGCATCTGTTTGAAATCATAAGGAATTAAAAATTTAAAACTGACTGCTGTTAGGCTAGCATAAATCAGACGACCATCAAAATCTATACTTGACTGTCCTTCGTAAAATTTCAAGAACAAAAAAATCTTTCTCAAATTATAAAAATTTAAATTGTATTGCATTCAAGCATAAAATATTTATTCATGAAGTATATATTGATTGCTGACAAGAAGGTGAAAAAAAAGAATATAGGAAAACCTTTGGATTCATTTTTTTATTTAAAATTTTGAATTTTTGATATTGAAAATTTGGAAGCTTGCAAATTCAACATATTTGCTTTCTAAACCAGTTCTTCTTTTTCAGGTATTTGTGTTGCATATTTAAATATACAATAAATTTTCTGACTGTTTTATTATAAAAGTCCAAAATAATAAAATGGTAAAATTCTGTAAATATAGCGAAAATATATATATATATATATATATATATATATATATACACACACACAATAAAGATATAGTTTCCTGTATTTCTGGTTTCAAGTGCTTAATATCAGGGATGTAAATATAAAAGTGGACATTGAGGACAACAGCCGGATTCAACTGTTTCATGCTTAAATGCAATCTCCAGGCCTGAAGGTTGCATTTAAGCATGAAAGACTGCTGGGTGTTGACATTGAAGTCCACTTATATATATATATATATATATATATATATATATATATTAATCATTTCACCACAAGCAAGGTAATAAAGCCACTAAGATGCAAGAGGTCACTGAGTGAGAGAATATGAGAAAAAGACTATTAAAGAGAGAAAGCAATAAAAGAACAGAAATTAAGGAGACAGAAGATAACAGCTGACATTGAATTTATATATATTTAGAGAGAGAGTGTGTGTATGTGGGAGGAATGAATTGTCATCTAAATTACACATAAATGAAAATAACACAGACATCTAATTCTAACAGATATATTTACTAAAATTACACAAAAATATCTTGAAATACTAAAGAGTAAATTTATTCAATAAAATCCACATTGGCTTCAACCACGGCCTCCAGACAAACAACTTTAGAATCTCCTGCATCTCTACTGGACGGTCTCTTTGTTTAAGTTGGTGAATGCTGCCATAATCCTTGATTTCAGTTCATCTTTGGTGTTAAAAGAAATTTTGTACATTATAATAATTGAGAGGGTTGCAGTTTGGGGAGTTAAGTGGCCAAGTGTAAGGGTTGTGGGACTGCGAAAATTGTCTGATAGTCTTGGACTGAGTTTTTTTGCTTATATGACATAGCGTCTTCAAGCAGCCACCCTCTTGATCCAGGGCAACTCTCCTACTTTCTCAAGACATTTTATGTAGGCTTTCATGTTGAATCAGAAGCCCTATGGGAAGTTTAATGGAGGTGTTCCATCTTTATCACTAGTGATCACTCTAGAATGTGCATTGTGCTGCAGTGGATATTGACGACAAATTGGGGAGCTGAGTTCAAATTTTAGTTGAATTACTTGCATTCACTTAGACTCAAGTATCTTTTGGAAAGGTATTAATCCATCTCCTTCTCCAGTTATGGGTTAAATAACTGGACAAATTGGGTTCTATAGCCTTGGCTGGCAACCTACTGCAGGAAAATCTTCTGCCCAGTCAGTCATGTCTCTTTTGAAACTTGATCACCTAAAGTGTGTAACACATATGGCAATTAATTGACTGATCACTACAAACATCATGATGTTGACTGAATATATCATCTAACTCTTACTAAAACCTCTGCACTGTCCTCAGATGACACCCAAACACCCTGAAATGTTTGCTTTGGAACTTTTTGCATGAATGGCAAGCAGTACAGGATGCCTTTTTCAAGTTTCTGGTGGTGTGATTTGAGTCATGGTGTTGAATTTGTTCTTGCAGATGATGTCCAATTGATTCTACTATAGAGTGCAATCAACAAAATCAGAAACAAAATCATGTGTGAAATTCAAAATATAAAATGCTGACAATTTGTCCATTGCACCCTATATATGAACAAAATTAAAGGTATAAAAAAAAATGCCTTCTCAAATTTCCATTTTAAATAGTTCAACTTATTACAGGAAATTTTTCTTGAAATATTTAACAAATATTCTGTGGTGTTTTTCATTTTTTTTTTTTCTTCAATTTTAATATTCCAGTCCACTGAAACAAGCAGACATCTTTCTTGTGGAAAATTTTTTCTTGACATCCATAATGATCCTATGCATTTGCCAACTACCATATTCTGACGAGTTGACCTTGGGTCAGGAGTAACATTTATCTCGCATGGAAGATTTTTGGAATCTGCTTTATCTTCTATTTTATCTTAAAGGTCAACTAATGTGGAAATGTTTCCAACATTTCCTTTGCGTCTGCATTTAAAAAATACATAGGCTTACATGAGAAAATATTTAATGAGAGGAACTGAAAATGCAGCAGAGATAACAAAGAAATACAAAAATTGCATAATCTGTGAGATAATATAATTAAATAAATCCCAAATGACATTATTTCCTTCTCAGAAAATACCTGACTTCTCAATCATAAATATCCTCTTTTTTTATTCTATCAAGTTCTAAGATGTTTCCTTGCATAAAAGATTGAAATTGTAAAGAAATATATCTTTTGAAAAGTTCTCAGAAATTAATTTAAAATTGAATATGAATGATAACTTTCTAATTAAATATTTAACCAAATTTTCTTTATATCAAGCCTTGATTTCTCCAACATGAGTTGTTTTTCATAATTTAGAATTACAAAAAAGAACCTCATTTTTATTCCCCACAAAATATGGGACATTTTGATATTGGAAAGTCACAGTTTTAATAAAGAGGTCAGGAGAAGATAATCTTAAGAACATGGAGGTACTGGCTGCAGATATATGTAATATGTACAGGAGAGTAACTATGTGTCTCCTCAGAGGAAGATTCAACATTGTTTAATACATGAAACTCTAGAGGAAGGCTGAAGAGTAAGCAACCAAAATTCTTTGTCAGAAAGAGATTGGAATAACAACTTTAGCCATCCATATGTAGAAAATAGTAAGCATCCACTTGTTTCATGAGATAATTGTAGCTCCCTGTTTGGTAAAAATTCAATAGCAACAATCAAATTTCATTTTTTTTCAGCAGCTGAACAGTAAGATTGCTTTCTTTAACCAGCCCCCGACCCTATTATCTAGGCACAGGCTAAATCTGGTTTCCTTTCAGCATACAAATCCATGGTACCATTTCCCTTTGTGATTATATTTTTCTCAGATACTGAATGAAGCTCTAGCTTGCAGCATTCAGTTTTGGAAATATGCAAGACTCGCTATTTCCTGCTCACAAAATATCTCTTTGCCTGGGACAAAGATGATTCTGACTTCTTTAAATTTGGAGTCTTAAACAGAGCTTCTCTAAACACAGAAGTATCTCCAGATTATATGTAATACTGTTTTTTTTTATTTTGCCTTACACTCTGCTTTGCTGTAAAGATATATATATTATTCTCTATGTGAGACATATTTATATTTTTGCGTATGTCTTAGTAATATAAAAGTCATTCTGAGAATAAAGCATGTTTGTCATTATCTTTACTCTCAGTCATCCCATTCTGTGAAATATTGGTGTTATTATATCATGGATATAGTTATGCCCTTAACAAGGAAAGACAAATGGGGGAATAAATTTTTCTTCTATGGTTCTCTCCTGTTACAATTCCATGCAGTTCATTTGTTAACTAATGATTTGAGAGTTATTCTAAAAAATAGAAAAAAAGAGGGAAAAATTACATACGAAAAATTAATAACATCTATCTAATAGTGTATAAAAGAAACAAGAAAGTCACATGAATTCAGATATGTCTGATTTGAGTGATGTTTGCCAGTAAGTCTTTGTAGCTAGATCAGTAACAGTGATTTCATGTTATTCTTAAGCATAAAAATATTTTTTTTAACAGTTTACAGAGTTTACTTAATAACTGTACAATAATACACTGAGAGTAGCAACAAAATACAAGAGAAATTAGATTAAAAAAATGGCAAAATTTTATTGTTTTTTGATATAATGATTTTAGATAAAGTATGCTGAAAAGTCCTATGTTTGCATGAAAGAATTAATTTTCTGTTATTATAAATTGAAGAAACAATTTTCTTTTATAAATTTACTTTTTGTGGTAATAATGAAGATTTGAGGTAGGTGAAATGATTGTTTCTTTCAAATGAAATAAACCAAAAATAGCTGTAGTGATCAAATGAGGTAAGCCAAAAATAGCTGTAGTGATCAAATGAAGTAAGCCAAAAATAGCTATAGTGAGCAGGAATTAATCTTCTCAAAAAGAATCATTCCATTCACTAAAATCAAGTAAAGTCAAGTATATAACTTTACATCAATAGTTGAATGCTTTAAATCTAAAATCAATTAAAATCTATTGGGTAGATATTATGCATAATTTTTTTTTACTACAATTCACCCAATACAAGATTCAAAGGCTACTCAAAGTAGAACATTACTGAATGAAGTGTGTTATATGAAATGTTTGGTGATAGGAAGTGATAAAGAATATACATAATGATTGTCTTATGATTTGAATAGGTCAAGATTGCATGGAAACACCCATGAGGATATTCCACAAAAAAGCAGTTCTTGGGAAAAAGTTATTTGTGAGGAACTTTCTCCTTACAAATGGAATACAGTGGAAATGAGGATAATTCAATTCTCTGGAAGTAGCATGACACGTCCTCACTGTAATGGTCTGAACTCGCAGAACTAAAGAATGAACATTTTCCACAAAAACTTCAGTAGAGTATTTATCAGTTTATGACATTGAATTTTTGGAGAAAGGCCTTTGAATAGAAAATATATCTTCTCCTACACTGCAGCCTGCTTCTCCACATTAAAGTATAGACAATGTGTCACACTTTGCCTTTATTGGATGCTAAAATAAATAGTATTTTTATCTGTGCTATTATCACTGTCTTACTCAAGCCAACTGAAGACTTTTAATGTAAATCTATGACCTGGGTTTGGGATTATTGTCTTGATACAAATAAAAGATATTGTCATTTCTGTCTGGATTTCTGGGATGAAGAGTTATCATTATCTATATAAATTACAGTCAGACTAATATCCACAATTTTGTTGTTACTTTCATAACATTTTAGACATTGGCTCTATGGCTTTCTCCAGGTTTCAAACTGAACCATTTATTTAATCTATGTTGGTGAATTGATTTCAACAGACACCTGAAGAAGACAGTGAGACAACAGCTGAAGCATTGTGAGAATAAAAACAAAGATTCAGATCTGAATGTGAATAATTTAAATAAAGATATTATCATTTGTTTTATGTTATTGGTATCTCTGAATCAGAAGAGTTGAGCAGGAACATTATTTCGCCAAAAACCTTTTTAGTTATCTCATTTCAAAACAGTTACCACATTTAAGGTCATGTAAGACACGATCTTTTTTTTTTTACAAAATAGGCTAAAAAGCAAAATCTTCAAGAATTTATGTTATGTTGAAATATATAGTTGGTTAATTTACCCATATGCTGTGGACAACCAATTCTTACACCTACGTTGATTGTTTAATATTTTAATATTAAAAACGAATGATGGTACGATCATATATGCAATCCAATACATTACTTTTAAAAGGTTTTATACCCAAATACCACACTGATATTCCTACACACATGGTTCTAAAGTCTTTCATCATTAATGATTTTACAATGCTATTTGAGTGAAGTCAGTTTTGCTCAGTATTTTTCATAGAGCATGGCTTTTCCACTACATTTAGTAAAACATTCATCGTTTTTGACCAATGATAAAATAAAAGGCAATTAGCCAATCTACAAGCAGTCATTTTCAACACCATTTTAATTCAGTCATTCTATAAATAGATGGTTTTCCTACTGAAAAACTTCAGTAATTGGATAAAACCAATGCCGTGTGCAACAAGCTAATAATTCAATTAATCTGCTCAACAAAAATTCCAACTAGTAATTTCTTTTATTTTCATCAAGAAAAAAATGCTGAATACTGGTTGTAACCAACAAGAATCTGGCTCAGTGAAACTTTCCTGCAAAGCAGAAGATGTCAAAAAATTGAATTTGTTTGCCATTTTGAATTTGAATCCCAGTGTGGAACTATAACCGATTAGTTGATTCAAAGTTGGTTACAAACATACGAATATATGAACATGACAGACAATTACTTACTCATTAATCGAACAGTAAATCTATAGCCTCCAATTACAATAAAAACGTAGATTCCCCACATTTCTTTTTAATCATTTTACCACAATCAAGGCAATAAAGCCATGAAGACACAAAGGGTTAATGAGTGATAGAGAAAATGAGAAAAACTATTATTAATAAGAGAAGACAATAAAAGAACAAGTATTAGAACACCAGATATTGACATTGCATTTAAATTGATTAGGAAGTGACAAGTTGGAAGAGAGTTCCATAAGAAAGTAGTATTATCGAAGAAACTGTTACCATAGAACTTATGGTTCCATCCAGCTATTTTGACTGTAAAGGGATGAAACCTTGCCACCAGTCTTGTATTGCACTTAAATTCATAAGATCTAGGTACCATAGTGAAAAGTTCATGAAAAAAATTAGCAGGAAAATATTTATAGAAAATGCACAGGGAAGCTATGTTATAAGAAAAAAATATTTTCAAATTCTGTTATAAGCAAAAATAAAGCACAAGGATTATTAACAGAATATTTCTTCTTTCTAATACATGTGTTACAAATAAAGAATAGAATCAGTGCTGTAATATAAAGCCTCAGCTATTTAGTTTTCTCTCAGCTATAATTTCTCAAGACTTAAAACATAAAATCGAATGTACATATACACAATCTGTACAGACTTTTAAGATAGCTCCTGCAGAAGCTGGAACAGAGGTCCCTTTAGTTTTGGGCATTTGGAACCTCTGTTCCAGCTTAGAAACAGCAATGATAATTTTGAACAGTTAGGTTTACATTCTTTAACTTCATGCATCTTCAGAACCTTACTTTGACTTTGATTCAGGGTATAAGTCCTGTTCCAGTCAAAAGATTGGTTTGAGCCAAAAGTTCAATTTAGGCCATGATTCCAATTCAAGCTAAAAATTGAGTTCTTCAAATCACAAACTCCATAGAACTTCAATGAAGTTTGACTTCTTCTAATCACAAACTCTAAAGAACTCAAAAACCTCAAGTAACAAAACCTTTCATTTTAACTCTGATTCATTATCATTTGAAGAAATGAAATTGATTTCTTCAATTCACAAACTTTTGAAGATATTTTAAACTGAATTTAAAACAAAAATGTTTAAATTCAAAAAGTTTTGTGTTTACTTTCATTCAGTATAGATTAAAAACTCTAAAGTCATTAATTTTTTTCAGTCATTTTAAAATTTTTAATCTTCCCTCATCTTCCTCATCTGGGCTCAAATCCAGATGCTGGATTCTCAAGCACCAGATGAAAGGCAGATTTTCAATTCCAGAGTCACCCTCAATCCAAAAAGGTATAATATGTCTATGTAGAGCAAATGTGGCCTTAGTTAGAGGGGTTTCAGACATACCAATGAACAGACAGAATTTGCTATCTATTTATATAGATGACCATCATTATTACACATTATGTATACTTGCTGTTTTTTTTACTGTTATCAACATAGAAGAAGTAATGATAAACACTCAGCCTGAACTACTTCACGAAATATGACCAAAATATGAAAATATTTTTTGGAAGAGCTTTTTTCTTAAGCTGAGAACTTTTCAACATCCCTTCATAAAATGTGCTGTTACACATTTCAGTATCATTAACAGTTGACTAACCAATGCTCTACAGTTCATATCACTTTAGCAAAGAGAGACAATGATCTTTGGGTGATTTTTATTCTAGTCTTATCTTTTTGATATTATATAACTGTTATTGGCACAGAATGTGGAATCAATGCCCCTAGTTTTGCATCCACTTTCACATTCATGACTTTAGGAATGCATGAAGTCATCTCTTCTCACAGATATATGTTAAATAGCAGAGTAGACTGGGCTCTCTAGCCTTGAGTGGCAACTTGTCTAAGTGATGGAAAGCATTCAATTTAAAATCAAATAGAAAATGATAGAAACCAATTTATATCTTTTAAAAAAGTAAATAATGATAATTAAAAATAACAAAAAGAAAATAATCTGTGGAGAGCTATTATTTTGCCAACATTTTGAAGGGATATAGAATTAAAAAAAAGATCTTGACTTTCATGTGATGAGTTGTTTCAGCTTAACCCATTCTACTGACACTTGGATCTTTTATGTGGGCAATATTAATCCGTCTCTTCCTTCCAGTTATGGGCTAAATAACAGGACAGATTGGGTTCTATAGCCTTGGTCGGCAACCAGTCTACCGCAGAAAGCAATGGCAACCTACTGCGGGATAATCTTCTGCCCAGTCAGTCATGTCTCTTTCGAGACATGATCGCCCAAGCATGTATCACGTATAGCACTTAACTGACTTAACTGACTGAAATGTTAGTAAAATAAAGTAAATATCTTAATGGAGACATCGTTAGCAAAATTTGTGCCTTCATGTAAATTAATCTCAAAGTCATCAGAATGTAATTGCCAATTTTATCTTCTTGTGTAGGATAGATGCTTAACTATCAGCTGCTCTAAAATCACTCCTTTATCTTTCATGAGAAAAGTTTATGCATAATTAAAATGAAAATACTCAATAATATCAGTAGGCTAAAACAGAGAAAAAATTATCACTGTTTACACAGCACTAACAGTGAATTAATTATATCGCCAAAGAAGGTTTGAAAATAAACAATCTAAATAAGTGATGGAAAATGGCTAATGCTTTAGGAACATGATGAATTTCCTTTATTGACACTTTAAAAGTGTTTTGATTCATTAAAATTTAACTCGCATTACAAGATAAACTTACAACAACAACAGTTTATCTAGCCAGTCTGTTGAAGCATATATTTTTAGTTAAACCATCAAGATTTGGTAGCAGTTTTCTCAAACTAATTGGTATCACTATTTTCAGTAAGTGCATATCCTTAAAAGCTTTTCAGGAGGTTATTTCTCGTACCATTACTAAATAAAACTGATCTGATAATAACTGGCATATTTGAGTGAATGCTGAAAAGCTTTCTTAATGAATCGAAGACTTGAGGCAACAGAAATATAGTTCTACAGAAGTGTGATGATAATACCATGAAAGAAGCATGTAATAAATGAGGAAGCATTAAGTCAAATAAGAAAATGTGATACTGAAGTTTGAAAGTAATTTGTCCTGCTTAAATAGTTTTGCTTATAATTCATCAGTACTTCATCTCTTAATTTTTTTTAATCATTTCACCCCAAGCAGGGCAGTACTGACACTGGTGCATATTGGGGTACATAAGAGGTGAGTGATGAGAAAAAGGAATAAGTTACCGGGGAGTCAGAGAATGAGTAAGTACAATATTAGAACTCTGATGTGAAGAAAGCTGTATGAGAGTAGAGTGGAAAGGAAGAAGAGCATGATACCAAGGGCTGTGAGGAAAAGAATGTGAGTCAGAAGAGATAAGAGATGGCAATTGACATTACATTTAAATTCTTGGAGATTGTAGCTGTCAGGGAGGCAAGTATATGGAAGGGAATTCCATCAGGAAGAATTGTGAGAAAACAAGATGCTAGAATAGAACTTGTGGTTAAATTTGATTGGTTTCACTGTAAAAGAGTGGGACCTAGTTGCTAGTCTAGTAGCTTGAGTAAATTCATGCAGAGAGCTAAGCTCATTGGAGCAGAAGCCATAAAAGCATTTGTAGAAGAGACAGTGGGAAGCCACATTACATTAGCGAGAAAGTGACTGGAGTTGAGCTACTAGACTGGGATCAATTATATTGCAGATTCTTTGTCGGATTTTGTCAAAAAATCCTAGATGATTAACAGGAGCACCCAACCAAATGTGACAGCAGTATTTAATGCACAGACAGATGGTAAAGGATATGGTTTTATATATCCTAGTATGCAATAGTTATCTTTGTTGCATTTGAATCCTGAATTCATTTTGCTATTTTTTTCTTGAGCAGTTACAAAAACTAATTTGTTTCTATTAAAATTATTTACTGAGAATATTTCACGGCTTCACAATAGTAACAGATGCATCTAATTTAATGGCATTTAGAGGTTGCAAAATTTTAATTGCAATATTTTTAATGGTAGAGATTGCTTTTCCCTCTCTTAAGAGCTGTTAGACACTACTGTGTAGAATAGGGCTACAATCTTATAGCTTCTTTTCTCGCACTTACCACCTGTGGAATTCCTTTCCATTTACTTGCTTCCCCGACAACTATCTCCAAGAATTTAAATATGAAGTCAATCGTCATCTCCTATCTCACTGACTCACATCCTTTCTCTCATGCTCTTTTCTCTGTCCACTTCACTCTCATCAGTATTCTCATCCTTCTCTTGCCCACTCCTGACACCCCCTATAACCTGTCCCTCTTTCTCATAACTTTTTTCCGATGCAATCCCCTGCACAACAATGGCAGGAAAATGCCTTGCTTGGGGCAATATAATTATAAAAAAAAAAAACACACACACTAGGGACAGGGTTTCACCATACTAAATGTTGCTGGTGTCATTTCTGTATCAAGTAGATTTTTACAGGGTGGATTTGCCAGCCCAATACTGAACCACATTTTGAATTCAAAGTTTTTTTTTCTTATATTAGTTGCCAACCTAAGCTAGAAAAATTACTCTTCCCAGTTATTTAATCCCTAACTGGGGGAGGAGAAGAGATGGATTTGTCTGAAAACGAACATGAAAAAGTCATTTAGAATTTGTACTTGGTACTTTCCAGGTTAACAACCACTATTCTACATACACACCTAAATGATAGATATTATTTAATGAGCATGTTCTGCCAACAGTTTTCTGTTTTTTGTATTAATATTAATACATTATCTGTTTATTCAAACTTGGTAGCTAGATTATGCTTTTTTTTTCTCTGCCCCTCTTACATTCAATATGTCCTGTAAGAATCGAATTTTCCAAACCCTTTATCCTCACCGCAGGTCTTTCTCTTCCTGGTTTTATTTATAATTGTTTTTTGTTTATATATTTTCTAAAAGTTCATAGTTGCTCAAATTTTCAGCCCATGGTATTCTTAGCATATTTCTGTAGAACAACATTTGTGTTACTTTAAGTGTCTTTTTCATATATGAGGAGATTGTCCAGCATTCATTGCTATATAGGAGGATTGATTTTATGTCACATTTCAGTAATGTTTTCTTTGTATCTAACAAAATCTTCGAGTTTCTTATTGCATGTATTTTATCTAAATATCATTTTGTTTAAATACTATTTGATATATCATATTATATATGTGATAAAGTAAGAATATTTTTTCAAACTTCATTCTTATTACTGAGTAAAACCCTTCAAAGTGATAAAAACTATTTTTGATGACTTAAACTCTATCAACTCAAATGAGTTCAAATTATGGAAACCTGCATTTGACATAAATTTATAGGGAAAAATAGTTGTTAAAAAGATGAAAAAAATAAAAATTGAATCTGTCAAAAGTCCTAATGATGAAAGTAACAAGCGAGCACTAAAAAGAAAAATGGGTAATAAAAACGCTATAGAATAAGTAATTTTATTTTCAATTTAATAATTTTTGATGAATGTCTTTGGGGTGTTTCTGGTGAGTTGAACTGTAATGCATCATGCTATTTCCTTCATAAATGAAAGTGAAGAAGCCAAAAAGCAAAAACAATGCGAATCCCACTTCGAATGTCTTTATTATTGAACGCTTTTGTTCAGTTTCCTCTGTATTTCTGTGATTTTCTATTTTGTAATGAAATATGGAAACAGTTCTTTTCCCAGCAGGACTTCAAGTGGAATTTTTTTTTAACTAAATTTGATTTATGATCCCCAATCTGAATCCCCATTTTCTTTAATAATCTGCAGTTTTATAAAAACAGTTAAAATATATATATATTTTAAACTGAGCTTTTCCATGTGCAAATCTCTCTCCCATCATCTGTATAATGCTTCAGGCATTTGACTGAGTGGTGAGTACATTCACTTTCAAACCATCTGGGATTGAATATCAACATGGTCGATTTGTCAGGCCGGTGACTTTTTGGTGCTGTTGAGTTTTAGGAGTGATCCCAGCATGCAGCATCTTGTAAAAGTATTTGAAAACCATTCTACAGATTGACCCAAGCCTTTTGAGTAAAATATGATAGACAGAACTATTTGGGAGCTGTCACTTGTTGAGCTAGGGAGAAGTTGCAAATCATGACCAAGGATTTGAGCAGACTAGCCTTGTTTAGACTGTTGATCATGCCAGATAATGTGGTCTTTCCCAGAAACTGTAACTAAAGTCTATTCAGCATAGTTGGAGTATAAAACACAGGTGGGCTCTGAAGGTGTTAAAAAACACAGTTGTGCTTCAGCAGGTGTCTGCATTAGCAGACAAGTATAATTGGATACAAGTGAACAGCTGTTATTTATATAGCGTGATTTACTAAGCATAGCGTAGATGTGGCACAAAGACAAATGTATGAAGCACCCAATGAGGATTGAACTCATAATGCAGTTAAAATTGATCTAGCAAAACATCCTAACCATTAGGCTACATCAAAGTACCCCACTATATATATATATATATAGTCATCTGAAACAGATCTGTTTTGCTGTATCACAGCTCATCAGTATAGTTAGACATCTGATTGCTTTTACCCAGGATTGAAACCCAACTGAATTGGCATCAGTTGAGGATTCTACCTCTGAGCTATGGGCACTCAGTAGACAGAGGCAGACTTTTAGCATGTGATATACCATGTATACATATGCTAGGAGTTAGAGTGTTCTAATTCATTACTGAATGAACAGTGTGTAGATGCAGCTAGTGTTTTTTCAAAGTCTACCATTCTTCCAGAGTGCTCAATATATATATATATATATATATATATGTGTGTGTGTGTGTACACACTACAGGCCAAACATTTGAAAAGACTATCTGGATTTAATAATTAGTACTTCATAATGTTTTTGGTTTAATTAACTATTAATCACACCATAAGATATGCAGATGACACAGTGTTGATAGAAAACACAGATTGTAAACTCCAAGAATTTCAACAGAAGGTGTTGGAAAATAAAAAGAAAAGACAAAACATCAATTACTGGAAGACAGAACATATGTTTATCACCAAAAAGAACAGCTGAAAATACAAGTTGGATATACCTAAATCAAACAAGTACAGAAACTTAAATATTTGGGTAGTTTTTTAACAGAGGACTGAAGTGAGAAACATTAGAATATCAAAAGATATCTTTTAAAAGCTAAGCAAAGTATAAAGAAAACAGAAAATTTTCTCAAAACAAAGAGTACTGAATTGTTATATAATATCAGTCCTCATATATGGCAATGAAAGCTGAACAATCTCCTCACAAATGAATGGACTGGAAGCAACAGAATTGTGGTTCAACAAAAAGATAATGAGAATACCATGAACTATGCAACAAACACTACGCTGTTTTCCTTGATGAATTTCAACATAACATCAAGAAGCTAATGAGGGTACTAAAATAGATTATTATAAAAATAGGCATAATATGTCTGTATTATTCATTGAATAAAGATATGCTGCCTAAATATCTATATAATAGTTATTAGGCCACTCCAGTGTTTAAAAAAATGATGTATTTTATACTATTTTATAGTATTTATTGCCAAGTGAATAATTGTAAATGAAAATAAAATGGTTCTTTTGTTAATACTAGACAATAACATGTGCATCAAGTGAATTTATAAATATGTAATAATTACCTATATTGCAGTTTCATCAATGAAAGAATGAAGAAAATTTAGGGTGATTCAGACAAGTTCATCTTTGCTTCCTTGCCTTGTAAGATTTTGCAAAGTAATAATAACAGAAGAACCATTCCATTTTCATTTAGAATTATCCACTTGGTAATAAATACTAAAAATAATATGAAATACATCATTTCTTTTAAAAAACTTGGTTGGCCTAATAATTATGGCTGGTTGTGTATATGCATGTATGAAGTGTGTCTGAAAAATACTTTTACAAACTTTGGGGTAGGTTCTTCACACCAAAATATGAACAAAAGTTCACATAAAAATATGTCTGCAATTTCTTCAATTTTGAGATGTTATGTTTAAAGTTCCTGGTAAACATTGTTAAATATACAATCCAAGAATACTTATTTCCATAGTTTGTGGCACCACAGATCCTGTCTTAGCGATGTGATGATAAACATCAGCAAAGGTTGGATGGATCAGCTGCCTTCAGTCTGGAAACATCGTCTGACACAGCCGTGTAGCCTAATGTTTATTATCATTCATGTATCTGTAGATAAAAATTATGTCTACATGTTCCCGATATGAATATCCCGCCATTGTTAAATGAAACTCTTTTCAGTAAACTCGCTCCTACACATACCAAACATTGTACATAGCAACACAGCACCATCTACCATTAACTTTCTTTAAACTATACTCAAAAACAAAACGATTTTTCAGACATGTTTATATGGATTTTTGTTTTTGTTTAGTGTGAGGAACTCATGTTCAAAGTTTATAGAAGTATTTTTGATACACCCTGTTATATATTTCTTTTCAACTTAACCCATAGACAACCAAACCCTGCTAGGCAGTGCTGTTTTTGTTTCAGCAGAAATTATATTTAACTACAGTGTTCAATTTGGATTTTTCCTTCTTCTTTACTAGCTGTTAAGTAAGGCTTCAAAGCCCAGTCCGCCCGACCTGTTTCTAGCCATTATTTTTTTAAAAGTATTCAGAATCACAATAAATTTTACAAAATAACAAACATCACTTGAATGCTTCTAACAACAACATAGAATGAGAATGAAAAATAATGATGTTTGCCAAAACTAATTTTGGCAAACATATTTTTAATTCCTTCAACTTGGCAACTAGATGGTTAAATTCTATAAGGTAGTCATTTATAGGAGTATATTTGGGTCTAGCATAGCTTTCAAATCACTCATATGACATTAAAGCAATCAAGTTTGTATTAACTCTGAACAAATTATTCAGTTTGGCATAGAGGTCTAACATATTATCCTTGTAATTTGCCAGAACCAGTTTTGGCCTATTGAGCTCTGAAGAGTATTAACCTCTTCAACAAAAATGAAAGGCTTGTTAAAGCTATAGTTAGGTGTCTAAACAAAAAAAAAAAAAGGAAATGTTAAGTAGGATATGCATAAAGTTGCTAAATCATAAAAGAAGAGTCAACCCACCTGGACATAATGGTAGGCCCTCTAAATGTGCTATCTGTGCATTGTTTAAGCATTAGTCTAGAGACTGCCAACACTCTGAAAATGAGATAGCTTTAGATGAAGTTAATGTTGTACTCATGAGCAAGTTAGGTCATGAACCAAAAGTATCTTGAGGAACCCTACTTGGACAGACAATTGGTGCTGTTATGCTGGATTTTATCTGTTCACGAACAGTCTGTGGTAGGACATGGTACAAGTGTTGCTTGATACTCTGTCTTGAATAATGTGGGATAAATTTAGAAAAACAAAATGATGCAGCAAATCCAGGTTTTGCCATCTCCTTTACATGTGAAACTGCCTTGTGTGCTTGATGATAAAACTGTAAAAATAGGAGTCAATGTGGTTGATTCAGACATCTCGATGTTGTTAAGCAAAGAATCTATGAAGAAGACCAATACTGTGCTGAATTTTTCCCAAGACCCTATAAAATTGTTTGGTATCACACAGGAATTGTTCTGCACAAATTCAGGACACTATTTTGTACCCCTAACAGAGGCTCTATCACAGAAGGAGTGTGCTGTGGTACTACTTACCAATGTAAATAAAACAAAAAATAGAAAAGAAAAGTTTAAAACAGCTGAAAAATTACACTGCCATTTCAGCCACCCTAATGGCTTCAAATTAGATTCATTGACAAGGAATGCTGGTATAAGAGACATGAAATTCCTGAAAAACATGGAGGAGATTCTAACAACATTTGTTTAATTTACATAAAAGCAGAACTAAACCCATTGTCAGATTCTCATCAGCCACATAGTTCAATGAGCAGGTTGTGATGGATTTTAGATTTTAGACATTCAAGGTCACAATCTGCTCCATATGACCGATCATGGCACTAGATGTAGCATTGCGCGAGAAATCCTTAACAATGAAAGCTCTTCCATTATTATATGCATTTTTAAATATTGGATTTCTTATTTTGGAACACGAGACTTTTTCTGTCATACAATGGAAGAGAGTTTGATAACCAAGAATTTCAAGACATGGCTTAAAATCTAAATTTGGTTGTAAGAACAATTGCTGCTCAGTCTCACTGGAGTAATGGGTTATGTGAGCATCATAATGCTGTTCTAGACAATATGGTAACTAAGATATTGGCTGATCTTAAGTAATTTTGAGATGGCTCTTTGGTGGGCCATTAGTGCAAAGAGTGCATTGCACAATGTGAATGGATACAGCCTAAATCAAATCATGTTAGGTAGGAACCCAAACATCCCTACACTACAAAATAGTAGACCCCTCACTCTGGAAGGGATATCCACAAGTGAGCTAGTTAGCAACAATTTAAATTCATTGAATACTGCTGGAAGATCATTTGTTGAAAATGAGCCTTCTGAAACAATAAGAGTCTTGCAATATCAAATACAATCAGCTTTTTCACAGAAATATACCAATGGTGATCTAGAAGATGGATGAAAAGAAATGGCCTTATCTTATCAATATTATGGGAGATAAGGGGGAGCCATAGAGAAAGAAAAGATAGTTAACCGAGCTTAGAAGTGAGAGACAGAAACACATGAAAGAATGATCTAGAGATTCAAGAGAGATCACCCTAGTAGAGGAAGATGTTCACTGACATCATTCTCATCTGTCTTTCACCCTCCTTCTGAATTTTTTTGATAACTGATTCCTCTTTCTCATCACTTTCTTATATGCAACCCCCTGCGCAACAGTGGCAGTAAAATACCTTGCTTGGGGTGAAATGATTAAAAAATAAATAAATATTTCAAAAGAAATGAATCAGAAAAATGGATGAGCTTAGAAACAGCTATTGAATGGGTGACTAAGCAGGTCATAGTAAAACATGGAGGAACATATGTAAGAGTACATCCCTGTTGGCTGATGCCCCACTTCAATCAGATCAAACAGCCATTAGCTAACAGTGATTCAAACACTGTTAGAAATCCAGAGGTGCTACATAAAAATGTTATAGACAGTCCAACTCAGGATGACATAAAGGAAGAATATCTAATGCCAGAAGAGTCTGGTAACAATGTAGATATTTGTCCCCAACAAATGAATCATTATCTAAAAATGTTATTTGCCTGCAGAGGTGCTAACAAACTGAGTTATTGAATTAACTCAGTGTCAGTGCTAATTTCACAAATGATACGATCAAGATATTGACTTTTAACATGACCCATAACTAAAGGTAGGAAGAAAACTCTCATTAATTCAAGAAAGAGGAGAAACTGCTTATTTATGAAGCTTATGTTTCTTAAAAATTGTAAATGGAAGTTTAAAAGTTGTGTGTTGGTGTATTTTAGGTGTATGCATCTGTTCATAGATAAACAAGAAACAAAAATACAAAATCTTTTTTATATTTATAAATTATGATTAAACAAACTTCTCAATGTTTCTTGGGTATGTCTGTTTTCTTTTTGGTCCAGAAGTTTGGTTTGGTTTGTTTTATGGAAGATAAACCTTCAGTCCTTTAAGTGCCATACATAATACACACTTGGGCAGCTTTCTGCGGTAGACTGGTTGCTGACCAAGGCTGTAGAACCCAATCTGTCCTGTTATTTAACCCATAACTGGAAGGAATAGACAGATTAATACCTTTCCCAAGGGTATTTGCACGTAAGTGAATGCAATGAATTCAGCTGGAATGCAAACTTGGCTCCCCGATTTCTCGTTCCGAGCCAATATCCAATGCACCACAACGCACATCCTTAGTCGGTTATTTAATGTCAACAAAATTTTTACAATAGATTCATATGAATAAAATATGTATTTTTTGTAAGAATTCACTTTGTAGATCAGGTTTCATTGACATATTGTATGGAGAGTTCTGTAAAATGTATTTCTGGTAATTTTCCTTCAAAAAGGCGTAACTGGTAATATTTTTTTTCTCCAAAAATATATAGCTGGATTTCTTTTTTTCAGAAAAATTTATTTTTATACTTAGATATTGTTTTGATACCTATTATTTTCTCATATTTGGAACCCAAACAAGTGCTGACATTCTGGGTTAGGGTGGACCTGGAAACAAAAGCAATTAACAGGTGGTTTCATGCTCTTCTAAACCTTCTTGTCAGAGGCTTTGTTGTTAGATACAGTTTATCGTCATACTCAGGAAACCCAGAAGTTAAGGTAAAGTAAGTATGTCATAATGGTCAGCCTGAAGTCATTCTTGCACTGAGTTGGAACAACTGATGAAAATTTTGTTTTCTATCAAAGTTAGATTTTTAGAAAATACATACAAATGCTATGTACTGGAAAGTAAAAAGAGTTCAGTTGTCAGTTGACCGGGGAAAGAAATGTTCCCCAGCAGGGACGTAAATTTCACTTAGAGCAATGGGAAGAAAAAGTGAGGAAGGAAAATGTTTACTTTTTGTCTTTAAAAAAGTCAAGTGAGGTAATAAAATTTCCAGTTCCTTTAATAATAGCATCATGGGAAAATGCATTCTTGTTTTTGTTATTATTCATAATTACTGTTTTATTTATTTATTTTATTTCATTTTCCCACAGGTTTAAAAAGGTTTATCAATTTCAGTGCTATTTGATCAATGAAAACTAAAATTTTTTTTCTAAGAAAAAAAAAATTCTCACCATTTATATTACCATAAATTTTGTCTTGCCATCTTGACTTCATTTACTTTCTTATTGATGTGACATGGTTTCCTTCTTTTTTTATACAAATAGTTTCATAGCAACTTCTTTGACAAGTTTTTTTTTTCTGGTGCCCTAATCACATGAATTAAGCATGGTATTAGATTAACATCTTGGTTTTACCATATTACTGTTGAAATAGTTAAATGTGAACATCCCTTCTACTCAAATAGTTTCTTTTCTTACACTTCCCACCTGCAAAACTCCCTTCCACTTACTTCTTAAATATCTACAATCTAAATGTAAATTGTTTTCTTCTATCTATTTTTTATCCTTTCTTCAATAACACCTGCACCCAGTTTTTATCTTCTGCTATAACTCTGTGCATACTAGTGGTAGTCCTGTCTTGTTTGAAGGTGAAATGATTAAAAATATAATACAAGCACAAATCCTATAAATACAAAGCATGCAAAAAAAAAAGAAACAGAGACCTACCTTATCAAAAACATTTTTTATGCTTGTAGTACAAAGAAACCTGAAGTGAGAAACTAAAGCAAAACAGAACTAAATCAAAATGGGGGCATATGTCTAGAGACCCAAACCTATAGATATGTGTGTATATATATATATATATATATATATAGATAAATATATGTATGTATAGATATGTGTGTATATATATATATATATATATATAGATAAATATATGTATGTATAGATATATATATATATATATATATAGATAAATATATGTATGTATAGATATGTATATATATATATATATATATATAGATAAATATATGTATGTATAGATATGTATATATATATATATATATATAGATAAATATATGTATGTATAGATATGTATATATATATATATATATAGATAAATATATGTATGTATAGATATGTATATATATATATATATATAGATAAATATATGTATGTATAGATATGTATATATATATATATATATATATAGATAAATATATGTATGTATAGATATGTATATATATATATATATATATATAGATAAATATATGTATGTATAGATATGTATATATATATATATATATATATAGATAAATATATGTATGTATAGATATGTATATATATATATATATATATATATAGATAAATATATGTATGTATAGATATGTATATATATATATATATATATATATAAATATATGTATGTATAGATATGTATATATATATATATATATATAGATAAATATATGTATGTATAGATATATATATATATATATATATATATATAGATAAATATATGTATCTATAGATATGTGTGTATATAAATATAAATAATAAAAATGAGTGTTAGACAAGGATGGCTCTTATCACCAGACTTTTTCAATGTAGACAGAAAGGCCATTCTGTATGAATCAGAGGTTCTCCCATGATACATTATTCGTGTCCACAAAATAAGATATGCCGACAAAAAGTTGTTAGTAGCAGACACAAAAATATACGCCTACAGAAGTTCATGAAGGAAATCATGAAGAAAGAACTAATCACTAATTCCAAAAATATTGAATGTATGGCTGTTAGCAAAAGCCTTCACCTACCAAATGACTTTTGCAGGCTGATTTAGAAGATGGGACTTGTATAAAACGAAAGCAATATCTTAAGATGAGAATGATAAAATATAAACAGTACAAGAGAAAATTAAGAAATTTAGTAAACAATAATATAGAACCCAGCCAATCAGAGTTAAAAACAGCCACTGGTCTTTATTGATCCTTTCTTAACACATGTATTTATCTTTATGCATTCATTCAGATCTTTATGTGTTAATAAGTTAATTTCTGAAGAGATTGATAATCAAATGTTACTTTTAGAGGAAAGAATTTTTTGAATATCTTGAAATTTGAGTGAAGTCTTTTCCATTTTTTGTTGTGTGATTCAAAAAAAAATTATCTACAAAGCCAGTACTCCATGAAATTAATTTTCCAGTACATATGACCAGATGAAAGCTTGGAATATGTTCAGCATTCATGTGATGTGGATCATTTAAGCATGTTTGATTCAATAATGTCTGAATGTTGCTAAGTGTTGTAAATTAAAATGATCTGCATTATGTTTTTATATTTTCTTTCATCTTTTACTTCATATACTGCATTATTATCTACAGTTTTTTATTTTACGATATTTCTTCATTTGCAATTTATTCATCTTTAGTGACGGTTCTGATATTAAAAATTATGATCAAACGTTAAAAATTACATTATGTTAGACATATTAAAATTTAAGCTTATAAGTGAATTAATTTGATAAATATGGAAATGGACAGGTTCTAGAACTTTTAAGTACTTGATTGGTGGAGACTGATTCTTTGCTCCTATTTTATTTCAAATCATTATTTTTGTAGAATTTAAAAGTTTCTAATGTATGATTTTAGCCTTTTATCAGAAAATAGTGTTTGATATTCTGATTTTGCTCCTTGGATAGTTCATTTTGTCATGGAAAACAAAATGGTCGACAACATTAAATTTGATTTTTGAAGTATACGTTTTACAATTTAATGAACATCCACTTTTCAGCTTAATTTTTCTAGTGCAATTTTTCCGTTCTTTTTGTCTCTTTCTCTTCACTCCACTGAGTGGAAACAGAAATTTTACTGAAACCATGACTTAATCTGTAATATATATATATATATATATATATATATATATATAAAGACAACAGACATTATATGTTGATTTATACTGATGAACTTTCTCAAATTAAGAATAATCCTTCCCAGATAAGACTAGTCAATAAAAAATATTTTAAAATGGTGTTGAGATACCAAACCAAACATCTATTTTAGTTAAACCCTAAACTTTTAAAAATAACATGATTGAATATACCAACACCAAGAATTATTTTCATCAAATCATTTAATAAACTAACAGTAAAAATAAAAGCTTTGTGAACATAAGAAATATGATAAAATTTTCTCTTTCTTGAATGTCTGTCATATTCAATGTTATCTATGTCCTTTTTGATATTCCAGCAGTAGTCAGCCATCATTTATTTGTACCACCATCCATGATCATGCTCTTCTATATTTTTTATAACCTGATGGAATTGTTCCTCTTGCTGATCACTAACACTGCCATAATTAACCAGAAATTTATCTAGATGCCTATATAAAAAATGAACCTTAATACTTATACTAACATATGACTGATAATTTGAATTTTGGTGATAAATTGGGAAAATTCAAAATTTTTATTTTAACATTTTTACTCAAAAATAATTTTTTCTTAGAAAAAATATTTATTTCTGGTGGCTGACAGAAATTGCTTGGCCTACTTGAAAATTCATTGGTTTCTATGACTTTTAGTAACTAAATGTTACGATCAGTCAAAATCATCAATTGATCTTTTTTTCCAAAAAATAAGCAATTTCAGTGCAGCAAAGACATAGCTAACCAAGAAAATCTAAGGTTATTTTTGAAATTAGCACCATCCAGTTAGCTAAAAAACATGTTTTGTTTATTGGCACCAAAAATAGTGTTCACCAGTGTAATAAGGAAATTTTGTTCAGCTTTCAACTCTCTTTAGCACATTTCTTGTACTTTTCTTCCAGAATAAACTTTGGACAAGCTTTGAAGGGATTTTTTCCATGTCTGAGAAGGGTTATTCATAATTTGAAAAGCTAATCAGTAAAATTAATCAACACAAATCTTTTGTTACTTTAATAATATTTATCTTAAATTTCAAAGTACATTTGCTGCCTAAATGGATAATATATATATATATATATATATATTGTTCATTTAGGCAGTAAATGTACTACTATGCACACACACACACACACATACACAAAGAGGGCTAAAAAGTTTTCACCCAAGCCAGATTTCCCCACAAATTTAGTAGTAGTCATGTTGAGAACTTTTCAGCATCACTCATATGCAAGATGAGTATCTAAAAGTAACACTTTCTATTTTGTAATTTTCATACATGGCATCACGATATCTTGGTGATGGTATAGCAGATGTTGAACATTCCCATCCGTAAGATGCTATTTTTATTACTTTGTAACAAATAACAGCACAGTCTTACGTGTCTTAAAGTGGAAATTCAAACTTTGCTCTGTCAATGGTGCCTCTGTTATCGAATTGCCAAAAATAACATTCACAGAAATATATGTATAACATTTAAAAAGAATAAAATTAAAATATGCTGAAAGAGGATTCTGATGGTTAGGAGTGTAAATATTCCGATAAAATTATCAAGGTCTTCAACCAATTTGTAATTTAGTATCATTCAGACCAGTGTACAATTTCTGTCTGAGCTTTACCTTTATCATGCACGCTATGATAAGGTTCACAGTTGGGAAAACATCCAGAGCAAGCAGGTGTCGTGCCACACTTGTTTCTTTTGTTCAATTAGAGTTATTTGAGAGGGCTTCAATTCAGAGCCCACAAGAAGCAAAATGAACATTTTGAAGATTTGTAGCACATATTGGAAGTGACACATCAGTGGTGCTTTGATATTAGCCAAAGTTCTCAAAAGAACATTACTATATACTTCCATACCATCACAGAGTATATATGCTTGCTAAAATTAGTGCCTTGTGATGTAAAGAACGGTAAGTATTATTTAAAGTTCTTAAGATGATGGTATGGTTTATCAGTTGATAGATAAGTATCATTGCAGTTTGTTTTTTTTTGTCATTTTTCCTCAAGCAAGGCAATAAAACCACTAAGACACAAAGACCTACTGAGTGTGAAAAAGTAAGAGATACTGAGAAATATAATTAAGGATAGAAAAAAATAAAAGAATGGGATTAACAAGACAAAAAGATAGCAATTGACATTGTATCTAGAATTTTTAAGATCAAAGTTGACTAGAAAGAGTCCAAAAGAAAGTTTTACAAGCAAATATTGCATGAGATGAAACATAAAATTTCCTGTTACATTCAGAGATTTCAACTTAGAATGATTCGATTTAGTTGCTAGAATTGCGCTTAACTTTAGATATTAAAACATTATTGACTAAAATATTTTGCTAATTAAGGCGTTTTGAAGACTTAAAAATGTTTCATCAGAATATTTAAACTCTTGAGCATCATGCATCTATTACACTCAAGTCAAAATCAGAATGACGAGCCCTCAGAATGTTTTAATTTTATTCTTTGTTAGTATATATATATATATATATATATATATATATATAAAGCCAATTTTTACTTTTAGATAAGATAAAGTCAAAAAAATATAGAAATTTTCATGAATTTTTCATATATCTGTACTATAGGACAACTGCTTACTGATTACATAAAGATGATGTTCCTGGAAATGTTACTTACTGTATCCTTAAAAATTCAAAATAAACAAAATAACCAAACTAATTCTATTCTTTTTTTCCTACATATATTCCTTAAAAGGGAAATCATTGTTTGGTTTGTTTCATCACATGATATCTTGTGAATACTGATTCATCTTTCTCTACTTTTCCTATCCAAGAAGCCTGGTGTATGCATGACTATTTACATTTTTAATGAGAAATTAATATTATGTTACCATGAATGTTATTATTTTGAATTCCAAAGTTGGCAAGGAGAGGGAATGGGAAATAGCTTGCTAATAAAGACTAAGAACCTGTAATGAACACAGAGAAAAATGAGTCCAGTTATACAAGGCAAAAGACTACCAGCACCTGGTTCCAGGAATATCCAAGATGGTTACAGATATGGAGAAGGCCAGGGGGAGAAACTGAAAACCAAATCAATTGTATAACAAGAGATCAGGAATTTAGTTGTTCACTGTAAAACCTATTCAAATGCTGACTGTGAAAGCAATCACCCCACTGTTATTTGTTAAATAAGAATGAGTCCAATAGTGCATGGTGAAGGATCAGGTGAGAGGCACAACCTGGTTCCAAGAACATCCAAAATGAGTATGGACATGGAGAAGCCCAGGAGGAGAAATTAAAACCAAATCACCTACATAGCTATCAACGAGAAATTCAGGAATGTTCACTGCAAAATCTATCCAAGTGCTGACTGCGGAAGCAACCACCTCTCTATTATATGTAAACTAAAAATTAAACTACGGAAACTGAAGAAGCCTAATGCAGCACCCACATTACAATAAAGCAGCCTCCTGAACAATGCAAATCTGAAGAAAAAAGTAAATGGACTGTGTGGGACAAAAAAGAGAAAATGGAAATGAAAACTTAAAATAGGTCGCACTAAGAGAAGCTTTAGTGACATCAGCAAATGACATCATCTCAAAGAAGAATGGACAAAGAAAAAAAATGAATGGATGACAAATGAGATTCTCAACATAATGCAAAGGAGAAGAAATCCAATCCCAAGACATGGAACGGAATACAGAAATCTCCACAAGAAAATAAAGAACAAATCCGGACAGGCTAAAGAAGAACAGCTCAACAAAAAATGTGCAGAAATAGAGAGATTGAGTATCACAGATAAAGGAGATATGCATAAAAATAATTAGAGAATTAACTGGACAAAAGACAAGATGCATTAGATCCAAGGACAGCATGCCTCATATTAGAGAAAGAAAAAATACTTCAGCAATGAAACAAATATATCAGAAATTTCTTCAACAGCAAAAGAGATCAACTGGCAATACATAGAAATACCGACAAGCTGGAAATATTACAAACTTGAGCGGAAGTTGCACTGGCCAAATTGAACAGAAAAAAGCAACAGGTCCAGACAGGATTGTAATAGAGATTCTGTCAGACTGTTTCAGCATAGACATGATTACAGAAATAATAAATTAAATACATACCGGAAGACATAAGCAGATCTATTTTCATAGCACTGCCTAAGAAACCCAGCACAAACTTATGGGGAATGGCTACTTAAGCTAAAGAATGTCTCAACCAGTTTGGCTACAAAGACTGACAAATGTACTTTGAGGTATAAGGTAAATATTATTAAAATAACAAAAATTTTGTGTTGATTAATTTTACTGATTAGCTTTTCAAATTATGAATAATCCTTTTCGGAAAAGCTTGTCCAAAGTTTATTCTGGAAGAAAAGTACAAGAAATGTGCTAAAGAGAGTTGAAAGCTGAACAAAATTTCCTTATGACACTGGTGAACACTATTTTTGGTGCCAATAAACAAAACATGTTTTTTCGCTAACTGGATGGTGCTAATTCCAATAATAACATGTTAAACAAGACTCGTTTTTCTTATTGGGACATCTATTTTATCTCTGTTAATTTCAGTTTTTTCTGAAACATATACAACAGTAATTTTTTGAAAGGATTTTTTATCCAGCATTTTTTTTACCTGTGACTAATTAGAATTCTAGAAGCATCCCATGTACTGCTGCCACAGCAGAAGTGATATTTCTTTGGGCACGACAGCCTGATGGAGCCCAACCCTCTGCAGACAGGTTTGAGTTTTCCTTCTCCTTATACTGGTTGCCACCCAAGGCTATAAAACCCAGTCTGTCCTGCTATTTTCTTATAACTGGAGGGAGAAGAGATGGATTCATGTCTTTCCTAAGGGTATTAGCATGTAAGTGAATTTTATTGAGTTGACTAGAATTTGAACCCAGCTCGCTAATTCCACAATTTCATCCACTATCCATTATTCCACCATGTCTCCTGCATTATGTATCCACTAAAAGTAATGTAATACTAAAAGTAATACTAATAAGAAATAATGCCAGATAAAAAAATCCTTTCAAAAATTACATTTTAAGATATCATTTGGAACATTTTTGTGCCATTGATGAACATTTATTTACATCGTAACAATGTCGGGACCTTATGGAAATATTTAACATGTGGTTCAAAGGCATTGATGGACATTTAGTTTAATTTCTTTGATATCTTATTATAATTTAGGAGACTTGTGTTTAATCATTTCACAACCCCACCATTTACTGAATCTCCCCAATTTATGACAGGTCTCTATTTTTTCCAACACAAAATTTATTACTATACCACTCATTTTATTTGAAAATATCTCCTCCTTCTGAATATCACTGTAGATATTGACTGATTTTTATATCTATATGTCTGTGTATTCTTATGGTGTAACTTTGGTGTTTTTTTTTTGTTTTTGTTTTTCATCATTTCACCCCAAGCAAGGTGGGACAGAACGTTATAGCAAAAGGAAAGACTGGGTACAGGGGATGTTGAAGAAAGAATAAAACATTGATGGTATTCAAAGGAATAGTAGATATCAATTAATGTTAGATTTAAATTTTTGGAAACTGTAGCTATCAGTGAAGCAAGTAAATGAAAGGGAATTCCACAGGCAGAAAGTGTGAAAAAAAAGAACTGTTGGAGTAGAAGAGGTGCTTACATTTAACTATTGCATTTGTAAAATGGTGGGACTTAGATGCCAATCTAGAAGCACACTAACATTCATGCAGTTGGGTCACCAGAAAAAAAAGCTCATCAGAATAGTTACCATAAAATATTTCTAGAAAAGACAGAGGGAAGCCATGTCATGTCACTGAAAAGACATCCAGTAAGGATTAAACTCCATATTAAATGGTAATTTACCTGACAAACTTGCCAATTATTACAATAAGTCAAGTAATTTTCTAAGTGTAGCTTAGATGGGGCACAAGGCTACATGTATGGTGCACCCAGTGAGGATTTAACTCACTAGTAAGTTGTAATTGATGTACCAAGACAAGCTTGAAAACTGTTAGAGCATGTTGAATTACCTAACAGAGACAATTTCAAATCGTAGGTTAGATGTGGTACAAGGCACGGAGCACATAGTGAGGATCAAAACTCACTACTCAGTTATAATTGATTTATTGAGACAATCTTGTTAACCATTCCACAACATCTGTGTATTTTTATGTGTCTGTCTCTAAAAACAAAAATGTTTTTTTTTTCATGATAAGAACAAATTTGTACATAAAACTAAATTAAATTCAGCATTTTTTGTTTTGGTTTTCCTCACTGACAAACATTCTCTTTTATCTACTGTATTCATACCTCCCTGTCTTTTAAACACACACACACACATGGGCATAAACATATTTATATATATGTGAGTGTTTGCATACGTGATGAAAGTGTTTCTTAATGAGAGTTGATTGTTCATAATAACCAACACGGAACAGAAGTTTTATAATAAAAGACCATTTTGCAGTTACATGTAAATCAGAAAATTGCTGATTAGTCTGAATGAACCTTCCAATTCCATTTCACAGACAAACATATAAAGGGATGCCAAAAAGCAAGAAAAGCAATGGTGCTTTCAAAATATATAAGAAAAAGTGATAATTAAGAGAACCAACCAAATGTACATTAACTCTTATCGACTAATGTCTTTTGGTTATTTTCCCTTTCTCTTTCATTTTCTATGATTTTCTCTTCTTGATTTGCATCTCTGCTGCAGGATTTTTTTTTTCAAATTTGTCAGCCATTTTCCTTTCTCTCTTTGTGTTTTTCCTTCATAGATTTTTATCTTTCATTTTTTACTTACTTCGTAGCTTGTTATTTTCAATCTTTATCACTTTCTTTGTGACATTTTTGTTTTCTCTGTTTTCTTTTCTCTGTTTTCTTTTCTCTTTCTCATTCTTTGCCTTTCAGCTCATCTTTTTTCAGTTGTTTCTTTCTTTTCTTTTTCTTGTTACACATTATCTTTGTACTTATTATCACTTTTCTTTTTTTATCGTCATGGTTTTTCTTTGCTCTTAATTTGTTCACTTTTTCTATGGCTTTGACACACACCACTACTAACTCAAGGGTCAAGCCACATACCTTCCACTACCAAAGAAGAAATTACTACTAAACTTCCACTAGCTTAACTCTATGAAAATCAATATCTCTCAACCCCTTCCTTTATGAGAGCAAACCTCTGGGCTTAGAATTTTTCCTCATTCCTTGTTAATGTGGAGCTGAGAATGCATGTCTTAAAATGACATGTTGCAAATGGCTATTTACCCTCTAAATTTATCTGAATATACAGATAAATATATAAATAAATAAATAAATATATATATATATATATATATATATATATATATATATAGGATAAACTACTAAAAAGTTGTAAGTTTAAAAATGTATTTTTCTGACAGTATTTATTTATTTCTGTTATTATATTTGATATTTCAGACTGTCCTCGGCCATTCATCAGAAACAAATGATTTTAAAATGTAAATTCGAAAAGTTTTCATGAGGAGCATTTGTGGAGAGATTGTTTACATCACGTGATGCAGAAAGCGACAGATTTTTTTAATATTTGTAAATGTAAACCTATCTTTAATAATACTTATAAATATTGTTTTAAAGTTTCTTAAAGGACGGTCTGAAATATCAAATATAATAATAGAAATAAATACTATCAAAAAATACATCTTTAAACTTGCAACTTTTTAGTAGTTTTTCCTATACATATTATTAAGACAGTATACGTGGATCATCACTATGTTATATATATATATATATATATATATATAAAACAATTATGTTATAATATCATGACAAAAGTAGCTATTTTGTTTTAACACTACCCGTGTATTATCAAGTGATGTTTATTTCAAGTTAAAAAGTTTTAAATGGTTCAAACTAGCCAAAACTTTTAATCAAGGAGGCATTGTTACATAGACAGTGTGGACCATTCAAAATAAAGTAATTTCTAATTTGAAGAATATGAGAACAGACTCTAAAAATCAATTTATTGGGCAATAATATTAAAATTTGATTAAAATAGAGATCAGCATTATTAAAGCTTCATTTTATTTTACATTATTTTTATTGTGAATTTTAAATTCTAAGTTTAACAAAGCATTAGATTTTGTTTTGATATACAAATTTATTGACATCCATATATGGACAAATATATTCACATACAAACAAATATTAGTATACAAACACAGGTACGGATGAATATATGCACACACACACACACACACACACACACACACACACACACAAATATATATATATATATATATATATATATATATATACACACAGAAATTTTTAGATGTTTTTATCTATGTCAATTTATCCGTTAAATTTTAAAGCCAGGTTTGGAAAACGTCTCCAATGGCTACAATATTGGATATATCTAAGAGCAAATTCATAAGATGTCAAGGGACTTGAATGAATGAGGTCAAGACAGACATAGTCATATTACAGTGCATGAACAAATAAACATACTTAAATATGTACTCACACAAATACACAAGCAAAAAAACAAAAACATACACAACTAAAAGCTCCACAAAGCATCACATACAAAATAAAAAATAAAACCCCATACATGAAACTACTTATGCACATTTATATATGTGCATATACTTGTGTGTGTATATTCTTGTGCTTCTTTGTGTATATTTCTACCAGAAGTTGTGTATAAGTTAAGAGGCTAGTTTTTAAACTGTTGAAAATCATCAACTTGAAATAAGCATCATCACTTGATAAAACACAGGTTATGTTGAAACAAAATAGACATTTTTAAAGTGATATTATAACATATTTGTATTATGAATTTTAGATAAATATTATTCACTCTACTTTGTATTGAGCCCTTTTATAAAAAAAAGTTTTTTTTTGGATAGAGAATTTTATTCCATACATACCTATTCTATAATTATATAAAATCAAACCATACTTCTTTCTTTTTATCTTTCATTCTCTTCAATTTTTCATTTATCTATTGATGTTAGTTAATTTTAATTCTTTTTTTTTTGTCTATCCTTATTTTCAGCTATTGACCTATTTTATGTGCTATATCCATTTATGGTATAAATCATTATGGCTCTCCACAACTTTTTATCCTTTGTAGCTCTTAGCAATACCTTTTGACTCTTGCTCACATTCCCTTTTTCCAACCTTTACCACAAAGCTCATTTTTTTATATTTCTTACTGTTGCCCTCTTTCCTATAATACGTTCTGTGAGTGTCAAAATTTTGAAACTTTTTTCCTCATTATGAGTACAAGAATTTTTGCATTACAATAAATTTATTCTCTAACGTAATTTCATTATTTATCAACTGTCTATATTTCTGAGAGTAGATATTGTAAGTGTTTACACTGTTTACATTGTTTGGGCTGTTGTCTTCATCTTTATTGTTAAAGCTGCAACATTTCTTCATGTGATATTTGTTGGAATTTTGAACTAAACCCCAAAATCTTTATTTAGGACATGGGGTAAATTGTTCTAATTCCACATATCATGCCTTTGTATATGTCAGTTTTACTTAATTCTTCTTGATGACTAACCAAGTTTTGTTCACTCCACTGGGCACAGAAATTGAACGCACAACACTTTGGGTTTTGGCACTTTTATATCAATGAAGCAATGCTTTTATGCAATGGGCCATCTGTTGCCTTGAATATTTCAAAACTGTTGGACAAGGTTTTACTGTTTCAACAACCTTCTTGATATCATCAGTTCTTCACTTGGTATCTTTACTGATGACACAAATATTTGCTTCTGTCCTCATGGCAAGTTATATGTTGAATAAAGTCAACTGGAAAGTTGATCTGAAAAATGAACATCAATTTGTTGTTAACTGGTGCAAAAAATAGCTTACTTTAACACCTCCAAAACAAAAGAGTTCTTTTTTTATCTTAGGGAACCTCTTTGCCTTGCATCAATATGACTGATGCTAATCTCTATTAGAGTGGCTCATTTTGCCTTCTCAGGCTAACATTTTCCATTGAGATAAATACAGCAGTAAAATCTAGCTTGATGTCTTATATTCCACTGGGTGTGTATAAGTTAAAAAAAAACATTTTTTATCCTTATTCTTTGTTCGCTTTTTTTTGTTTCTCTTTTTATTTTTAGTTTGCTTCAATTTAAATTTATGCCATTTTTTAAATTTTCCCACTCTAAAAATCATTATTACTTGTAAAAGGTCTTAGATCAACTGACTTTGAAAGATAACACTTATTAATCTAATAAATGCAATTACAAAACCACCCAACAGGCATCTTTTTTGTCTTCTGATCATAGAGTCTCATGATGATTTTGCAATTTCTTAATTATTCCACCTAAGATTTTCAAATTATGAAAATATTTTTTTAAAAATTAGTATTAAATAAACTTTTGAATAATTTGTTATATAACTTTACATTAGCCAATATTGACTAAAAATTTCCTCTATCAACAATTTTAAATATGTCAACCTAATTTCTAATAATTGTAAATCATCATCTCTCAGAGACAATAATTAATTTACTTGAGTTGAAATAATATCTACTGTTAGATAAAAATATTATTTGGCTGGGTTTTTGCATATCGTAAATGAATTATCTTTTCCAAAAAATATCTAATTAGAATGGTAGAAAATTAATTTATTTATGATCAGTAAGGACTATTTCCATGCAGTATTTTATTCAGTGAATATTTTATACCTCATAAGTTACAATTTGAAGCTCATAAAAATTAATTTTACCAATAAATGCTCTGAGGCTGTTTTAATTAAGACAGATTTAGTACTTAAAAGTATATACATACATACATTTACATACATTGAGCTTTTTTCCTTAGTTCCATTAAGGTCCCACCCTTTTGTCATCAAAATAGTTAAATGTAATTCCCTCTTCTACTCTGACAGTTTCTTTTCTTGCACTTTCTGTTTGATGAATAAATTGTCTTCTAAATTGCACAAAAATTAAAATAACACTGGCATCTAATTTTAACAGATATATTTACAAAAATTCTATAAAAATATCTTAAAATACTAAAGAATACACCTATTCAATAAAATTGCCATTAGCTTTGATCATGCAATTTATATGACTTCAGAATCTCCTGCAAATTTTTTGGATGGTCTCCTTGCTTAAGTTGGTGAACCCTACCATAATCCTTGCCTTCAGTTCATCTTTGGTGTGACAAGAAGATTTTGGGATCTTTTAATCAACTGCGTCCCACACATAATAATCAGGAAGGTTGACATAATTTGGTTACTTTTTAAAGTATTTTGCATCCCCCATCAATAATTGTGTGAATATTTTTCAGTCTATTTTTAATTACTGATGTGAGCATTCATTTTTATACAGATGGTGGTTCGGAAAAGTCTGAACAACTTTAATGACATGAGATTCATATGAATCTGGATCTGACAAATTTATTTCAGAACATGACTCAAGTTTTCAGGTTAATACTCTAAGCACAACCTATTCGTTACTCAATTTCATTATTTTATACAATAATACATTTTGTATAGAATCAAATATTACAATGTGTGAGATTTGAAGGGAAAGGCGGTAAATATATGGTTTATACTTTATGTTTAAAATTGGCATAATTAATTTCTCAGTCTTTAGAATTTTTATTTGATTCATATTTGTGTGTTCAATATTTCTCCCAAACCATGAAACTTTATTATCATTACTTTCATATATTTTTGTTTTAATTATCCATTGAGAGTAGTGGTGTGTTTGGATTTTTTAATCATTTCAATCAAAACAAAGCAATGAAGCCACTAAGATGCAAGGTGTTCTTGAGTATGAGAAAATATGAGAAAAAACTAAAATTATTCGGACTATTGTCCTCATCATTGTTGCCATTTGTATGATGTTTTGGTCGTTGTACACTCCTACCTTTTCAGGTGCTAGGCCAGAGCATACAACAACTAAAACATTGTACAAATGGCAACAAACATGAAGATAATAGTTCAAATAATGTAAATATTGCAAATACTACCTTATCTCAGAAATATAGACAAATACTAAAAACAAAAATGTTATTAAAGAGAGAGAACAATAAAAAACAGATATTAAGCAGCCTGAAGATAATGATTGACATTACATTTACATTTTTGAAAATAAAAATTGTAGGGAAGCAAGAAGCTGGAAGAGTCTTCCACAAGTGAGGTACGAGAGAAGAAAATGTTAGCATAGAATTATATGTTATAACTATATATATGTTCTTGAAATGCATGCAACATATCAGACTTTGAAAGTTTTACGCCAGTCCCTACTTAAATAAACTCTATATATATATATATAATTATATAATAACTGGATATGCATAAATCCTACCTTCACAAAAAAAGTGACTTAGCAGCCAATGGCATTATGTTACCTCCAGGGAGGAAACTGAGACTTTGTATCTGTAAAGTCAAATGATGTCTCCAAAGAAAGGAAGTATAAAAACAAAAAAATGCTTCATCAGTTCCCCCCCAAGCTAAAAGAAACATAGGCACATGAGTATATTATAAATGTAATCTAAGAATGTTTTTCTTGTAGCCTCCACATCTCCTGAAGAGAGAAAAAAAATGAGCTATGGGAATTGTTCTATCACAAATGTCCAAGTAACACGTGTGGAAGCTGAGAAAAATTTGAATAAAAATGACACAGTTTACAACAGAAAAATCCTATAATGCATAAGAAATATATATTTTGAGAAATGTAATACCAATGTTTAATCTATATTTATAGAAATAATGATTGTTGAAGTTATTTTAATATAAATTTCAAATTAGTGAAATCTATAGAAGAAAGTAAAAAATTGTCTGCAAGACAAAATTTATTTCATATTATTGTTTCTTTGAAGACTTAAATTGTTTTTATTCGATATTTTATTTGTTTTCTTATATTGACCATTTTCTTAGTTTCTAGAGAAAATTTGAAAATGAAACTTACAATATTATCTGATCACTTGTAGCTTCTATAAACCATTATCAAAGAGTTTTGTGTTGAAACAGGCATGAAATCTATCAATATATGCAGTGCTGATGTTTGATTCATTTTCTATGCCTTATCAATCCTTTGCAAGCCAGAAAATATTTTTTGATTGCAAGAATTTTTTCTGAGAAGTGGTAGATTTATACCTTTCCCAAGAGTGTGACAAGTGAACGTGGCTCTCCCATTTACGTCGTTTTGCAGCCATTGGCCGAGATAGAACTCACTACACCCCTCCAGTATTACCCTGTGCATTTGGAACCCTAGCGCAGTTTTGCAGCAAAATTCATAATCTTATCAAATAGCTGAATACTTGATGCTTCACCAGGGCTACCAAGGGTGTTTTTATTGTGACACCAACACTAGATGGGTTACCTCCAGGTCCCATCCTGTTATTTAACCCATAACTGGAGGGAAGTGATGGATTAATACCTTTTCCAAGGGTACCAGTGCTTAAGTGAATGCAGGGTACTCAACTGAAATTCGAACTCAGCTCACCGATTTCTCTTTCCAAGCCGATATCCACTGCTCCACAATGCACATTCATCACTGAATGCTTACAGCGCCTAGTATTCCCAATGTGGTCACCCATCTAAGTACTGACAAGGCTCAACGTTGCTTAACTTTGATGATCGAACGAGAACCAGTGTATTCAATGTGATATGCCATAAGAATTAACAAATCAAAGTCACCATTCATTATGCCACTTGCACATCCAAGCTTACTGCAATTGGTTTTCTTTCAAGGTCACCCACCTAGGTAGTGAGCAGGCTCAACTTTGCTTAACTTGATTGATTGTACAGGAACCAATATTTCTTCATGGCATGACTGTAAGCCCACTGATTTTTAAAAACAAAGAAAACAATACATATATGAGGCACATTATCAGCATGAGAAACAAAATTTTTTGATAAGAGCTTATGAAAGCACTCAGAATATATTGCAAAATTAAGAGTCAAATTCTCTTTGGAAGCCAGAAAAACTGTTCAAACCACAGAAAAATTAAATAGTAAAATCTTAAACAAAGAACTTCCATTGATTTCAACCAAGAATATGGTACTGAGCACTTTTTAACTGCATCCTTTAAAAAATATATGCACTGGTACAAATTCTTTTGTATATAGATAACAAAAATAAATTTTAAACACATATTGAAATTCAGATAATATATATCTATAACATGATTATCTAGCCAATTGCTTTGTTGATATTGTAGTCTGTAAGTGTGAAAATTAATTTGATAAGGCATTTTTTCAAATTTTTCTCCAGTTATTATTTCATCCTCTTTTTAGAAATAAGATAAACTTACAAAAAACAGTTCAAAATCCTTGTTTATAATGTGGGGTTCCAGAACAACCTGGATTAAAAAGGCAGTTTTAATGCAAGCTATCTGGTCCACAAAAAACGCAAAACAAATTTCAAGAAAAGACAACGCAATAAGAAATGTTGTTTAAAAATATGAAAATTTGTATTTGACGACATATATCCAATATAAACAATTTGTACGATTCTTTGTATCTTTTGTTAGATAAAAAAAGGGACTTTTGAACTTGAATGAATGATGATTGGAAATAAAAATAATGAATGTTGATTGGTCTGTTTGAGTCTATGAGTAAACAGTGTAGTAGCACAAATTTCCTTTCTTTTTTATGTATCAGTTGCTAAGTAGGTAAAAGGAAAGTGTTTCAAATTGTGTTGAAATGGAGTGTGAGTGAGAATTCCTGAAGGGAGAGAGAGAATCAAATGGCGATAGTAGTAATTGGTAGAATGTCTATGTAAAACAATAAATCAGTCTACTTAACTTTGTAAGTCTATTGTACTTCTCCTATCTGGTTGATGAGAGATGTGAAAAGTTTTACTGCCATTGAAGAGGTCTTGGTGCAGGTGTTTCCTCTCTTCTTTCTGTTTGTACCAGTTGAGTGGGCAAAGGATTAGTTTGTCAGCACTGGTCTCTTTGATGTCGGTACCTATCGGATTGTGTCTATCTGACACTGCATCTTTTGGGATTGACTGACATGAGTGACTGTCTCGCTGACTGACAAGTTGAATTCTTGCTTGAGTGATGGATTGACCCACTGCTGTCTCACACTGACCCTCTTGACTGACTGGCTGTGACTGGTCAGGGGACCTCCTTAAATGTTGAATTCTTGTCACGTGGGTGGATCCCAGAATGATTTTTTCTTCAGCTGTGAAAAAAAAGCCCATTTCACTGACATATTTTGAATTTCTAGATTTGTCAATCAATCAGGATCCAAAATATTGCTTTTCACACTGACTTATGACAAAAGATTTTAGTTGATTGGATCCACTTGTGCAAGTGTGCAATTTTACTTTGGGTTTTTCCCAAATGTTATAGTTGTTTGAATTTGATTTTGCAGGTGTTTAATTTATTGTTTTTTTTACAGTTGGTTTGTTGGTGATATAGGATTTCTATCCTATAATAATCTATACAATTAATGATGACAAAAATAATCTTTTAATTTGTAAATAACATGCTTACATTACTGGTTAGAGCACACTTCAAACTATCTCTTCAGAAAGAAAGTTTAAAATTACATAATTCACATCAATTTTGCATCCTTATGAAAATGTAAGATTATAGGGTGCATTGTAAATACTTGATGCTTTTTATGACTGTAAATGGAAAAAATGCCTTGCAAGCAACAAAAAGATAAGTTTTATATACAGTAAAGGTGCTTTAGTTGACAGAACTCGATGGAAGCTCACTAAGAAAGTAATGCTGAGTATATGGTGGGATTGGGAAGGAATTTGGGACTGTGAGTTTTTGCTAAGTAACCAGTCAGTTAATTCTGAAAAGTACTGCTTGCAGCTGGATGAAATAAAGGCAGCAATTCAAGAAAAACATCCAGAACGGGCAAACAGAAAATGGGTTTTCCATCAGGATAATGTCAGATCACATGTTTTTCAGCAACCCAGCAAAAATTGTTATAGCTTGCCTGGGATGTGTTACCTGACTTGTCATATTCATCAGACATTGCTCCTTTGAATTTAAATTTTTTTCAGGTCTTTGCAAAATAGTATCAGTTGTAAAAGTTTTAATTCTTTGGATTACAAAAAAAAAAAAAAAAAACACCACCTTAATGGGATCTTTGCTGAGAAACCACTAAAATTCTGGTAAGACGGAATCTTTAAGTGGAAAGAAAAATAATGAAAGGTCATACAACAAAAGGGTTCGTATTTAGTTGAATAAATATTTAATGGCATAATTTAATTTTGTGTTCTAATTCTCCTTAAAAATTGGCATGGACTTTCCAGATAACCAATATCATATCACATTTGCTCCCCAGATAGCTGAGATCATCTCTCTACATCTGAAGAAGATTGTAGAATGAAAACTTGTGATAAGAACAAAAAAAAAAAAACAATGAGTTCATTATTTCAAGCAACTCTTGGACAGAAATGACTTACCTTAAAATTGTCACTGAAATCAAACTTTATTATAAATTTAATATTGTTTTCTTTTATTTCATTCAGTAAGCTGTTAACGGTAAAAGTGTGACAGAATATCTGATAAATTTTCAAATTAATTTTCATAAGAGTGGGAGAAAAAAATGCTTTTAAAAATTTGAAGAAGTTAACAAAGATGTTTTTATCTGTAAAAAATGTCATGTATTTAAAGAAAAAGCAATTCTTAAATGCAGTCAAAACTGGAAAATATTTTTTTACTTATAATTGAAATATTTTGCGAAAAGAACACACCTTAAAATCTGAAAAATTAAAATTTTTTAATCATATATAATTTTAAATAGACTGTTAGCTAAAACATTTTAAGATGAACTGCATTAGCAAGATTAAAAATGAAAATATTTTCAAAGAAGCAAATCTGATATTTGCCAAATGGAGGAGATTGCTGAAGTTGATAATAACGACCAACCTTAGCAAAATTATATAGCAACAGTAAATTGAGGAGGATATTACAACAACCTGGAACCTATACTGGCAGAAAACCACTTGTATATAGAAGATGAATTCAATAGATAAACAAAAATAAAAAAGACAAGGAATTGTCTTTTTATCAAACTTATTCAGTCTATACAGGGAGGTAATTCTGAGAGAATTACATGTCCTACCAGGATTGACCATAATCTTAACAATATAAGATATGCAAATGTCAGTGTTGATAGCAGAAATAAAGAGGAAACTTCAAGAACTCCTACAGAAGGTAGAGAATTAAACATTAATTTCCATAAGACAGAATACATGGTTGTTAAAAAATATAACTGGCCAACAAGCAAATTGTCAGTAGGAGGTGCCAAAACTAAGCATAACAAAAAGTATGACATGGAAATCTGAAGTTTCAGTTGGATAACAGAAGATGCCTTCCAAAAACTAAGAGTATTAAGAAACAAAAGCATTATTATATCCAAAAAAAAGAGTACTGAACAATTACATTATATCAATCTGTATGGCAGTGAATGCTGGGCAATCTACTCAAAGAGGAAGAAGAGACTTAAAGCAACAGAAATATGATTCTACAGAAGGATGCTGAGAATACCATGGACTGAACATTAGAGCAGTGATTAAGTTTGGGGAAAAATTGAAACAAAAAGTATTATTTGGCTAAATGTCAGAAAGATATAGTAGAATTTTCTAGGGCACATGATGAGAAAAGAGGGCTTGGAAGATTTCAAAAGAGACAGAGAAACACAATGCATAAACTACCTAATAAGCTTAATTAAATGATGGCAGGGCAGGGTTTAAGAGAGATAACAAAAAGACAAAGTTTATTAAAAGCTGCAAATGACAAGAAATTGTGGAAAGCTATGATTAACAACACCCTGAAGAAACATGGTATATAAAGAAGAAGAAAGTACATGCACCATTTATAGTTAACAATATTATATAGAATAGTTATGGTGGTAGGAAAGGGACAGAAACTGAGATGACAGGTCATGACCAATAACATTGCTGCTTCTTCTTTGGATTTTATCAAGAATCTCTAAATATCTAGGATTTTCTTCATAAGGTATGGAATAGTTGCTGGATAAGTGTTAACAATTAATTGCAAATAATGAAGAATAAATCATAAAACAAAATTCATTTGTAGGTAATTTTTTGAAGAATAAAGTTGATAAACTAAAATGGAAATTATTACTTACTCCACCTATTTTTTTTTTCATTCAAAGACTTTTAGTAATGCAGTCATATGCAATAAAAATATGAATTGCAAATAAGAGAGTAAAAAGTATGCTGGGGTTGTCTTGTAGCTGAAGGCAGAATAAAATAGGTATAGTAAGCAAACTACACTTAATCATAGCCTCTAGGGAGGAAGTATGAAACAAAAATGAAACTTACTAATAATCTCTTTCTCCAAGTTTTTTTTGTTTATTTGTTTTTTACATTTCTCTCTCATCAAGAAGTTTTTTTATCTCATGAGTTAGACTCTCTGCAGATTCATGCATCTGAATTTCAGCTCCCACCTTCAAGTTCATGTTTGTGCTCAAGGGAGCCATTGAATCAATGACTAACAAGGGTTCTTTAAGCTTCAAAGTAAGAAAAGCAAATAAAGCATTGGTTTGGAAGCTCTTGGGAATTATTTTTCAGTTTTCTTGTCATTATTTTGTGAACAAATGCTGAAATAATGAGATTATGATGAATAATAAACCAGCTTGCTCACTTGAGGTAGATTTGGTTAATGACTCTCTGTGGAAAATAAACTCAAGCTTGTGTGTGTAATATATATATATATATATAAAATTTCTTGTTGCAGATCTAAACATATTCTTACCATTTAGTGAAGAGTAATGGATGAATCGTATGTTATTAAGATTATGGCCACCAACACATTTTATGATAGCAGATGCAGAAAAAAATCTACAAAAACTGTTATCGAAGGTAGTAAAAGAAAGAAGTAAACATCAGTTGCAAGAAGACAGAATGCATGGTTATTAGAAGAAAGAAATATCCAGACATTCTAATTACGAATTGGAGATACTTAACTCAAATAAGTACAATTTAAATATCTGGGAGATTTTTTGACAGAGGATGGCAAATGTGACACTGAAATCTTAAGGTACATTAGGATAGAAAAGGATGCCTTTCAAAAGCTAATTAAAATATTAAGAAACTGGAAAATGTCCCACACAACGAAAATAGTACAAAATTCTTATATAATATCAATCATCCTGTATGGCTATCAAAGCTGGACCATCTTATTGCTGAAGAGGTGACTCGAAGCTACAGAAATATGGACAATCTTTTAATAGATGAAGAAAAGACTTGAAGTAACAGAAATGGGGTTCTACAGAAGGATGCTGAGGATATCATGGACTGAACATGTGAACAATAACAAAGTTTTAGAGAAAATGAAAACTAAAAGGATGTATAACATAAAAAGAGTTTGAATTTCTTGAGTATATAATGAGAATAGAGGGCTTGACAATTTTTCTTCTTCTCAAAGGATATACTGATAGCTTTATGGAAAATAATGTCTAACCTACCTAGCAAACTTGAGTGAAGGGATGATAGAACAGGGTTTAGAAGAGATAATAAAAAACAAAATTTCTTAAGAGTTACAAAAGAACAGGAAATCGTGGAGAGCCAACGTCCTGTAGGAGAAGACTAATGAGAGAACCGAATGTAACTTTGCATGATTAATAATCTTCTTTTTTTCTTTGTAAATTCATCATGAAATAATTCCTTTTTGTGTTTATAGGATTTTAAAAACAATTCCGTTGATTATTTATTTTCTCATTTTATCATCTTTTATTAACCTATTGTTTAATTAGCTAGATTGAACAGTCAAGATTGCAGAAGATAATTTCCCAGGGTGCAGTTGAGAAAAAGAATGATGGATGAAAAATACATTATTAAACAAAAGATTTAACTCATCTTCTTCTAAAAGAAAAAGGCAAATATAATGCAGGAATTACACTGTTAGTATGGCTTATATGTCCATAGGAAATTATAAAAATCAATTTCAATTTGTATGGTTAAACTGGAGAATAAGTTAACACACTAATTGAGTATCATGTATGTACTAATTGAATTTTGGTAACTAACAATACTGTTCTACATACATGTAGACAGTCAAGCATTTCTATAAAACATACACATAAAAATTATTTCCATGCACTCAGATTTAAAAATAAATATCTATTGTATTAATACATGTGACACACATCTGACCAATAAGAATTAACTACAAATCACAACATACTAGTATACTGTCATTTTCATTTTCCTCAGTCTCTAAAAAAGCTTTAATAAGAGTAAAGCATATTAGATTGAGGTATGTTTCCTACATTGTTTTTTATTTTATCATCTTGTCAGATTCCAATCTATATATTCAACTCATAAAAATTTTAGCACCTTAATCAAAAATGCATTAATCAAATGTGCATTCATCATGGGATGAATGTCTATAGAAAAATAATTCTTGTTTATTATTTGTTTTAAATAAGAGATATATCATATCTTTAAAACACAATGTGATACTGAACTAAACAGTGTTCTTTTTCTTGTCATTTTTAATTTAGTCTTCTACTGATTAGAGTTTATGAGAAGAAGACAGTGTTATCTTTCTATCTAATACTTAACCTTAACAGTTATGATTCATGGAAGTGGGAGTTAACCAGTAATATAGTGGTTATTGATTAATAGAGAATAATTTAAGGTTAGTATTAAAAAGATAAATTTCTAACAAACAACCACACGAGTTGTTGGAGATGTATCAGCTTTCTAAAATATCATATATTTGACAGGGTCAGTTGATGTTCACATGCCCAGCAAAAAAAAAAAAAGGAGAACAAAGCAGGATATAATGGGGCCTTTTCATTGGTCCATGAATTGACCAATCAGCAAATAGTGATAAGGCAATGTTCACTTGACAAAAAAAAAAACTTTTCCCCTTAAGAACCTTCAGTGAGATTTTGGCTTGGTAGAAGGATGCTACGGATATCGTGGACTGAGCATACAAGCAACGACGAAGTGTTAAAAAGAATGGCAACAAAAAGGAAATTGATGCTGAGCATCAGGAAGAGACAACTGAAGTTCCTGGGACATGCAATGAGGAAGGAGAGCCTGGAGAACCTGATACTGACTGGACAGATAGAAGGAAGGAGAGACAGAGGAAGGCAGCGGATAACATATTTGCAGGGTCTGATCAGGTGGATGACGGAACGGGGGTTGCCAGGAGCAACAGGAGCAAACATACTAAGAGCCACAAGGGATAGGGAGACGTGGAGATCCATGATCGCCTACGTCCTGAAGGGACAGGGCACATAGAAGAAGAAGTCAGCAGTTGGGGGATAAGGAAGTTCTACCTCTCTCACTGTACTCTCCCTATCAAGGACTAGTAGTTGGCAACATTTCCCTTCCAAAGATAATAAAATTAGCTGATAAAGACTTCATTGTCTTATGCCATTAGTTATTAGAAGAAAATTTTTTATCCCCTGAAAAGATGACTTTTAGTAAGAAGATTTGGGACTCTGCAATTTTAAGGTAAGACAGCTAATAGAGTCCATGTAAAGCAACATCTGTAGTTTGCTGAAAACCATTTTGGGCCACATAAGATGTTGTGACAATATCATCCCAGAAAATAACAGCATCAACTTAATTTCAAAGTCTGGTTGGCATTGCTGATATCAGTTCAGGACTCATGAACTTCGGCAGGGTATTGTCTTCTCCATCTGTCAATACTATGTGGCTTGAAATTTATAAACTTGTCTCTGATACACTATAATGGTGACAGAAAGACTAGATAAAAAGTATCCAATTTTTATAATTGATTAACTAGCCCAGTTAGTAGGAAGAAGGTAACAGCTTCTATATACATTGACAGTTTTTGCTATTAGAGGCCAATTGTTATTCAAATAATGATCATAGCTTTTGGCAGTTACTGATAACTCTTGAATATACTTCTCCTTTTTCAATTATTTGTAGCTTGGAAATTACAGTATTTGTGCTTCCTTATCTACAAAAAGTATGTTCCAAGAATCCCAGCTGATGCTTATAACCATAGAATGTACTAAACCCTATACTGTAATATTTCCTAAGATGAAGATTATTTTCATAATTAGGCAAACTTATAGCAAATAATAAAAGTGAATAATTAAAAGAATGTCCTATAATAAAAGTTGGATTGCAGATTAATTCTTATGGTACTTCTTAGGAACCATGGCATACAATTTTCTTTTTTTTTATTATTTTGAAATATTTCGTCTTTTCAAATAAAAAAAAGCACTTTATAGCTTCTTGTTGGCATATTTGAATTGCTAGCATCATTACCCTTGCACTTTGAGACCCATATTAAATAAAACATTAATTGCTTATCTATAAGGTTGACTACAGTTAAGACTGCAGATAAGGGATCACTTTATGGAAAATTTAGAGTGAAACAAAAAACATGTAAATTTTTTATCAAATTTATTTTTATCAATATTAACTTTAAAGAAACTTCATATTTCTTTTTGATTTCTTTATATTGAAATTTTGTGACTGATTTCTGACTTAAAAAGTAATTAAAAAAATTAAGAAAAAAAAATTCCCAATATGTTTTATCCCACTTTAAAGAAGATCCCACACCGAGAAAAACTGTCTTTTTTATCAAGATATGCTATATCCTTTCTTTGTTCATTAATTTTATATTTTTAATCATCTTAACCCAAGCAAGATAGGAATGCTATTAGTATATAGGGAATGAAAGAAAAGACACAGTGTAGGAAGGACTGAGGAAAGAATAAAAGATGAACAGGATTCATTCAAGAAGACAGAAGTCAAGTGACGCTGCATTTAAATTTTTTAAGATTGTAGCTATCAGTGAAGTACATTCCACAGGCAGGAAGTGCAAGAAAGAAACTGTTGGAGTAGAAATGGCAGTTACATTCAGCTATTTCTATGGAATCTAGATGCTAAACTAGTCAGTCAGTTAAGTGCCATACATGATACATACTCTGGGCAATCATGTCTTGAAAGAGATATGACTGACTGGGCAGAAGATTATCCCGCAGTAGGTTACCATTGCTTTCTGTGGTAGACTGGTTGCCAGCCTATCTGTTTTATTATTTAACCAGAAGCTGGAGGGAAGAGACGGATAAATACCTTTCCCAAGGGTATTTGTGCATTAGTGAATGAAAGGAATTCAACTGGAATTCAAACTTGGCTCCATGATTTGTTGTTTTGAGTTGAAATCCACTGCACCACAAAGTAATAGCATGGTTAAATTCATGGAGTCAAGACACCAAGTGAAAACTCTGGTCAGAGCTGTTGCCATGGCAGCAATATCCAGGGTACAGAATGTTAGATTTGTAAATGTATAAAATAGATTCTGACAAGAAAAAACTTTCTGACATGATACAATAACCCAACTTTACGAGCAAAAGATGCAGCTATTTATATAATGTAGTCACTACAATTCAAGTCAGTGCAGAAGTGTCTAGCATCATCCAAGCCGATGTCAGGAAATAATGGTTTTATTCATGATCTACATAATTTTCTTTTTTGGAAAGAAAATCACTCTTTGTAAAGCTAGACGGCATTATGATTTTATTTCTTCTTTTATTTATTTATTTATTTATTTTAATCTTATCACCCCGAGCAAGGCGGTGATGCCACTGATGTGCAGGGGGCTACATAAGAATAAAGAGATTAAGCAGAAGAGAGTGAAGAGGAAGACGAACCAGTTAGAAAGGAGCAAGAGAAGGATGTGAATACAGGTGTGATGACAGTTGCAAAGGTGGAGAGAAAGGAAAGTACATACAGGGTGGTGTAGAAAGAACGTCAAGTGGTTAAGAGATGAATATTGACATTGCATTTAAAATCCTGGAGGTTGTAGCTGTCAGGAAAGCAAGAATATGGAAGCGAGTTCCACAGGTGGGAAGTGCAAGAAAATTATTAATGGAAGAAAGTGTTGATGCATTGTTAACTACAGTATCAATTTGTTGTATAATGAAAAATAATCATAGACTTATAGAACAATTTAGTCATGACCATAAAATAAAAGTCTGTAAAATTTCAATAATAATTAACTGAAGTTTAGACAAAAGGACATCTGTAAGAAATTAATAATTGTCAACTGAACATATTCTAAGTTTTTGTATGATTCTACTTTTTTTTATGATGTCCAACTGTTGTCTTTAACATGGCTATTGATATTTGATCAATTTTTACCAAAAATAGTTAATTTTTTTTTTAAAGTTATACATAACCTTTTAGAATTCAGTTGAGTAAATAATTTGAACAACCCCCTATATTTTTCCCTCTGTTTTGGAAAAAAAAATTCACAATGAATATTTTTACACATGACTGAATGAATTAAACATTTCAATGAATTTTAAAAGGATTTTTTGCCACATTCACTTAAGAAGTATTAAAAACAAAATAAAATTGTAAAATTTATTGAATTCACGTTCTCCAAACGTAGCCATTTTTTATCCTTTTTAATTATATGTATAAACAGAGAGATTTCTTGTCACTGATTCATATTCTCACAATAAACAAACTGATGAATATGTTCTGATATGAGAATTTCTTGAATCTATGATGTGTGCTTTCTGACAAATGTGATTTGAATTTTATTTATGTTTTTGTGCTTTTACAAAGTTTTATTAGATTGGTCTGGAACTTTTGAAAACCTATCACAGATAACTGACCTTTCTGTGTTATTGTTTCATGTATCTATTTCATTTGTTTGTGTTATACTCAGGACTGTTTAAAAATACAAATTCAAATAAAATATGCACATAATTGTAATCTCTTATCATAGAAACTTTGTTTCACTGTAAAACTAATTTCAAGACTTCAGTATCTGTTTTATCAATTTCATTTTCTTTAACACCGTGTTGGCAAATTCTTACAATTTTTATTAACATTGAAACAAGACACTTTGAAAGGAAAACATCCTTGGTATCAATAATTGAATAACTACATCAAATCTATAGCTGAACCTATTGATAGGAAAGTTGAGTTGCTGTGCCAGACCAGAAAGATTTTACTTGTCAGAATCCATCTTGGACATTTATAAATTTACCATTTGTTCCTACATTGAATACTGTTGCCATATGCTGCAAGTCATCTCAAAGTTCTTAACAAAATCGAAGTGTAATCAATCCTGACTTGGCATCTTGACTTCAGTCACTTTCTCACCAACATGTGTAGCATAAATGAAGAAATTCTAAAACAGACTAACACATGAAAGAAACAGTTTTCAAAGAAAACAGTTAAATTCCCTTCATTTTAGTATCTTGTGACTTTGCACTACACATGAAAAAATTCTAAAAACTAAAATATTCTGTTAATCTTTTGAAATGATTTGTGAGCATCTTTGTGGTTGCCAACACTGCTTGTTTATAGATACGTAATTTAGAATAAAGCTCATTTCATCTTTTTGCCTTGATAAAGTTAATCACAGGATGAAATGAGTAGGCAATTTAAAAAACAGTTTTCTGCTTGTCTTTATTTTATTTAACCATTCTGTCCTTAATCTCAGATTATAACTGAGTATATATATATATATATATATATATATATATATATATTAAATTAGTTTTTATATTATAAATAATAAATAAATAATTTATATTCACTTATTGTCGTATGTTGCCTTTATTATTAGTATTTTTATTTTTATTATTTTTATTTTTATTATTTTATTATTATTATTAATTTTTCCATTATTTTTTCCATCTTTTTATTTATTTGTTTGTTTTTAAATTTTTTTTAGCATTTTTATTATCTTTTAATTTTAATTTTTTTAATTATTATTATTAATTTTAGGTTTCTAGATTTTAATTTCTTCATTACCATGTTATTATTACTATAAATATAATAATATAATACTATTATTATTACAATTAGAATTAATAAGAAAAACTAACAATTAATTTTTCTAGCATAAATTCAACCCCTATTTTTAAATTCTAAATTTCAATGTCATGCATCAAAAACAGACAACTGGCAACTCCGGTCAAAATGTTTTGTTTTTATTAACAAAGGTTTTTTGTTAACCTAAGCCAAAGACGCTGCATGATACTAAGATCTAATATGTTAAGTTAAACCCCCTTTCCCATTATTCTTTTCTTCTCTTTTTCTTTCTTTTCTCTTCTTTTTAATTTTTTCTTTTTTATTTAACTTGACTTTGTCTGGATGAATTTGAACCATTCTTTGTTGTATAAAGTTGATGTGCAACAGAAGCCATGAAATATCATACTTACTATTTGGAAAAAAATTCAATTTTTGTTTCTTGATTTTATATATATATATATATATATATATTTAAAAAAAATTGTTCTAAAATATAATTTAAAATATATATATATATATATATATATATACTGTTGAGTTTTGATAATGTTGAGCACCAAGTCTGTTGTTTTTTTTTACCTGTTAAAATGTATTTTTCCAAGCAGGTTTTTATGATATAATGCTCAATATCAGGGTAAAGATAGTGTGTTGATAAGCACTTTGTCAATCTAACTGAGTAGGTTTGTGCTGACTTTGAAGTTTTGTGTTCTCACTCACCAGAGCTGGCAAACCAGCCCTGAAGAGTGAGAATAACAATGTCATCATGAAACTTTGACATCAGCATAAACCTGCTAAACTGAAGCAGTAGACTCTTTGTACTGATATATATATATATATAGGCTATGAAACTCAGTTTAAAAGACAACTGTATTCAAGTCAAGAATTAAAATCAATTTCTTAAAAATGTTTAATTTATTATGAGGTTATCCATTTGTATAATGGAAACATTCAGCATTCAATGAGATTTATAATTTCTCTTAAAACAAGGAAACTGGATTACTCAAATCCATTAATTATTACCATTCTTTCTAGTATTGGTGGGAGTTTCCTTCCAAAACTTTCGTTTTTGATAATGTGGAAAGTTAACATTTTGACTATATCATTATTTTATTTTGTAGTTACACACGTTATTTATTGCTATTGGGAGTCTTCCTGCAATGTGTTTCTATTATTGTATTAAGATCCTTGTTTGTGATTTTGTAAGACCAATCTATAGGGTCTGATGAATTATAATGTCACCAAATTGACAAACCAGCACTTCAATCCATGAGGCCAGATCAATATACACCTGATAAAGGCTGGAGGATACAATGGCTGAACTGTTGTGATAAGGACAACAAAGATAAAGATAATATTTCAAATATAGTGTAAATAATAACTCTTCATTCCAGAAATTCAAACAGAAGCTGATCAGGTGATAATAACAAAAAAATGATGACATTACTCTTACAGTAAATAATGATAATTTCTCATCTCAGAAATTCAGACAGAAGCTGATGAAGTGATAATAATAACAATGATGAGGGCATTACTCTGAAGGTAAATAATTCTTCATCCCAGAAGTTCAGACAGAAAGCAATCAGTTGATAATAAGAACAGAGATGAGGATATTAGTCTGAATATAAATAATGATAACACCCCATCCCAGAAATAAGATAGAAGCTGTCTATATAATAAAGTGTATATTATTTATCCATCAGCAGTATATTAGGACGACTATTATAATGACAGTTTTTAACATTAATGTTTAAATTTCAAATTCACATCATTGAGTCACTTTATTGTTTAAGATTTATTTTCCTTGTTTTTTAAGACAGCAACAGTGACTAATTTTTATAAGTTATTCAAGAATAATTCAATATAAGTAGAATAATTTTGGTAGAATATTTTTCTATGTGCCATGTCTCTTCAGGACATTGGCAATAATTGCCTTTCATGTCTCCCTATCCCTGGTGGCTCTTAGAACGCTTTTTTCCTGTTACCCCACCCAAACCCCATTCTGCCATCCACCTGCTCAGGTCCTTCAAATATGTTATCCACTGCTTTCCCCTGTCTTTCTTTCCTTCTATCTGACCTGTGAGTATCAGATTCTTCAAGTCTTCCTTCCTCATTACATGTCACAAGAACTTCAGCTGCCTCTTCTTGATGCTCAGTATTAATTTCCTTTTCATTTCCATTCTTTCTGAAACCTCATCATTGCTCACATGCTTCATTTATGATATCCACAGCATTCTTCTGTAAAACCACATTTCAGCTGCTTCAAATTTTTCTTTCATCTTTGATGATATTGTCTAGCATTCACTGCCATATCAAAGAACAGACATCACATAGCAATCCAGCACTCTCTTCTTTGTTTCTAATTAAATTTTCCCGTCTCTTAATACACTGCTCAGTTTCTGGAATGCATCCTTGGCCGTGCCAATTTGCCTTCAGATCTCAGTGTTGCACTTTGTCTTTTGTTAGAACACTTCATAAATACTTTTTTCTACTTGCTTGATTTTAGTATCTCCAACCTGTAATTAGCATTTTGGACTCCTTTGACTGATATAATTAATCACTGCAAAAAAAAAATGTATGAGTAGATGAATAATGGATTCTGTAATTACTGTCAGAAATTTAGCAGTTGTCTATTCTCTTTTTCTTTAAATAATCCTGCCAAAACTAAAACTGCTCCAAATTCCCTGGATGGTATTGATTATATTTTCTTCGAACCTTTAGCTGTATACATTTTTGTGCTTGTCTGAGAAATTCTGATACTCATCTAAGCTGTCTCTTTCTTTGGTATTTACATTTCTACACAAGACATTTTATTTGCATTTTCTTTTCAGCTATTATGGTTATCATTTAAAGACATATATAGAAGCATTAGTATCTGGCAATTCTGAGATCAAGGAATTAAGTTTGTTTTTTTTTTTTTAAACATTTCACCCCAAGCAAGGCATTTCATTGCCACTATTGTGCAGGGGGTTACATAGGGAAAGGTGATAAGAGAGTGATTAGATATAGGAAATGTCAGCAGGAGGGTGATAGATGGGTAAGGATGTACGTAGGAAGAGTGTTTAAGAGAATGAGTGTGAGTTAAACAGAAGTAATTACTTTAGGCAATACTGGGAGTTGCATAATCAAAGTGATTTGTAAAATTTGTAGATGTTGGAATTTCTGAAATTTAATGAATTTCCTCTATTAATTTTGATTATTTTCCTTTTATCTTATTTGTCTTGCTTTTTATTGCAATTTTGAGATTTTATATTCTATGGCTGCAATGTAATCAACACTCAGACTATCATTTTACGGTCACTGGTATAAAAGTATGCTGATTGTATCAAACTGGTTATTTGGGAAATATAAAAATGAAAGCTATACCAATAGAATTAAGATTCTGTAACTACCCTTAATTAATAGGGCAGTTGTTCAAGATTAGAAGTTTTTCAGAGAAAAAATATCATTCCGATCCATGCTTTATACTGCCAACTGCAGAATTATGATTTAAGAGTTATAAAAAAATAAATGAGAGGAAAAATACTAGTGAAAACGTGGTACTCATTGATGATATTTCATTTAATTCAGGTAACTTAAAGATGTGCATTTTAGTGCAATGGTTATTGGAGAGCTGTGTTCAAATTCATTATATTCATTTATGTGCAAAGTAGCAGTATAGCCCGGCGTTGCTCAAGTGTAATGAAAGCTTTAAAATTAATCTATGGTCCTTCTCCCACCAATTATTGGATGAATAGCAGGACAGATTGGGTTCTATAGCCTTGATTAGCAGCCAGTTTACCTCAGAAAAAAATGGCAACCTAATACAGTCAGTCATGGATTGAAAGAAATATAAACACCCAAGCATATAACACATATCGCTCTTAATTGACTAACTCAACATAAATACTATTACTATTTTTATAAAAGCAGCAAAAAAAAAAAATTGATATGCCATCTTTGATGAAATATATTTTTTCGGGTTCTTTTCAGCTCTCTACAACTTCCTATTCTTTGTAACTTTTATCCGTGTTCTTTCTTTTTAACCCTCTAGGGCCATTCGTATCATATTTGATACAGTATTTCCCTATAAGGAAACATTTGGTATTTCCCTATAAGGAAACATTTGGTATTCATTGACTGAGCAGTCAGGACTGCTTTCATTTAAAATTTATAAAATATTTCTCTTAAAAAATTTTTCAGGAAAATATTTCTTTCAAAGCTTGTTTTCATACTGTATCAAATATGATACAAATGGCCCTAGAGGGTTAAGGCTTTTACTGGGCATAAAGTGGGGGATCAGTTCTATATTGTCATGAAGTAATAAACTGATCCCCCACTAATTACTACTTATTAATATATGATACGAATGGCCGTAGAGGGTTAATATCAATCTCACCTTTTCTTATGCCATCCATTTATACAAGATCATTTAGCTTGCTGATTTTCCAATATGTTCTATGAGTGTCACATTTTCAATGTATCTTTGGCTTATTATATGTCCCAGAAATTTCACTTGTGTTGTCTTAATTTTAAGTATAAGTGTGCTTTTTGTTTCTATTTTCTTGAAAAATTCCTTGTCACTGATATAATTTATCTATGATATTCTCAACATCTTTCTGTATAGCCACATCTCTATAGTTTGAAATTTTTTCTTCATCTTTGAGAATGTCCAGCATTCACTGCCATAAAGAAGGAATGATATTAGATAACAGTTTCATGTTGATTTTTTATTTCCAATAACATGTTCCTGTTTGTTCATACTTCCAGTTTGTGGAAGACATTTTTTGTTATTCCAGTTCACCTTTATTTTCAGTATCACATTTTCTAACATCTGTTGAAAGATTTCCCAGAAGGAAGTACGAGTGAAAATTTAATGTTTGATAATGCTTTACTTAAGAACTTAAAATAATTTAAGCCTATTATTATTATTATAAAAGCAACAGAAATATGATAGGAGAAATACAAGGTAAAAATTGATAATAATTAACAATGCTTTATTTAAGAACTTGAAATAACTTAAGCCTGCTTAAAAAGTAACAGAAATTAGATACGTAAAACATGAGATGAAAATGAATAATAATTAATCATTTAAGAAATCCAGACATTTTAAGACTATTAACCATTACTGTAAAAGCCACAGAAATAAGATGAAAGAAATATGAAGTAAAAACTAACAATACTTCATCTATTAATAAATTCAAGATAACATTGGAGTAGAGCATTAAAATTACTTGAAGCAATTGCTTCTGCTTCTATTATTTGTGAAATTCATTTGTAATTCAATCATGACTCTCACTGATGAGGTCAATTTATATATCTAAAATTACAAGATCAACGTTTAATTAGATGCAAAAGTGCCATAAATCATTACCATCCATGCTAGATTCATATTAATATGTTTTCTTAATGAGGAAAGTTAACTCATTTGATCAGTTAGAAGTCTTACCAGAAAGTGAGTAGGTAATTTCCTGATTAGGATGACATAAGTGCATTTTTCTCTGTGATGATCTGATCTTGAAGTACACACTGATGTCAGTTTTCATATTTGTTTTACAATTTATTTTTCATTTACACAGTTTACATTGTTTGGACTGTTGTTTTTATCTTTGTTGCTGTATTCATGATGTTTAGCTATTAAACAATCTGGCCTTCTTCAGGGGATTAGAATTTCAAACCAAACCACTTATTTTATTCACCACAGTAGATTGTTCTAGTTCTATGTGTCATGCTTTAATGGATATCCCAGTTTCAGTTATCTCCTTTAAAACAACTCTACAAGTTTTTTGGGATTTTTTTCGTGTTTTTTTTTCTTTTTCTTTTTTTTTTTTACTTCTGCTGTAGCCAAATATTAAACTTACAACTCTTTGGAGAAAGTTACTGGATTACTTTACCTAATGCTTTTATCTACTGGGTCATGTTCCCAATGACCTGAAGAAGGTCGGAAAATACAATCACGCAAACATTGTGAATATGGTACTAAAGATGAGGACAACAGTCTTACAATGTAAACAGTGAAAATAATGAGAACACCTCATCTCAGAAATATAGTAATTTATTTTTCATGGACATTATCAACAGTATTTTTCATCATTTATAGTTAAACCTAAACAATTTGGGAATCTAGTCAAGCTATATTTTATGCATATCTTATTTATCTGTAATACTTACTCTTCTGATTTCTGTACATTTTTGTCATTTCTCTTTAGCCTGTCTGCATTTGCTCCTTATTTTATTCTGAATTCCATTTCATTGGTGTTGTCTAACATAGAAAAGAAAGTTTTAATTTCTGCTTCTGTACTTTGTGCTGTTGGTGTATACACTGTAATAACACATATGTTAAAAGACTTTCCTTTCAATTGAACTCCAAGAATTCTTTCAGATAGCTGACAGTATACCAGAATCATTATTTCATGTCTTGGTCTAGTATCAGTCCAACTTCTTTTTCATTTTTTTCTCCATCTGCATGTATAATTCAGTGGTTGTCACTAATAATATCTTCACTGTTTGACATCTTAGTGACACATATTCTTAAAATTGACATTTAACCTACTCATCTGCTGTTTTATATTTTCCAACTGGCCACTGTTGTTTAATATTCTAACTTTCCATGTCCCAAGAATTACTTTCTGCTTGATGTGAACAGTAGGTGAGTGATGATCAGGTGACACCTGTCACTCAAGCCATTCCTTCCCAGGTTCCAAGAAAATTTATTCCCTTTATACAGTTTATGCTAATTCATTCTATGAGGGTCAGGAGACACCTGTTGCACCTGTCACTCCTTACCAGGTGATGAGGTAATTCCCTTAGATTTAAACCCTTTCACATAATTTGATTGTTTATTACCGTGATGTTTCTTGCAATGAATAGTAGAGTGGTTTCTCATTGCCTTCACCATAGTGTTTTATTGAGACACCATTTCTAGTTAGCTGGCCATTAACATGTCATAAGTTCTCTCACCCTAAGAGACATATGCATATGTACATACCCATATATGCCAGTGACAAAATATAGTGGCACATATCTCTGGTCTGTCTCTAACAAAAAAGACTCAAATTAAAAGCTGCTACCCCAACAATTACATTAATATGTTTATTATTAGTGAGGACATATACTTACACACACACACACACACTCACACACACACATATATATGTGTGTGTGTGTCTCTCTCTCTCTCTCTCTCTATATATATATATATATATATATATTAGAAAATTTTTTAGATATTCTACAATTTCATGGGTAATACATATTTCTCAGCAAAACCTGCTGCTCCTCATATCCAAATGATACAATTGTTGTATCATTTGGGTCTGAGGAGAGGCAGGTTTTGCTGAGAAATATGTATTACACATGAAATTGTAGAATATGTAAAATTTTTCTGAATTATATTACTGTTAAATAAAATATTTATCATTGAGTTTGTCTCTAATGGAATTTACCTGACTTAAATACCAAGTATTCTACATTATATATATATATATATATATATATATATATATATATATATATATATAAGCAATGGCTACAATAAGAAATAAGATAGTTGGAGAAAATGATGGAAAGAAGAAAAAAAGATTAAAATGAAAATATAAAAATAGAAATGTCTTCAAATGTTGTAGGGTACCTATATTTAAGGTCAGTGTGTTCCCTTGATGTAATCTTAAACAAATATAAAGAATTACAGTTAGACTATACCATTCAATGCAATAGATTTGAATTTCATTATCTCACCAGGTCATCTACCCCAACTTCTACAAGAATGGCACTTGTTCATTTTCTGGCACTAATATATATTTTTTTTAAATTGGTTTGCCTCAAGCATGGCAGGAGCATTCCTAGTGGACAGAGAGTTATAGTAAGAGAAAAAACTGAGTACAGGGGGTGTTGAATAAAGAATGAAAGATGGACAGGATTTAAGAAGATAGAAGATGGTAGTTATCAGACAAACAAGAAAATGAGAGGAAGATCCACAGGTGGTAAGTGTGAGAAAATAAACTATTGGAGTAGAAGAGGCAGTTACATTTAATAATTTCAATGGTAAAAAGGTGGGACCAAGATGTTAATCTAGTATCATGCATATCATCCTGTTTTTTTATTTGAAATTTTTTCATACCAAATTTTACATTCATTTTAAATTCATGTGGTCAAGGAACCAAGAAAAATGCTCATGAATATGCATGTATTTATAATTTTGGTTGTATTAGTGTTACATGTTTATTTCATGGCATCTGTGTATATTCATTTCTTTATCGATTTAATTTTTAACAATATCTTTTAAGATGAAATAACCTAACAATATTCCCAGGCTCATAAAATTATGTTTTAACTTCCAAGTATGCCAGCTGAGGTAATCAGATATCTTACCCAAGAGTAAATAGGATCTGTAAAGATTTATGACATAGATACATATCAAATATTTTCAACAAATATCAGATGAGGTGGGAAGGTAACGAGTCTGATATATATATTTAAAAGTTGAGAAGGTCAGTTTTAAGAGGTAGCTCAAGAAATATCAAGACATAACTAGTTTATTCCATTAAGCATTTTACGATGCTTTATTTTACTGGTTGTGGCTAGGTCATTGTAAATTATATTTATCATATCATACAATTTGTATTATCAGTCACTGATCCTTTACATTTGGTTAATAGGTGTGAATCCAGTTGTAGGATGGGATTCTAATTCTACCCATAATTCCTGCCCAGGTAAAGCACAGTTTACAAATGTATAGCGATATCTAAATAAAAAAAGTTTGATTACTTTATTAATGACTTTTGTAAAATTTGGTATGAAAAAATTTCAAATAAAAAAACAGGATAAATTAAATGTAAGTTTAGCTTTGTAGGTGGTTTAATCAATAAATACTCAAAATTGTTAATCAGAGAGCTGAGTTCTATTCACATTGGGTTCATTATTTTCACTTATATGCAAATACTTTTGGAAAGTTTTTCCCACAGCTATGGGTTAATTAGTAAAACTTTTATCACTAAACCATTATCTAAAACAAATCATCACACTTTAAAAATATTTTATGACTTTAAATAACTTGCAAAAGATTGATAAGCCATAGAAAATAAATTCATCATTTAATCTCATCACATCAGTCAGTTAAGTGCCATATGTGATACAAACTTGGGCAAACATGTCTGGAAAGAGACATGATTGACTAGGTAGAAGATTTTCCTGAAGTATGTTGCCATTACTTTCTGCAGTAGACTGGTTGCCAGCCAAGGCTATAAAACCCAACTTGCCCTGTTATTTAACCCATAACTGGAGGGAAGAGACAGATTAATACCCTTTCCTAGGGTATTTGTGCATAAGTGAACGCAACAAATTCAAGTGGAATTCAAACTCAGTTTCTCGATTTCTCAATCTAAGCTGATAGTCACTGCACCACAATGCACATCCTTCATCACATACTATATTATAAATCCCTACTTGTCTTTCTCTGATAGTAGAACCATATTGGGCTACAAAGACATATAACTATCTATATTTCTGAGATGGGGTATTGTAACTATTTACATTATTCAGATTCTTGTCCTCATCTTCATTATCATATTCACAACATTTTGTTCAGTGTATACTCCGGACTTCTTCAGGTAATGTACATTAGAATTTCAAACTCAACTCTTTATTTAGACCATGTGAGTAAATTGTACTACTTCCACATGACATGCCTTTTCTGGATATCTCAGTTTTAGTTAATTCCCTTTAGTAACTCACCTCAGCTGTGTCAAGGTATTGAACTCATAACTCTTTGGGTCAAGTGTCTTTTTTGAGTACATCAACCAACACTTTTATACACTGGGTTATTTCTCCTGGGCAGTCTACACCTGTGGACTAAATAATGGATTCAGTTTGAAATTTTGATGTACATAATTTGAAGTAAAATGTTATAGATGTCTTGTGAAGATTCAAACACTGAATCATTTCAAATCCCCTGTCAGCTTAAAATTTTTTTAGATTATGCACTGCATGTGTTTGTTGTTTTTGTTTTTTTTAATCATTTCACTTTATCATGGTGCCAGTGCCACAAGGATGCAGTGAGTTACAGGGAGTAAAAGAGAATGAGCAGGGAGTAAAAGAGAATGAGCAATGTTTTAATGGAGAGGATTGAGGAAAGGACAAAAAAAGGAAAAGTTTCAAGAAAACAGGAGATACTGATTGACATTGCATTTAAATTTTTGAACATTGTAATCAATATGATAAAAAGAATTCCGTGATGAGAAGTGCAAGAAAAGAAACTGTCAGAATAGAAATGGCTGTTGGATCTAGCTAGTTCAACTGTAAAACTGTGAGACCTAACTGCCAATCTAGTTGTGCTCTTAAATTCATGTAATTGGGACACCAGGAAAAAATGTTTGTCAGAACAATTGCCATAAAAATATTTGCAGGAAGGATAGAGAGAAGTCATGTCACATCGGGGAGAATGGGATTGAAGTTGACATGTAGAGAAGTGATAAATTGGACATTTAGCATTCAATACTACATTCCAAATAAATCTACAAACAGAAAATAATATTTTTGTTTTCCCTTCACAGACTAATGTACTGATTATGAGTGGTTAAAGTTTGAACTCTTTTCTTTTCAAGTAAAAATTAACAGGAACAACAATGAAACTGCTGTTAAATATAACTTCATTAATTTGTTAATAAAGATATTATTTTATTTTTTAAAAATATAATTTTTCTTATGCTTTATTAATGTTTCTTCTGTAAATACTACTATTTGAATTTTACCCTGCTCAAAATCCTGGATCTACTCTTGGAAACCTATTTATTCTAACTCGACTTAGGTATATGTCTAAATTCTAAGTCATTCATAGATTTTACTGTTCCAGTTCATGGTGTGAATTACCTGCCACAGTCACCAAAAGGACACATGCCACCCTTTAATTTTGTTGCATCCTCTGACACATAATGACAAATTTAAGCAAAGCAACAGCTGCCACATAATCAGTTGCTGGTAATGAGGTAAGTAAATTGACATGGAGTAGTCTCATTCTAATATGTGGTACTGTGACGAGAACCCTCAAAATGAATACTAATATGTCAAAAGGTAAGGAGACACTGAAACACCTAGTGATCACAACTTCATATTAAATTAATTCTGCAGGATAATTTTAAATTCTGGCTAAGTTTGTATTAACTTTACAGTTGTAATCTTAAAATAGATATGAATTCATTACTTCTCTCATCAAAATAGCACAAGTTTGTCTCTATAGTCTAGGAGTTGGGACTAGCAATATGATCCCATAAAAACCTATTTACTAAATATGATTTACATTCAAACTGATGAACTGAATAAATTCAGGTTTCAAGATCTAGTATTTAAGGTTATATGTTCACTTTGTATTTGTGAAGTGAATATACAACCTTTATTATCCAAATATATCAAACAATCTTTAGATCAAAGCAACCACCTCCCATTTTTCAAACCTGAAAAATATATCTGTCAAGTATGATGACATTGAGTGGGGAATATCAATTTCCAGATTAATGAATGAGGCATGACACTAAGTAAATAACTCCAGGCACCAGTCATACTGCAAAAATCTTTTAAAACTAATTACTTATCTTTAACCACCCTATTTTGCATAGAGTTCAGCAACTACTAACAAGTCAGTCATCACTTTGTATGGAGGTATAACTTCTGTGTTGGAGACTATAAGATATCACAACATTCATTTTGAGGAGTCCTGGTTATATTTTGAAACTTTTCACTTAAAAATGTAAATCTTTTAAATAGTTATATTTTAGCTTTAAAGGTGTCATTCTACATTATCAATCATTCTTCTGTAGAAAAATCATTTAAACTAATAGTTTAACTTCTGCAATCAGTAGCATAGCTAGAGGGAAGCATGGGGTAGTCTATTTGAGGTGACACCTTTATGGGACAGCACATTTGGGTCTGCATTTTGGTATATTAAAAGCAAGAAAAGTTAATTGTAGAAGATTATAGCTTTCATTTTAAAAATAAAGATGCTCCTAATTTTTTATATTTTTTTCCTTTTTTCCCTCTAAGTTGAATTAGTCACTATTTGTCTATATTTCTGAGATTGTAACTATTTACATTATTCAGAGTGTTGTCCTCATCATTACTCTGTCATAGTTGCTGACCAAGTTTAGAAATGAATACAATATTGAAACTAGTAATACAGAGTGCTAGAGAAAAACAATAACAACAACAAATTATCATATGATCTCTAGTAAAAAATTATTACTGAGTCATTAGGTTTGCAAGACGCAAAAATTCATACACTGATGGTCCCAAGGACACATGGCACAGTGGATAAAAATGTTGAAGACTTGTGAGTCCAATACCTGGCCACAGCAGAGTGAACAAAAACTGTGAGAGATGAGTTAGTAAGGATGATAACTGAAAAGTAAATATCTAGAAAAAGCATGGCACATGAACAACATAAAGTGTTCAGTTTGAAATCCCGAAATATATCTCTTGAAAAAGGCCAGTGCGTATAAAGGCCAAAATTTTGTGAACATGACACTAAAGACAAAGGCAATAATCAAAATGATGTAAATATTGTAAATAAAGAGAGAGTCACTGTGCAATATGTTCTTTTTTTTTTTTTTTTTTTTGGAGAGGGAAGGCAGAACTTCAGTTAGGGTTTCACACATCATTATAATATAATCATCTCAGAATTTAGTTTTTAACAGAAAAGGTTTTAATCAGTAAATTTATTAAACCACTAACAGCAATGCTGCCTTCAGATTGTAGTTTACTCTATGATAACACATTGCAAACGTATTTTTATTCTGTGTTTAGAGAGTTTATCATGAATAAAAAAAGATATATGTGGCTGAATGGGTAAAATTATTGAAAATAAAATTGATGAACCATATTCAAACTCAAACTAGAGGAATTTATATTTACTTAGACATCATCTGAAAGACACATCTTGCCTTTCATCAGTATGGCTGATGCTAACCTCCAGGGAAGTAACTCATTGCACTATCTTGTGTGAACATTCTTAGATGACATGAGGTGGAAAGACTATATTGAATCATTTGCTAGATCAACTGCTAAGAAATTCGGTGCACTGAGTCATGAAAGATAGTTTTTGTCTCAAGAGCATATCTTATATATCAAAATGTTTACCATTCATCCATGCTTAAAATATTGCTGCCACACATGGTTCGATCCTCCTTCTATTTACTTTGAGCTTTGATAAAATCCAAAGAAGATTCAGCAATATTATTGGTCCTGATCTTGTAGCTTGGCTTCAGTCATTTTCCCATCACTATAAGGTTGCTTCTCTGTGCCTTTTCTGTAAATACTTTCATGGTAATTGTTTGGATGAGCTTTGTATGGTACTGAAACTTTTTGAATTTAAGCACAATACTAGGCTGACATTGAGATATCATCAATTTGCAGGTGAGTTGGCGAGATGTAGTAGTAAGTTCTATACCAACATTAATCAGCAAAAATTTAAATGCAATGTCAATCGCTACTGTTTTCTTATTAGTCTTTTCTCTTCCCGTTTGTTATGAATGTTTCTGTTCCCAATTTTTCAAAACCCTATAACCTCTTGTGTCATAGTGACTTTACTGCCTTGCTTGGCATTGTATTGGTAAAAAATATTTTAAAATTATCTAAACTTATTTATAAATGGAACTTTGTGTGTGTGTATCCGTTACCTATAGACTCCAAAACGGCTGAACCGATTTTCTTGAAAATTTACACAGTTGTACTAGAAACGTCTGCAAGTGCTCTTAGCTAGGTTTTGTGTCGAGGTATCTTCGATAAATATCGAAAATCGATAATCAAAAAAATTGGGTTATAGAAGGAGTGGTCCGATTTTAATCAAATTTGATACACTCATAGACAAAGACATAAGAAACGATATTCAGAAGTTTCAAGGTTGCAGTTCTTACAACAGTGCAGAAAATTGATAATAGATATATATAAGGAAACATGTTTGTGTGTGTTTCTGTTTATCTGCCTGTATGTCTTAATTTTTTCAGCCCTTTTATTTTAGTTTTTGCTTTGGGTTTGGCTCTAACTAGGTATAATTGTAGTTCTTAGTCTCGGCCATGATACCATTTACTCAGAGGACTTATTTAGCCTTCAAAATTCAGTTTATGATGAAAAAACTTTTTTGATATTGATACCAGGAAGTGAAAATTTGAGTTACATCCATTCATTTTTCTTTCAGGTTACGGTTTTGCTTTAACTGGAAACAACTATTGCTTTTTAGTCTTTCGTGCCAACGTCCATAGAGTCTGAGCTCCAGAACCATGGATTAGTTTTAAAGCTTTCATTACACCCAAGCAACGCCGGGCTATACTGCTAGTTTTTGATAAAGGCATGAATCAACTTCTCTTTCTAGCTATAGGTAACCATAAATGTAGTTTCTTAGTCTTTTAGAGGCAGTCCATCATAAGCATTCGGTCACTGTTTAGGTCGGGGATAATTTCTTACTTTAGTACTATGTAACCCAGAATAACTTTTTACATAAGGAGATAGTTACTCGTAAGTAAACTTCCTGCTGTGTATGTTGTGAGGAACCATGGTTAAATGCAAAATAAGTAACAGAACTGTCTGATAAACAAAATTAACAAAGTTTGCAATAAGAAGAAAAAGGAAAACAAAGAACTGTGAAATAAATAATATAAAGCAAGCAAACAATATATGAAAGGCTAATTAACAGTAATAAGGCAAAGTAACAGAAAATCTCAATAGAAACGAAGAAAAGAGTTCTAGACTGCTACGTGATGTCAGTTCTTCAATACGGCTGTGAATGCTGGACAATATCATCGAAAATGACGACAAAACTGGAAGTGGCCAAAATGTGGTTCTACAGAAGGATGCTACGGATATCGTGGACTGAGCATACAAGCAACGACAAGGTGTTAGAAAGAATGGCAACAAAAAGGAAATTGATGCTGAGCATCAGGAAGAGACAACTGAAGTTCCTGGGACATGCAATGAGGAAGGAGAGCCTGGAGAACCTGATACTGACTGGACAGATAGAAGGAAGGAGAGACAGAGGAAGGCAGTGGATAGCATATTTGCAGGGACAGATCAGGTGGATGACAGAACGGGGGTTGCCAGGAGCAACAGGAGTAAACATACTAAGAGCCACAAGGGAGAGGGAGACGTGGAGAGCCATGATCGCCTACGTCCTGAAGGGACAGGGCACATAGAAGAAGAAGAAGAACAGTAATATGTTAAATCTTGGCAGAACTTCTAGATTTTTCAGGATTGCTTTGCTGTTGTATATGTTGAATAGATCTGGTGAGATGACACATCCTTGTCTTATACTCTTTTATATCTTTGTATATCTGCTGAACTTGTTTCCTGTTTGTATGCAGGTGGTTTGCTGCCAGTACAAGTTCATGATTACACTAATGTCCTTCCCAAATATGTCAAGCTTGCTGAGCATCTCTATCAAGTTTTGTGGCATACTTTGACAAATACCTTTGCATAGTCTACATTTCTGAACAAAGAAAAGTAATATACACTGGCTGCAGAGGAGAAATTCCCATTTGGGTTATTTAACATTGTCGGAATAAATGAGAAAAGAGAGTTTCTTATTGGAAGAATGAGTTTGTAAAGGTGTCATTCAGTTCCTACTGCTGCTACTACTACAACATATTTTATTCCCAGTTAACTGTGTTGTGGTCTCAATTCATTATAATACACATGACTATCTGATTCATAACCATTCTGTTCAGGTTCACTACTTTTTATTAGTTTAGATTCAGACTGACAGTTTGCTTGTTGGTCATATTCAACTCAAAAGTAAATGGCTTTGTGAAGATTTAGGTGCAGCTGATATAGTGATGAACTGTCCAGCCTAAATTTTAAATCATAAATCCTTGGATAAAAACTAAAGTCAGTTACAAATGAGCCTGCTGTTAGATTTCACAATATTAGGTTCAAAACCTGAAGTTCAGTTTGACTGTTGTTGTTATTAATTTTCAGAAAGATTTTTTTCATCTTATCGTTGGTTGTTATCACAACTTTCTATGTCAAATCCCCTCAAATCCTTAGAGTATCTCATTGATTACTTGAATGGTTAAAAGTTATTCAAACTGTTATATGGAAAGTTTTGACTGAAAGCTGCAATAAGGTGAAGAAAAATTCACAACAAATTGATAATGAAAATATATTATCTCAGAATTCAAAATTTTTTGTTCTTTATAAATGCATCTTGATACTTTCGGTTTTTAATAAATGTATTGTGAAATGTTTTGTTTTTCATAAATGTATCTTGCTAATTTTTCTTTTTAAAAAATGTATTTTGACACATTTTTTTTACTGTTGCTCTTCAATTCCTATTTCCTCCACAAATATTTGTAGATGTGTCTTGGACAATTCTTCAAATCAGTTTTAATGTCAATGATTGATTTTCAGATGATCCAGTAAAAAAAAATAATCAAAAAGTAAAAGTGGCATATTTTCTTATTTAACTGTTCACAAAAAAACAGGCTCATTGGCCACCTAAGGTAGAGGGTTTCCGAGTAGCAGGGTAGAGGAGGAGAAAGTAAGAAATACTCTTTATTAGAACATGTAGGAAGATGTTGATTGACCCTGCTTTGATTGATTTGTTTTTAACAGATTGCTAACTTTTTGCATGTTATTTAAAGCCGGAAATTGTTTTTAGAATGTAGATTGTGAGAAGTTGTTTTTAGAAAAAAAAATGACTCACTGGTATATATACTGCTAATTAACCCATAGCTGGGAGGGAAAAGAGGTAGATTCATATGTTTTCTAATGGTATTTGTGCATAAGTGAATATAGTGAATCAGACTAGAATTAGAACTTGGCCTTCTGTTTTCTAATTCCAAGCCATTATGATTACATCACATTCACATTCAAGTTAACAGAACCTAATATTCTGAAGCAGTCAACTATTTAAACTCTAACAAGGTTCAACAGGATGTAACTTCAGAGGTCATGAAATGTTTGTAAGTCAGCTGACCCTGGATTAAAAGAAATTAAGATTGTAGTTGTCAGATTTTATACTCTTGGGAGTTTCCTTCACAAAGTAGCAGTTCTGGGAATGAAACTGTCTGAGTGCAACTTGTGCATTATTAAAGAACACAAGAGGAATAGGGATGTTTTGCTCCCATGAACATGCCATGATGGATTGATTACTTGTAGCACTAAGGAATGTAACTCATCTGTACATCTTCCAAAAGTATAGTGATAAAATAGTGAGAGTGTAGCAATTCATACATTACAAAGAACAGCCATTTTAGTATGTTGACATTTAATAGCAAAATGACTTAAAACAAAGCTTTTATTTTTGTATATAATTCTGTGTGGCCAAGAAATCTTGAAATGCATTGGTATGTTGCAAAATACTAGTATGTTTGGGTAAATATTAGTCACTGTTATGTTGCAGGAATCATTACTTTAGAGAGTAAATATTAATGGGATCTTGAAAAATTTATCACACAAAACCATATTGGTGGACGCAATGTGAGACCATTAGAAAATGGTTAAAACAAACAATTCTTTTTTGTTAAGAAGCATATCTACTCTTTATGGTTCATTAATGCTGAAACTTAATTTCTCTTATAAAAATGTATTGTTGAATTTTTTAAAATGATTTTGTGGTTATTTTCTTTCACTATTAAAATGTATTTCCAATATATTTGATATAAAAATTTCATTTTATACTTTTATAGTGCTTTGACTCCAGTTTGGGGATTAAGTATTTGCCCATAGTTGGGACCCTAACAGGTGTTCCCATCCCAGGTTAGGGTGAATATGGGAACAAAAGCAATTAAAATGTAGTTCCACATTCCTCAAAATTTCCCAATCAGCAGCCTTACTATTGGATGTAGTTTATCATCATATATGATGCTAAAACAAACAACAATGTAATTATTAACACAAGGAACGCCATGTGATGAAAGGAAAAACATGAAACTAGTCATAATAATAATTGCTTGTGTGTGTGTGTGTGTGAGAGAGAGAGAGAAAGTACAAAAGGCAAGAGAGAAAACCATGAAAATAAACCTACTCCAGTGGGGAACACTGTATCAACATACAACTACAGCTAAAGGCAAGAGCTAAAAATCTGTAAAAGAGGCTAGGGAGAGAAAGGCATGCCATTTTATAGGCTTAATGAGAATTTCCTAGCAACTGTTATTTAACTAGTTGGATAACCCACTGTTATAGTAAAAATAGAAATAATTGCAACCAAAGAGTGTCTGGCTGTTATGTAATATAAATCCTCATTTATTACAGTAAATGCTGGTCTATTTCTTTACAGATAAAAAAGAGACTTGAGGCAAATAATATGGTTCTGATAAAAGATACAGAGAATGTCATGGATGGATCATGTGAGCAAAAAATAGATTTCAAAGAAAATGGAGAAAAAAAAAAGGTTTATTCTTAAAAGAAAGATACCAGTGGAATTTCTGGGAGACATAATGAGGAAAGATGACTTAGAGAATTCAATGCAGAACAGATAAAGCAAAAGAAGAAACAATGACTTCTATCCATGATGAGCTTGTGTAATTGGATGGTAGAAAAAAACTGGAATGGACAATAGGGACAAAGATTGCTTTAACCTACAAAGAATAGGAAACTGTGGAGAATTTATGATCATCCAAATTCTGAAATAAAATAGAACATAAAAGAAGAGTATATATATTTTTTATAGATGCCAGTAAATTTTGAGATGGCTAAATCTCTGTAAACTTAAAGCAAGCAAATACATTTTTACAACTAATATTGTAACACCGATTTTATTCTTTTCATATTTTTTGTTTTTTTTCATATTCTTTTAACTCCAGTTTATGAAAGAAATTATCTTTATTTATTATAATTTTCCTATAATTTCTTCCTCTTTTTTATTAATAATTCTCTTTGTTTATTTTCATTTTTTAAAAATTCTTTCCATTGTTTTATTCCGTGTACAGACTTATCCAAACTCCCCACATGTAGCTTCAAGCTGTGGTAACAGTTCATAATCAGAGAGATATAACTGATATATATTTCTTGTTTTTTGCGGTTTATTTTATAAAATCACTGAACTTTCTGGATATTCCTAAACTTCTACACTATTTTTTTTATTTATTTACATTTTTTTTATTGTTGTTATTGTAAAATTTACCTCTTATGGGATTGGCACCAACTCAAATGCTCCAAGCTACTGTCTGCTGTAATCATTTCTTTTCTCAGTGTGCCAACATGGCTCCTTTAGAATGTTTTTATTTATTTTCATTTTCTGTTTCTTTACAGTGGGCCTCTTAACACAATACTCATTAGAGTCATCCAAAATATATTTCAAGACATTATAATAAAAGAATACAGAACATTAAGAACAGATGCTTTCAAAAAGCTGCAATATTTCACATTTAAAATTAAAAACTATTTTCATAAATTTAAAAGAAAAATATTAAGACAAGTACAATTTATTAAGAATTTAATACTTTTTATCATATTAATAAATCAGTTTGCCAAAAAGGTTAATTTGGATTTTTCATTAATATTAATTTTTTTTTCTAATTTTTGACAATAGCATTTAATTAATTTTTTTTTGTCGGTGCAGTTTGCAATTTTTATTAATAGCTTTACATATTTTGGAGTATACCTTTGTTATTTTATATTCTTTGTTTCTACGGATGAATCAATATTTGTTATTTTGTAACTTTTTTTTTTTAACTGCACTCATTCTAGAGATAATCCTTGTTATTTTGTACCATTTATATTTTCTATGTTTAGCATTAATCATTCTAGAGACAATCTTTGTTATTTTGTAGAATTTAATATTTATATTTAACTTCACTCATTCTAGAGACAATCTTTGTTATTTTGTAGAATTTACAATTTATATTTTTAGCTTTATATTTTTTGGAGACCATCTTTTTTTTTTTGTTCTTTCTTTTTTTGTTATTAAATTTTGAATACTGGTCCTTTATTTAATAGATTTTGGCTGCCACAAACCCACTGTAATTATACAATACTACATGAAATTAAGAAAATATTTAAACCATATTTTTGATGAACAGTTTGTACTTGTAATCAAATTTTATTTTGATCATGATAATGATTGAATATTTCAAAATAAAATGATAAACATTTTATGGTATGTATAATGGAAATGAATTGCTACAATTATTATACAGAATAAATTTAGAAAAAGTTATGAAGAATATAGAATTAATAAATGATTTATGAAAAAAAGTCTTAATAAATATTAAACAATTATGAAGTACATAAACAGTAATCATATTATATAAAACCAGTTAGAATTGGATAAAATATTTGCAGTAAGTAATGGAAATGAATAAATCACATTTGGCTACTTTCCAAGTTAAAATAAAAATAATGAGATATATTTTATAATTATTTGATGAAAATCAGTAATGCTTTCAGAAAATGAACTTTAATATTTGAATTAAAGATGATAAATACAAAATGTGATAAATTGAAATTTGGATGACAATATACCTCTGAAGTTATTGGAGGAAAATAATTGAGTTGGAATTTATTTTTGTTATTTTCAAAATCTTTTCAAAGTTACAATATATTTAATAAAATATATTCAAAGTGTTGTAATGTGGAATTGCTTTTATTTTTGTTATAATTATTACTTTATGGTCCTCTCTGCTCATGCTGAAAGTCTATTTCAATGTCTGTACACATACACATATTCTAAAATATATCTATGTGTGCATATATATATATATATATATATATATATATATATATGATAGAATAAATACAGAACAAAGTAAGAAATGTACCTTAACTTGACATTAAAGCTTCTTCAGAGATCTGGTTAAAGAGTAGAAGTTAAACATTTTTTTAAAGTTTTTTTTTTTAATCATTTCACCCCAAGCAAGGCATTCCACTGCCACTATTGTGCATGGGCTACATAGGGGAAGGTAAAAAGAAGGAGTGGTTAGACATAGGAAATGTCAGGAGGAAGGTGACAGATGAGTAGGGATACCTAGGATGAGGGTTGGGCAGATGGGAAGAGTGTTTGATAGAATGGGAGCAGGTTAGTGTGTTAGGAGGTGTCTATTGACCTTACATTTAAACTTCTGCTCCTGGAGATTGTAGCCTTCGGGGAAGCAATTGTGTGGAAGAGAATTCCACAGTCTGGAAGTGTGAGGAAAGAAACTGTTGGAGTAGAAGTTGCGGTTGCATTTTATCGGTTTCGCTGGAAAAGGGTGAGATCTAGTTGCTAATCTAATATCTCATACAAATTCGTATTTAGGGGGCACCAGTGATCTAAGTTCATCGGATCAGAAGCCGTGAAAGTATTTATAGAAGAGACACAGGGAAGCCACATCGCGCCGGTGGGAGAGATATTGCAGGTGGTCTGCCAAGTCGGTATCTATCACATTACAAACCCTCCTCTGAACCTTATCAAGAAGCCCAAGGAGAATAGCAGGGGCACCCGACCAGATATGGCAGCAGTATTCAATGCACAGGCGGATGGTAGATTTATATATGTGCAGGATAGATTTAGACGGAAAAAACTTCCAGGCCCTACACAAACTTTCATAGCAGCGGATTTAGCAATGGATTCGATACAGTCATACCATTTGAGGTCTGCTGAAAGTGTGAGACCAAGGAGGCGTAGTGTTTTACTCTCTGGGAGGCAAGCCTGGTCCATGCTAATAGGAGGTAGGTGAGATTGTTGATGATGGTTAATTGAGAGTAGCTTCGTTTTAGAAGCATTAAAATTTACTAGCCATTTCTTACCCCAGTCCAATATGGATTGGAGGTCTTTTTCAATCTTATCTGCGAGGTTAGCTTTGACGCCTACACCAGATTTTTGTAGGAGGTGAGAGTAAACTGTGGTGTCATCGGCGTACAAACTTATTTGGGCTCTTATGGAATCAGGGAGATCATTAATGTATATCAGGAAGAGTGTAGGACCTAAGATAGAGCCTTGGGGGACACCTGCATTTGTATGGTAGTTGTGAGAGGCATGTCCGTTTAATACCACCTTCATTGTGTGGTTAGAGAGGTATGACTGGATTAGTTCAAACAAATGTCCAGTTATACCATAGCTCCACAGTTTACATAGAAGGCCAGCATGCCAAACTCTGTCGAACGCCTTAGATATATCCAATGCAACGGTTCGGGCTTCGCCATTCCTGTCGAGTGTTTGGTATATGTACTCGGTGATGGTCGTTAGCATATCAGCAGTAGACCTGGTGAAGCGGAAACCATATTGCTTGTCCGAGAGAAGCCTGTGTGCTGTGAGATGCTGAACCACCTCAGTGTTGATAATAGCTTTGAACACTTTGCCAAAGATCGGAAGAAGGCTGATAGGGCGGTAATTTGCAGGGTCCGAGGGTTCTCCAGTGTTTTTAAATATAGGAACTACAGAGGAAGATTTCCAACAATAATTGAACCGTGATACTATTTATCTTAAGTCAAAAATAACCTTGAATTGCAAAATAATTTACACAAACCAAGTGACAAAAAAAAAAAAAATCAAAGACGAACAAAAAACGAAAAAAAAAATAATAATTTCCAAAAATTACAGAAAAACAGACTGAAAAATGGACTGAATCTCGGTTGACTTACCACAAGCAGCTAACACTGAAAAGTTGATTTAATTAAATTTCTGAAGACAAAAATAGAAATTAAACCATTTTTTACAGAATATAGTCGAGTTAAGCAGCATGTGTTTGCTGGACTATATTCTGTAAAAAATGGTTTAATTTCTATTTTTGTCTTCAGAAATTTTTTAAAATATATTAAAATTTTTAAAAATATTTAAAGTATTTTTAAAAAACAAAGACAGTATACTGGAATGTTGTTTGGGGTTTAATTCTTATTGGTCAGATATGTGTCATGTATAGTATATATACTACTGGGCATAATTATTAGGCCACCTAATTTTCTTTTTTAAAAGAAATATTGTTTTTCATACTATTTTTAGTATTTATTGCCAAATGAAGATAGAATGGGTTTTTTGTTATTGTTACTTTGCAAAATTTTACAAGGCATAGAAGCAAAGATGAACTTGTCCAAATCACCCTAAATTTTCTTCATTTTTTCATTGATGAAACTGCAATATAGGTAATTATTAAATATTTATAAATTCATTTGATGCAAATGTTATTGTGCAATATTAACAAAAAAAAAAGAAACATTCTATTTTTATTCACAATTATTCACTTGGCAATAAATACTAAAAAATGGTATGAAATTCCTAATTTTTTTAAAACACTAGTGTGGCCAAATAATTATGGCTGGTAGTGTATGTGTGTGTGTGTGTGTGTGTGTGTGTGTGTGTGTGTGTGTGTGTGTATATATATATATATATATATATATAGCACTAGCAGTATAGCCCGGCATTGCTCCGGTGTAATGAAAGCTTTAAAACTAATCAATGGTCCTGGAGCTCAGACTGTTTGGACATTGGCGTGAAAGACTAAAAAGCAATAGTTGTTTCCACTTAAAGTGAAACCGTAGACTTAAACAAAAATGAATGGATGTAAGTCAAATTTTCATTTCCTGGTATCGATATCAAATAAGTTTTTTTCGTAGTAAACTGAATTTTGAAGACTAAATAAGTCTTCTGAGTAAATGGTATCATGGCTGAGACTAAGAACTACAATTATACCTAGTTAGAGCCAAACCCAAAGCAAAAACTAAAATAAGTGCTGAAAAAATACAGACATACACACAAACATCTTGCCTTTTATATATATATTTTCAATTTTCTTCACTATTGTAAGAAGTGCAACCTTGAAACTTCTGAATATCATTTCTTATGTCTTTGTCTATGAGTGTATCAAATTTGATTAAAATCGGACCACTCCTTCTATAACCAGACTTTTTTCGATTCTCGATTTTTGATATTTATCGTGGGTACCTCGACACAAAACCTAGCTAAGAACACTCACAGACGCTTATAGTACAACTGGAAATTTTCAAGAAAATCAGTTCAGCCATTTCGGTGTCTATAGGTTATGGACACACACAAAGTTCCATTGATAAATAAGTTTAGGTATGATGGATAAATTGTCTAAATTACACAAAGATGTAAATAACACTGAAATTTCATTTTAACAGATGTATTTACCAAAATTACACAAAAGAATTTTGAAATATTAAAGAATAAATTTATTTAATAAAATCATTATTGGCTTTAACCACTGCCACAAGATGATTTCAGAATCTTCTGTATCATTTCTGGATAGTCTCCTTATATCGCTTCTTGAATGCTACGAAAGAAATATCTTTACCTGACTACTTAATTCATGCATTTGAACTTTTTAATCTAGCATATTTTTCTTATATCAAATTTTATTTTTAATGAATGCCCACATTTGAGTAGACACTCCATCTTTTTTAACAGTGTTTATCTTGTAGGATGTATGTTGTGGTGCAGAGGATATTGGTGTGCAACAAGGTAGATTTTGAATTCCACTTCAATTTCTTGCATTCACTTATGCATAAATACCCTTGGGAAAAAGATTAATATGTTTCTTTTCCCTCTATCTATGAGTTAAATAGTAGAATAGATTAGGTTCTAAAGCTTTGGTTGGCAACTAGTGTACTGCAGAAAGTAATGGCAATTCACTACAGGAAAATTTTCTGCCCAGTCAGTCATGACTCTTTCAAGGTATTTTTGCCCATGCATATATCAGGCATGGCACTTAACTGAGTTACTATTTTGTCTACCAGTTTGCATACTTATGAAAACTTAATAAAAAAAATGTTAGAGAGGACACTTTTGTTATTTAGCTTTCCTGAATGGAAAGACTGACAGAAATAAATGCTTTAAAAAAATAAAGCATTTCTCCAGTGCTTCTCAGTCTTTTTTAGCTATGGCACACCAAGCAAATAAAAATATCACAGTACCCTAAGCAAAATATTTTGTTGGGTATACATTTAGATGTTATGAAATGAAACATAAATTTAAAAAAAATACACACAAATATGAATTTACTTTATATTGATGTTTCTATTCAACTATTTGTGAAGCTTATTTAGTGTGAAATTAGTACCTGGTTATTTTTTTTTTGTTTTTGCAATTTATTTAATGTCTGGTCAGTTATCCGATAAAAAGACCCTCAATTCTGTTTTAGTAGAGCATGGTCATTCTCCCACTTTATTTTGGATTCAATTTAGGGTTGAGAATCCTAATTCACATTATAAGAAGAAAATTGCAATACAACTGATTAGCTTTTTAAGCAAATGTGGGATAAAGAGTTCAATACTTATTCATTTATTCAAATCTTAATTGTGTATTATTATTACTCCCTCACTCACATATGTATGCTGTGACAGTATTTTGGCGTACACTTAAGAGAATCACAAGGCACACTAGTGTGCCACAGCATGGCAGTCAAGAATCATGGGTATGGGTAGCTTTTAAAAATAACATTTGAAGTAACATATATACGTACATATATATATATATATATATATATATATATATATATATATATATAATTTGTCAAATAAAGCAATCTTTGATGAAACAAAAAAAGATTATGAAAATACCTTTAAGGAATCTGGACAAAAGAACAGTTTAGAAAACAAACTTCAGCCAAACAAACAAACAAAAAATAAGAATAGAAACTGAAATATTATTTAGTTCAACCCATCGTTTAACTTAGAAGTAAAATCCAAAATAGGACAAATATTTTTTAAATTAATCAAAAATCATTCCCCAAAAAAACTCAGAATTAAACAAAATTTTAAATAGGAATTCAATCAAATTAAGTTATATCTGTACTAGTAATTTAGAAAATTACATAAAAAACAAAACATCAGAAACCTAAATGACAACATGCAAAATAACATCACTAACAAGGAATGTAACTGCATGGACAAAAATAAATGCCCACTTAACAAACTTTGTTAGACAGAAGGGGTTATTTACAATGTAGAGGTACATAACACAGATGGATAAAGAAAAACATATTTGGGATCTACTAAAGAAAGTTTTAAAAACAGATGGAATAATCTTAAGACTACATTTAAACTGGAAAACCTCAGAAATTGTATCAAACTGTCTAGCCATGTGTGGAAATTAAAATCGAAAAATGCAAAAAACCTTGATATAATGTGGAATATAGTGAAAATAGCCAAACCTTACAATGTATGCAGATTGTGCTAGGAGGAAACATTAGCTATTATGTTGTTCCCAAAATTTAAAAAATTACTGAATAAAAGATCAGAAATTATGTCCAGATGTAATCATACCTATAAATATATACTAGGATCATTCAAACATTGATAAAATTGTTTTAAGATCCTTGGGTAACTCCTCTCTAATTTTTAAAATTTTTGGTTGTTTAAAAATTTCAGCCATGCGTTCATTAAATTTTCTGTTCGTGCGCTTGAAAAATAGAAAAACCAATTATTGTTAATTGCCTGAAGATACTAAAAGGTTGAAACCTAGGTTGTGGAAATAACTCATTTCAAAATAAAAAAAATATTCAAAAGTTCTGCAATATAAATGTATTAAACACATTATAATACAACTGTATACTCGTCTAATTTAATTATTACAAAAATATAACTAATATATATATATATATATATATATATATAGTGAGAGAGTGAGATATCGATAAATATACATATGGGTATACACACAGGTATATGCACACATATATAAATACTTTTATGGTGGCAATAGAACAGTGCTAAATGTGATATAAAAAAGCCATTAAGTATATATTAATAAATATACATATTTTACATTTATAGCACAACTGACAGTTTCTAGCCCGATGCAATCATTAGGTGTATATATTGAACTACTCTGAATTGTCTATACCTGTAGGATATATATATAGTCATCCGCAGACAGATCTATTTCGCTGTATCACAGCTCATCAGTACGGTTAGACTTCGATTGCTTTTAACCCAGGATTGAAACCCGACCAAAGTGGCGTCAGTCGGCGATTCTACCTCTGGGCTATGGCCGATCGGTAGAAGAAGGTAGACTTTTTTGCATGTATATTATCATTATACACACCCAATAGCCAGAGTGCTCTAATTCATTAGTGAATAAGCGATGCATACATGCCAGTGTAGCTACTGTTTTTCAAAGTTTCCCATTCTTCCAGAGTGCTCAATCAGAGTGTGAGAGCGTATATATATATATATATATATATATATATGCTCTCACACCCTGATATATATTATTTATATATATATATATATATATATATGCTTTTATTTGTTTGTCATTTATTTACACACAATGTCAGGTTTCACCTTAACAAATTTATTTTTTCTTAAAATTTGATTCATTATTTTCATTTACTAAAATATGAATAATATCAAGAGGAATAAACATTTTGAAATTATTTAAAAAATTCAGTACAAATTTGAAAACAACCAAACTTAGTAAAAATATTTTCCTGATAATTTGTATTGAAATGTTTGGCCCATTTTTTGTCTGAGAATTTGAAATTCTTTTTCCTGTTATTATTCATTCTCTTCTGTGTCATTATCCTCTAATTTTTCCCTTGCCTTCCAGAATATTTTGCCATCCTTATTTTCTTCTTTGCAAAGTCAGTATATTTTGGTTTCCATTGCCATGTCTTCTTTTTCTTATCCATTTCTTCTTTCTTGTTTTCCATCGATTTGTACTTCATATTCTGCTTCTATGAAATCATCTTCTCCTCCTTTTCTTACCATTCTTATTCATTGTCTTCTTCATTTTTCTTCTCTAACTTTTTTATTGCTTTTCACATTCTTTTATAACATTTTTCTTTCACTTTTCTCTTCCATAACATTTTTCTTTAATTTTCCTATTTCATAATTTATTTCCTTAACTTTCCTTTTTCATTACATTTTTCTTTCATTTTCGTCTTTCAGGAAATTTTTCTTTCATTTTCGTCTTTCAGGAAATTTTTCTTTCATTTTCGTCTTTCAGGAAATTTTTCTTTCATTTACCTCTTTCAGGAAATTTTTCTTTCATTTACCTCTTTCAGGACATTTTTCTTTCATTTTCCTCTTTCACAACATTTTTCTTTCATTTTCCACTTTCAGGAAATTTTTTTTTCATTTTCCTTTTTCAGGAGATTTTTCTTTCACTTTCCTCTTTCATGATATTTTTCTTTCACTTTCCTCTTTCACAAGATTTTTCTTTCGCTTTCCTCTTTCACAAGATTTTTCTTTCGCTTTCCTCTTTCACAAGATTTTTCTTTCACTTTCCTCTTTCACAACATTTTTCTTTCGCTTTCCTCTTTCACAAGATTTTTCTTTCACTTTCCTCTTTCACAAGATTTTTCTTTCACTTTCCTCTTTCACAACATTTTTCTTTCACTTTCCTCTTTCACAATTTTTCTTTCACTTTCCTTTTTCATAACATTTTCATTTCACTTTTGTTTTTCATAACATTTTTCTTTTTTTTCCATAATATTTTTTTTTATTTTTATAAAAATATACTGTCAGTTTTAATTTAATTTTGATTCAATTCGCTTGAAAGTTTTTATCTTCTTAAATAGCAAGAATTTAAATATTCTTTATTTCTTAAGAAGCACGGACATTTTAAAATTCTCTGTGATTTTGTTAAATTTATGAATCCTAAGCCAAAACAATATTATATTTGTTGGATTATATCAATCTTAGCATGAAGACATTAATAGATTGCTCATTGAGGATTGAACTTTGTAACTATAGCTTGTAACATAAATTTGAAAATGTCAGGATAATTTCTTTCAAATTTATAGAATTTGCAAGCACAACTCCAGTGGGATATTATTGAAAACTATCATGAAATGGATAACCAATGCAATTTTAGTCATTTATCATTATTGCTATTTTTAAAAAATATTTAAATGCAATGTCAATCACTATCTACCGTCCTGCTGATTACTCTTTCCTCTTCTCATTCATTGTTCATGTTTCTGGTTTCTAATTCTTCCACACCCAGTGAACACGTGTCTTTGTGGCTTTACTGCCTTGCATGGGGTGATATGGGTTACAAAAAAAATTATCTTTGTTTCTCATGGATTACTTTTTCTATATTAACAAGAAAGTGTGATATCTTATCAGGAAACATGGAAGAGTGGTTTCCTGTTTCCTTTTCCATAGTCTGGAATTTAGTGTGGTACTCAAAGTTTGGTTGTCATTCATGGCTAGAGAGCCCAGTCTACTCTACCATTTCACTCATAACTGGTATGGAGAGAAGAGATGGATATTTGTGTAAAAGTGGAAGCAGCAGGCTTCGATGGAATTTAAATTTGCTCATTGATACCACTTTACCCACTGATCAAAACTATCCACACATCTCTCTCCTTACAGGGAACGATAAGATGGAATTTATCTATTCTGCTCTCTCTCTGTCTCAGATTAATGTTTTGTTGTTGAAGATAGATCAAAACTATCCACACATCTCTTCTTAGGTTCACAAGATGTGAACACATTTATTCTGCTCTCATTCAGATTAATGGTTGTTAATATGATCCAAAATCATCCATACATCTTCTTACAGGGAACTAAGATGGAATTTATCTATTCTGCTCTCTCTCTGTCTCAGATTAATGTTTTGTTGAAGATAGATCAAAACTATCCACACATCTCTCTCCTTACAGGGAACCACAAGATGGACTGATTTATCTGGTTTCCTTCTCTTGGTCTCAGATTAATGTTTTGTTGAAGATAGATCAAAACTATCCACACATCTCTCCCTTACAGGAACGATAAGATGGAACATTCATTCTGCCTTCTCTCTGTCTCAGATTAATGTTTTGTTGTTGAAGATAGATCAAAACTGTCCAATACCTCTCTCTTACAGGGAACGATAAGATGGAATTTATCTATTCTGCTCTCTCTCTGTCTCAGATTATTGTTTGTTTGTTGAAGATAGATCAAAACTATCCACACATCTCTCTCCTTACAGGAACTGACAAGATGGAATTTATCTATTCTGCTCTCTCTATCTCAGACTAATGTTTTGTTGCCAAAGATAGATCAAAACTATCCACACATCTCTCCCTTACAGGAACGATAAGATGGAATTTATCTATTCTGCCTCTCTCTCTATCTCAGATTTATTGTCATGTTATGAGATCAAACTCCATCCACCACACATTCCTTCTCTCACAGGGAACGACATAAGATGGAATTTATCTATTCTGCTCTCTCTCTATCTCAGATTAATGTTTTGTTGTTGAAGATAGATCAAAACTATCCACACATCTCTCTCCTTACAGGGAACGATAAGATGGAATTTATCTATTCTGCTCTCTCTCATCTCAGATTAATGTTTTGTTGTTGAAGATAGATCAAAACTATCCACACATCTCTCTCTTACAGGGAACGATAAGATGGAATTTATCTATTCTGCCTTCTCTGTCCTCTAGATTAATGTTTTGTTGTTGAAGATGAGATCAAAACTATCCACATCTCTCTCCTTACAGGGAACGATAAGATGGAATGACTTATTCTGTCTTTTCATTCCAGATTAATTGCCTGTGTTTGTTTAAAGATAGACCTAAAAATCATCCACACATCTCTCTCTCCTTACAGGGAACGATAAGATGGAATTTATCTATTCTGCTCTCTCTCTATCTCAGAAGAAGGTTGCTGTTGAAGATAGATCAAAACTATCCACACATCTCTCTCCTCCTTACAGGGAACGATAAGATGGAATTTATCTATTCTGCTTCTTATCCTAGATTAATGTTTTGTTGTTGGAAGATAGATCAAAACCATCCACACATCTCTCTCTCCTTACAGGGAACTAGTAAGATGGAATTTATCTATTCTGCTCTCTCAGATGGAATTTATCTATTCTGCTCTCTCTATCTCAGATTAATGTTTGTTGTTGAAGATAGATCAAAACTATCCACATTCTCCTTACAGGAATCACAAGATGGAATTTATCTATTCTGCTCTCTCTCTGTCTCAGATTGATGTTTACAGAAGATAGATCAAAACTATCCACACATCTCTCTCCAGTAGGGAACGATAAGATGGAATTTATCTATTCTGCTCTCTCTCTGTCTCAGATTAATGTTTTGTTGTTAAATATGGACCAAAACCATCCACACATCTCTCTCCTTACAGGGAACGATAAGATGGAATTTATCTATTCTGCTCTTCTCTCTCTATCTCAGATTAATGGTTATTGTTGAAGATAGATCAAAACTATCCACACATTCTTCTTCTACAGGAACATAATATTTAATCATCATTCTGCTCTCCTCTGTCCCAGATTAATGTTTTGTTGTTGAAGATAGATCAGAACTATCCACACATCTCTCTCCTTACAGGGAACGATAAGATGGAATTTATCTATTCTGCTCTCTCTCTATCTCAGATTAATTAATGTTTTGTTGTTGAAGATAGATCAAAACTATCCACATGATTCCTCTTTCTTACAGGGAACGATAAGATGGAATTTATCTATTCTGTTTCTCTTCTCTGTCTCAGATTAATGTTTTGTTGTTGAAGATAGATCAAAACATCCACACATCTCTCCTTACAGGGAACGATAAGATGGAATTTATCTATTCTGCCTCCTCTCTGTCTCAGATTAATGTTTTTGTTGTTGAAGATAGATCAAAACTATCCACACATCTCTCTCCTCTACAGGGAACGATAAGATGGAATTTACTCCATTCACTTCTCTGTCTGATTTAGTTATTATTGTTGAAGATAGATCAAAACTATCCACACATCTCTTCTTACAGGGAACGATAAGATGGAATTTATCTATTCTGCTCTCTCTATCTCAGATTAATGTTTTGTTATTAAGAAGATAGATCAAAAAACTATCCACACATCTCTCTCCTTTACAGGAACCCATAAGATGGAATTTATCTATTCTGCTCTCTCTCTGTCTCAGATTAATGTTTTTGTTGTTGAAGTTTGATCAAACTATCCACACATCTTTCCTACAGGGAATCATAAGATGGAATTTATCTATTCTGTTTCTGTCTCAGATTAATGTTTTGTTGTTAGTTATAGATCAAGAAATCAGACCTTGTTACATCTCTCTCCTTACAGGGAACGATAAGATGGAATTTATCTATTCTCCTCTCTCAGATTAATGTTTTGTTGTTGAAGATAGATTTCAAATATCCACACATCTTCCTCCTTACAGGGAACGATAAGATGGAATTTATCTGTCTCTGCTCTCTCTCTATCTCAGATTAATGTTTTGTTGTTGAAGATAGATCAAACCATCTCACACATCTCTCTCCTTACAGGGAACGATAAGATGGAATTTATCTATTCTGCTCTCTCTGTCTCAGATTAATGTTTTGTTGTTGAAGATAGATCAAAACTATCCACACATCTCTCTTCTTACAGGGAACGCATAGTAAGACGGAATTATTCATTCTGCTCCTCTCTGTCTCAGATTAATGTTTTGTTGTTGAAGATAGAATGTAAAAACTACCCGCCATACCCTCCTCTCCTTACAGGAACGATAAGATGGAATTTATCTATTCGTTCTCTCTATCTCAGATTAATGTTTTGTTGTTGAAGATAGATCAAAACTATCCACACATCTCTCCTTACAGTGGTTCCATAAGATGGAATTACTTCTTTGCCCAGTCTTCCTATCTCAGATTAATGTTTTGTTGTTGAAGATGACCAAAACTATCCACACATTCCTTCTTTAGTAGGGAACCAAGATGGAATTATCTATTCTGCTCTCTCCTCTGTCTCAGATTAATGTTTGCTCTTTTGTTATTAGATCTTTATTAAAAACCATCCACACACATCTCTTCTTCTTACAGGGAACGATAAGATGGACCATCTATTCTTTCCTGCTCTCTCTATCTCAGATTAATGTTTTGTTGTTGAAGATAGACTGCAACCATTCACACATTCCTCCTTGGTTGTAACCCTATAAGATGGTTCATTCATTTTTTGCCTTCTCTCTATCTCAGATTAATGTTTTGTTGTTGAAGATAGATCAAAACTATCCACACATCTCTCTCCTGCTGGTGTGAAATCCATAAGATGGAATTTATCTATTCTGCTCTCTCTTCATTCCCTCTGCTAGATTAATGTTTTATATTGAAGTAGATACATCAAAACTATCCACACATCTCTCTCCTTACAGGGATTGCAGAGGAATTCATCTATTTGCCTCTCTCCTCTATCTCAGACTAATGTTTTGTTGTTGAAGATAGATCAAAACTATCCACATCTCTCCTTACAGGAACGACATAAGTGATGGGAATTTATCTATTCTGCTCTCTCTCTATCTCAGATTTGTTTTGCTGTTGAAGATAGATCAGAACTATCCACACATCTCTCCTTCTTACAGGAATCCACAGTAAGGAGGAATTTTATCTATTTCGGTTTTCTCTATCTCAGATTAATGGTTAAGGGTAGATATTCAACCATCCACACATCCTTCCTCTTACAGGGAACTATGAAGATGGAATTTATCTATTCTGCTCTCTCTCTGTCTCAGATTAATGTTTGTTGTTGAAGATAGATCAAAACTATCCACACATCTCTCTCCTTATAGGAACAGGAGGCATGGAATTTATCTATTCTGCTCTCTCTCTGTCTCAGATTAATGTCTGGTTGCTAAAGAGAGATCAAATCATCCACACATCTCTTCCTATAGGAACGATAAGATGGAATTTATCTATTCTGCTCTCTCTGTCTCAGATTAATGTCTTATATAGATAGATCAAACTATCCACATCTCTTCTTAGGAACGATAAGATGGAATTTATTCATATTCTCCTGTTCTCCTCTCTGTTCACAGATTAGAATGGTTTTGTTGTTAAATATATTCAAAACTATCCACACATCTCTCTCCTTACAGGGAACGATAAGATGGAATTTATCTATTCTGCTCTCTCTCGGTCTCAGATTAATGTTTTGTTGTTGAAGATAGATCAAAACTATCCACACATCTCTCTCCTTACAGGGAACGATAAGATGGAATTTATCTATTCTGCTCTCTCTCTGTCTCAGATTAATGTTTTGTTGTTGAAGATAGATCAAAACTATCCACACATCTCTCTCCTTACAGGGAACGATAAGATGGAATTTATCTATTCTCCTCTCTCTCTGTCTCAGATTAATGTTTTGTTGTTGAAGATAGATCAAAACTATCCACACATCTCTCTCCTTACAGGGAACGATAAGATGGAATTTATCTATTCTGCTCTCTCTCTATCTCAGATTAATGTTTTGTTGTTGAAGATAGATCAAAACTATACACACATCTCTCTCTAAAGGAACGATAAGATGGAATTTATCTATTCTGCTCTCTCTCTGTCTCAGATTAATGTTTTGTTGAGAGAATGAATCAAAACCATCCACATCTCTCTTCTTACAGGGAACGATAAGATGGAATTTATATTCTGCTCTCTCTCTGTCTCAGATTAATGTTTTGTTGTTGAAGATAAAGATCAAAACTATCCACACATCTCTCTCCTTACAGGGGTGATAAGATAGAATTTATCTATTCTACTCTCTCTCAGATTAATGTTTTGTTGTTGAGAATGAAGTCAAAGCCCCTATCCACACATCTCTCTCCTTACAGGGAACGATAAAATTAGGTGCATATTCTGTCTCTCTCTATCTCAGATTAATGTTTTTATTCATTGAAGATAGATCAAAACTATCCACACATCTCTCTCCTTACAGGGAACGTTAAAATTGAGATTTGTCTATTCTGCTCTCTCTCTGCTCTGATTAATGTTTGTTATTTGAAGATAGATCAAAACTATCCACATCTCTCTTCTTACAGGGAACGATAAGATGGAATTTATCTATTCTGCTCTCTCTCTGTACCAGATTAATGTTTGTTGTTGAAGATAGATCAAAACTATCCACACATCTCTCTCCTTACAGGCGATAAGGTGGAATTTATCTATTCTGTCTCTCTCTATCTCAGATTAATGTTTTGTTGTTGAAGATAGATCAAAACTATCCACACATCTCTCCCTTGCAGAAGGAGCTTGTCTGATGGAATTTATCTATTCTGCTCTCTCTTATCTAGGTGTCTTTATTGTGGGGCTAGATCAAACTATCCACACATCTCTCTCCTTACAGGGAACGATAGGAGTGAGTTGTATTCTGCTCTCTCTCTGTCTCAGATTAATGTTTTGTTTTTGAAGATAGATCAAAACTATCCACACATCTCTCTTCTTGGGGATAAGATGGAATTTATCTATTCTATATATATATATCTCAGATTAATGTTTTGTTGGTACTGATAGATCAAAACTATCCACCACATCTCTCCTTACAGGGAACGATAGGTGGAATTTATCTGGTCTGCTCTCTCTCTCTTTCAGATTAATGTTTTATTCTGGCTGAAGATAGATCAAACTATCCACACATCTCTCCTTACAGAGAACATTAGATGAATTTTATCTATTCTGCTCTCTCTCTGTCTCAGATTAATGTTTTGTTGTTATGAAGATAGATCAAACTATCCACACATCTCTCTCCTTACACAGGGAACGTGAATGGAATTTATCTATTCTGCTCTCTCTCTATCTCAGATTAATGTTTTGTTGTTGAAGATAGGTCAAACTGTCACATCTCTCTCCTTGCAGGAACGTGGAATGGAATTTAATGACACCATATACTCTCTATCTCAGATTAATGTTTTGTTGTTGAAGATAGATCAGAACTATCCACATCTCTCCTTACAGGGAACGATAAGATGGAATTTATCTATTCTGCTCTCTCTCTATCTCAGATTAATGTTTTGTTGTTGAAGATAGATCAAAACTATCCACACATCTCTCTTCTTACAGAACTGAAAATGAAATTGGTTATAAATATTCTGCTCTCTCTCTGTCTCAGATTAATGTTTTGTTGTTGAAGATAGATCAAAACTATCCACACATCTCTCTCCTTACAGGGAACGACGGATGATTTATCTGTCTGCTCTCTCTCTGTCTCAGATTAATGTTTTGTTGTTGAAGATAGATCAAAACTATCCACACATCTCTCCTTACAAAGGAACGATAAGATGGAATTTATCTATTCTGCTCTCTCTCTGTCTCAGATTAATGTTTGTTGTTGAAGATAGATCAAAACTATCCACACATCTCTCTTCTTACAGGGAACGATGAGTGAATTTGTCTATTCTATATCTCCTCTCAGATTCAATGTTTTGTTGAATGAATCAGAGCTATCCACACATCTCTCTCCTTACAGGGAACGATAAGATGGAATTTATCTATTCTGCTCTCTCTCGGTCTCAGATTAATGTTTTGTTGTTGAAGATAGATCAAAACTATCCACACATCTCTCTCCTTACAGGGAACGATAAGATGGAATTTATCTATTCTGCTCTCTCTCTGTCTCAGATTAATGTTTTGTTGTTGAAGATAGATCAAAACTATCCACACATCTCTCTCCTTACAGGGAACGATAAGATGGAATTTATCTATTCTCCTCTCTCTCTGTCTCAGATTAATGTTTTGTTGTTGAAGATAGATCAAAACTATCCACACATCTCTCTCCTTACAGGGAACGATAAGATGGAATTTATCTATTCTGCTCTCTCTCTGTCTCAGATTAATGTTTTGTTGTTGAAGATAGATCAAAACTATACACACATCTCTCTCCTTACAGGGAACGATAAGATGGAATTTATCTATTCTGCTCTCTCTCTGTCTCAGATTAATGTTTTGTTGTTGAAGATAGATCAAAACTATCCACACATCTCTCTTCTTACAGGGAACGATAAGATGGAATTTATCTATTCTGCTCTCTCTCTGTCTCAGATTAATGTTTTGTTGTTGAAGATAGATCAAAACTATCCACACATCTCTCTCCTTACAGGGAACGATAAGATGGAATTTATCTATTCTGCTCTCTCTCTATCTCAGATTAATGTTTTGTTGTTGAAGATAGATCAAAACTATCCACACATCTCTCTCCTTACAGGGAACGATAAGATGGAATTTATCTATTCTGCTCTCTCTCTGTCTCAGATTAATGTTTTGTTGTTGAAGATAGATCAAAACTATCCACACATCTCTCTCCTTACAGGGAACGATAAGATGGAATTTATCTATTCTGCTCTCTCTCTGTCTCAGATTAATGTTTTGTTGTTGAAGATAGATCAAAACTATCCACACATCTCTCTTCTTACAGGGAACGATAAGATGGAATTTATCTATTCTGCTCTCTCTCTGTCTCAGATTAATGTTTTGTTGTTGAAGATAGATCAAAACTATCCACACATCTCTCTCCTTACAGGGAACGATAAGATGGAATTTATCTATTCTGCTCTCTCTCTATCTCAGATTAATGTTTTGTTGTTGAAGATAGATCAAAACTATCCACACATCTCTCTCCTTACAGGGAACGATAAGATGGAATTTATCTATTCTGCTCTCTCTCTATCTCAGATTAATGTTTTGTTATTGAAGATAGATCAAAACTATCCACACATCTCTCTCCTTACAGGGAACGATAAGATGGAATTTATCTATTCTGCTCTCTCTCTGTCTCAGATTAATGTTTTGTTGTTGAAGATAGATCAAAACTATCCACACATCTCTCTCCTTACAGGGAACGATAAGATGGAATTTATCTATTCTGCTCTCTCTCTATCTCAGATTAATGTTTTGTTGTTGAAGATAGATCAAAACTATCCACACATCTCTCTCCTTACAGGGAATGATAAGATTGAAGTTATCTATTCTGCTCTCTCCCTCTCTCAGATTAATGTTTTGTTGTTGAAGATAGATAGTAAACAGGCTGTAAAAAATAGGTAGATATGAACAGCCTGTAATAAATAGATTGATAGATATGAATAGACCATAAAAATAGATAGATATGAACAGACTGTAAAAGATTAGTAGACAGCTATGAACAGGCAGTAAAAACTTGATAGATATTCATAGTCTCACATTTTTTTGCTGTATTATTCTTGCTGCAGGCTGCCTTGCATTATTATTGTGAACAACTATGATTTTTCTTCCATCCACAATGTACGCTGCCACTATTGTGCATAAAATCTATGTTAGCATGATCGATTTTATTCTCAACTGCCACATATGGTTAATAGTTAAATTGATACATTTACCATTATAACTGATTTCTCAAAACAGAAAATTTCTGATAACTGAATTTAATATCAACCAGAAATAATTAATATTGTGACTGCTGTATAGACTTATGGTCTTGTCACATTGAAACACCAGTTCTTGTACTATCACCAAGCTTAGTTGTGTCTAGATGGGTGACAACTTGGGAGTGCCAGTAAGCTTGGATATGTGGGTGGTGCAATGGCTAATGATTCAGAATATGAAATTGAAGAGCTGAGTTCCAAATTTAGTTGGGTTTGTTATATTCACCTTTGTGCATGTACAATGGAGGATCCATCTCTGTGTTAAATATTATAACTTGTATCATTAAATCATTATTACCTTCAAAAAATTCTTACAATCTAAAAAAAATCATGTTCTTATTTAAAAAAAATAAACTGCAAAGAGTTGACTGGCCTTAAGTAACAAATAAATCCATCCCATTTTCCTTTAATTAAATTCTGAAAATTGTGCTTAATTTTCTCATCAATAGTTATTTTTCCCTTGAAATATTTGACTCTAATTTTTTGTACTTTGATTTAAATGACATTTTCTACATTATAATTTTATTGCATTCTTTGTTACATCACTCCAGGCCAAGGAAATCATCTTGACTACAGGCAATTATTTTATTATTGCAAATTTGACTCCATATTATTATTGTTTCTTTTCTTCTCAGTTCAGTTCTTTTTTTCTTTTTACATCAAATTCATCCCAAACAAGGTAGTAAAGCCACTGAAACACAAAGGGTTATAGAAACAAGACTAAGGAGTTAGAAGACTAAATGAGTAATCAGGATAACAGGAGTTTGACATGAAATTTGAATTTTTAGAAATTAAAGTTGACTGTAAAGCATGGAGCAGGAAGAGAGTTCCATGGGCAAGAACTGTGAGAAAAGAAACTGTTAGCATAGAACATATGTTTATATCTAACCTCCTTGACTGTAAATTGGTAAAACCATGTTACCAGTCCTGGCAGAAAATGATCATGGTAATATTAGCCTTTTCCTTAAAAGGAAAAATTTGGCATTCATTGTACTGCTGTTACTTGAAATCTATAAAACCTTTTACTCAAAACAGTTTTTCAAGGAAATAGGTTTCTTAAGTCAAGTATCTGTTATCATTCTTTCCAGTATTGATGCAGGTTTTCTTCCTATTCTTTTGATTGAAATACTGTGGAGTGTCACATTATTTCCTCTTCAAGGTAGATGTGATATCCATTTTGGTTTTTGCTGCTGTTGAAAGTTTTGAATTTATATTGGTTGTATTATTTAGTACAGTTCTTTGTGACACTGTACCACAAGTTTTTGATGTTACAATATGCATCACTAGAATTTTTAACCTTTGATTCAAGAAAACAGTTGTATATGGCCAACAGTTTTTATATTTCCGAATATGTTTGTTACAATGCCTGGCATCCATAAGAAAATTTCAATCTGATGAGACTATTCAAAAAATGTAACTTGAGTTTTTAAGTTCATGTTTTGATTTTGTAAAAGCTTATGGAATTTGGTAGAAACTATCCTTGGCAAAACCTATTATATTTTCAATTTCTTACCTTCCATAATATGTTGTAACAGATCCATACACTGAGGTAATTGGGCACCTCAACAGAATGATCAGCAAGCTTATCTCACTAGAACAATTATAACTGAGTTGTGAGTTTGACCCTCACTGGCTGCCACATGCCTTAAGTTTTATGCCAGATTTAATTGGAGTAGATAGAGTGAACTATCGCCCGGTTCGCACTCCACCCACGTCTATTGAACAGGTGCAGAGGCTCATCCCTTGTTCCCTGTTTAGGATGTGGTTTTCCGGCTTTCTCATTTCCAATCTTTTCATTCTTACGTAGCCCCCTGCACATCAGTGGCGTTACCGCCTTGCTCGGGGTGATATGATTAAAAAAATAAATCTAAGCTACACTTGGAAAATCACTATACACTGAGGTATTTCAAGTGTTTAGTATTGACTAATTAGTATTGACTAATTAGTATTGACTAATTAGTATTGACTAATTCCACATCATGAGTTTTATGAATGCTTCAGAATATGCACTTCTTCATACTTATTTTTATTTTAGGCATAGAATTGTTTGTTTTTATCACAACACTACAAGTTGATACACTCTTCCTCCATGGGAAAAAATAGTTTGAAATGAGTTATATACTGTAGTGGAACCCTGGATTCTGATTGGTCATCACATCGCAAAATTCAAAATATGTCAGAGAAACGGTTTTTCCACAGCTAAAGAAAAAAAATCATTCTTTGAGTCACCCCACATGACTGGATTGAATATTTAACCCTCTAGGGCCATTCGTATCATATTTGATACAGTATGAAAACAAGCCTTGAAAGAAATATTTTCCTGAAAAATTTTTTAAGAGAAATATTTTATAAATTTCAAATGAAAGCAGTACTGACTGCTCAGTCAATGAATACCAAATGTTTCCTTATAGGGAAATACCAAATGTTTCTTTATAGGGAAATACTGTATCAAATATGATACGAATGGCCCAAGAGGGTTAAGAATGGTCTCTAAATGGTCACAGCAGTCAGTCAGAGGAGGCATTTTGCTGACATACATCTAAAATGTAACGGCAACTTCATATCAGCCCGGAGATAAGATCAGGTCACACCTTGTTCAATTTATCTTTCTCCTTATCTCTCTCAACAATTACTGCTACAAACATTTTGGACAAACACTTAATACCTCAACTTTATCATTGAACACAAACTCTTGATCCACTTAACTTTCTCAATGAACATTAATTTCTACAATTCTTGTTATTTCTTCTTTTAATAAATTAGTATTTTAACAAAAAAAATGTATATTTTATTCTTCTTACACTATTCCACACATTCCAACCTGCCAACAACCAACCTTCTGTTGATAATTCTGATGATAAATTCGGCTTAAAAACTTGCAATCTGTAGGGAGTTTGGTTAAGTAAGACACAAGGCCGAAGAAAAGAAACATTAACCAGCTCCCTACACTTCAATACAACTAAAATGAATTTGAATCCTACACACTTTCATGGATGTCCCCTGAACCAATTCAGAAGAGTCAGTGATGAAGAAAAGAACAAATCAGAAATTATTCTGCCACCCGCTCCTCTCCAATTCTCTATATCATCTTTCTGTAACATAACGATAGCCTTAAGTGATTTTTTACATTTTTATAGATAAAGCATTTTCAGTATTGTCATTTTATTTGTGGCTTTATTTCATCTTCTTTTTCATGTTAATGCTGAGTTGATACAGTCATCAACAACCAGAGCAAACAGTGTGAAATCAACAAGTAGCTTCCAGCGAAAATCTCTCCATGTTTGTTACTTAAATCTTTTACTTTTTTCATTCTTTCTTTTAATAATTCCCAAACATTAACGCAAATTGTTTTATCATTCAAAGAAGAATTTGCATATTCAGATTATTTTCACTTGTAAACGCCAAATCTGTTATCCCTTAAAAATCTTCTGAATTAAAATGGAAAGAAATATTGAAAATAAACAAATGGCATAGATTTTTAATATCTTTTCTCAATTTTGCCCACAGGTAACTATAAAGAAGTTTTAATTTATCATAATTTTCAGAAAAGAGAATAAAGAGCATTGCTTCTCTACTTCTGATCATAATAGCAGCTTTACTTTGCTGATAAATTGTCTTTAAAATAAATGACTACATGTGGTTACTTAAAACGCACATTTCATGAAGACTTTGAACAGCAGCAGCAGCAAATATGGGTGTACTACCCATATTTATGTAGCTATAAAAAAAATAACATCAGCATGATATTAACTTTCCAAAAACTTAAAATATTATAAAAAAAAAATCTCATTAATATTAGAAAGAGCAATCACAGTTTGTGGACAGGTGAATCTATTTTTCAGAAAAACTGTTTTAAGAGAGGATTGCTTTACCAAATTTCAACTGACAGTATTGCTAACCATTTGGTCAGTGAATGATGAAGGTTTTCTATGTTTCTAATGGCTAGTCTTTGTAGGAAATTCTGTCATCCAGTTGTTATTATATTAAACATCTTAATGAGTGAATTCCAAACAATAATAAAATAAAAGTAATAAAAACATAGATACACCTGTTAAATAAATAGTCTTTACAAACATATGTACAGGAATTCAAAAGTTACAAAGGAGTAAAAATAGCCTTTAGTTGAGTTAAAAGGCTTTTTATAGTCAGTTAATACAAAAATGTTGTTTAAAAAAAAAAGCTTTGATTGTCAGCAAAGATTTACCGACAGTCCATGCTGTTGAGGTAGAGGATTCATTTGAAGTCATTGACACCTGTTTCTTTCTGCACATGCTGGGAGGGGGTGGTGAAGGTAAAACCTATGTAGCTATATCTTCTTTTATGCTTAAGTGGCTTGGAAGAGGTCATATTTTTACTCTTAAAAGCCATAATCTGTGGATTTCATAAGAAATTTTTCCTGAAAGTAAGTTTGAAAAAAATAGGGCTTTAGCTTTCTCAGATTGGTCAAATATTTCATATAGTGATGTTAATTTATAACCAATAGTCACTCTGATTTAAATGGTGTCTATTTTATTTTGAATCTTTTTGGCATGTTTGTAAGTATTGTGTCTTATTGGGTAGAAAATAAAGTGTGGACTTGTTTTAATATGGCATATCTGTGGACATGTAATTCTGCTGAAAATAAGGTTTATTTTCTATACCATTGTCATTATCAGTTCTAAAGAACAGGCAACAAATGGATTAACACATAATTTACTGAAATGATTTAAGATATTAAAATTATCAGTACAAATTTTAGTTAATATTTTAACTAATGTATGCACTCAAGGATAGGTTGCATTTTTTCACCAAAATTTGACTAAAAATCTGAAGTGTGACCTATCTACTCAACATCATAGAGAATCAGAAGTAGACTATGGCATATCAGTAGTCCAGGTGAGTACATTAGGCTCAAGCAGGAGCAAGGGAGAAAATTTATGCAATTACTTCTTCCAACAGTAATACACCACACATTAAACAAAATTGCTCAATCTACACTGCTCATATTTACCATTTCTTATCTGATTTCCAATAAAAGAACCTCATTTTCAAGTGATATTAAAACTGAAGTGATCAGCTGTATCCAAACTTTTGTCTAAACACAGCAACCTCACACTTAATCAGTAAATATCATGCAATTACAACCAATCACTTTTCTTATGCTTTAATATATGTCAACGAAATTTTAAAATAAAGGGGAATATTTGAAAATATTTGACAAATATTAGTTATATTCATGTTAAAAAATGGCCTTGTAACTTCCCAGATGATAGTGCAATCTATCTGTGAGTCAACTGTAAATACCCAATTTGACAAGCCCAAACTAACCTATCTACTAGAGCAGATGGTACTCTGTTTACTCTTTGACCCACTTTGACAATCCCAATCCATCTGTGAGTTAACCCTCTAGGGCCATTTGTATCATATTTGATACAGTATGAAAACAAGCCTTGAAAGAAATATTTTCCTGAAAAATTTTTTAAGAAAAATATTTTATAAATTTCAAATGAAAGCAGTACTGACTGCTCAGTCAATGAATACCAAATGTTTCCTTATAGGGAAATACCAAATGTTTCCTTATAGGGAAATACTGTATCAAATATGATATGAATGGCCCTAGAAGGTTAACCTTAAATACTTAATTTGACTATCTCAAATTAAAGGTGCAACCTGTCTCCTAGAATATACAGTACTCTATTCATAATTATTTATTTTCAGAATTTTTATACAATCAAAACTGATTATTTGTACTTTCTCTTTAAATTCAAGAAGTTATAGTTCTAGTATTTTGCAAGAAAGGACATTATCAGTTAAAATTTTCTTGAGAAATTCTAGAACATATTTGAAGCTACAATTTTGCAGGCTTTGACTTGACATAAAGGACACTTTGGTATTAAATTCTTAAAATAGATGATTATCAGTCACAATGATGAAAAAATAAAGATTACTGAAGGTAATTGGTTTACTCATATTATTTAAAAATAATTTCTGTTTAATTTTTAATTCCTTAGATAAAGTCTATCAATGAATTTATTAAGAGTAAATTCAAGATAAAGTGAGCAAAAAACATGATGACATAAAAGAGTATTTTTCTTCCAGATATTTTTCTCAAAAGAAGAAAAATGAAAACATGAAATAGAGTAAATTTAAAAGAAAAATATAGAATATTGAATGTTATGACTTAATAAGAGATGGTGTATTTGGAGAAGTAAAAGCCTCACCATCTGCTATCTTCACACTTTACATCAGATGCTGACCATGACACAATTTAGAGCATGAAATGTTGATCTCAACTTAAAAAAAAAGATAAATACATGAACATACTGAAAGTCATGGTTACCAGCAAAGATAATGTTAGATGTTTCTGCTAAGAACACAGAAATCTTCAGGCATATATCAGTTGTCATAATTAACATTTTTAAATTTGATGGCATAATTGTAGGGCAACTGTTGTCACAAAGGTAATTTCAATCCATTCTGAATCCAATTAAGTCAACATCCATCTGTATATATTCTTAATGAATTTCTTTAACTGAATGCATGGCCATCAGCAAAAAGAGGTGACCAAAATACAAATCACAGGTCATCATCATCATCATTTATCCATCACACTGAGATGGTGTATAGGGCAGCAACATTTTGTTGCTGTTTCTGTAACAAAGTGTTTTTTACAGGACAGGCTTGTTAGCCCTGCACCCAACCCCCAAACCTGGAGGACCGGTGGACCATTCTTGGTCCTTACGGTTACAGCATCTGGTATTCCCAAATGGTCACCCATTTAAGTACTGACCAGGCTCGATGTTGCTTAACTTTGGTGATCGGACGGGAACTGGTGTATTCAACATGATATAGCCGTAGACTCAAATCACATCGCCTATGTTTTGAAGTTTGGCAGCGCATGAAAGAAAACATCTAGTTTGTTATCATTTTAGTTTTTGCATTGATAATCAGATTAATCACATTTGCGTTAACATTATTATTAACATTAAATAACAAGAATATAATGACTCATTATAAATTATTCGATTTTATTCTATATTATTCAGTTAAATAACATTATTATTTGTACTCATATATTTGACTCTAATTTTTTGTACTTTGATTTAAATGACATTTTCTACATTATAATTTTATTGCATTCTTTGTTACATCACTCCAGGCCAAGGAAATCATCTTGACTACAGGCAATTATTTTATTATTGCAAATTTGACTCCATATTATTATTGTTTCTTTTCTTCTCAGTTCAGTTCTTTTTTTCTTTTTACATCAAATTCATCCCAAACAAGGTAGTAAAGCCACTGAAACACAAAGGGTTATAGAAACAAGACTAAGGAGTTAGAAGACTAAATGAGTAATCAGGATAACAGGAGTTTGACATGGAATTTGAATTTTTAGAAATTAAACTTGACTGTAAAGCATGGAGCAGGAAGAGAGTTCCATGGGCAAGAAGTGTGAGAAAAGAAACTGTTAGCATAGAACATATGTTTATATCTAACCTACTTGACTGTAAATTAGTAAAACCATGTTACCAGTCCTGGCAGAAAATGATCATGGTAATATTAGCCTTTTCCTTAAAAGGAAACATTTGGCATTCATTGTACTGCTGTTACTTGAAATCTATAAAACCTTTTACTCAAAACAGTTTTCCAAGGAAATAGGTTTCTTAAGTCAAGTATCTGTTATCATTCTTTCCAGTATTGATGCAGGTTTAGGGTTAGTAAAGCCATCTGAAACACAAAAGGGTTATAGGAACATAACTAAGGAGTGAGAAGACAAGATGAGTAATCAAGAAGACAGTTGATAGTGATTGACATTGATGTTTACTTTTTGAAGATTAAAGTTGACTGTAAAGCATGGAGCAGGAAGAGAGTTCCACAAGCAAGAAGTGTGAGAAAGAAACTGTTAAAAAGTAAATGACTGAAAAGTAATTAAAACTCACTTGAAGCAAGTTGAATGTATAATGCTCCTTATGCCAATGACATTTCCATCGAGCTTCTCTACAGCATACGACTTCATTTAATTTCTTTTAATGTGTTCCTCTCAAATTTATATTTAAACTGGGGTCATCAGGAGAGAATGTGCACTGTTTCGAGGCCTTCCTTTCAATGGTTTCACTTGCACACCAGCCCCCCATCACTAATGTAAGGCTTCATTATAACGATAAACGTGTTGTAGATATACAAGCTCAAATGTCTAACAGGGAAATTAGATTTACGAAAAATTTCGAAAAAAGGCAAACCTTGCATTCTGAGAATGCATCATGAACCTCATTATGCATTCACGATCAGTCATGATATTTCTTTCCTCCCAGCTCTTTACGTAATGTTTTGCTAATGATCTGATCCGGATGCCGGTGAAAATTTGATTCTTGGCAGTTTGGGTTGCATCCCATCATTTGATTCAACAGCTTGGATATTCTCAGCTCTGGGGTCTGCATCCTGGCATTGGTTTTTTAATATCTTATTTGTGTCGGCAGAGCACTGCTCCTGAATCATTTTCAGAGAAGCACAACCCATTTTGGTAAAATGAATCTTTGCTCCCTTTTGAGACCTGAATCTTTGACTACAAACACATGGGAAGTCCGTGCACTTTCCGAAATTCGTGGTTTGTTTTTCATTCCAAGTTCATTGCTGATTATTCCATTTGGATTCATCATCCTCTCTCCATTTCGGTGAATCCTGAGTGCATTTCCTTGTATTTTCATATATTTTTTTTATAATCATGTCGCCCCAAGCAAGGCATTTTACTGCCACTGTTGTGCAGGGGGTTACATAGGAGGAATGTTATGAGAAGGAGTGAGATGTTGCAGGGGGTGTCAGGAAAAGAGTAGGAGAAGGAAGAGAATACTGATGAGAGTGGGGTGGACGAAGAAAAAAGCATTAGAGAGAGGATGCAAGTTAGTGAGACAGGAGATGACTATTTAAATTCTTGGAGATTATAGCTGTTGGGAAAGCAAGTATGCGGAAGGGAATTTCACAGGCGGGAAGTGCGAGAAAAGAAGCTGCTGGAGTAGAATTTGCATTTACAATTTATTGGTTTCACAGTAAAAGGGTGGGACCTAGTTGCTAATCATGTGGCTCAAGGAAATTCATATATAGGGGTACCAGTGAGCTAAGTTCATCGGAGCAGAAGCCATGAAAATATTTGTAGAAGAGACACAGGGAAGCTACTTGCATTGGTGAGAAAGCAACTGTATCCTAGCTGCCAAATCGTGATTGACCACATTACAGATTCTCTGTTGGATTTGGTCGAGGACATATAAATGGATAGCAGGAGCAGTTAACCAGATATGGCAGCAATATTCAATGCACAGGCAGATGGTAGATTTGTATATGTGCAGGATTGTTTCGGATGGGAAAACCTTACTGGCTCTACACAGAGAACCGACTTTCTTAGCAGTGGATTTAGCTGTGGATTCTATATAGTTATTCCACTTGAGGTCTGATGTGAGAGTTAATCCGAGGAGACACAGTGTTTTACTTTCAGGGAGAGAAGCCTGATCCATGTTAATGGGTGAGATTTTCATTAGCGTATAACATACAGTTATATCTAACCAACTCAACTGTAATTGGTGAAACCTTGTTAACAGTCTTGGCAGAAAGTGGTAATTAGCCTTTTCCTTATAAAGAAACATTTGGCATTCATTTTTTTTTTTTTTGAATTAAAGCTTACAAGAAGCATAAGGAAAGAAACTGTCAGCATACAACATATGGTTATATCTAACCTACTTGACTGTAAATTAGCAAAGCCATGTGACCAGTCCTGGCAGAAAATGATCATGGTAATATTAACCTTTTCCTTAAAAAGAAACATTTGGCATTCATTGTACTGCTGTTACTTGAAATTTATAAAATTTCAAGGAGCCATTATCACATAACACTAAGTTGACACTTTATTTGAGTTAAGCTGGTGTCTTAAGGAATAATTCACATCCTATAACAGATTGACAATAAGGTCATAACAAAACCAATTAAGCATAGTGGAGATGTCTAATTGCATGCAAGATCAACCACCTTCAAATATCAGGGAGCTGTGAACATCTATCAAAATATCATATTTCAAAAAGTCTCTATAGATATTCTGACCATTTGTGGAATCCTTGCTACTTTATGCCGTTGCCTTTCACTCAGCCGAATAGGGTTCAATACAAGTCAAATCCTATAACTTCAGGTTTGTCAGTGTATATCTGTCTCTATAAATAAATGTGTATATAATTTGCTTGAATATAAATCTACGACCATATTTGTATTCATATAAGTTAGTAAAATGAGTGCGTGTTTTGATATATATACAGGAATCTTAAATTTATTAATTAAGATTGCATTGAATCAGTATAAATGAAGTGGGTTATAATCATGTTTATGGAATTGATGTCAAATAATGAATATAGAAAATGTTTGGATGAATACGATGCATTTATTCTCCAAACTTTTCTTTATTTAATTTTCATTATTATATTTAATGTCATGTGAAATTAGATTTTATGTCAGCTGCATTCTTTAAAAGAATTCTTTCAAAATGCTGGCAGAAAATAAATCAGAAGACATATTGGGATGGCCAAGGACATATTTGAAAAGCTGAGTAGACTACTGAGAGACAGGAAAATTTTGCTGGAAACACAGAAAAGAGTACTAGACTGTTAAGTGATGTCTGTCCTCTTATATGGCAGTGAATGTTAGACAATTTGTTGAAAATTTAAAGAAAAATTCAAAGCAACAGAAATGTGGTTCTACAGAAGGATGCTGAGGATACCATGGACCAAAAATGTGAGCAACAATAAGGTTGTAGAGAGAATGGAAACAAAAAGGGAACTCATTCTTAACCTCAGACAAAGTTTCTGGGACATACAATGAGGAAAGAGGGCCTAGAGAATCTGATATTCACCTGGCTGATTGAAGGAAAGAGAGACAGAAGTAAACAGTGCATGACATACTTGATGGGCTTAAACAAATGAATGGCAAAGCAGGGTTTGGAAGAAATAACTAGAAAACAAAGAACAGGAAAAGGTGGAGGGCCATGATAGCTATGTCCTGACGAGACATGGCATATAAGAGAAGATAGCATGTACAATCTCACGTGTTGTAGATATATTGATAACATTTTTAGTCTTCTGCTATCAGGTAATATAGTAACACTCAAACCTGAAATCTACATCATAATCTATGTTTTGCTAAAAACTGCAGCAGATTTCTTTTAGATTAATAACACAGAAGCTATATCAATAAGTCTACAGCCTAGAATATCATTATTAAGTGAATTTTTTATGTATCTTAGTTTAATATTTTCACTCTGTTGAATATTCACCTCTAATTTCATTGATGGGGAAAGAGATTATGCTGAAAGTAAGTATTTGTTATATAAAATAAAAAACATTTTTATTTATGCATATAACATTGAATATTGCTGGCACTTCCCGCCTGTGGAATTCCCTTCCATATACTTGCTTCCCCAACAGCTACAATTTCCAGGAATTTAAATGTATGGTCAGTAGACACCTCTTATCAGACTAACTAGCATCCATTCTCTCAAACACTCTTCCCATCCTCTGTATCCTCATCCGTCTATTTCCCTCCTCTTGATATTTCCTATAATTAACCACTCTTTCTTTCTTATCATTGTCCCCTATGTAACCTCCTGCCCAACAGTGGCAGTAGAATGCCTTGCTTGGGGTGAAATGATTAAAAAAAAAATACCTTGTCCGGTGCCTCTGCTATGTATCGAGAGAAACTTGATAAAATCCAAAGAATATCCTACATCTCGAGTTCATTCACTTTCTGTCATAAGAATATAGCGTCCTGCGCTTTTCTGTAAATAATCAGTGGTAATTATTTTGATGAGCTTTCCTTTTTCGAACCTCTACTTCATGAATTTAAATGCAGTGCATTGAATATTGACACACAACAATAAATCAGGGAGCCAAGTTTAAATTCCAGTTGGAATGTAAGCATTCACTTACACACAAATACTCTTGGGAAATGTATTAATCTATCACTTCTCCCTACAGCTATGGGTTGAACAGCAGGAGAGTTTAGATTCTATAACCTTGATTGGTAACCATTTGAAAGAAATGACAACTTACTGTGGGAAAATCTTCTGCCTAGTCACTCATCGATTGAAAGAGACATATCACCTAAGTGTGTCTTACCTAACTGACTGACTGATTAAATTGTCAGCTAAGTTTATCATTTCTCAGTTGAAATAACCAGATGTAGCCATAAATTCTATGCTAATAGTTTCTTCTCTTGCACATCTCACTTGTTGAACTCTTTTCTAGGCTTCTTGCTTTCTTTATATGTTGAAATTTTCAGATTAGTTTATCCATCTTGGTTGTTATTGTCACGGTAATTTGGCTGTTGTAACCTGCAACTTTTTTCATGTGTCTTAATGTGACAGAATCAACAGATATGATATTTTCTCTAGAAAGGACAGTGAATGGAGAACAGTTTATCAAGTTTGGCAAACACATAAAGAGGGCCAGAAGCTAAAGCAAAGCAAAATACAGTCATTAAAACAAATTAGTATATAAAAAAATTGTTTTTATACACACATATGTTGTGAAATTGTAACGATGTTTAAGACAGAAACAAAACCCCTGAAGACTGAAGATATCACAATAATACCTTTCCAAAACTTCTAAGTAATCAGCATAACTAAAATAACAAATTAATGTGTAGAAGTTACAAACTTTTATACATTAATTATATGTATATATATATATATATATATATAATGCTCAACCTTTGTACTGATCATTTTTTAAAGAAAATATCTAACTGTGGAATATACTTCCATTCGTAACAATTACTCATTATATATATATATATATATATATATATATTATCCTATGCCTATGGTATGACTCAAAGTTTTATGCACTATGCACTCAACAGGTGCATATTTCAAACTGATGATTTAATGGACTTGAATTTAAGTTCACTCGATATTTATAGGAATTAAATCTTATAAAGTTAAGTTCTTGCTTTTTTAATAACAAGATTAAAAACTTAAATATTTACAGTTACATGTGGATAAAAATTTAAATTTGAAATTAAAATTAAAGCATAATAAAATGCAGGGAAAAGAAATCAAAGGGGCGTAAATCATGAGTCTTAAAAATTTAAATATTCAAATATTATATGTACATAAAAATGTTGGGGAAATTAAAATTTTAAATAAAAATAAGACAAAAGAAAAGAAAAATGAAAAGAAAAATTAAGGCATAAAATTTAGAATTAAGAATTAAAAATGTAAAGAGCAAAAATAAAGGGGGTTTAATTCATAATTGTTAAAAGTAATATTGTGAGGAAAAGAAAGAAAGAAAGAAATAGGTAAACATAAAAAGAGATCTATATCAATCTGAGTCTAGCAATTTAAGTATTTTTTCCCATGAAAGCATGTGGTCATAAAATCACTTCTATTAAGTAGATTTGCATTCTTGATATTCTTTAAGATGACAAGTTTTTCTAAAAGGCATATATTACATTTATCTTCTTTTCCATTGTAATGTTTGGATTTAGCTATAATATTCCAGATAATCACTGAGTTCTTACTGATGTTTATTAATTTCCAATACTGTATGGAAAAAGCAGGAGTTTTGCTGTAGTTACTGTTGTTTAAAGATAACATGTGGTTGTTAAATCTTATCTTCCACCTGTTAGAAGTACTTCCAAAGTAAAATTTAACATCATTATCATCCAAATGTATTTGAGCTCTATAAACAATACTTCAGGAAATGCATTGGCTATTGAATGAGCAGGTAATTTTTTCAGCAGTTGCAAATATTTTTAGTTGGGTTATTTTTGCTATTAGTTGGGCGAATGATGTTGTTTATGTGGACCAAATATTTATTTGATATCATTGCATTAAGTTGTGAAATATATTTATCTGTTTTTAATGCAATGATAACTAACTTTGACATTGTTGAAGATTTTTTTTTAGTGTGGGTGAATGGAAAAAATGTTTAAGTTAAAGAATTGTTTATCAATGTTAGTCTGGACATTACAACTGAAGAGTAAGGTAAACCAAATAATGTTATGTTTATGTGATTTCTGCTTATTTCTGCTAAGCCTGTTTTTAACGGAGTATTCTAAACTAGTGTTTACTTTTTTCTAAAACATTGATGTATTTAATTTAAGAATTGTCAAAAATTTCCTTATTGTTAAGGTTGGTACTTAAACAAAATTGGATAGATTTGTGTATGTTGTTGGAGATTCTTTGGGGAGGATTTGATTCCCTGTTGATGTATGTGTGGTTGTGTGAGTCCCTAGTGTATGGTTTGTACAGGCCGTTGTTCAGGTCGAATGTAACATTTTAGAAATTAATAACTTTAGTGCTAGTTAAGGTGGTAATGTTAAGACCAATGTCTTTGAAAAATTTTCTTAAATCCTTTTGGAGATTATCCATTTATTGTAGATTAGTTTTGCGAAAGATTATCAGTTTTTTGTCTCGGTAAAGTCCAGTGTTACATAACTTGAAAATGTTCCCAAGATTCCAGAGCAAAAAGAAATTCAGGTCTCTGCAGAATCATATATATAAAATAGACACTGATGTCAACACCAATTAGCAACAGTCTGTTTCATGCTTGAATAAAATTTTCAGGCCTGATGTGTGCTGTGAAATAATCATATTTTTGCATACTCTCTCTCTTTCACAAATTCAAGAAATTTGCTCATGTACACATCACACATATATTGTTTGTATGTGTGTATATATTGATATATTTGTATACATGATTGAGCATGAAACAAACTGGTACCCCTTGATGTTGACCTCAGTGTTCTCTTTTATATTTTATACACCTTAAAACTAACTTCTTATCATTTATATATATGTGTGCATGTGTGTCTGTGTCTGTTTCTTTTTTTTTCCATCCAAATGCCTGTAAGTATGAAGCTTACCTTATTAATTTCAATTGTAAAATTTTGTACCAGTAGTGGTCCAGTGGATATCGACTTGGAGCGAGAAATCGGGGAGCCGAGTTCAAATTCCAGTTGAATTCATTGCATTCACTTACGTGCAAATACCCTTGGGAAAGGTATTAATCCGTCTCTTCCTTCCAGTTATGGGTTAAATAACAGGACAGATTGGGTTCTATAGCCTTGGCTGGCAACCAGTCTACCACAGAAAGCAATGGCAACCTATTGCGGGATAATCTTCTGCCCAGTCAGTCATGTCTCTTTCGAGACATGATCGCCCAAGCGTGTTTCACATATAGCACTTAACTGACTGAATAATTTGTTTAAATATATATATATATATACTGTTTAATTACTTCTGATAATAATAAGGTTAGACTAGTACACATTTGTATTAAAAAGTGTTTAATACAATTATATTGTCGAACTTTTGAATATTTTCCATTTGCAAACAAGTTATTACGTGACCTAGGTTTCTACAATGAGTGGTGTGTTTGCAACTTGCATTAACAGCTATTGCAAATTGCCTGAAGACACCACTCATGGTAGAAACCTAGGTTGTGTAATAACTCGTTTACAAATGGAAAGAAAAAAAAATATATATATATACACACACAGAAGTTTGACACCACAGAACTTACATATACGTTTGGAAACACAGGAAAGCATCGGTCTTTAAGGATCCTTTTCAAGGAGCACTTCATCATAAGAATACATTGCTAAATATTAAATTGACAGAATCATAATTTGCACTATGAGAAAAGGAAAGTAGAAGGAGGAGAAAAAGGAACCACATCTAAAATACAAATGTATTAAAACAAAGGGAAAAGTGCTGGCAAAAAGCCAATGTAAAGGGTTCCCATTGAAAATAAGCTGGAAAAAATTTACTCAGAGTACTGTGCAAAAGTATTAGGAAAAGAACTAGACTGAAAGAAAAATGAATGGATGTAAGTCAAATTTTGATTTCCTGGTATCGATATCAAATAAGTTTTTTTCGTCGTAAACTGAATTTTGAAGGCGAAATAAGTCCTTTGAGTAAATGGTATCATGGCCGAGACAAAGAACTACAATTATACCTACCTAGAGCCAAACCCGAAGCAAAAACTAAAATAAAAGGGCTGAAAAATTACAGGCAGATAAACAGACACACACACACACACACAAACATCTTGCCTTATATATATATATATATATATATAATCGATTTTCTGCACTATTGTAAGAACTGCAACCTTGAAATTTCTGAATGTCATTTCTGATGTCTTTGTTTATGAGTGTATCAAATTTGATTAAAATCGGACCACTCCTTCTATGACCTGATTTTTTTTATTATTGATTTTTGATATTTATCGAGGGTACCTCAACACAAAACCTAGCTAAGAACACTCGCAGACGCTTATTGTACAACTATGTAAATTTTCAAGAGAATCTGTTCAGCGGTTTCAGAGTCTATAGGTAATGGACACATACACAGACAAAGTTCCATTTATAAATACGTTTAGATATATATATATAGATATATATATAGATATATATATTGTGTATTTAGGAAGAAATCCCTCTTTAATACAATTTTTATTAAAAATGTCAGACAAGTTGCTATGATTTTTAAGATTTTTATATTATTTTTATGTGATAATATAAATTTTTCTTTTTAGTACATAAATTTTATATAATATATAGACTGAAAAGAAAAACAAATATTAGACCAATTGAAATATCATATAAAAAATTCTGTGAAAAACTTAATCACAGCACACTGTCATTTTTAATGAAACTTGTATAAATATATATATATATATATATATATGGATGCTAACAAAATTCTCTGCTGAATCTATTGAGCAAAATCTGCTTAGAAGATCAAATTTTGGTGGAGAATCTCTTTATGGTCAATTTAAGAAATTTTCAGCATCCTTCAGTTTACTAAATAGGTCCTGCAACTTAATCATTTCTCTGATTGAAGCTCTGTTTTATATTTGATATAATTTGTTAACTGAAATAAGTTGTGATCTTTTTGAAAAACTTTCTATCTGAAATAAAATAAAATCAGGAAAAAAGCAATGTTATGTTAGAAGTTAACTATTAAAATGCAACAATCCTTTTTTTTTTAATGGAATTTTACATTTTATTGATATTTATCCTTGTAGAAAATCTAAGTGCACATATGCAAATCTGAAAGTTTCTGGAAAGAACTAGATGATACTCATTTTTTCACTATTTCGATAGCATTTGAGCCCTTCATACTTTGAGAGCTTTTGAAAATGGATGAACAGATATTCTATTTGAAGGATGGTGTATGTGTAATTGTGATACATTGCATATCAGTATAAATCATGAGCATTAATCCATACATGCACATACATATAAGATTAACCTTACTGTAATATTTATTCCCATACAAAACATGGAGAATATAAATTTACATACATATGTCTCAACAGACACACGCAAACAATGTATGCGTTGTGTGTGTACATGAGAATACTTTCTTGAATTTAGGAGAATAAGAGAGTATGCAAGTATATGGATGCTTAAACAGCACACACCAAGCCAACCTCTTTGATCAAAAACATTGTTTTCGTTTTTTGGTTTATTTTTTAAAAAAAAAAAAGAAGAAAAAAAGTATTGAGATTGAAATCTTGCCTTTTATCAAACATCTTCTTTTGCCAACAAAGAATCTTATTGAACTCAAACATACAAAATATGGACATAGCCACCATGTTTTATCTGGCACCACCATTTCAGAGTTCCTCATCTCATCATAACGAAAAGCTGAACTTTAGAAAGTTCTTTTACAAAATATGAAAAAATACAAACAGGCATGTTTCATGACTGAGCAATGTAGAGTGCAGAGCTTCAGAATTCTTTTTAATTTTTTTTTAATTTAATTACAATTTTGTATCTAATGACAATAATTCAATCATCTCTCACTCGTGTTTCTTTTTATTTTTAATTTCATTACTATTTTGAAATAAACATTCACAATAAATTTAACTAAAATTCAGCATCTAAACTAAATACTGATACTAAAAATAATGCTTCAGTAATAGCTGGACATCGACAACAAGGCGGATTTGAGCCAAATCTTTTATATCATTTAATGTCATTTTAAGCAAATATATTCTAATTGGAGTAGATAGACTAAACTATCACCCAGTTCACACTCCACCCACGTCTATTGAACAGGTGCAGAGGCTCATCCCTTGTTTCCTGATGTGGTTTCTGGTTTTCTCTTTTCCAATCTTTTCACTCCTATGTAGCCCCCTGCACATCAGTGGTGTTACCGCCTTGCTCGGGTCGATATGATTAAAAATATATATATATATATTAAAAATGTGCATTGTGGTGCATTGGATATCAGCTCAGAATAAGAAATTGGGAAGCCGAATTCGAATTCCAGCTGAATTCATTGCATTCACTTACGTGCAAATACCCTTGGGAAAGGTATTAATCCATCTCTTCCTTCCAGTTAGGGGTTAAATAACAGAACAGATTGGGTTCTATAGCCTTGGCTGGCAACCAGTCTACTGCAGGAAGCATTGGCAACCTACTCCAGGATAATCTTCTGCCCAGTCAGTCATGTCTCTTTCAAGACATGATTGCTCAAGCATGTATCACGTATAGCACTCAACTGACTGAGATTAAAAATACGTAAGTTTGCTCTGGGTTAAGTTTGAAAGTAAATTTGATAAAAATTTAAAACATATTTTACAGTTACTTCTCTACAAATACTTTCATGGTATTTTTTCAGATGCACTCTTTTCTATGTTAACTAGTCTTTTTACACGTAACTACAGAACGAGATTGGCACCAAGATCTCATTAATGTATAGTTGAGCTGGCGAAATCTAAGTTCTATGCTAACAGTTAATTTTCTTGCACTTCCTTCTGGCTCCATGCTTTCCAGCTAATTTTAATCTCTAAAAATTGAAATGCTGGTTGGTTGGTTATTTTGTTTTTATGGCAAATCAACCTTGGCGGGTCATTTATTGCCAACTAAATTTTATTTATTTATTTATTGCTGGTAATACCTTTTTCTTTCAACAGTTTATTGGGTTTTTTTTATATAAGTTTTGTGTCTAGTAATACTTTTTCTTTTTGAGTATCAATATTCATTGGGATTTGTTTTTAAGGGCAGAGTCCCCAAGTCCTACTTTGTTATTTAACCCATAACTGGAGGGAAGGGATGGATTAATACCTTTTCCAAGGGTACCATTGCTTAAGTGAATGCAGGATATTTAACTTGAACTCGAACTCGGCTCACCGATTTCTCTTTCCAAGCCGATATCCACTGCACCACAACACACATCCGTCACTAATGCTTACAGCACCTGGTATTCCCAAGCGGTCACCCATCTAAGTTCTGACCAGGCTCAACGTTGCTTAACTTTGGTGATCGAGCGAGAACTGGTGTATTCAACGTGATAGGCAGTAAGCCAAATTTAAATGTAATGTAAATCGCTGTAAATGCGTGTATGTAAAATGATTAAAAAACTTACTGATAAAAGTCTATGTTTTTTACCTTTTTATGGCCGGAGAAAAAGTGAAAAAGACAGTGAGGCAATAAAGGAGATTGGACTGATGGAAGTTGAAGTATCTTGTTGTTGTTGTTGTTTTCTTTGATGGTGTTTGGGTGAAGACAAAGAAGGAGAAGTAGAATGAATATGTGATGCACACTTATGTCCATCCAGGTCCGCAAATTAAATTTTCTTTAGTCACATTGCAATAAGGTCCTTCATATTTGATCCCCTGTCAAACTAATTTGAATGGTCAAGAGACATGGTTTAAGTAGTGGAATTTATCATGTGTCTGGATTAAAACCTCATACCCATTTTCTAGGTGCTAAGAAAAATTGACTTGTGTCATAGGTTAATTAGCTATTTTTTATCCAATCAGAATCTAGAATCTTAACTTTCACACTGACTTTTGAAATTTGCCTTGGTCTGGGTTTTTCCGAAAAGCTTTTAGTTGTTTTGATCCATTTTTGCGAGAGTACAATTTTACTATTTTGTTTGAGTTAGTTGATGGATGATATAGGATTTGTGTCCTATAGATTAAAAAAAGTTAAATTCAATGTCAGTCGATTTCTACTGTTCTTTTGATTATTCTGTTCTCTTTTCATTCATTGTTCATGTTTTTTTTCTTCATTCTTTCACACCATGTAACCTTTTTTTTATTAGTGTCTTTACTGCCTAACAAGGTAAAAAATTTTTTTAAAAAAAGAATGTCTTTACTGAAATGATTTAGTTTTAAATGTTACTCTGAAAACAATCAACTCAGAAATTTTTTCAAATATTGTTGATAAATATAATGTTTATATTATGCCATTTTTTCAATTTAATAAAACTTGTTTTTATGTTAGAAACTGAAAAAATAATTTTTCTGGCTTGTTTTATAGATGTAAAAAACAACTTTAGTTTGAGTCTGGGAAAAGTGTGATTGAATAAGAAAGAAAAATAGACATTAAAATTGTATTTGAGGAAGAATATCAAATTTAAATAAAGTTATCTTAATTTTTTCTTTATAAGTGAATTATAGAAATAAGGTATGATAAAGAAGTATAAATAAAAAGATTAAAGTATAATATTTGTTTATTATCATGTTTCAGATAACCTTAAATGAATAAGGGGAAACTAGTTTTATTTTTAGAAATTTTATGAATCTAAATTTTTTTTTCTTTTCTCATTTTTGCTTTTATGTCCTGTTCATTTCAAACTGGCAGTACCTGGAGATGTAAATTAAATCCATAATTCTTTCTGTAATAAATGAATTTCTACCTCAGAATGTTAAGACTGCTAATTTTTGTCTTAATTTTTTGAGATATCATTATTTACACTATTTATGTTCAAACTGTTGCCCTCATCTTTGTTGTTGTTATCTTTTTGGTCATTATGCCCTCCAGGCTTTCTCAGGTGTATATCAATAAGAGTAACATACAGGGAATTCTGAAGAGAACCTTTTATTTAATCTACAGGAGTAGAGTGTTCTCATTCTACAAACTATGTTTAGGTATATCTTATCTAGTTCATATTTTTAGTACTGTTCAATTATTGTTCAGCCTGTTTCTATTAAGTCCAAGTATAGACTTCCTAACCCATGGATTGAACTTACAATCACCAAATTCACAAAACACTGTTTTAACCCTTGAGGTTATTGTCCAGTAGAACTTAGATTCTTGAACATTTGTTCTCTACTCTTTTTGTAAAAATATTGTATTAAAATGTTTTTTTTCCTGAGTTGGTTGGATGAATGTTTGATTAGAAAAAGTGAAAATAGTAAACAATAATCCTTTTCAAAGGGTGACTGCAATCATTATTAAAATTATTCTACTCAATTTTATCCAAATATTTTTACAGGGAAAATTTTCAAGAAGCGTATGGTGACTTCACTTAATTGTGCTCATGAATTAAGTAAGAAGTTAAATCTCTTTATTATTCAAACTTTTTCAACATAAAATTGCTTGGGAGTCAAAAAATATCACTTTTGATGAGCTCTTTCCAATCCACCTTCTTCCATTCTGAGTTTAGCTATAATCAGAAAAATACATCAGCAAAAAGAAATTTGAATTCAAAGTACAAAGTGCAGACATATGTGTAAGCAAACATCCAGTAACTTTTCAATCTGAAATGAATATAGGTGTATTTTTAACTTGTTTTCTTTTCTGAGTTATACCATCATAAAAAGTAGAAAGTGTCTTCTGCCTTTAAGTAGACTATTCCAAATTTTGTCAATGTCTGCTTCTCAGGCTTCTTGCATCGAATTGCTAGATTGTCATTTACTCACCTCTGCCAATTCCAATACAAGAGTGTTCCTTGAGGTGATTCTTTTCAAACTTCTGATAAACACATGGGCATTGATTTATCTGAAGTATCCTAAAAGCAGACTGAGAATATTTCTGGTGATTGTTTTTACTAATATATTTACTTTCATTGTGGATGGCATCAAAACATTTTTGCCTAAGGCAAGAACTTGGAATCATCTTGAATGCTATCATCAACACAGTTTCAAATTTGTCTTAAGTCTTCTTGACCATCTATTAAACTTTTGATGTTGGTAGCTTGAACTAGCCATTTACAATATTAAAAGAGGCCATATAAAGTGCTGTTTATCAGGCAATACCTTCACAATGTTTCAAATAACGACCTGAATTTAAAAGCTTGTTTCTGCAGGTACAATCACTTATCAGAAGTTGAAGAAAAACTTTATCCTATTATGTGCTAGATTTAAATTGTTTTAAACATTAAAAATTAAATCAACAAGTATGCAAAAGCAGGAATTATCTAAAGAGAAAAAGGATTAATTAATTTCCACATTTTCTAAGAAAAGATGAAACATAATACCCACAGTTTAATAAAAGAAATGGACTATCTATTTCAAATAGGTGTCGACTATAATGAAGTTTGAGATATATATATATATATATATATATAACAGACAATGAATGTCTATTATGTCTAATCATGAGCCGTTCTAAACATCATATTTTGGCTTTAATTTCAGGTGAAAATAAAAGCAAAAATTGTCTAACATTTGGATATTTTTTATGCTGGTTCTAAGCTTTCAGCTCACAAGAGCCATCTTCAGAGAGGTTACAATGATGTTAACATAAAGATATTCACCATCAAAGATGATATTATCATGTGTTGACATAAAACATTGGTATGCAACAATAACAGTCACTAAATAGCATAGTAAAAATATCCAAATGTTGGACAATGTTTGTTTTTATTTTCACCTGAAATTAAAGCTAAATTACAATGTTTAGAACAGTTCATCATTAAACATAATAGATATTCATAGTCTACTATATTTAACAATATATGTTTAGAAAATGATATGCTGCCTCAATACACTATATATATATATATATATATACATACACACAAATTAGATTAAAATGACACGAAAGGTATTATGGGTAAGTTTTTATGTAACATTTCATGTGATCTTATGATTTTTACTTTTCAGAACATAAATTCAGAAAAGAAAAAATCATAAAAATTACTTAAAAACTTTACTAAAATACCTTGTCTGTCATTTTTAATGAAACCTGCATAAAAGAAAAATTGCTACTCAAATACCCTATATATATATATATATATATATATATATATATATATATATACATATACATATATCTGAATCTAAAAATTAGACATGAATTAGATAATTTTACTAAATCTAAAATTGGACATGAATTACTTCCGAAATTTTTTGTGATGTAAATTTCTCAAATCTTAACTGTCTTTTTTTATTTTTATTTTTTATTTTTTTCTCTCTTTTTATTCTTATTTTTATTTCCATTTTGAAAGATGTATGGTTTCTGAAGAGATATAAAATCTCTCTTAGGGATTTTATGTCAAAATGTTCATTCTGCTTTTTTGAATATTGAAAATTTATTTTACTTTATATATATTTATATATATATATATATATATATATATATATATCTAAAAAGTATTATTATTGTTATATTAGTTATCATAATAGCATACTACTGCTCAAAAGCTATTAAGCTTAGGGGCTCAATGCACCATCACCAGGCGGGTGTATATATAAAGTACAAAGATTTTGTCACTTAAACTGTGTAAGTTCATGCCAATTTTAAAGTTTCACCAGGACACCATTATGTCTTCACAAAACTTTGAAGTTGGCATACACCTGCTCAGTTACAAACTTTTTTTAAGTGACAAACTTTTTGTACTTATAAATTCTCTATCTCCACCTCAATATCAAGCACTTTATGATAAAAATCTCCTTGCCAAAATACATTTTGTCAGTAAAACCACTGGAAAAACAACCACCTTGGTATTAAACATTATCACAATTAAACATATATATATATATATATATATATATATATATATAATTTATTTGTTTGAACATTATTTTTAGTTGATATTTGTATTTGAGTAGATATTCTATTTTTAATTAAACAGTATATATATTTCTACCAATTTTGTTATGAAACAAAATTTTTTGTAAATAATCAGACTGGTAGAAATGTATATACAAATATACTGTTTAATTAAAAACAGAATATCTACTCAAGTACAAGTATCAATTAAAAAAATAAATTTAAAAAAGATGTCATTTGTTAATTCCATTTCATGAATCTCTGGAACTTTACATAATATATATATATATATATATATATATATATATATATATATATGTGTGTGTGTGTGTGTGTGTATTTAGGCAGCAAACTTTCTTTTAGATATGTCAGATTAAGTAAGTTGCAAACATTGTTTCTGCTTATTCTTAATAAAATCCGTTCATACTCAGGGATAATCTTTTGCATATTATAATTGAAAGATATCAGAAATGATCTGTAACATTGACAGATGCTATTGTCATTCATTTCTCAAGGTACCGAAGTATTTTCAATCTCTTTCTGAGATCATCTTTAGGGGTGTGAGTTACGGTAACAAAAAATAATCGCAAAACTGTGTTGCTAAAAATTCTTGTAAATTTTTTTTCTGCATCAAATATAACAGTTGACAAATTGTTAGCATTCATTAGAATGCAAAAATTATCCAAAATGGAAATGTTTTATATGTTATAATGTCATGGTCATGGTTATGCACTTGTTAAAGCATGAAAAAACTGTTCTTTTTCAAACATTTTAGAATATTACATTCAATATATCTTACGGCTAATAGGAATGTTGAAAGTTATTAACCTGTTTTTATGAGTTGTCAGACATAATTTGCTTAGTTTTCGTCAAATATGAAAGAAACATATGCATATAGATCTACCCTTGTCAATCAGATCAGAGTATCTGAGTAATTTTTGGATTAATTTTTAGAACCTGTAAACCTTGTGAAAATTATTACACAAGTGAAGAGATATATACAAAAAAATATATTTTGACTGTTTTTCAGAAAAAAGATTTTTTTTTTCAGAAATCCTAAGAGAATTACAATTATTTAGAAACTTTCTCACATTGATACTAAAAAAAATAAAACTCTCAGCAATTTTGACAATCATTACTGAAAATAGATTTACTGTTTTCTAAAAATTTTATCTTCAGACAAATTAGCTACAGTGAAGACTTTTTAGTTCACTAAAGATCTGTATTAGTATAAAAGTTATTTCTAACTGGTGACTTCCCAGAACAAATGACTGGATGTAATGATGGAACTGAGCCAGTTGGCCAATGAAGTCAACATTAATTGCCATAAAGTATGCAATCATATCTTGACACTAGACCCTAACAAATTTGAGTGACTTCATTGGCGTTTATTTTTCTGAAATCAGCCAAAATCTTTTCATTTCAGCATCCATCATATATATTCAGTTATTCATGTTGAAATATGCATAAATCAAAAACTAATACATGACCTCTCAATATTTATTAAATATATATCTGTATATATTGATAAAAATGTTCTTAATCAGCTGAAATTACATACGCACACGTACAAAAAAGTTCTTAGCTTTTCAAAGTTAATATCTCAATAATTGAGCATCAGAATATTCATTTGAGAAGTAGGTTTGGGCCAATAAATTTTCAGCAGCCCTTCATATACATTGATATGAACTCTGTATAGATATACATGTACACTTCATTTGAATATATGGGTGAAGAAAGTAAGATTACATGAAGCAAATGTTTCTCACAATCATAGGTAGATAGGTGAACAGTATATGCATAAATGTGGGCATTAATAATGACAGTCACCATGCAATGTTAAATCATGTCACAAATGGTTTGAAGTTTGCTGGAGGCAGGAAATGGAGTCAGTCATCATATAGCATTGATGTCTATGTCTACAGCTACTGAAGTTCATTTTTAGATATTGATCCCTCTTATCTTTTTTTGAATATATATATATATATATATATATATATACAATATTTGATAAATATTTAAGTTTAATGTACATATATGATATTATTTTTTACTATTCTCATCAAGGCAAATATTCAAGTTAAATGTGTGTGTGTGTATATATATATATATATATATATATATATATATACAAGTTAAATGTACACACAGACACATACGTGTGTGTGTGTGTTGTATCATTTGGATCTGACGAGCTGTGATAATAACATCAGGACATGGTGAAATATGGATTACCCATTGTAATAATCTAAATCTTTTATAATATATATATATATATATATATATATATATGGTAATTATTATTATTATAGTAATAATAACATACTGCAACTGTCTGATAATGGTGTATTTTTGCTCTACTTTTGTTTTGAGCATTTTTAAAGTAAATGTCTAACTATGGAATATACTTATATTAGTAAACATTACGAATATTATTATTATAATACATATATATTTGAATCTAAATGTAAGATCAATCACTGTCTCCTGTCTCGCATCCATTCCCTTGTGTTCTTTTCCTCATCCATTCTACTCTCATAAGCTCTCTTTACACCAGTGTTTTCATCCTTCTCTTAATATTCTCTGACACCCACTATAACTTGTTTCTCTTTCTCATCACTTTCCTCTTATGTAAACCCCTGCACCAGTGGCAGTAAAACTGCCTTGCTTGGGGTGAAATGATTATAAAAAGTATATATATATATATATATATATATATATATATATATATGGTGATGTAAATAAATAAACATACTTATGAGGAGGGTTTACAGATGTATTGTATCATTAAAATACTGTAATATAAAACAGTACTCAATGTATGAATAGAGCTGTATTATATATATATTTATGAATATTCATATTATCCTACATCTTTGACATGGCTCAGAGTTTCATGTGTTATGTAATCATCAGGTGCATATTTTAAACTGGCATTTAAGTTCACTTGATATTCATGGGAATTAAATCTTATAAAGTTAAGTTACTGCTTTTTTAATAACAAGATTAAAATTTTAAATATTCTGCCATTACATGTGGATAAAAATTTAAATATAAAATTTAATATTAAAATAAAAAACAATATAATGCAGAGAGAAGAAATCAAAGGGGCATAAATCCTAAGTCTTAAAAATTTAAATATTCAAATATTATATGTACATAAAAATGTAGAGAAAATTAAAAGTTTAAATAAAAATAAGACAAAAGAAAAATGAAAAGAAAAATTAAGGCATAAAATTTAGAATTAAGAATTAAAAATGTAAAGAGCAAAAATAAAGGGGGTTTAATTCATAATTGTTAAAAGTAATATTGTGAGGAAAAGAAAGAAAGAAAGAAATAGGTAAACATAAAAAGAGATCTATATCAATCTGAGTCTAAGAATTTAAGTATTTTTTTCTATGAAAGCATGTGGTCATTAAATCACATCTATTAAGTAGATTTGCATTCTTGATATTCTTTAAGATGACAAGTTTTTCTAAAAGGCATATATTACATTTATCTCCTTTTCCATTGTAATGTTTGGATTTAGCTATAATATTCCAGATAATCACTGAGTTCTTACTGATGTTTATTTATTTCCAATACTGTATGGAAAAAGCAGGAGTTTTGCTGTAGTTACTGTTGTTTAAAGATAACATGTGGTTGTTAAATCTTATCTTCCACCTGTTAGAAATACTTCCAAAGTAAAATTTAACATCATTATCATCCAAATGTATTTGAGCTCTATAAACAATACTTCAGGAAATGCATTGGCTATTGAATGAGCAGGTAATTTTTTCAGCAGTTGCAAATATTTTTAGTTGGGTTATTTTTGCTATTAGTTGGGCGAATGATGTTGTTTATGTGGACCAAATATTTATTTGATATCATTGCATTAAGTTGTGAAATATATTTATCTGTTTTTAATGCAATGATAACTAACTTTGACATTGCTTTTGTTGAAGATTTTTTTTAGTGTAGGTGAATGGAAAAAATGTTTAAGTTAAAGAATTGTTTATCAATGTTAGTTTGGACATTACAACTGAAGAGTAAGGTAAACCAAATAATGTTATGTTTATGTGATTTCTACTTATTTCTGCTAAGCGTGTTTTTAACGGAGTATTCTAAACTAGTGTTTAAAGAAAGAAATAGGTAAACATAAAAAGAGATCTATATCAATCTGAGTCTAAGAATTTAAGTATTTTTTTCCCATGAAAGCATGTGGTCATAAAATCACTTCTATTAAGTAGATTTGCATTCTTGATATTCTTTAAGATGACAAGTTTTTCTAAAAGGCATATATTACATTTATCTCCTTTTCCATTGTAATGTTTGGATTTAGCTATAATATTCCAGGTAATCATTGAGTTCTTACTGATGTTTATTAATTGTTAAAAGTAATATTGCAGAGGAAAGAAGAAAGAAAAAAATAAGTAAATGTAAAGAAGGATCTATATCAATCTGGGTCTAAGAATTTATGTAAGTATTTTTTTCAGACATCATGTGGTCATTAAAAGACATTTACTTAAATTCTTAGACCCGGATTGATATAGATCTCTCAATATGTTTGCTTATTTCTTTGTTTCTAGGATAATATGTTTATCAATATATATATATATGTAATATTTTGCACTATTCTCATTGCGTCAAATACTCAAGTTTAATGTACATATAAATATAATATTTTTCGCTCATCTTATCGAAGAAAATATTCAAATTTTATATATATATATATATATATATATTTTGTTTCATGTTCCGAACATGTAGATGTTAAAGTTAAAAGTTTAGTTTACTAAAACTTTTTATGACTGTCTCTTGATGTCTGGCATAATAAGAAATAATTATATATATATATATATATATATATATATATATATATGCCTGTGGATGTAATTTATATTGTTAATGTGAATATGCGTATGATGCAACTTTCTTTAAATATTTATATCTGTATGTCTATAAGCTAAGAATTTAGACTTATTTTTGAGAATTAAAACTTTAAACGTGTTTAAAACTTCATAGATACATTCAGTCCAGTGACTGTAGTATAATGTCAAGTTGAAAAGTATTTAAAAGTTAAAAAAGAATAATATCTCTTTTTCTTTCCTTTGAACAGTGATAATGGCCAGAAGTAGAGTTGAAATTGTTGGATCTCAAATGTTTGAACAATACATACTAGAAAAGATATTCACAAAAAGTTCAGAATAAAGTCCATGTCTGTAATCTTTCATCTAACTTGTATTTACATATAAAAATGTGGTGCTATATGTAGGCATATATATATATATATATATATATATATATATATATATATATATATACACATACATATATGTGTGTGTGTGATATATATATATATATCACACACACACACACACCTATATATATATCACATATAGTCTAAAATTGTAATGTTGCTTTGCAGCAAAATTGCTGTCTTTTCAGTAGTTTTTTAGTAGGAAGTCATTTTAGGCAAGCAGGTTTGTTTTGTCATAAAGTGCTTGATATCAAGATAGAAATAGAGCATTAATGGAAAACTGAGATACCAATGTTATTTTCCTTTATCGTAATTTAGATTCAACATATATATATATATATATATATATACACTTTAAATCATTTCACCCACAAAAAAGGCAACAAGAAAGAAAGTTACCATGGCACATGGGGTTACCATGTGCGAAAGACTATAAGAAAAAAGGAAAACATTGTTGATATAGTCAGTAAATAAACAAAAACTTAGAAGAGTGAAGATAACAATTCATATTGAATTTAAATTTTTGAAGATCAAACTTGAATTGCAAACAAAAATCTGGAAGCATGATCCATAATCAAGAACTGTAAGAAAAACTGTTAGCATTGAACTTACGGCGACATCTAGCAAGATGTAGTCATAAGAACATTTCCCATGAAAGTATTTATAGAAAAGGCACAAAGAATCAACATAATGACAGTAGGAAATTCACTGATGTGAAGATGCCATGTCAAGATCATTGACATTGCAGATTCTTCTTTGAATTTTACCAAGGAATTTTAAATACAGAGAAAATCATATATAGCAAGAGAACCAGTTCATATTCATTATTATTTATTATTCAAAGCATGAATTAATGATAGACTTATATATATATATATAAGATAGATACAGATTAGAACATACACCGCACCAGGGGATTACAGAGGGAATGAGCATAGTTTGCTACTATGTGTGTGGCGTGGCAGGTTTTAGTTGGGAAGTTTAGGACTGGTAGAACATCATCTGAACACCACCATCAAAATAGTAACAGAGCAATGAGAGGTTTACAGCATCTCATCTATGAGAAAGGTATGCAGAGTAGAAAATAATTTGTCATCTACAATGTAAACCATGTTACCTGGTTGTTACATGGTGCTGGAGTCATGAGAGACAGTAATACTAGTATAAGTTTGAATTTGAATTATTGGAGTAGATAGACTAAACTATCGCCCAGTTCACACTCCACCCACGTCTATTGAACGGGTGAAGATGCTTGTCCCTTGTTTCCTGTTTAGGATGTGGTTTCCGGTTTTCTCTTTTCCAGTCTTTTTACTCTTTTTTTTCTTTTCCAATTGGAGTAGATAGACTAAATTATCGCCCGGTTCACACTCCACCCATGTCTATTGAACAGGTGAAGATGCTCATCTCTTGTTCCCTGTTTAGGATGTGGTTTCCGGTTTTCTCTTTTCCAATCTTCTTACTCTTACGTAGCCCCCTGCGCATCAGTGGCGTTACCGTCTTGATTGGGGTGATATGATTAAAAAAAAAAATTATGGATGAAATGCGGATCAAAATCTGGCAGAATGATAAGATAAGGAATAAACAAATTGGAACCAGTCTTTCTTGTAATTTTTTTTCATAGATGTGTGTAATGAGTGTATAGATAATTTAGTTAGATAATAGAAAAGAATTGTCTGGGGTTTTCTGACTTCAAATTTTTGTTGAGTGCTAAAAGGTATTGCAGCCTAAGAAAAAGAAATGAAATTTACATTGATGCATGTGTCAACAATTTGTCTCAGTGAAGTGCTTGTTTGATTGTGAGAATGTCACCTGTTCATGTGTGTTGAAAAGAAAAGTGGGGTTGATTCTTGTTGGTTTAGAATGAGTGAATTAATGATAATTATAAATGATATAATTATTTTATCATCTTTATTTTTTGACACTATAATTAATTTTTATTTTTTATGAACATGACAAGGTTAAAATGTAAGGTATAATTTATTCATTTCTATGTAGTGTCCATTTCACATCATTTAGAAAGGTATTACACAGACAGACATGCATAAATTTGTATATATATATATATATATATATATATATATATATCTGTAAATTCAGATAAAACTTAGTAGGGAAATAGCAATTTTCAACATGTTATTTTAAGGCATGCATTCTTTCCCCTCTTATAAACAGAGAATGAGAAAGAATTCTAAGCCCAGAGGTTAGCTAAGGTAAAGGAAGGGGTTGGGATGTATTTGTTTTTATTGAGTTGGGCTGGGGGAAGGAATTTAATAGTAATTTCTTCTTGGTAGTGGGAGGTATGTGGCCTGACCCTTCAGTTAGTAGTGGTAGCTGGTGGTAAAGTAACTGCTTGGCCAAATTTTAAAAAAAGTTTTTTTTTTAAATTTTTATTAGGACTAATTGGGGGAAATGGTTGTGCTAGCATCAAGTTGCAACTGTGAGTTTGAGCATGTTGACCTTGCTGTGACTGTTGATCATTTTTGATAACATGGTCTCTCACAGAAACTGTAGCTAAGGTCAGCTGAGCATAGTTCCAGTATAAATCATAGGTGGGCTCATGTGTCTGCAACAAGGAATAGCAAGTCACATTGGTAGATGGGCTACCTCAGATACAAGTGGTCAGCCATCATATATATATATATATATGTGTGTGTGTGTGTGTGCAAAGACAATACAAAAGAGAAAAGAAACATTTTATTTGAATGTGTTTCATTCCTGAAGGAACTTCATCAATGTAGAATATTATTTGGTCAACCTTATTTTTAATTTCAGCCGATTTCAGCCTGTAAAGTGCTAAAAAAGGAAAATAACTTAGACAAAAAATTCTAGAAAGTTCATTTGTTGATTCTTACCACAATGTTGACTTTAGCCCTAGATTTGTTCAAATATCTTGTTTCATACAATTTTATCTACTTTTATTGTGTATGGTATACTCTGCTACTGCAAAATTGTTATCATCTTCATTGAAAAACACAGATTTATTGTAAATAAAAATACGTTTTTTATCTTTTTTCTTCAGTGACATAATGTAGAATAGAGGATGGTCAGGGAGATAGCACACATGCATACAAGGGAGTTGATTAGCTGAGTTTGTCTTCTCTGTTCTCCCATCAAACCAATCTTCTATCTTTCCTCGATCTGTCTTTTTGCCTGTCCATTATCTGTTTATCATAGAAGTGTGTTTAATTTTGACCACATCATTTTTCACCTTGTTTAGTATTTCTGAATGTTTATTTTCTGACTTTGACGATGCGGTTTATCAAAAGAAAATTTCATCTGCCACTTGGCACCTGTATATTTGACATCAAAACATCATTTATCTTCTTTTAAATTTTGCCCACTTTGTATTGTCCAATGTAAAATACTCTTCTGAGCAAAATTATACACTGCAGTAAGAAAATAAATAACAAAAATAAATTCTCCAATGTCAAGCTACCATACGTGCATGATCCCAGGATTCCTTCTCTCCAGGCAGTCCCGCTTTTACAAGAGAGGAATGAGTTCATTGGTTGGCGCCTGTGACATCTCTAAAAGGCTGGGTGCCATGATGTAATTTTCCCACAGTATTGTCATTAAATTTACACTGAAACTCAACCTTATGTCACACTAGCAGTATAGCCTGGTGTTGCTCAGGTGTAATAAAAGCTTTAAAACTAATCCATGGTCCTGGAGTCTATAGGTAACGAACGCACACACACACACACACACACACACACACACACACACACACACCCAAAGTTCCATTTATAAATAAGTTTAGATTTGGTTGCAAAGTGAGCATGCTGAAAAATACCTACTTATCAGTCAGTTGAGTACCAGAAGTAGTACAGGATTAGGTGATCATGTCTCAAAAGTGACATGAGTGACTAGGCAGAAGATTTTCCCCCTGTAGGTTGCCATTGCTTACTGTAGTAGACTAGTTGCTAACCAAAGCTATAGAACTAAATATTTCCTGCTATTTAGCCCATAGCTGGAGGGAAAAGTGACAGCTTAACAGCTTTCTAAAAGGTATTTGCACATAAGTGAATGCAAGGAATTTGGTTGGAATTCAGACTCAGATCTTTGCTCTCTTGTTCTAAGCTGACATCTACTGCACCACCACATGCCTACACATGACCATAAAAATATCCACGACCTTACAACGCACATATACATGGCCAGAAAAAATTTTTTAAATACTAAAAGAAATAATTACATCATCTTTAAATATTAAACATAAAATTAGAATGAAAATATATAAAATAAATAATTACATAATGGCAACAACTTTATTACAGTTTCATTTAATAGGTCAAAAAAATTAAGTCACTGACTGTTTTCTGAAAAAATTTTAGATCATTCTCTAATTCAAAATTTAAAAAATTAATGATAAATTTTCTCCAAGTTGCTTCTGTGTATAAATACAGGTTACCAAATAAAATTCCCTCATTTGCATTAATCCAGTTCCACAAAGAACAAAAATGGTTTTTCTCTTGTCTTTCTTTTTTTTTTCATTAAAGATTTTTCTCTTGTTCTTGCTTTTATCTTTGTACTAGCAGTATAGCCCCACATTGCTCGGGTGTAATGAAAGCTTTAAAACTAATCCATGGTCCTGGAGCACAGACTCAGGCAAAAAAATATTTGTGTGAAGTTTGGTGAGAATCGGATAAAAATTGTGGATTTGTATAAAGGACATACAGACAGATAAACAGACACACACACATCTTGCCTTTTATAGATATATATATATTATCAATTTTCTGCACTATTCTAAGAACTGCAACCTTGAAATTTCTGAATATCATTTCTTAAGTCTTTGTCTATGAGTGCATCAAATTTGATTTAAATCGGACCACTCCTTCTATAACCGGATTTTTTCGATTTTCGATATTTATCAGGGGTACCTCAACACAAAACCTAGCTAAGAACACTCACAGATGCATATAGTACAACTGTGTAAATTTTCAAGAAAATCGGTTCAGCCGTTTTGGAGGCTATAGGTAACAGACACACACAGATACACACGCACACACAAAGTTCCATTTATAAATAAGTAAAGATTTATCTATGTATGTATGTATTTTTATTGCATTTTATATATGTAAATCTTTTATCTGACAATGAGCAAGTAGCCCAGAAACTTTTGTGGACATGTGAGTAATTTTGATCTTGAACCAAACATAGTTTATTGTAAAGAAGTCAGTATCTTTTCTTGTTAAAGTGCATACATATTTATATGTCTCTTCTATATAACAAGGGAATGATATACAAGTATGATATCAACACTGCCATAGTTGCCAGTACCTGTATATGAGCTAATGAAGTGAATTATCATCAAATATATTCAAAGTACACAGAAATAGATACCATAATAACAACTTTGTGCTTGATCATCTCATAGTAGCTAATTTTTTAAAAGTTTGCTCCTTTCTTTACCCTGTCATCAAATAATGAGTTTTCATCTGATCTTCTCCCTCTCAGTATAAGTTACCCATCAAAACTTGGCAATCTTCTCTAAACTGTCCAAGTGTAAATTGTAAAACCCCCTGGCATTGTATTTGCATACATTGACCCAGCTACAAGGTTGACCTGCTTAATGAAGATGTGCATGGGGTTATGGACAAATGTTGGCCCATTGACATTGGCTCATGTACATTATCCTGGGGTTGGGGTTAAATACAGTGATCTTGAATGCAAATTGTTCAAATTTTGCCAGTGAACACCTAATGAGTAGAATCTTTAGTGAAAAAGATTTAAAGAGTTCCAGAACATTGTTTCCAAGCTGTGTTTTGGCTAATTGTGTAACGTCTCTTGAGAAGTAATAAAATGTCAAAGCTGGTTAACTGATGATGCACTTTTGAACTTTCACAGTGTGGGTAAGAAAACCAAATGAGCATTATGTATAGTCATTAAGATAAAATTGCCAAACTTATTTTTCTTTTCAGAAGTAAGGGGTTTCATAAAAATGAAATTCATTTTGTATATACAAACTTCCCCATCATTTTCGACATTCAACGGTCTATTAACACACTTTTTAGAATCAAATAGTCAGACTATAATTTTCTTATAATTGTTTGTGCAGAACCAATCACAATTTTTGGAAGAACGTAATACAGAGAACTGGTGCATATAGTGTACAACATAGTCTCTGAATAACTCTCCTTGGTTCAGGACTTTCCTTCTTCTGGACTAGTTGCCAACTAAGAATATAGAGCCCAGACTGACCTGCTATTGACCCATAGCTGGGATGAAAAGTGATGGATTCAGATATTTCCCAAGGTTCATTTGCTCATAAATGAATGTAATAAACACAACTGTTATTGAAAATCAGCTCTCATTCCAAACCACTATCCATTATACAACCACACTTCCATCCATCTGTTTATATCTAATCTAAATCTAAACTTATTTATAAATGGAACTTTGTGTGTGTCCGTTACCTATAGACTCTGAAATGGCTGAACCGATTTTCTTGAAAATTACACAGTTGTACTTTAAATTTTAATCAAATTTGATACACTCAGACAAAGACATAAGAAATGATATTCAGAAGTTTCAAGGTTGCACTTCTTACAATAGTGCAGAAAATCGATAATATATATATAAGGCAAGATGTTTGTGTGTGTGTGTTTGTTTATCTGCCTGTATGTCTGTATTTTTTTCTGCCCTTTTATTTTAGTTTTTGCTTCAGGTTTGGCTCTAAGTAGGTATAATTCTAGTTCTTAGTCTCGGCCATGATACCATTTACTCAGAGAACTTATTTAGCCTTCAAAATTCAGTTTACGATGAAAAAAACTTATTTGATATCGATACCAGGAAATCAAAATTTGACTTACATCCATTCATTTTTTTCAGACTACAGTTTTTCTTTAACTGGAAACAACTGTTGCTTTTTAGTCTTTCGTGCCAACATTCAAAGAGTCTGAGATCCAGGACCATGGATTAGTTTTAAAGCTTTTGTTACACCCGAGCAACACCGGGCTATACTGCTAGTATATATATATATATATATATATATATATATAAATGAGATTATAATTATACTCTTGTTGAAAACCTTTCCTGAAAACTTTCAATGAAAGGAAAAAAATGGTTTTAAAAAGGAAAGAGCTGAGTACATGAACGTCAGTCAAAAGTGTTTGGACCGAGATCAGCACAAAACCCAAAGAAAAAATCCCAATACAAGTAATCATCTAACAGAATGCGCTCAATACAGAGGTAGAGCGAAATAAATAGCTAGCACCTAATGAGCCAGATGAACCTACCTAGCTTTTCCTGACGATCCATTTAGGTGAAACCTAGGTAGATTCATCTGGCTCATTAGGTGTTATCTCTCTCTCTCTCTCTCTCTCTCTATATATATATATATATATATATATATATATATATTATTCCATGTCTACTATAGCAAAACTCAGAGTTTTTGTTTGCTATGTAATCGTCAAGATACCTGATGATTGCATAATGCATAAAACTCCAAGTTGTGCTGGGCTATAGATGTCAGATAATATGTATATTTATTTATATTTAAACAGATTTTTTGTGGTACAGAACTTGAGTATTGCATTAAGAGTTATAATTTTTATTTTAGAGGGCATAGTGAGGATAAAATATTTAAAAGACAGAAAGCAACTGGTTTCACTTCTGCTTGTTATAGTTTTATAACTTAAGTTAAAATGTAAGAGTTGTGCAAAGTGAAAAGGTCCATGATGGGAAAGTAGGAATGAACTGTTAGAGACTGATCACAGCCAGACCTAGCAAACATTCTCACTGTTTACACAGCAAGGGCCTGCAAGACCTGATGTAAACAGACTCCAGTACCTTCAAATGAAAAAGTGAATGTGAATTGGACAATACAGAAACCAGTTCACATCTAGCTCCATGGCACACTTTCTATTTTTTATAAGATGTTCACAAATTGAAGAAAAGTATATGCTGTGGACAAGTTCATTTTCTTGCCAGGTATAGTTCCTGATTTTCAATGGAATGTGCTGTTTGATTCTACTTAATAGCACTGTTTTATTACATTAAGCTATGTTTTATTAACTCTAGTAAAATATTTATATATGTATATATACATTTGTACATTTATTTATATTCATATATATATATATATATATAGTCATCCGTAAACAGATCTGTTTTGCTGTATCACAGCTCATCAGTATGGTTAGACATCTGATAGCTTTTAACCCAGGATTGAAACTTGACTGAATTGGTGTCAGTCAGCAATTCTACCTCTGAGCTATGAGCGCATGGTAGGAGGTATACTTTTCACATATGAGGTATATATATATATATATATATAGGTTAAGAAAGTGGAGTTCAGGATTCTGTTTGAGGCATTTTATACTTGGAAAGATATGAATCCATCTCTTCTGCCTATCAAGTAACAGTACAATTGAGGCAGACTAGGCTAATGAGCTCTGATTGGCCACCTGTTTGGAAAACACAGTTTTGAATTCAAAACATTTTAGCCATAGGGCTAAGAATTCCACAGTTTAAAAACCTATTTCTTCCAGAAACCACAGCAGCATTGCCTAGTGTGGTGATGCTATGGCTCCATATGCCACAGTGAAACCTACAAGCAAAAATACATATCTATATATATTGATATCTATTTTTCTATTAATCTAATATGTTTGGTTGGAAATAAGGTTTGTAGCATTTTTAAGTAAATTTTTCTTTTTAAATATTCAGATATTTTTACTCCACATTTTCATTTTTTTTATTTTGTAAACCTCACAGACAAAAAATTAGGACTTGCTGTTATACTTCAGTCATAAAGCTTCTGCTAAGTTACCTAGTCTTTTGTCAGCACCCCCTCACATCTGAGTATCATCATTCTCTTTCTTTTTATTCCCTTTCTTTCCCCTGGTGGTGGTAGTGATGTCTGTAAAGGTCCAGGCTACTCTTCAAAAGTTGGGAGCAGGAGTCAGAGAAGTTTGTTGGTGGCCAGCATGGTTGGGTGAGTTGGAGTTCCTTTTCATATTGATGGTTGAACTCAAAAGTCTCAGTCCCCTCAAAGATTGTCCCATGCTAGGAAGCCCAATTTGCTGCAAGTATTTCTGAAGTCTTAGGGTCAGTGTTGGACTTTGTCAAGGATGTTTTCAACTGATCCTTGAGGCATTGTTTTAGACCTCTGTATAGCCTCTTGCTGCTGAATGATAAGTGGGAGTCAAGTAGGATGTATTTGGGACAAGTGACTACCCCAGCAGAGGTGATGTTAAAGTATATAATTTTCAGTGATGGGGATGTATATCTTGATTTTTATGCTGATTGGAGATAATTGTTCTGAATGAGTGTATCAAATAGGATGAAATCTTGGTCATTAAATGAAACAAGATCTTTACTTCAGTACAAACACATTAGCTGCAGATGAGGCAGTTTCCGTTGTTTCAGTTCTGTGGCTCTACTATGAAAGATTAAATGTTGCAGTGCAATTGGTAATGGCAAAATCAATTGTTTTTGTGCAAAATATACTTGACTTTCATCAACCAAACAGCATTGTATGTGGTCGAAATTTATAAATCTCAAAAATGTGTTCAAAGATGACATAACTTTTCAGCTTGTAGTGTGTGTGTGCATATATATATATATATATATATATTGCAAAAGCAATGGTGATTAGCTAGCCACCTTGGTAGATGGGTATCCTAGAATACAAATAGCCAGCTGTTGTTATTATCATTATATATATATATATATATATATATATATATATATATATATATATTTTAAACAAGCTATTTTGCTACCCAGGTTTCTACTGTGAGTGGTGTTATTAAAAATCACCTGAAGACACCACTCATGGTAGAAACCTGGGTTGCAAAATAACTTGTTAAAAAATGGAAAATATTAAAAAGTTCTACAATATAATTGTATTGAACACTTTTTAATACAAATGTGTACTGGTCTGACCCTATTATGACAAAAAAGTAGGTATTAATATATATATATATATATATATATATACACACACACACACATATATATATATATATATATAATTACATGAATTAATAAATATATATATATCAGGGTACACACATGTATAATATTTTTATTCAGGTGTTAAAAAACAATGCTCAATGTAGTATAAGCAGAACTATTTTATACATATTAATAAATACACGCATTATCCTATGTCGATAACATGATTCAAAGTTTCATATGATATGCAATCATCAGGTTATGCACTTGATGGTTGCATAATGCATAAAGCTTTGAGTCATGCCATTGATTCAAGACACTATATATATATATATGTGTGTGTGTGTGTGCATGTTGAAATGGGTAAATTGTCATCACAAGTTTTGTTAGACAAAAATGAAAATAAGACTGCCTTCTCATATTAACAGATATATTTATCAAAATGACACAAAAATATCTTTAAATACTAAAGAGTAAATTTATTCTATGAAGTCAACATTGGCTTCATATACTTAGGAGTATTTGTATATTACATTTGAAATTCCTAGCTGCAATCCTGATTTCTATGCTGACAGTTTCTTCTCTCACACTTTTTGATTGTGAATCTCTCTTCAGGCTTCCTACTTTACAGTCAAGTTTGATCTTCAAAAATTTAAGTGCAATTTCATTAGTTATTTTCTGTCTTCTTGATTCCTGTTTATTATTTCTCAATAATGTTTTACTTTTTTCTTATATTCATTTATATTCATGAGTGGCTTTCTTACTTTCTTGGTATAGAAATTATTAAATATATATATATATATATATATATATATATATATGTGTGTGTGTGTGGAATGGAGTAATGAATGGATGAATTATTGTCTAAATAAAGCAAAAATGAAAATAACACTGACATCTCATTTAAACAGATATATTGACTAAACTTCTACAAAAATATCTTGAGGTACTAAAATGTAAATTCATTCAATAAAATTGCTACTGGCTTCAACAATGCCTTCCAGGTGACTTCATAATCTCCTGCATCTGTTCTGGACATTTTTCTTTATTTAAATTGGTAAATGCTGCCATAATCCTTGCTTTTCATTCATCTTTGGTACTGCAAAGAGTTTTGTTGGTCTCTCACTTAACAGCATCCCATTCATAATAATTAAAAGGGTTTCAGTCTGGGGAATAAGCTGACCAGATGTAAGTTGTCTGAAAGCCATTAGTGGGTTTTCCTGCTTGTGAAGCATGGTGCAGAGTCCTGTTACCAGACATAGGGTGTTCCAGCAGCCACTCTCTTGACTCAGGGTAGCAATACATCCTCAAGTCACTTGATGTAGATCTTTGTGTTGAGTCTGAGGCCCTGTGGAAAGATGTAGGCATGATGTCTCCCTCACTACTGATCACTTTAGACATTTTTATAATCTCCATTAGACTCATCCAACTCTTTCCAAATTCTCTGCAGTCTTCAGATTGACACCTAAACACTCTGAAATGTTTGTATCAGAGCTTCAACCATTAATGCTAGTAGTACAAGTCAATTATCCATCCGTGCATGGAGTACTGCTGCCATTTATGGTCAGGCGCCCTTGCCATTCTCCTCAGTGTTCTTGACAGGCTCCAAAGGAGATTCTGTCATGTGATAGGTACTGATCTGGCGGCTCGACTGCAGCCACTTCCCCACCGTTGAAATGTGGCCTCCCTTTGTCTGTTCTATAAATACTTTCATGGCTTCTGCTCGGACGAACTTAAGTCACTGGTGCCTCCTCAACAGGTGTTTACTCGTGCAACCAGACTGGCAACTGGGTCCCACCCATTCACAGTCAGGTTAGCCAAATGCAAATGACAATTCTACTCCTGCAGCTTTTTCTCTCGCACTTCCCGCCTGTGGAACTCGCTCCCATATTCTTGCTTTCCTGACGGCTACAACCTCCAGAAATTTAAATGCAAAGTCAATACTCATCACCTAACCACGGGACTCTAGCTCTCTCCCCACCCCCATATAACCTTCCCTTTCTCTCCATTTATGTATCTGTAATCAAACCTGCATTCTCAGCTTTCTATTGCTCCTTTCTAACTAGTTTGTACTCTTTTCTATTTTTTTTACAGTTATGTAGCCCCCTGCACATCAGTGGCATTTCTGCCTTGCTCGGGGTGAAATGAAAAAAAAAAATGCAGCAGATTGTTTCTAAATTTCTGAGTTGTGGTAACAAAAAATAACTGCAAAACTGTGTTGCTAAAAATTAATGTCAATTTTCTTCTTGCTTCAAATATAATAGTTATAACACAGTTTTGTGGTTATTTTTTGTTATCACAACTCAAACCCGTGAAGTTGATCTCAAAAGGAGATTGAAAGTACTTGAGAACATCGAGAAATGATTAATAAAATCATCTGTGAATGTTACAGCTCATTTCTTATTTTTCTGTTATAATATACCAAAGATAATCTGTAAGTATGAATGAATTTTGTTAAAAATAAGAAGACACATGTCTAATATCTATCTATCTATCTATCTATATATATATATATATATATATATTTTAGTCATACACATACAAATCTGTTTTGTTGTATCACAGCTCATCAGTGTGGCTAGAGACATCCACTTGCTTCTAGCCACGGTCGAAACTCAACCGATTTGGTGTCAGTGAAAGTCGCTACCCACTAAGTCATAGGTGCATGGAATCAGAGAAGGGAAATTTTAATGTGTTGTATATAAGCAGTGTATACACTCAAACCAGTCACCGAAAGAACTCCATTCATTTTTGAAGAGTAATACATATATCACAGCAATGAAACTGTTTTTAAAATTTTCTTCTCTAGAGAGCTCAGTTGTAATGAGAGAATATATATGATGTGTATGTTTATGAGAGGATATTCCTGTCTTTATTATATTTCATATTTGTTATGTATTCTGATATATTCTGTACCAAAATAGTCAAAAATGTAGAGAAATTACATTATGCAATTATTATTTGTAATCATTAAAGTGGTGATATATGAAAAACATGATCTTGTTTGTAAAACTTTTATTTTTTAATCGTATCACCCCGAGCAAGGCAGTAATGCCACTGATGTACAGGGGGCGACATAAGAGTAAAAAGATAGGATGAGAGTGAAGAGAAAGACGAATCAGTTAGAAAGGAGCAAGAGAAGGATGGGAATACAGGTGTGATGACAGTTGCAAAGGTGGAGAGAAAAGAAAAGATATACAGGGTGGTGTAGAAAGAACTAGTGTCAAGTGGTTAAAAAAAAAGTACTGACTTTGCATTTAAATTCCCGGAGGTTGTAGCTGTCAGGAAAGCAAGAATATGGAACTGAGTTCCACAGGCAGGAAGTGCAAGGTAAAAAGCTGCAGGAGTAGAATTGTTGTCTGCATTTGATTGATATAACTGTGAATGGGTGAGACCCAGTTGCCAGTCTGGTTGCACAAGTAAACACCTGTTGCAGGGGCACCAGTTCATTGGAGCAGAAGCCATGAAAGTACTTAGAGAACAGACAGAGGGGAGCCACATCCCATCAGTTGGGAAGTGGCTGGAGTCGAGCCGCCAGGTGGGTACCTATCACATTACTGATTCTTTTTTGGAGCCTGTCAAGAACACTGAGATGAACAGCAGGGGCACCTGACCATATATGACAGCAGTACTTCATGCACGGACAAATGGTTGATTTGTATATATACAGGATGGATTCAGGCGGAAAAAACATCCTGGCCCGACACAGTGACCCAACCTTCCTAGCAGTGGATTTAGCTATTGACTCAATGTAATGGTTCCACTTGAGATCAGAAAAGAGGGTAAGGCCAAGGAGGCACAGTGTATTGCTCTCAAGGAGACTCGCTTGTTCCGTTAATCTTTGTTAATTTCCACAACATGTTTACATTTGCTGACATTATGATACATTTCAGAGCAGAAATGGTCATTACAATGAATTCGAAAATTGCGTTATAAGGCTTAATTTGACTTTGTTTAGTCTGATCATCATTCATGGTTGAGAGGTCTAAGATATGCCAGATTACATGGTGGCTTCCCCTATATGGATAGGGGTAGCACGTTTGAATCCTGCCAAGTGACACATTTTCGTAACAAAAATGTATCATAAATAATCAGTCCGGTAGAAATAATTATATAATACTGTTTGATTATAAACAGAATATCTACTTAAATATGAGTATCAATCAAAAATAATGTTCAAACAAATCATTTCATATATATATATATATATATATATATATATATAACATTCAAAAAAATAGATGATCAAAAACATTAGAATGATGAACAAAATCATACTATTATTATGGATACATCATATCTAAATGAAAATAGTGTTCATAATTCATTAGTACTTGATATGTGAGCTTTTACTTTCAGTAACAGCTTGACATCTTTTGCTACATGAGTGAATTAATGTCTTGCATTCATTAACAGACATTTTCTTTCATTCTCCTTTCAATTTGCTCCATAGTTCTTTGACATTTGTTGGATTTTTTTCCTTAGTCCTTTTATTTAGTAACTTTCAAAGATTCTCAATAGAATTCATGCAAGGGCTTTGAACAGGTCACTCAACAACAGTAACATCTTCCTCACAAAGAAATGTCTTAACAGACTTTGCTGTGTGACATCTTGCATAAATACAGCTGGTTGATTAATTGCAGTTCTCAAATTAGGTACAATGTGTTTCTTCAATATCTTTTTGCATATAGTTACATTAATTTTACTGTGTACCCTAACAAGAGGTCCCATACCAGTAGGTGAAATCATGCCAAAACATTATCAGACTTCCTCCTCCAAATTTAATGCTGCTCTTAGTGCACCGAGGCAAATATCATTCCTTAGGACTGCGTCAAACGAACCTTCCCCCAACAAAACAGGTTAAACTTTGACTCATCATTGAAATGAACACAATTTCGCTGTTCTTCTGTCCATATGATATGTTCAGTGGCAAATTTCAGTCCACTCATTTGGTTCTTTTTAGAAATGTAAGGCTTCATGGAGGCTACTCAACTGTTCAGATTTATTTCATTAAGTCTTTGGAAAATAGTGTGTCTTGATACTTTAATGCCAAGGTTAGCATTAGCTCTTTTAGAGATTGTGGTGGTTGTTGCAAATCAACCATTTTCTGATTCTTTACCAAGCCAGCTGTCTTCCCTTGCAGCATTTTTCCTCGGCCTGCCAGGTGGTTTCTTGGCTTCACATCACCCAGTTTCCTCAAGTTTTCTAAAAAGACTATGAATAACACTTTTAGATTTTCACACAATCTTTGAAATATCTTCAATCAAGAGTTTATCTTCATTACGTAATTTGACTACCAGTTTTCTAAGTTCCAATGGCGTCACAGATTTTTTTGCCATGTTTACAATGCAAGAGCCAGTAAAGAGCTAGTGTAATTTAGTAAAATACCTGATTTTATATTCAAAACCTAAAAAAAAGTTCAATAATGCAAAATAATTATTAAATTTTATGGATTTATTTAAACATTCTGATGTTTTTGATCATCTATTATTTTGAAATTTTATATTATTCTTGTAATTTTATCAAAATAAGTTTATTGAGCTTTATATTTTGGAATTATATAATTTACTTTATATCCTTTTTTTTCCTTGATAAAATGTTCTTTGAAGCTTTAAAATAAAAAGTTATTTCACATGTAGACTTTTTCTTTACATCATTCTGATCTTTAGGCTCACTACTGTATATATATATATATATATATATATATATATATATATATATATAGTCTGGAGGCTGTCAGTGAAGCCAGTGGCAACTTAATGAAATAATTTTTTTTTTATTTCAAGATATTTTTGTGTAATTTTGGTAAAAAAATACCTGTTAAAATGAAATATTAGTGTTATTTTCATTTTCTGACAAATTTAGATGATAAGTTATCCATTGCACCCTAGTTTAGAAACAGAATTTACAATCATAGAATAGAATATATCATTCATAAATAAAATGTATTCTTATAGAATGTTATATATAGTTCAGAAATAGAATTTATAAACATAGAATACAATATATATTTTGGAAACAGAATTTATAATCATGAAATATAATCCATTGTTCAGAAATAGCATTTATGATCATGGAATATCTAGATTGTAATGATATATTAAATCTGAAAATGACAAAAGAAATAAATATTTGAGATTTACTACATTTAGAAGAAAAATGAACTCAGTATCTGAGATTGATACATTGATGTCGACATAAAAAAGTATTAACTTCCAATTTCACATTTTAAGTAATGATGACTGACTTCAATGTCTTAGAAAATGTCAAAAGTACCTGTCACCTCACTTGATGAATTTTATTTTATCATCAAGAAATTAATTAGAAAACAGGAAAGGATCAGTATGAAAATAAGTAGACATAATATGTGTATATTATTCAATGAAATATGCTTAGTAGAATATATGCTGTCTAAATATAAATGTGTGCATATATATATATATATATATATATATACACTGTCTTTATTATAAGAAAGACCATTGTGTATTTATTTGTGTGTCTATACAGATACATACATACATACACACACACAAGCACGCACACATATATATATATATATATATATATATATATATATATCCCCATCCCTCCTGACACACTCATGGAGGAAAAAGACAATAGTGAGGCAGAGTTGGTTCAGTTCATTCTCTTTACTCCCAGTTATGAAAGATGTTCCAGAAGTTTGCTCTTTAAGAGTGGTTTCTCATTTTATTTTTTTGCAGTAATTATGTTGTTCAGTAGTAAAGAATGTATATATATACTCTCTATTATAATAAAGACTGTTGTGTATTTATTTGTGTGTATATATATATACATATTTATTTCCTTCCTCACATATTCAGTGGTTTGGATTATTTTGTTTTTTTCCTATGCCTTAATGTAAGATACTAAGTAGTAGGTACATCAATATATATGTTGCTACTGTGATAGTGATTTTTTAAAAGATGATCTTAAAAAATCTCAAAAGTACTGTGGTTGAAAAATTTAAGACACATTCCTTGATGAATTTCAACTTATTATTTAGAAATTAATTAGATAACAGGAAAGAATCAGTATAAAAATAAGTAGACACAACATATATATATATATTCAATGAAATGTTTGAATGAAGATATATACACACACACACACACACATATTTATATGATAAATATATAGTTTTAAGGTATGCTATATTTATGGTTGAGTTGGGGGTTATATATTCATTGATTCGTGTAAAATCCTTTGTACAATAAAGACAAAAGCTGATGATGGTTCACCTGAAATAGGCCTATACTTCCAATTTATCATGAAATAATGTGTCTGCCTTAATTTTTCTTATATATATATATATATATATATATATATATACCTACATACTTGCAAGGTATGCTATATTTATGGTTGAGTTGGTGATAAGAAATGTATTATCTGAAACAGTTGTTAGCTGAATTTTGATCTGAATAATATTTTAACCTTTATATTATTTAATCTTTATGATCTGTAGATAACTTCTTAAAAGAGAACAAAAATAAATGTTTATGTAATTTCTTTTTTTATTAAATTGCAGATTTATTGACCTGCACACACACACACACACACACACCTATATATATATATATATATATATATATATATATATATATATATATATATATATATATATAGGTTACCACCTTGTTGTCAAGTATAATCATTCTGAAATGTCAAAGCATGAGTCATTTGTGATTTAAATTATCAAGCAATGCCAGTGCATGAAATATTCATGTCAATACCATTCTCTAAGAACAGAATTTATCCAAAAAGAAGAACTAGTCAACATCTTTGGATGCTGTCAAAGTTTTTCTTCTTTCAGATACATTAAGGAAGGCTCAGTCAGTTAATTGCCCAATGTGATACATGCTTAGGTGATCATGTCTGAAAATATACATGACTGACTTGGCAGTTTTCATGCAGTTGGTTGAAATTATTTCTGTGGTTGACTGGTTGACAACCAAGGCTATAAAACCCAATCTGTCTTGCTATTTAACTTGGAGTTAGAGGGAGAAGTAACAGATTAATACCTTTCCCAAGTGTATTTGTGTGTAAGTGAATGCAATGAATTCAATTGGAATTCAAACTCGGCTCCCTGATTTCTTGTTCTGAGTTGTTATCCACTGCACCACAAAAAGTTAAGGGATATTAAAATATCTTCATCTGGACTCCAATCCTTCTAGGTCTCTCTCTCTTTATATATATATATATATATATATATATATATATATATACGGTGTTTATGTTTATTATATGTATTCATGTCTGCATGAAAAATGTAAAGTGTTGTTTTTGGAGTGAATGAGGGAGCTTTTTCAAATTTATAATAATAACATTGGAACAAAATCACTTTACCTTGATGAGTGTGAAAATTAAACTTTGGTGTCTGCTCAGATTGCACATCAACGCTTAAATAAGAAAAAAATATGTCACTTTAAATTATAAATTATTTTCTTCTATAATAGAGTGTTTTCATGATTCAAGAGCCCTGAAGCTTCAAGGATGATCCAAAATAAAATAAAATACACATCGATTGCTTATGTCTCTCACAGGATATTGCAAATAAACCCAACCCAACTAGAACACAAAGTAAGATTAGTAAGAGAGAGACTCCAATAAACAGGCTGAGTGCAGAAGCATTAGCTTTATAAAGGTGCAAACATACAAAGTAAGAGTTTAACATATAAGGTCACAGTGGGTGTGAAAAGAAAATAACTTAATGACAGTTAAAGAAAGCGAGGAAGAAAAATAAAAAACTTATATAAAGAAACAAAAATGTAAAAAACATAAAAAGAGCAGATAAAAGAAGGAAACATAAACTGTCACAAAAATATATTTAAAGGAAGGAAAAATATGAAAAAAGGAGAAGAATAAAAAAAACTAAAGATTTATCTTGAAGTCTATTTGGATTCATAGAAATTTCCTGGGTGTTAACAACTAAGATATTATCAGTACACTCCCATATATATTTCATCAAATACAAACAGAATAGAGCTATTGTATGTATATCAAATATGAATTTACCAATATAATATTAATCAACACACTATAAAAAAATGAATAAGTTAGACTTGCAAAAAAAGAAAAATAGCAAAACATTAAGAAAGATAAAATGGAGATATATATAAAGACAAAATTACTGAAAGACTCTAGCAACAGACACTTCTGTGGTATTGGGTGGGTGATTTGTTATTGAGTCACCTCCTGTTTGCAAAGAATAACAGAACAGACATATATCCCAACAAGCCAAATGTCATGAAGATTATAAAGAAGGATAAAAGATAGAGGAAAAAAATGAGACAAAGAAATATGAGAAGGCAAATCAAATATACTGAAGAAGAAAAACATAGATAATAAGGAAATAAATAAGAGCGAAGGAAAAAAATTGGTAAAAAAATACTGGAAGGTAAGAGTAAGATTCAAAGAGAAAGAACAAATGAAAAAAATAGTCAGAAATATAAAAAATAAATGAGGCAACAGAATAAAGAGGAAGAAGATAGAAAATGGAAGGTTGAAATGGAAGGTTGAAAACATCAGATAGAATCAAACAATAAATGTCAAGAAAAAAATAAAAAAAGAAACAAATACACCAAAAAAAAAAAATGGCTGCGATATAGGGTAAGGAGTTCATTACCCATCAGCTAATTTCATCCCTTTAAAGAATGCGGTTAAAAAAACCCAGGAAGAATGAACAGAAATTGTGTAAATGAGGCAGGAAGAAAACATGGGTTCTGATGGAATGGACCGGATGCCACAAAGAAAATAATAAAAGAAAATGAAGCTCTATGGTAAACAATTGCTTTGAGAGGAACAAGCATTTGCTATTCCCGAAACATGAGTTTTTGTTTAAAAAAGCATGAAGAGAAGAAATAACAGCCATGATTGCTACATTAATACGCATAGCAGTAACTACACTCTTTCATTTTATTATGCAAGTCAATGTTTTCAGAATATAATTCATATGAACCAGCCAAAGATGGTCAAACTGTCAATATATATATATATATATATATATATATATATTGCATATTTGGGCAACAATCTCTCTTTTATACAGGTTTCATTGAAAATGATAGACAAGGTATTATCATTAAGTTTTTTTTAAGACTCTGTATGCACAAACTTTCCACATGTTTATTTATAAGTAAAAAAAATTAATTCTTGATAATGGCTAAAAGTATAGCCAAAAGCAGTCTAAAGTACAAAAGCTTTGGACAATTCTTATAGAATTTAAATTAAAAAAAGCCAAAAATTATATAAAAAAATTAATGATAATACCTTGTCTGTCATTTTCAATGAATCCTTATATATCCTTATATATACTAGCAGAATAGCCCAGCGTTGCTTGGGTGTAATGAAACTAATCCATGGTCCTGGAGCTCAGACTCTTTGGACGTTGGCACGAAAGACTAAAAGCAATAGTTGTTTCCAGTTAAAGCAAAACCGTAGACTGAAAGGAAAATGAATGGATGTAAGTCAAATTTTGATTTCCTTGTATCGATATCAAATAAGTTTTTTTTGACATAAACTGAATTTTGAAGGTTAAATAAGTCCTCTGAGTAAATGGTATCATGGCTGAGACTAAGAACTACAATTATACCTATTTAGAGCCAAACCCAAAGCAAAAACTAAAATAAAAGGGCTGAAAAACTGATTTTGTTCAGACCCGGTAGGATATCGGGGTATCAATCAAATAAGTCATTCAAGGATAAAACTGCAACCTTGAAACTTCTGAGTATCGTTTCTTATGTCTTTGTCTGTGAGTGTATCAAATTTGATTAAAATCGGATCACTTCTTCTATAACCCGATTTTTTTGATTATCGATTTTTGATATTTATCAGGGGTACATCAACACAAAATCTAGCTAAGAACACTCGCAGACACTTGTAGTACAACTGTGTAAATTTTCAAGAAAATCGGTTCAGCCGTTTCAGAATCTATATATAAGTAACGGACACACATACACACACAAAGTTCCATTCATAAATAAGTTTTTATATATATATATATATATATAATCAATTTTCTGCACTATTGTAAGAACTGCAACCTTGAAACTTCTGAATATTGTTTCTTATAACTTTGTCTATGAGTGTATCAAATTTGATTAAAATCGGACCACTCCTTCTATCACCCAATTTTTTCGATTATCGATATTTATCGGGGGTACCTAGACACAAAACCTAGCTAAGAACACTTGCAGACACATATAGTACAACTGTATAAATTTTCAAGAAAATCGGTTCAGCCGTTTCGGAGTTTATATGTAATGGACAAACAGACACATGCACACACACAGAGACAAAGTTCCATTTATAAATAAGTTTAGATTATGACTTCCAATTAAACTTTTAAAACAGAAACTATGATCTGGAATTAGAAAAAAATCAGTAAAAATTTTAATTAAAAAAAGCAAAAAATTATAGAAAAAACTTAATGATAATACCTTGTCTGTCATTTTCAATGAATCCTATATATATATATATATATTGTGTATTTAGGCAACAATCTCTCTTTAATGCAATTTTCATTAACCAGATTACCTTGTCAGTCGATTTTAAGTTTTTTTATTATAATTTTTCATATGATCTATTTTTTTCTTTTCAGTACATAAAGTGAATAAAACTTTTTTGGATGTTTTATCTTTCAAAGGACTTTTGGTTATATTTTACCTATTATCAAGGATGAATTTTATTCTGCTTTTAACTGAATGCATAGACTGTTTTATGTATGTATGTTTGTATGTATGTATGTATGCATGTATTTAGAGTAATTTCCAAGCATGGTGAGCACATCAACATTCAAAGTTGATATTGTTGAGTGTAGGCTTTTTTTGGTTAAAATAATAAGTAATTATTTTCAGCCATTTTTTACATGTGGATTATTCTATTATATTCATATTATCAATAAGTATGTTATGGAGTTTGGTAGGTCACTATATGTATTTAAATGAGATTTAATAGAGCTATATTCAGAAAGATATTATATGAGCCCTCTTGTTAAACATGTAGTAGCATATCTGATGTAATTATTTATGAGTTTGGATTGATCAAGAAGTTCTTAAAAGTACATGTGAATTTGTAAATAATAAATATCTCTCTGCAGTTTAGATCTTGCTGATTAAATATGATATCATCATTTACATGTAAAAAAAGGGCTAAGAATAATGGAAGTATTACTATAAAAAAAATAAAAGGCTAAAACCCAACAACATCAACTATGAACATGGCCACAATGTGCTCATCACGTTTAGGAAATAAAACATTTTTATAACTCTATATACACTACCGGCTATAATTATTAGACCACCCCAGTTTTTTAAGAGAAATTATGTATTTCATACTATTTTTAGTGGTTAATTCTAAATGAAAATAGAATGGTACTTTTATTATCATTTTTATTTTGCAAAATTTTACAAGGCAAGGAAACAAAGATGAACTCGTCTGAATCACCCTAAATTTTCTTCATTCTTTCATTGATAAAACTGCAAAATAAGTAATTATTAAATATTTATAAATTCATTTGATGCACATGTTATTGTGCAGTATTAACAAAAGAACCATTCTATTTTTGTTTACAATTAGTCACTTGGCAATAAATACTAAAAAATAGTATGAAATACATAATTTTTTTAAACACTGGGGTGGCCTAATAATTATGGCAGGTCGTGTACATACATAAAACTACAGTATAGACAAATACATAAAACAATATATTCAGTTAGCAGTAGAATAAAATTCATAATTGGTAAAAGTATAGTCAAAAGCTCTTAGATAAATAAAACATTCAGACCATATTTATATAATTTATGTACTGAAAACAAAAATTATAAATCAATTTAAAAATTGCATAAAAAACTTATATACGTGTGTACTCTATGGATTTCAGCCTATAATACTTGTTATTATTAGGAATATTTAGAAGACTTGTTTTTATGCTATTATTCACTCAGTGCAACCCTCAGAGCCACTCAAGATAGAGCATTATTGAATGGTGGAGTTTCAAAGATATAAGAATTGTAGATTATAAGGATATTCAGGATAGCTAACAATTGAACTTGGACTTTAATAGTTGAAGAATGCAATCGTTGGAGAAGCATTCAGATACACAAAACATGTTTTGTAGTACATAATTTGGGAATTTATTTATAAATTTACATTTCTTTTAGTTTATTTGCTTCATTGAACTTAACAGCTCAACAAACAAATATGGTAGATGTCATGCTGAAACTCAGATGATATAACACTCAGGTAAATGTATCCAGATTATTTGGTGTTATTTGGTCAACATAATTTACTCTGATTACACTGATTTACATCATAAAATCTGAGAAAATTTAAATATATGACAAATCTTTTGTTCTGTGAATGTTCTTTCATTAATAATTTATCTCTGTTCATCATTTTGAAAATGAATATCTCTTTACATTCACCCACTTACATACATACATTTATATATCAGCAAAATAAAAACTGTAAGGCAACTATTCATGAAAAGATTTCCCATCTGCAGCATTCTTTCTCACAAGATAAAATAGTTTCATTTCTTTGTTCTTTTAGAATAAGATATAATAATATTTTTCAATGTTCATTAATCTCAGAATTAATTATCCCAAATGTATGATCCCTTAATGACAAAATTTCTTTATGTTTTATTCTTTTCAGAACATCAACAGTTATCTTTTTTGTAAAATAAATTTAGATTTTTGCCTGGACCAGAGATATTTGATTATTCTGTGAAATTTTTAGAAACTTTTTTAAATAAGAGTAGATAAACGTGTCCATTGCTGAATTTGCATTACTTTTCCATCATTGAAATGGTGTAGAGCTTTAGCCTTGTTTATTTTCATTTTCTTGTTCTTTGGCAAAGTGTTCAAGGCTACTATCAATGCTGAAGTGGTTCAACATCTTACAGCCCACAGCTTCTTCTATGATAAATAGTATTGTTTTTGCTACATCAGGTTTTAATGCTGATATGCTAACAACCATCACGTAGTATATATACACCAGGCTCTCAATAAGAATGGCAAAGCTCAAGCTTTTGCTCTAGATATCTCCAAAGCATTGGACAGAATCTAGCATGTTAGCCTTCTATGCAAGCTACAGGGCTAGGGTATAACTGGATGCTTGTTTGATCTAATCCAGTCATTCCTTTCAAATTGTGTAATGAAGATAGTATTGAACAGGCATGCTTCCAGATACTATCATACAAATGTGGGTGTCTTTCAAGGCTCTAATCTCGGTTTTATGCTTTTTCTGATTTTCATCAACAATCTCCCTAATGTAATTAGACCCCAAGTAGGCATCTACACGGATGACACAATTATTTACTCCCGCCTTGATAAGAAACCTGCCAAGGCTGACAAAGCAAACCTCACTGCTGATGTTGAAAAGAACCTCCAGTCTGTGGTGGAGAGGGGTAAAAAATGGCTCATTAGTTTTAATGCTTCCAAAATGAAACTGTTATCTTTTAACCATTGATCAGACTAGTCTCCTTGAAACCAAAACATTGCACCGCCTCAGCTTTATTCTCTCAGCTAAAGTCAACTGGAACAATTACATTGAATTCATAGCTAAATCTGCTGATAAAAAGGTTGGTTCACTGCGTAGAGCCAGGAAGATTTTCTCATCTGAATCCATCTTGCACATATATAACTATTCATCCATGTATTAAATACTGCTGTCACATCTGGTTGGGTGACCCTGCTATTCTTTTTCAGGTTCTTAACAAATTTCACCGGAGAATCTGCAATGCAATTGATCCTGACATGGTAGCTCAACTGTAGTCACTTTTTCACTGCTGTAGTGTGGCTTCCCTCTTTCTCTTCAACAAATACTTCACAGCTTTCTCTCCAATGAGCTTAGCTCCTTGGTGCCCTCTCAGCATAAATTTAGTCGATCTACTAGACTAGCAATTAGGTCCCACCCTTTTATTGTGAAACCAATCAAATGTAACCATAACTTCTAGTCTATCAGCTTCTTTTCTTTTACTTACTGTCTGTGGAACTCCCTTCTATATCCTTACTTCTTTGACAGCTACAATCTCCAAGAATTGAAATGCAATGTCAGTTGCCATCTTTTGTCACCTTTCTTCTTTTTCACTCTATTCTCATGCAGCTCGCTTCACACTAGTGTTCTCATCCTTCTCTTACCCCCTGTAACTTAATCCTCTTTCTCATCACTCTCCTCTTATGTAACCCCCTGCACACCAAAAGAAAAGTATTCAAAAGTTCTATAATATAACTGTATTGAACACTTTTTCATTCAACTGTGTACTAGTCTAATTTAATTATAAACAAAAACTAACTAATCATCTGTGTGTGTGTGTGTGTGTGTGTGTGTGTGTGTGTATATATAGTTGAACCTAAAGACAACAGACATGATCTGAAGATAGCATTCAACCATGAAACAGACTGTAGTCCCTACAGTGTTAACACGATTTGTATATATATAGGATTAATGTAGAGAAATTTATCATTTACCTGAATAGGGTTATGTTAACTTCAAAGTTGCATAAAGGCACCATTATGATCTCCCCACTCCTTAGGGAGTTTTTCAATCTTCAGATTGGTTCCTTCATGCAATTCTGAAGTCAGTAAAAGTTTGCTCAGTAGAGTAACAAACTTCTCCCCATTAATTATTTTAATGCTCTATCTCTACCTTGCAACAAAAGACCTGATTGTCAAAATATCCTTTTCTCAGTAAACCACTGAAAAACAACTTTTGGAACTAAGCATCAGCATGACTCAATACTATATATATATATATATATACACATACACACACACACACACACACACACACACACATATATATATATATATATATATATATTGTCATCCGCAGACAGATCGGTTTCGCCATATCACAGCTCATCAGTACGGTTAGACTCCGATTGCTTTTTTTACCCAGGATTGAAACCCAACCGAAATGGCGTCAGTCAGTAACTCTACCCCTGGGCTATGGGCATTCAGTGGAAGTAGGCAGACTTTTTAGCACATATCATTATAGCTAGACATGCACACACACACATATATATATATATATATATATATATATATATATATACACTACTAGCCATAATTATTAGGTCACCCCAGTGTTTTAAAAAAATGATGTATTTCATGCTATTTTTAGTATTTATTGCCAAGTGAATACTTGTTAATGAAAATAGAATGGGTTTTGTTAATATTGCATAATAACATGTGCATCAAATGAATTTATAAATATTTAATATTTACCTATATTGTAGTTTAATCAATGAAAGAATGAAAATAATTTGGGTTATTTGGACAAGTTCATCTTTGCTCATATGCCTTGAATTATCCACTTAAAAATATTATGAAATATATCATTTCATTTAAAAAACTGGGATGGCCGAATAATTATGGCTGGTGGTGTGTATACACACACATACATTATATATATATATATGATTATTTCTTATGTACAATTGTAAGGATTTGCTCTTAAGCAATAACACATATCACAGTTATGTCCAGCAAAGTGAGCTTTTGTCTTTACTTATGTTAGGACTGACTCTTCTTAAATATTTTGCTCTCAGAGGATCAGTTTTAAGAATGGCCAAAAGCCAAAGCACTTCAAGATGAATTCCTCAATGAATGAATAAAATTTAAGTACCAGGAATGGCTATCCTGACTCTCATCAAAGCTGTATTAATGACTGAAAATAGAAAAAGATTTCTAATTTATAAATACTAATTAGTTCACCACAAACACCACATTTATCTGAGAACTCGCTGGTTATAAGATTGGCAAGGTTACAGTTTATATCTTGTCATTTACTTGCATCTTGCTAAGACATATCTATGAAAGAATATTTTAAGCTTTTATCTTTTTGGCATTATTTTTAATTAAAATATGTATTCTTAATATTTTCAGCAGGAAAATTTCAGAAAAATTATTGGATACTATCTTAAATATATCCAGAATGCCTTTCATGTTTGATCCAGTTAAAGACAGGTTTCGTTTGTTCATTTTTGATAAAATTTATAAAATTCTAATAATTAGTGAATGAGTTTGTCTTATTTGCCATTAAATATGACAAGTCCAGAAAATGAACAAGAGCAGAATTCATAACACTGGACTGCAGTTTATTTTAACTCTAATGTGTACCTTATTAGGGCTACATACTGTCTTGAGGATGTGCGTTGTGGTGCAGTGGATATCGGCTCGGAACGAGAAATCAGGAAGCAGTGTTCGAATTCCAGTTGGATTCCCTGCATTCACTTACGCGCAAATACCTTTGGGAAAGATATTAATCCATCTCTTCCCTCCAGTTATGGGTTAAATAATAGGACAGATTGGGTTCTGTAGCCTTGGTCGGCAACCACTCTACCGCAGAAAGCAATGGCAACCTACTGCGGGATAATCTGCCCAGTCAGTCATGTCTCTTTCAAGACATGATTGGCCAAGCATGTATCATGTATGGCACTTAACTGACTGACTGACTGTTTTGATTTTAGAGATTTTCTTCTCCTAGACTGGTTACCAACTGTGGCTAGAGAGTCAAGTCGGCTGTGATGTTTAACTCATAGCAGGGGGCAGAAGAGATGGATTTCTACCATTCCAAAAATTATTTTTAATTAAATGTAATAAATTCAGTTTGCCAATTTTACTTTTTGAGTTATCAAAATTTATGAATTATGTCTGCCTGTTTCTCTCACACCCTTTTATATATATATATATATATATATATATATATATATATATAATGTGTGTGAGAGTGAATAAATATTATCATTATTTGACATCATTTGGAATCAGTTAACAAGTTTCTATGGTAGTTAATTGTATGCATCTGGCCAGGGCGATATACCTATTATCCCAATATTTTTCTATTTCTTAATTACTAACCACAGCTAGACATCTCAGTCAACCTTGCTATTTAATTTATAGTTACAGAGAGAAGAGACAGATACATATCTTTTCCAGAATTCTGACTTAGGTCAAATATTTCTCTTTCTGAACTGCGAACCATTAAACTATCTAATACCTAATTTAGAAAAGTAGGTCAGTTGGTATGAAAAACAGTGTTATAGTGAAAATTCATCAATTATTCCAAAGTTGGATAAACAATTCTGTCTTTTTGATTGCACTAATTAAATTCTTTTATCAATTCCTCTTTCTTGAAACTTATTATAACTAAGACTATACATAGAACATTAACACACATGAAAGATACACCAGGACAGCTGGACTCTTATTTCTTTTGTGAGATAAATAAGAATCATAATATGATTTTATTAATTTAAGTATGTGGGAACTTGTAAAATTATTAAATTTATGAATGTGAACATGTTAGAAATTCAAAATGTTTACATATAATCAGTATATTGTGTCTGTAAAATCTGCCATAATTCAGGATCACTGAAAATTGCAGTAATACTTGAATCAATTATATTTCAAGAGGTTCTTTGATTTAGACTTTTTGAGATCATTGGTCACTGATTTTCCAGTAAAGTTTGTTCCAAGAAAATAATGAATGCTAAGCAATGGATGCTGCAAATATCATGGATCGAGCATGTGAGCAATGATGATGTCTTAGAAATGATAGAAATGAAAAGAAAATTAATACTGTGCACCAGAAAGAGACAGCTAAAGTTCCTGGGACATACAATGGGGAAGGAGGGATTAGAGAATCTGATACTAACAGGCCAGATAGATGGAAAAAGAGACAGGGGAAAGCAGCGGATAACATATTTGAAGGACCTAATCAGGTGGATGATAGAACGAGGGTTGCATGGTGTAACAAGAGAAGGTGTGCTAAGAGCCACCAGGGATAGGGAAACGTGGAAAACCATGATCGCCTACATCCTGAAGGGACAGAACAGATAGAAGAAGAAGCAATGGAGAAGTATCAGCACAATCAGTAGACAACAAAAAAAATATACATGTATATGCTTACCATCTTCAAATTTAGTGTGTGCTAATATTCAACTGTTACAGTTTGAAGTTACTTATATATGATATAATATCCAACCTAAACTTTATCACATAGATTTACATGTCATAATTCCAACCAAAGATTGATAGAACAACACATGATATAAAAATGAAAATAACATATAACAGTTATTTATGAATTAAACAATAATACTCAGCAAATCAAAGATTACATATTTTAAAAGTTATTACTATTAAATCAGCCTACAATTAAAAATTCACCTTTAATAAAATTAAAGTTGTAGAATTAGTAAATACTAAACATTTCAAATAATTTGGTGTATGGATCAGTCACTTTACCACAACTGTAAGGTTCCCTCCCTGTGTCTTTTCTATAAATATTTTCATGGTAATTGTTTGAATAAGCTCTTAGCTATGGTACCTAGACCTTTTGAATTAAAGCACAATACTAGACTAGGATGTGCATCATGGTGCAGTGGATATCGGCTCGGAACAAGAAATCGAGGAGCCGAGTTTGAATTCCAGTTGAATTCATTGCATTCACTTACGCACAAATACCCTTGGGAAAGGTATTAATCCGTCTCTTCCTTCCAGTTATGGGTTAAATAACAGGACAGATTGGGTTCTATAGCCTTGGCAGGCAACCAGTCTACTGCAGAAACCAATGGCAACCTACTGCGGGATAATCTTCTGCCCAGTCAATCATGTCTCTTTTGAGACATGATCGCCCAAGCATGTTTCACATATGGCACTTAACTGACTGACTAGACTGTCATTGAATTTTCATCCATTTTCAGATGAGCTGGCTATATGTAGCTGTCAATTCTATGCTAACAGTTTCTTTTATCACACTTCTCACTCGTGGAACTCCCTTCTGGCTCAATGTTTTCCAGCCAACTTTAATGTTCAAAAATTTAAATGCAATGTTAATCATTATCTACTGTCTTTCTGATTACCCTTTTCTTTTTCTGCTCATTAGTAATGTCGCTGTTCCTAATTCATTGATACCCAGTAGCTCCTTGTGTCTTAGTGGTTTTACTACCTTGCATGAGATGAAATCAATTAAAAAAAGGACATAAAATTGAATGAAGAATAGGCTTTGCTAGGGGTAATTTCACTTCAAATTAATACAAAAACAAGATCGAAAAACTAGGGCCACATTCTTAAATAATCATCATATTGAGACTTGCATATGGATGTCATGTTTTGTGCCAAATTTATTCTAACATATCTTAACTTTCAGCTGTATACAATAATTTATAAGGTCCGGGGCATGATGATAAACTGCATCCAGCAGCAAGGCCTTTGATTGGGTGGTTGTGAGGAGCATGGAACCACCTCTTAATTGCTGTTGTTCTCAGGTCTACCCAGACCTGGAGTGGTTGCACTTGTTAGGGTCCCAGCTATGGGCAAATAGTTAACCCCCAAATTGGGGTCATAATTCTATGAAAATATAAAAACAGACTTTTATAGAAATATATACATAAAAATAGACTTTCATAAAAAAGTATACATTTTTGAAGAAAAAATTATTACCAGAACACATTTTTTAAGGAAAAAAAATTATTCTCAGCAAAACATTTTTGAATACAAAACTAGGAGATATTTTCAGTTCCCTATACTAAAGAATAAAAACCAAAAAGTTTAATTTAAATCTGACTAAATTAACTTTCTCATTATAATTGAACATTAAAAAAAAGTACCTTAAAATCATACCTTTTTGCATTAAATAACCCACAGAGGTTGATATGCCATTAAACAAAACTCAAAACAATAATTTATAAATATCAGTGGTTAAAAATGTTTTTGATCATGTTTAAGCATCATTGAGGAAGTCTTTCCTTGAACTTCATGGAGTTGTGCTACAGAATCCCAAACAAAGAACTGTGCCAAATAACAGAAACATCATCACTTCAGGGGATTTAAAAAGTAGCAACAACTAAAATCAATTGTTCATCTAACTTAGAAAAGAATGATTTAATCTAGGTGTTAACGTTCTTCACTAGCTTAAGCAAAAAGCAATACTGAAAAGAGCAATAACAGCTACTGAACTCGAGAAACCTATTTTCTCCTGAAAAAAAATTCTAAATAAAATATTTTGTAAATTTCAATTGACTTCAGCATGTGACCATTATTAAATGTAAAATAAATGACAAAACTGTTCAACAAAGAAAGTTAGCAAAACAAGAAACAAAAAAAGAACTGGGCCAAAAATAATATAAAGCAAGCAAACAATATAATATAATAATAATAATATAATAATAGTAATAATGCAAAGCAACAATAATATGGTAAAATGTCTGCAAACTAAGACTTAGGGTTGACACACAAAAGCAAATTTGGACCAGAAAACATAGTGTTCTGACTTAAAGATGAACCAGGAATGAATCAGATGATACCAAGAAGTGGCCTAACTTAATGTTTAGGAAAAAATCCCAACATGCATTTGTGCTCTTCTGTTTTTATTTTGAGGAGCTGTAAATGTTCTTCAGTCATTCCTAGAGAGACTGGAATCAAACCCACCACCCTCAAATGAATGGATGAGTGCACCCACCTTCCTCCCCTAATTCCCCATTTTCTATGAAGCCAATAAATACAAACAGGAGATATATAAACATTTACATGTGTATATAACTGACATATATAACAATATTTTAATACTTCAAAAACATTTTTCTTTTTATGAAACCAAAATTGTTGCATCAAAGAATGGGTAATGATTACCGATAAGGAAATTTCTATTACTAATACCATTACTTATTGTTCTAGAACAGAAATTTCAGAATGTATTTAAATTGCCTGAATGTCATGTGGTACTATGACACTGCAGGTTTTAAAATTCAGATTAATGTTCAAAATAACATCGTACACATGATAACACAAACATGAAATGCAAAACAAAATCATATCAAAGATGACAACTACCACACAAACATTGAATTTGACTTCATTTTATTTCTTTTTTAATAATGCCTGAAGCCAGTCAAAAACTCAGTACCTTAATAAGAACTGACACAAATTGTGGACAGTTCATCTGCATCCTCAATAACTAAAGACAGAAACTAATCTGTCAACAAGAAAAGCTTATTAAAGAATAATACAAACTTAATTTGTCTCTTCTTTTTAACAAAACTTTGTTTGAATATATATATATATATATATATATATATATATATATACGAGCAGTATAGCCCGGCGTTGCTCGGGTTTAATGAAAGCTTTAAAACTAATCCATGGTCCTGGAGCTCAGACTCTTTGGACGTTGGCATGAAAGACTAAAAAGCAATAGTTGTTTCCAGTTAAAGCAAAACCATAGACTGAAAGAAGTATGAATGGATGTAAGTCCAATTTTTTATTTCCTGGTATCAATATCAAATAGGTTTTTTCATCATAAACTGAATTTTGAAGGCTAAACAAGTCCTCTGAGTAAATGGTATCATGGCTGAGACTAAGAACTACAATTATACCTACTTAGAGCCAAACCTGAAGCAAAAACTAAAAAGGGCTGAAAAAATACAGATACAGGCAGATAAACAGACACATACACAAATATCTTAGTTTTTATATATATATATAAATTATTGATTTTCTGCACTATTGTAAGAACTGCAACCTTGAAACTTCTGAATATTGTTTCTTATGTCTTTGTCTATTAGTGTATCAGATTTGATTGAAATCGGACCACTCCTTCTATAACCCGATTTTTTTTATGACAATATTTTCTCACCTTCTCTCCTAATCTGTTCTGACATAAATTTACACAAGCTTGTTATGTTGTACCCTCAATATGACTTGTAACTTAATTTTTCTAGGCCCTATTTTGTCATTATATGTTTCAAGAATTTCAATTATTATTATTTAGAGATAAAAAGGCCAAATTAAATTTGTCCTTTTTGTTTCCATTATCCTAAAGGCATTCTTGTTGCTCAAATGTCCATCAATTGTCATCTCAGCATCATTCTGTAGAACCACACTTTTGTTGCCACATCTTCTCTTTGTCAGTGAAGAATTAATTAGTTAGTCAAAGGAAAAGTTTAGCAAAACAGTTATGGAATATGAACAAGTAAGTCAAAGATTTGTATTATTTTCAACCTCCAGTATTAAGTTCTAAATAAGCTTTATCGTGAATTTAATGAATCAGCTGTAACAAGCTTAATTAATAATCAGCAAACTATTTTGTTTGTTTTTCGTATTATTGAATAACACATAATAATTGGTTCACCTGATGTTGTCCTTGTTTCTTTTTTATTGGATATTATCTGAAACCCATCAAAGTCATCTGTTGGCATTTTTCTTGTTCTTGTGACTTTGAAGTACAGTAATAGACTTGCTAAAGTTGTCAGTTTTGGCAACTATGACTTGAAGGTTGGATTCTTCTGAGTGAGTAACTTGTGTAGGCCAACTATATTAAACTCATATTTAAAATGGCAGGAATGCTTCAGAAGTCATTAAAATTGAAGGCACAAATAACATTGCATGTGCATATGGTAGCAGTAAAATTATTGATTATGAAATATTGCTTTTATAGCTATTCTTCTAAAACTGTTGAGAGCAACATTTAAAATACATGAAAAAATTATTTACAATTTACATTAGTTGACAGGAATTTATTCATCTTTACAAGCACACACATGCTTACAAATTCACAATACCTTTTACATATTGTTATGTATATGTGTAGCAATTATTCTTGAAGAATATACATAATAACCATTCATAAATTAGATACACACACACACATATATATATATATATACATACACACACACTACCAGGCATAATTATTAGGCCACCCCAGTTTTTTCTTTTTAAAGAAATGATGTATTTCATACTATTTTTAGTATTTATTGCCAAATGAAAATAGAATCCTTCTGTTTTTATTATTAATTTGCAGAATTTTACAAGGTAAAGATGAACTTGTTTGAATCACCCTAAATTTTTTTCATTCTTTCATTGACGTAACTGCAATATAGGTAATTATTAAATATTTATAAATTCATTTGATACACATGTTATTGTGCAATATTAGAAAAAAAAACATTCTATTTTCATTTACAGCTATTCATTTGGCAATAAATACTAAAATACAGTATGAAATACATAATTTTTTTAAAATACTGAGGTGACCTCATAATTATGGCCAGTAGTGTGTGTGTGTGTGTGTGTGTATATATATATATATATATATATATATATATAAGGAGTAGATAGACTAAACTATCGCCCGGTTCACACTCCACCCACGTCTATAGAACAGGTGAAGAGGCTTATCCCTTGTTTCCTGTTTAGGATGTGGTTTCCGGTTTTTCTCTTTTCCAATCTTTTCACTCTTTTTTTTATTTTTTATTTTTTTTTTCAGTTGGAGTAGATAGACTAAACTATCGCCCGGTTCACACTCCACCCACGTCTATAGAACAGGTGAAGAGGCTCATCCCTTGTTTCCTGTTTAGGATGTGGTTTCCGGCTTTCTCTTTTCCATTCTTTTTACCCTTACGTAGCCCCCTGTGCATCAGTGGCGTTACTGCCTTGCTTGGGGTGATATGATTAAAAAAAAAAAGTATATGTAAAATTTGGAGCAGTAGACATGATGAGCAGTGGTTACACTTGCTTAGTCCTGCTAAACAGAAAGATTGGATACATGAAAAACTAAATAAAAAAAATCATCATATTTTCCATGTCTGTAATATTCAATGAAACATGTTTCAAAGTGTTGTGGATTTTCTTTGCTAATTTGTTGTGTAGTTGTGGCGAAACTTCACTGCAAAATGCAGTGACCTGTTTGTGCCAGAAGCAAGATATGGGACAAGAATGAAGGTTTGAAAACAGTGTATTAGTATAAACAAGAAACAAGATATTCTCAGGAAGTGTTAATAAATATTATAGAAAAGTAAGTCTGATGGTATTATTACGCTGCCTGTCTAATAGCTGGCATTAACTCCCGTACGTAACTGCTCATAACTCACTCCTATTGACTGCTCTGTTGAACTGCTCATTAGAAGTTCCGCAGGTAATCTATATGTAGCAAGAGGATGAGTCCATTTCTCGTAGGAGGGTACCATAACACAAAGAAAAGGTGCTGCCTAAATATACATTATATCTAGTCTGCTGTTAGCTTTGAGATTCTTGACAAAATCCAAATAAAAATTTGTAAGTTAATTGATCCTGATTGGCATCTCAACTTCAGTTGCTTTCTAACCAAGATGTTGAGTCTTTCTCTGTCTTTTCTACAAATATTTTCAAGGCATCTGTTCTGACAAGCATTTCCTCTGGTTCCCCAAATACATAAATTTAAAAGACAGTTTTACTGTTGAATCAGTTAAATGTAATCCCCACTTTTACTCCAATATTTTTTTATTTTTATTTTGCTCTTTTTTTCTGTGTAAATCTCTTTCATTTACTTGCATCTCTGATAACCACAAACTTAAAAAATTTAAATGCAACATCAAATGCCATCTACTGTCTTCTTGAATCCTATTTCACTTTTGTTTTTTTTTTCAATGGTCCCTATACTGAATCTTCTCTTTCACTTTTACTGTCTGTAACACCCTGTGTACTCATGGCATTCTCAACTTGCTTGGGATGAAATGATCAGAAAAAAAAATATGTGCATGAATGGTGATCTAATATGGACAGAATGATAGAATAAGAAACAAACAGAAAACGTTTTTAAATTTAACATTTTTTTTTTTGCTTATATTTAAGCTTCAGTTCCAATACCTTTACTTCTGTATTGTTTGTTTTTTCATTAGTTGTGTAGACCTCACATGTTTTTGTCATGTAGTGTTAATGTATTTGTGTGTACGTTTGAATGCCAGTGACCATTTTTGTGTTGATCTGTTTTTGTCCATGTGTATAATTCTTGAAAATGGTAGGGTGATGTTTACTTATGTGTTTGTGTATCATGTATCTTGTTGGGCTTGTGTCATATTGTATGTATGTGTGTCTAGTGTGAAGTTTTGTTTCTGTCTGATATTGTCTATATGCTGAGTTGGAGATGTTTAGTGTGGGAGTGAAACAATAGGGTTATATTATGCAGAGAATATATATTTTTATCACAAGATTTCTTGAATATTCAGGCACCTAGATTTAAATAAATGTATGTACTGTTTCATCATAAAAACAGATAATCTCAAATTTGATTATCCATCACAAATAATGCTTAAACAAATAATTTAACTATAAACATATATATATACATGCATATACAGATGAATATATGTGTATACATATTATTGTTGTGCATAATGTAATTGTATGAAGAGATTTGTAATTATGATTTGTTTTATATTGTTTTTTAGAAAGTACAGAATTGGTTACAAATCAAAAGGGAAGCATGTCGACTAAACTGATTGGATTCAAGTAAAATTTAGTTATTTTTCTGACATTGTTCATAAGAAATATTATTCAAAAGTTATCATTATGAACAAAAGTGGTGACTATATAGAATTTGAGTATGAGATTTAATAGAAATAATATTATTTTACTAAAGGCTAAAATTTTTATTTTCTTTTGTGTATTATTTCAAATATTCCTCATGTTGTTCTTATCTATTCCTGTACATCTACAAAATACAATGAATGAATTGTCATCTAAATCACATAAAAATAAAAATAATACTGATATCTCGTTTTAACAGACATATTTACTTAAACTGCACAAAAATATCTTGAAATACTAAAGAGTAAATACATTTAATAAAATCGCCATTGGTTTCAGCCATGAACTTGAGATGAATTCAGAATCTCCAGCTTCATTTCTGGATGATATCTTTGCTTATCTTTGTATCAACTGCATCCCACACATAAAAATCAGGGGGCTTGCAGTTTTGGGAGTTGGGTGACCAGATGTAAGGGATAATGTAGTTACAGAAATAGCCGTGAATAGATTCCCCTGCCTGTGTGGCATGTTGCAGAGGCCTGTTGTGAGACATAGGGTTTTCTAGTAGCCACCCTCTTGACCCAAGGCAACACTACCTCCTTAAGACACTTGATATCTGCCTCCATGTTGAATCCAATACCCTTACCAACAAATTTAGGAGTGAGAGGTTGCAAGGGGTGTCAGGAAGAGAGGGAAGAGAGAACTGATGAGAGTGGGGTGGATATAGAAAAGCATGAGAGAGAGGATGTAAGTTAGTGAGACAGGAGATGACTGTTGACTTTACATTTAAATTCTTGGAGATTGTAACTGTCAGGAAAGCAAGTATACGGAAAAGAATTCCACAGGTGGGAAGTTCGAGAAAAGAAGCTGCTGGAGTAGAATTTGTGTTTACAATTTATTGGCTTCACAGTAAAAGGGTTCTTATCAGAATGAGTTTTCAGAGTTGCATACCTTTGTAATGAGTTTTAGACTCATCTAATTCTTTTTGAATTTTCTGCACTGTCCTCAGATTGACACCCAAACACTCTGAAATGTTTGTATTGGATTTTCTGATACAAATGCCTAGCAGTAGAGAATGCCGTTTTCAAATTTCTGAAGTGAATTGCATCATGGTAATATTTTTTTACAGATGGTGCCCAACTGACCCTAGAATACTGTGCAGTTGACAAAATCAAAAACAAACCAATGCACATGCATGAGATTAAAAATATAAATTGGCGATAATTCACCTATCGCACTTTGTATATATAAATAAGAATTTTGAAATTTTAAAATTCTAACTCCAAGGAATGTGCTAACAGTTTACAAACAGAAATATTAATTTGATTTAAAATGGTTTTACCTCTGAGCATTTGTAAAAAGCCACTGTATAATAATTACAATCTGCTGAAATCTTCCTGTTCTTTAGATTTTTCAGATACTGATTTCAAGAGATGACTAAGATTGCTTTGAGACATTATAAAAACAAATAAAAAATAAGAGAAGTTATTGCCAAAAAAAATAAAAATAAAATGCAAACAAAAAGCAAGAGATGCCATAACTTTGTTATGCTTTGTAAATTTTGTCAAACTTAATATTTACTTCCACATGGGTTACCTGATCACTGTGATCAAACACAACAATCTTTTGATTTTAAATTGCTGTCTGTTTTATATTTGTGCCAATGGCATATATATATAAATACAGATAAGACGTATTAGAAGAAAAGCTCATCAACATTTTTATGGGTCTTGTGTTTTGTAGGATATGTGTATCCTTTGTAATTCTAAGCAAGACTTATTTCTTTACTATCCCTCTTTGTCACTGTTCTATCATTTGTGTATATAGAATCTGATTGGACATATATGCAGCAATACCTTCATGTGTCATTTTCTTTGTGTCTCTAAGCAATGTTTGCTTCCATCATGTCATTTCCAGTTCCTGTTATGCCTGTGACATACAGAGTGTGATATGACATTTAAGAGAATGTGTATTAACGTCTTTAAGGGTCAAGTCTTTTGTAGTTTTAAGCAATGTTTATCTCCATAAGGTCCCTCCCAGTCCCTGTCATGCCAATGGGATTATACACAAAGATTGATGGAACATATATAAATAAAAAAGCTTATCAACATTTTTATGGATCATGGTTTGTAGCATATGTGTATACTTCGTAATTCTAAGTGAAGTTTGTCTCCATTCCCTCCCAGTCATTGTTCTGTCATATGTGTACATAAAGATTGACAGGTGTTATAACTTGCTATTAATGATTATAATATTATGTCTTGATTGATGTACTGTTCTCTAACAAACACTCTATCAGAACTCTCTTGGAACTCTGTCTCTAAGTTCTTTATTTAATGTGTCTTGCTTAGTTCATTTGTGTTATTAAAGATGTCTTGTTTAGTTCACAGTGTGCCTCCTTTTGAGATTTTTCTAAAATATTTTATTTCTTAGTATTTACTTTTCTTTTTTCTGGCAGGTTTGCCACCTACTGACCTTTGTATTTCTTTCATTTTGAGTCAGATACTAGTTTTTCCCTATCTTTCATTTTTCTGGTCCTCAAATATGTACATTCAACAACCTCTTGGAATTTTGGTATGTCAGAGTTATCATACAAAATTTGCATAGATTTTTCATTTTTTCAGTTCTTTCTTCAGTAAACTTTTTCTCTTGCTGATTACAATGTCTTTTGTGTTCCCATTTTTCCCTTTTATCATATAAAATTTTTTTTTTAATTCATGATATTGTTGCACTGTCTTTTCACATTTTTTCCAATTTATATATTCTGAAAAACACATTTTGCCCATTTAGATAAAAAAAATTGTTGTTTTTTTTGTGTTGTATGTTTTTATTCTTTTTTGACCTTGTAACAACTTGTTGAAAATCAACTGAATTTTTATTGCAAACTATCAAATTTGCAAATGCCGTGCTTGTTGGTGTATTGGGATTCAGTGCTATTTAGTGTACTGTAAAGTATTTTTGTAGGGATTCTTCACTCACTTTTTGATGACTTGATTTTTTTTTTCAAAGCTCTCTTAAAAGGACTCACAAACTGTTCAGCCTGTTTGATTTTGTGTGATATAGTGAAGTACTATAATGTTCAATCAAGAAATTTTACAAAATTCTTTAAATTTGTAAGCAATCCGGAATGCTATATCTTGCAAACAGTTCATGTAAACATTTGCTGTAACCATAGACATAAGATTTTGCACTTAAAAATTTCAGGCCACTTAGTAAAACTGTCCACTTCCATCAGATAATGTCATCCATTTATTGGATCTACAAAATCTATGTGCAGACTTGACCACAGAGCATCTGTCTTTGGTCAAGTTTGTAATTTTGTGGTTGGTGATTTTGTTGCCAGAATATATACTCTGCAGGCCTTTACTAATTTTTCAGTGTCTTGGTCCATTTTGATCCAGTATAAATAACTTTGCTTAAGAGATTTCCTCATTGAAATTTTTAAATGCTCAATATGAAATTCATGTTATATGCAATTTGTAATATGATAGGTATTAATACACTTTGTGCAAACATTAGTACTCCATCACATAGTGAATAAGTGTTCAAGTCTGGCTTTCATTGTAAATATCATTTATCTTTCCTACAGTTTTTAGTCATTTTTTATTTTCAAAATATACGTATCTTGTTCAACTTTTATTTTTAATTCTTCCTGTTATTTTGTAAGGTACTCTGTGAGTATTGTAATATCACAAACAATTGTGTATAATGTCTTTGCCATCAGATATGCTTAACTTGTAGCATCAAATTCTGTGTGTTATAGAAACACTTTGTCATTAAAATGTAAAGTATATTAGATTTTTGCACACATTTTCTTATGCAAACTTCAGAAGAACAGAGTTGGCAACTTTTCTTTAACCATAGGATGCAATTTCTTTTGTGTAATTGTCTTTTTAAATAATCCAGAATAGGCTTATAAACTTTACAAATATTCTAAGAAATGTGCGTATAAGGAATATATTCTATGTCTTTGGCTTTCACTTGAGCAATACTTCAGTCGGCAAGTTGCCAGCAGCCACAAGGAAACATCACGGTGTTTGTCTAGAGTATGCGACACAAATAGAACTGATTCTTCCAGTCTAAATATATAAGGTGGTATGGGCAGTTTTGGTATCAAGTTTTGGAAATATCAGATGACTTGGAGGAGGAAAAAGAAAAGTTGTGTTGTTATTGCTCTATCATTCTTTTTTCTGGTTATCTATAAATTTCTGTGAATTTAGAAAAATATATGTAACTCTTGGAAAATAATCAAACAAGTATGCATGACAATCCATGTCAATTTGTCCATTGGTGTATTAGTTTTTGGTTTAGGTTAGAATTTGAGTCAGTACTGACAGGATGATGATGGCATCATAATTACATATTCTAGAAAGGTTTTTTTTATTTTTAATTGTTTCACCCCAAGCAAGGCAGAAATGCCACTGATGTGCAAGGGGCTACATAAGTGTAAAAAGATTAATTAGAAGAGAGTGAAGAGGAAGACGAACCAGTTAGAAAGGAGCAATAGAAAGATGAGAAATCAGATGTGATGACAGTTTCATAGGTGGAGAGAAAGGAAAGGATATATGGGGTGGTGAAAGAGCTAGAGTCAAGTGGTTAATAGATGAGTATTGACATTGCATTTAAATTCCTGGAGGTAAGTCATGAACTGATATTTAATACAGTCTACTGAACAGATTTAAATTTAAATCAAGAAAGTATCTTGTTTGATAATAAGCATTTAAGATAAAAAAGAATAAGTTAGAATTTGGTGTTACATCTCAAATTATTAGTTTTTTACATAGTTCATGGTGATGGTATATTGTAATTACTAATAAAGAATATTGACTGTTTTTTTTATTTTTTTTGCCCAATTTTCATAGATTATCTTCTGTAATTAAGTTGGAAAAAAATCATGTATAAATTCTGTCTATGGAAAGATTAACTTTTAAGAACCAAAGTGCAATATTTGATAAGATTATAAATTTCTCATTGCAATTCTATGAATTGATTTTTGACAATATCTTTTATAATATATTTTACTGTCTTTTAGTGTTACTGGTTATGTCTTGTTCTTTTTATCTAATATATGAAGATGAACTAAAATGTAGGTCAGTACAATCATTTTTCAGCACCTACTTATATATAAAGTCTGTGATTTTATGAAAGATATATTGTTGCATGTTGTCGCTGGCATGAGTGGGACATAGTTTCTTTTCTTATTCTTTTTATTAGAGAATGGGGAAAGACATGGAATCATCAAATCAAGAAAATAGCAGGGAGAAGAACTTTAAGGGGACACATGTCTGCTCATTGGATTAACATCCCTTCATATGCAGTTTTAGTCTGTCTATTAAAACTAAATATGGGAATCGCATTGGCAGATTCTGCACTATTTTGGTTTTATATCCAAAATATAGACAAAGGTAGTTCATCGCTATCAGAATACCACAACCACTAAATATTCTGACCAGCTGCTGACCATCCTGGCTCAGCCTCTGCCTTCTACAACAATATTTATATTGCTAGTATGTTTGTATGTAATGACTGACAGCTTTTGAGAAGTTGTGATGAAAAATGACTAAAAATTAAATCAAAGAAAATGGTAAGAGCAAAATTAACTGTTTCCATAAAATAAACATTTTGTATTTATTGACTGAACAATTAATGCTAATGTTGGTTGAAATATTAAAAAATACTTTCTTTAAAAAGTTTTCAAGGAAATGAAAATTCTAGAGTCTAATAGATATCATAGTTCTTTATTGATAGTGATACGGATTGTAGTTAATTTTCAAATTGTTTGTTTCTGTTTGGTTGTGTTAAAAGTTAACAGCTTGATTATAATATTATTTTCTCTTTAAATGCACTATAAACTTTTGATGTTGTGGTTGTTGAAAGAGTTCATTCAATATAGTTTTTGTTCTTTGATAAAGGTCTTTGTGTTTGCATTACCAGTCTCTATGGTCTGATGAAGGATTGCTTTCTTTAAAATTTATAGGATTTGCTTGAAGCCATTTTTAACCCGTGATCTGAGAAAACAATTTTATGCTACAAGACAAAAAATGAATTATGTTTAATACTGTTCACATTACTGAAAAATTCAGGATCACGTTCTATTTTAGTATTATTATTAGCAGTATTCTTAAAATTAGTATGACTGTTAGTATCACTACAGAGCAAAAGCAATAATATGAAATAAATTTTTGAGATATTAACAAAGAATAGAGGATAAGTGTGAATAAGTTTCATGGTAACTGTTCTGACAAGCTTTTTTTTACTGGTGCCCCAAACATGTGAATTTAAGCATGTTACTAGATTGGCATGTAGGTCCCACTTTTAAATAGTTAAATGTAACCACCTGTAGAATTCCCTTTGATTTATTTTGCTTTCTTGATGGCTACAATCTACAAAAAATTAAATGCAACATCAATTCCCATCTTTTATTTGCTCAAATCCCATCCATCTTTTATTCTTTCTTCAATACCCAATGTACACTGTTTTTTCTTTCACTGTAAGCCCATGTGAACTAGTGGTGGTGCCATCTTGCTTTGGGTAGAATGATTAATGAAAAAAAATAGTTAAATGTAATCTCCTGCAAACTGTAAAACTCTTTATTGTTTAAATTTCTTAAATGAGAAGTTCTTATAATTTATATTAAAACTAATATCTCTAGCCATGTTGTTTAAGGCCTTCTTATCCAGATTGACAGACCTCTGAAAAAAGCCACAATGCTACACTCTCAAAGCTCATGTAATATTATGAAAAACAACATTCCTGAAGCAGTAGGGATGGGAATTCAAATGTGTGCCATGGTGCAATGGGTATCATCACAGAATGAAAAGTTGGAAAGTCGAGTTTAAATTCCATTTGAATTGTTCCATTCACTTGTGTGCAAATACCCTTGGCAAAGGTATTAATCTGTCTCTTCTCCCTCCAACTATGGGCTGATAAAAAAACAGATTGGGTTCTGTAGCCTTGGTCAGCAACAGTCTACTGCAGAAAGAAATGGCAACCTATTGTGACAAAATTTTCTGCTTAGTCATAAATTGAAAGAGACATGATTGTACAAGCGTGTATCACATATGGCCCTTAACTGACTGATTATTTATTTGCCAATTTTTCCCCATCCCTGTTTGGCCAGAAGCAGGTTACTCATTATTTTTTTTTTTTGTCGTCCTTGCTTTAAATATGGCCAATGAATGCCAAACTTTCAAAGCCTTCTAAAATGAAAATAAGCTGTGGAGCACAGTCATCACCCTGAAGGAACATGGCACAGAAAAAGACATATCATTGGAAAATGATAGTCTGAATAACAGAAATTAAGAATGGAAAAAGAGAAGTAAGAATTAATTATGGTTAGTAATCATGGTTGCATTTTTTGAGAACTATATTGTGATGCAGTTGATATCAATTTGGAACAAGAAACTGGAGAGCTGAATTCAAATTCCAGTTAAATCTGTTGCATTCACTTATGTGCAAATACCCTTAGGAGAGGTATTAACCAGTCTCTTCTTCCTCCTTTAATAACAGGGTAGATTGAGTTATATAGCCTATGTTGGCAACCAGTCTACCACAGAATGTAATGACAACCTACTGTGGAAAAACCTTCTGCCCTGTTTTTTTTAAGACATGATCACCCAAGTGTGTATCACATATGGCATTTAACTTACTGGCTGTATTTGAAGCTGGCAAGGTTTTGATTTTTTTAAATTATTTCACCTGAAGTAAGATGATTAAGTAACTAAGACATAAAGTGTTACTAAAAGTGAAAGAAAGTGTGAAAACGTTTTTGTGGTGAGAGAGCAATAAAAGAACAGGATTCATGGAGATGGAAGATTACAATAGACATTGCAATAAAATTGTTGAAATAGCTGAGATTATTTTTGATAGTAATGAAGTTAAGGTAAGTGCGTTGTGGTACAGGATGTGCGTTGTGGTACAGTGGATATCGGCTCGGAACGAGAAACCGGGGAACCGAGTTCGAATTCCAGTTGAATCCATTGTATTCAGTTACGCGCAAATACCCTTGGGAAAGGTATTAATCCGTCTCTTGCTTCCAGTTATGGGTTAAATAGCAGGACAGATTGGGTTCTATAGCCTTGGTCGGCAACCAGTCTACCGCAGTCTGATCGCCCAAAGCGTGTATCACGTATGGCACTTAACTGACTGAAGTGGGACATGATATGAGTGAGAAAGTCATTGAGATTTAGCTGTCAATCAAGGATTTGCACTTAAATTTGTAAAGACAATGTGCCAAAGAGAGAAATACATCAGATCAATTACCACAAAATCATTTCCAGAAAAGGCACAGAGAAACGACACTATATCAGTGGGAAAGTGACTAAATCTTAGATGCCAGGTCAGAATCACCTCCCAGGTTATATCAATTCCATCTCACTTTACCTTAACTTCGTTACTCCCTTCTTCTATTTAATCATTTTCTGCATTCACAAAATAAATATTTCTGGTACTTGGGAAAAATATGATGATGAAACACTGAATGAAAATCCCTTTGTTGATTAATTTTAATCCACTTATTCAATTTTAGTAATGTTTATTTGATTTCTGCAACATATTTGTAAATATAACTTCCCATGTCTAAGCACATTCAGCTAATACTAGCCATTTTCAAATACAATTTAAAGTTATTTCTTGTACACAGCATGCTTAATATATTGCCCAAAATATATTTGATGAAAGCTAACACAAAAATTTGAACTTACAACCTTGAAAACAAGTAAGTCTTCTAAACTGGAAATCAGAAGAATTATTAGAAGCATAAAAAAAGTAAATAAAAAAAGTAGTCAAGATGGAAATTTTCTTAGTTTTTAACCAAACCCTATCTCTCTCTCTCTCTCTCTCTCTATATATATATATATATATATATATATATGGTAGCTTAACTTGGAGTTTCATGCAAAACACAACCATCAGGTGCTGAGTATAAACTGACTGGTAATACAATTATCTGTTTATCACAATGTTGGTACAGTTATATATTATACTGGGATTACAGTTTTGTAATTTTTAAAAATATATATTTAGCACTTAAAATGAACGAGATTTATATATAAATGTAAAAAAAATATTTGGAGTTGCAAATAATAATTTTTTATATTAAATATTAAGGGAGATTAATAGATTTAAAAAAAAAGTTAACCATTATAAAAATTTATCTTCAGCAAGACAAAAATTACAGATATTGCCTTTCTTATTGTAGGATTTGGCTCTTGCCACAAAGTGTATTACCACCATTTTTAATTGTCAGAAATGTTTAAAGAGCATAGTGCTGTGTATGTATTTTATATTGCTTAGAGTTATTCGATGATAGTAGAAATGAGATTTCCAAGGATTTTCAGTGGAACCAGAACAGAATTTGACATTGTTACCAGAGTGTATATGAATTCAGTATACAATATTATTATCAGATATACATTGACTTGATATATTTTTTGGCAGTTGCATTTTTTCTTAAGTTAACTTTGTTGGAAATATATTTGTTTGATATTCTTATGTTGGGATATAGATATGTTGATGTTACTAACACAGCTATAGCTGATGTTAGCATTATTTTTGTTAAAAAAATCTTTTTTTAATGTTGATGAATGATTAAAGTGCTTACAACTTAAATATTTGTTTGAAATGCATGATTAAGAAGTGGATTAAACCATATCATCTGAGACCTGCAGTGGTGCTCTTTATTTTTTCAGTCTTTGTTTTTCTAAATGCACTAAATTTACTTTATGGTTGCTTAGTTCTAAAGCTTTGATATGCTTAATTTTCTTCTCAAATATTTCCTTATTGCTGGAGGTGGTAAATTATCTTATATGAACTGATTTATATAAATTATCTACAATTTTATGATAGTGGCTTGCTTTTTTACTGGCATATCTATGGTTATATAGATCATTGGTATATGGTTTTAATAACCAAGGTCACATAGAGAAAGTTGATCACTTTAGTATTGTTGTTGGTAGTGGTTGTAATATTTACATTGTGACCTTTGAAAAGTTTTATCAGATCATTTCTCAATTAGTCTATTATTTATATGAATGAAAATTACACTGTCATGTCTATAGAATCTGGTGTCCTTAATGTCAAAAATAAATCTTAGTTGCCTAGATATAAGATTCCAACAATTTCACATGCATCTGCTGAGTCATATACTCCCATAACAATATGAAAGTCTGGGTTATTTCTTTTAGTCTGCAGATGACCATTATGAAATAATACAGGCTTTTGTGCCTGCTTTATGATTTTGGTTTCATGATTGCTAACAGGACAATAATTTCTTGCTAAATTTAACAGACATTAGCAGATTCTTGATGATAGATGGGTAAGTCACTAATATTGAATTAGATGAATGTCTATTTGTTTATTCCTTTTTTATTAGTAAACCATTCTATGGCTTCTGCTGTTTTATGTTCCACATTAATTCCTCGAGCATCTTTTGTGTATTTGCACAATCTTTAAAGGATATTTTTACAGATTTTACCAATATTACTTCTTTAGTTAATCTGTAATGAGGGTTGTTTTGGAAATTTGCTTAATGGTTTTAACTGCAATGAACACTTGTTGTTTGTGGATTTTGTTATATTCTGTAATCAGTTTTTAATACAATGACTATTTTCTTGGCTCCACTATTGATGTTATTTTCCTAGTTGTTGGGTGCTGTTTTATAAAACTTATGAATATCTCTGTTAATAGTTTTATGGTACATATCTGCATTGATTTTGTCATGGTTATCTTATCTGCTTTGATAATTATTTTATCTGATCTTTGATCATTGAAATGTCTTTTGCATTTTTGCTGTAGATCACTGGAAGTTTTAGTGAATTTAATTTCATCTAATACAGAGAATAGATTTTCTCAAAGTCCAATTATTGTTTCATCATTTCTTTTAAGTTGTTACACTTGTTGGTTTGTTTAAAGAAGAGTTTTCAATACATTCTTTTTATGACACTCTTGATGTTGTGTAAAAGGGAAAGATTATAAGATCTTTTGTCAAGAACCATGATGTTTTCAGGAGAGTAATCCAAGTTAATTGGTTCTATGTACTGATAACAATTAGGATATGAAGTATAAATACTTTATTACACTTATAAGGATGCCCAACTGAAAGGAGCAAAATATAATTATAATGTATCGCACATATACTGATGGTGTTAATAAATATGCATATTATTCCTCACTCGCAGTTACATATTATACGATAATTGCAGTTTATGTATTTCAAAAAAATATATTTGGCATTTAAAATAAACAGGATTTATATATATAAAATTTGTAAATATTAGTTTTTTTCATATTATGCATAAAAGTAGATTACTGGATCTTTTAAAAAAACAATGCAACAAGAATTGACATAAAAAATTTAATCTGGATCAATGTATTTGAGCAGATATTTATTTTTGTACATCTACATCACCATTAATTAATTTCTCTTGCTTAATAAGCTTGGGTTATATAAGTGTTTTAAAATTACTAATTTTTTGACAAGACATAATTTACATCTATACTCATGCCATTATATATATATATATATATATATATATATATATATATATATATATATATAGTGTTATGTTGTGTTAGTTTTTGGCACTAAGATTATTGCGTTTTCTGTAATTTTACTGATAAAAGACACTTAGGTTTTTATTGCAAAACTGCTTGATATCAGGGTGGATATAGAACATTAACAGCTTTTGTGCAAAGAATTTGACACTAACCGAGCAGGTTTATGCTGACTTTGAAGTTTCACAAGGGAACTGTTATGAGCAGAAAAAATTCCAGCCTTGATGAGTCAAGACATCATAAAGGTACCCTCATGAAACTCCAAGGTTGTCATGAACCTGCTCAATTAAATTGATTGAAAATATACATTATATATATATATATAAATATATTATGGGTATATGATATAATATCCATATACAGATATATAGAGAGTAAGTAGTAGTGGTGCTGATAAAACTGTGCTCATGTAATACAACAGAGCTATTATGTATATATCTTTAAATATGTATATCCTTCACCGATAACACAACTCTTGCATGTATTTTTGATTCAACCTATATATATATATATATATATATATATATATAGGGCTACTTTTGGTTGATATTTATAAAAAATAATAGCTTTTCCAAGTCAAGTAATAATTATCATTTGTCCAATATTTGAAGGGGTTTCCTTTCTATTCTTTTGTTTGAAGTAGTGTAGAATTTCAATAACTTGATGTGGTTTCTTTCATCTGGTACAGTTCTTTGTTTGTGATTTTGTAGTACCAGGTATGAAGAAGAATGGTTCTACATGCTTCACTTCTTTAATATGTGTGGTGGTATGAATACTGTTTTTGTAAAAAGGTTAGCTGTGTGCTGTTTTACATAAATATTTTTTATTCATTTATATCAGTCTATTTTTAATTGATCTGTTTGATTTTTAATTAAATTTTTATGTAAAAAAATGCATTTTTAGATTATTATATAAACATGTATGAAAAAATATAAGCACAATGCATAGTTTCAATTTAATCCAATAAAATGTATGTGAACTCTTGATCTTTGGAAAACAATGTTAAATGTCACAAAACAAAATCAACTGATCTTCTGTTGGTATCTATTTTGAGCCTTGGGTAGATGTTTTCTGTCATGTTAGAGCCCCTTGTGACTCTTTAACCTGACCTTCTAAGTATGCAGTCTCATTGGAAACGCATGTATAAATGACACATATTCATGAATAACTCTCTAATACGTTTGCCTTTGCTTCAAGCTTTTCAAGCAAGTATTGTCTGACTTGAGCATGATTGATAGCATTTCTCTCTTAACAATTGAATGCTGGAACTGCTAATGGCTTACATGCAACAGTTTTTGATAGAATTAGATCATATATATATATATATATTGCATGTGCATAATTTTGTTAATATAAATATTAAACATATTTGTATTTATCTGTGATATATCATTGTGGGGATTTTTAAGAATAAACATGTGAAACACATACATAAGCAATGCAAGTAATGCAGAGAAATTGTACAAATATATTTCTACTGATAGAAAGCATGGGGCAAATGCAGTTATGCAGGCATCCGAAAGAAACATGATTGTCTGTATAAATAGTCATACATTTATAGATGTTATAGTGGGCATAAAAATACTGCATATGTTATTATGCTTACATTTTTTTTCTTCTTACAAATATAGGTATGTGCAGGCAATAATATATTTACATATTCATATATTTTCTTATCTATATGTGTGCATATTTTAAAAGAGACATGTACATTTATACTGGCTTACAGTGCCATTACATTGAAATATTGTTTTCCATCCAGTCACCGAATAAAGCCACATTAGGCCTGGTCACTATCTAGATAGGTAACTACTTGGAAATGTCAATTTCTGTAAGCTTGGATATGTGAGTGATGTGATGCGTAATGGCTTTGAATTGTTCATTGGAGAGCCAGGTTTCAATTCCTGTTCAAGTCATTATATTCATTTACATGTAAATAACTTTGGGAAAGATATTAATCCACATCTTTTTTCACCATTCATAGGTTAGTTAGTAACATTTGTATTACCAAACTATTATTATCATCGCCCCTCAAAAATGCTTTCAATTGAAAATTTAAATAACCTGCAAGAGATTGATAGACAGAGAAAACAAAAAGAAAAAAAAACATTTATACTTTTTACCACTTCATGTATACAACAGTGGATAAAGACATGCATGTATATTTATATATTTACTAGCAGTATAGCCCGGTGTTGCTTGGATGTAATGAAAGCTTTAAAACTAGTCCATGGTCCTGGACGGTCACTGGCATGAAAGACTAAAAAGCAACAGTTGTTTCCAGTTAAAATGAAACCGTAGACTGAAAGAAAAATGAACAGATGTAAGTCAAATTTTGATTTCCTGGTATTGATATGAAATAAGTTTTTTTCGTTGTAAACTGAATTTTAAAGGCTAAATAAGTCCTCTGAGTAAATGGTATCATGGCTGAGACTAAGAACTACAATTTTACCTACTCAGAGCCAAACCCAAAGCAAAAACTAAAATAAAAGGACTGAAATAAATACAGACATATAGGCAGATAAACAGACACACACACAAACATCTTGCCTTTTATATATATATTTATTATCGATTTTCTGCACTATTGTAAGAACTGCAACCTTGAAACTTCTGAATATCATTTCTTATGTCATTGTCTATGAGTGTATTAAATTTGATTAAAATCGGACCACTTCTTCTATAACACAATTTTTTCGATTATCAATTTTCAATATTTATCTGGGGTACCTCAACACAAAACCTAGCTAAGAACACTTATAGACGCTTATAGTACAACTGAGTACATTTTCAAGAAAATTGGTTCAGCCATTTCAGAGTCTATAGGTAATGGAGACACACACGTACACACAGGCAAAGTTTCATTTATAAATAAGTTTAGATAGATAGAACTTGTGTCGAGTTAAAATCCAGAAATTTATATAATTTTTGTGGGGACAGATTTTACTTGATATATTGTTATGAATTGAATTTTGGCTTTAAAATTTCATTCTATAGCCAAAGATGCATCCCAAAAGCTTCACAGAGTATGAAGAAACAGAAAATTATAAACAAAGAAAAGAGGACTGATCAGTTATGTGATATCTGTTTTCCTATGTAGTGGACGATTTCCTAAAAGATGGTGAACAGACTTGAATTAATGCAAATGTACAGAGGGATACTAAGCATATGCTAGACTGAATATGGGAGCAAGAACAAAGTTTTAGAGAAAATGGAAGTGAAAATGAAACTTATACATAATATCAGAAAGAGAGGGTTGAAATTTCTAGGACACATAATAAGGATAGAGGGATTGAAAAATAAGATGCTCTCAGGACACATTAAAGGCTAGAGATATAGCAAAAAAACAATGTATAACATATTTAGTGACTTTAATTAAATAGATGGTGAAACAAGGTAAAATTTACTGAGATCTACAACGAATAGGAAATTGTGGAGAGCCATGATTACTAACATTCTAAATGAACATATCACAGAGAAAAGAATCATGTTTATTCTATGTGTTTAATATTCAGTACCAAATTAAGTGCATTGAGGTTATGCTTAAATCTCTTTGTTACACCATTTGATTATATATTTACAGATTTTCTCTATCTTTAATGGACATAGCTTTTTCTCTTTCAGAAGACAGTGTATTGATAAGGGAATATGCCTGGTAAACAAATGATCAACTTTATTTACCAAGTGTTCCAAGAAGCTGAACTTAAAAGAAACTTTTTCAAAGTAGAAACTATGATCTGGAAAGGGAAAGAAAGCTATAAGACAATCATAAAAATTCAAAATATGGAATTAATTAATACTAAATACTTCATATACCTCAGTTTATGGATCAGTTTATAACAAACTATGTACAGGACATTAGTAAATTGAAGACATAATGGTCTACACTAGCAAGAGTTGTATCCAATATTAAAAGATGTTCTTTTTGTTCTTCTATGTGCCCTGTCCTTTCAAGACATAAGCAATCATGGCTTTCCATGTCTCTCTATTTTTGGTAGCTCTTAGCACACTTTCTTCTGTTACACCTCACAACCCTTGTTCTGCCATCCACCTGATCAGGCCCTTCAAATATGTTATCCACTGCTTTTCCCTGTTTCTTTTTTCCAATATTTGGCCTGTTAGTATCAAGTTCTCCAAGCCCTCATTCCTCATTGGATGTCCCACAAACTTTAGCAGTTTCTTCCTGATGCTCAGTATTAATTTCCTTTTCATTTCCATCCTTTCCAAAACCTCATCATTGCTCACAGGCTCAACCCATGATATTCGCAGCATTCTTCTGTAGAACCACATTTCAATTGCTTCAAGTTTCTCCTTCGTCTTTGATGATATTGTCCAGCATTCACTGCCATATTGAAGAACTGGCATAACATAGTAATCCAGTATTCTCTTCTTTGTTTCTAGCAACATTTTCCTGTCTCTTAATACTTTACTTAACTTCTGGAATGTGTCCTTTGCCATGCCAATTTACCTTCGGATCTGTGTTGCACTTTCCATTTTCTGTTACAAAACCAAAATATTAACCTAATTTTATCTGAAATTTTCACCGTATAATGGTTGGTCTATATGATTGATATTTCTCACTGAATTATGTGATTCTAAAAAGATTATATCGAACAATATTTCTCATGGAAAAATATATAATTTCTTCATCATCAGTTTGCATACTTATTGTTTTATCTCTATCTTTCAAGCGTTTATGTAAATACGTATAAGGTTTTATGTAAATAAGTAATATTGCTGTCTTTCTGTATTAAATTCTGTCAGCTATTATTTGCAGTCTCTTCACAGTGAACAGACTACATGGACACTGTCCACTGCTTTGCCATATTAGTAGCCACTGGTCAACAGGCATACTGCATCAATGAATGTGTAGTTGTGTGTCTGAGCATGACTTCCCCCGCTTCCAGACAAACAGCTTACTTGTGTGTTTCTCAGGAAATAGAAATGCTTATCAATTCTAAAGCTAAGTTTGAAACTTGCTATGAGCAAGTCATGTCTCTGTTGGACAGGAAAAAGAGAAGAAAGACTGAAAGGCTTTCAGATCTTTGCATTCACTGGTGATTTTAATGTGATTACCATTGCATGTTATATGGTGATACTGAAAAGACCTTGGCCTCACCAACTTTCCAAAATGACTATTTCAGTGATCAGGTTAAAAATGTTTGAGAAACTGTCTGTTAAGTAAGCTAGAAAATATGTGGATATGAGCAAACATATTTTATGTCTCTAGGATGTGCTTCCTAATTGCTCTAACCCTGAAAATATTTCATCTCCATCATGCAATATACAACAAAGAAGAGTTGAAAAACCTTTGAGACTTAATGACTTTATGAAAAAAAATATATTTAATAGCTTCAAGACAATAAGTTTATTTCAGTTTTTAATCCTCTCATGTCGTTGACAAACCATATTTTCTGTGTCTTTATCTCTTGATCTTTTTTGGAATTTGGTATATCCATCTTCAAGAATTGAGAGCATGTTCAGCTTTTTGGACAATTTTATTTTTTGTGTTATGGCTATCATCTTCTTCTCCTTGTATATGACATATTCCTTCAGGAAGCTAGTAATCATAGCTCTCTGCAATTCCCTGTCCTTTGTAGCTCTTAGTAATTTTTGTCTTTTTGCTAAATCTCCTAAAACTTGATCCACCATCCATAAGCTCATTTGATGAGGTATGTTATGCATTGTGTTCCTTTATCCTACTTTCAAACTGTCCTGTGAGTATCATATTTTTTAGCCTTTTTTCCTTCATATGTATCCTATAAATTTCAACATTTCTGAATCAGTATAATTTTCTATTTTGTTTTCATTTGCTCTAAAATGTTGTCATTGATTATAGCTAGCATAGTTTCTTTTTTGTCATTCCACTCTAAGCAAGATGAGACTGCCACTAGTGCAAAGGAAGTTAGAATGAGAGATAGGACTGGATACAGGGGGTGTCAAAGAAAGGATAAAAGATTGGTGGAATTCAAGAAAATAGAAGATGGCAGTTGATGTTGCAGTGAAACTTTTGAAGATTGTAGCTATCAGGGAAGCAACTAAATGGAAGGTAGTTTCACAAGCAGGAAGGGGGAAAAAGAAACTGTTCAAGCAAAAGAGACAGTTACATTTAACTATTTTATTGGTAAAAGGGTGGGACTGTTTCCCATAAAAATGATTTGCAAATGGATTGCCACTTATGAAAAAGATCAGTGTAGTATCTATGCCTAACTTAATATTTGCAAGTTAATTTTACCATGAGATTCAAACATCAGAACACTAGTGTAGTGAATGGTATTCCCCGTTTACTTCCAGGTCAAAGGTTCAATTCAGAGTAGGACTCAATTGCTAATTTTTGTTTTTCGTCCTGCTACTAAGTACCATACTTCTCTGTTTCTCCACAGCTTCCTTCCTTTTGATATTTGTAAACTGCATTCATTGATTATGATTACTTTCTCCACAGTTTTGAAGAGAGGTTTGTTCTCCTAGACTGCTTTACAACCAAGACTAAAGAATTTATTTTATCATGCTGAAAATAGAAGACAAGAATTTTCCAAACATATGAGTGTAAAGTGATTAATGACCATCTCTGCTGAAATTTAAATTTGTGTTTTCTGGACCTATTTTCCACTTGTTAGCATCTTCCAGTCCTTCTAATTTCATACATACATACATACAGGGTGTGATGGATAAATTGTCATCTAAATTCCACAAAAATGAAAACACTAACATTACATTTTAACAGATATATTAACCAAAATTAGACAAAAGTCTTGAAATACTTAAAAGCAAATTTATCCAATAAAATTGCCATTTACTTCAACCCCAGCCTCCAGATGACTTCAGAATATTTTGCATCTTTTCTGGCTTGTCTCCTTGTTTAAGTTGGTGATGGCTGCCATAATTCTTGCTTTCAGTTCATCTTTAGTATTAAAAGAAGTTTTCTTGGTCTCTCACTGAAACTGTCTCCCATTCATAATAATCAAGGTGGTTACACTCTGGTATTTTAGGTGTACAGATGTAAGTGGGTGATGTGGTTACAGAAACTATCTGACTGTTTGTATGGCATGGTGAAGAATTCTGTTGTGAGATATCATGGTGCTCTTTTTTTTTACAGATGGGGATTCTGCTATACTGTGCATTGAATTCAAGAAACAAACAACATGCATTTGTAAAATTAGAAATATAAAATGGTGACAATTTAGCCATTGCATCTTTTGTGTGTGTGTGTGTGTATATATATATATATATATATATATAGACAAATGGTTGAGTGATTTGTAATTTGCTTTCTGAACATGAAGCCCAGGTTCAAATCTCACCAAAGTCAATTTTTCAGGAAGGGGACGACTTGATGTTATCGATTTGGAGGGGGCAATCACAGCTTACAGCACCTTTGGAAAATGCCTGAAATCTATACCTTGGGTAGACAGCTTTGTTTGAACAACCATTGATGGCTGTGCAAGTTTGAAGTCAAAAGTCATTGTGACTGAGGGTCTTGTTCAGACTGACAATCAGATTGTTATGTTCAGACTGAATAACAAACTTCTCCCAGAATCTGTAGCTAAAAGCCAATCATCATAGTTGCCGTATAAACTACAGGTGGGCTCTGTGGGTGTTGAACAAACACAAGTGTGCCTGAGTAAGTGTTTGCAATGGGGATTAGCTAGCTACCCTGGCTGATGGTTATTTTTGACTACAAGTAGTCAGCAATTATTATTATTATTATATATATATATATATAACAGAAATTAACAAAGATTAACTAAACTTGGTTTTAAACAATCAACAATTTGAAATGATTTGTTTGAACATTATTTTTGATCGATAGTCATATTTAAGTAGATATTCTGTTTTTAATTAAGCAGTGTTATATATTTATATCTACTGGCCTGATTATTTATGATAAATTTCTATTACGAAAATGTATGTCATTTGACCAGATTCAAACCTGCCGAATGACGCTATATGGATAGGGGTCGCAGGTTTGAATCCGGCCTAATGACACATATTTTCGTAATAAAAATTTATCATAAATAATCAGGCCAGTAGATATAAATATTTAATACTGTTTAATTAAAAACAGAATATCTACTTAAATATGATTATCGATCAAAAATAATGTTCAAACAAATATATATATATATATATATATATATATAGTAATAAAGACAAAAGGAAAATTTATCTGAGTTGTTGTGTTGACATCTTCTGATGGACGTTATTAAAAGATTGTATTTTGCAACACGTATTCATAAACCAAAATTAGAATATTTTGAAACATTTTTTAACATAAAAATACTCATTAATATTAAACAAGTTTACTGAAAAGAAGACAGGATATTATGGAGGGCCATATTCATTTTCATTGTAAAAAGGCATTCCTTATAAAATACAGAGTAATGTCAAATTTTTTGCCTGTAATATACTTAGTATCAGAAAGAGACAATAGAAATTTCCTCAGATATTGAGAAATTAGTGCTTGGAGAATTTGACACTGACAGGACATAATTAAAGCAAGAGGGAAAGAGGAATAAGCAAATAACATGCTTAATGATCATGTCTAACAGGGGCAAGATATGCTCATGAAAAGACAAGTGTGACTAAAAGCTAGAAAAGGTAGGAAATAGTTGAGGGTTTTGATTCTGAAGAAGAATTGTCATGAAAAGTCAATAAAATTAGGATAAAAGTAAATAATGGCCAAAATTAATAAGAATCAAAAATATTTTTTTTAATTTTGATTCTTTCATCTGTTTTAAAATTATATTTTTGTTCATCATTTCAAATATTCAGCTGGTTTAATTAAATGATACTAGGATACTAGGGAGTGAATAGACAAACAGACACCAGAGTAGACATAGATATTGAAATAGTTACTGATTGTCACAATACATATGCAGTCACATATTTTTAACCACAAATCTACTAAAATCTACTAAAACTGTTTTACACTAGTATCTTAAATTTAAATAGATGTTGCAAGTTATTTTTTTAAGTAAAAAACTACAAGTAACTCTCTGTGTAATTATCTTGAACTTAGCCAAGCATATAAATAGCTTTTATCTGATGTAATCTTTGCTATTTGCTTTCGACAGTTATGCCTGATTGAGTCTGTTCATAGCTATGACAGTTCTATTTGGACTGTCCATACAGACAAGATGCTTGTAAATTCATTTCATTGCTTACTTTGTTTTTCATTTTAGAAGGTTTTTCTTTTTGTATTGATAGGGATAATGTATTAGTAAATAGCCTATCACATTTTGTCTAAGTTTTGCCAACAGCTGCAGTTCATAAACTTGTTTAGGCACAAAGGGTGATGAAAAGTTCTTGGGTTTACCCACTTTCCAAAATCAAATTGTGAGCAAACATCAGAAGACTGAGTCCAAGATGTAGATTAGGCTGTGAATTTATCAACAAAATCTTGTGACAATGCAAGACTTAGATTGGTGAGGCATTGTTCTCTATTAAATCTGTTCAATGTTTGGATGTGGTTCCTCTGCTTTCCATTTTAATTTTTATGTCTCGTGGTATTACTTTTAATAAATGAGGTAATGGAATTAGGTCAGGAAAATGATAAAAGATATTCTGATAAAAAAAACTTTAACTTTGTCATCATTATTTTTATAATGTAGACAAAATATAACTACAAATAATGATATAACAAATTCTGCTGATAAAAACCATATAATTTGATCATTATTATTTTGATAAAAATGCTGAATAAGACAAAGTATACCAATTAAGACTAATTATTCTAAATAAAACAGTACAACTTGATTATTACTATTTGAATAAAGACTACCCAATATTTATTTTTATTGTTTCAATTCAAACAAGGTAGTAAAGCCACAAAGAGACAAGAGGTTACTGTATGTGAAAAAATGAGAAACATTATTAAAGTGTGCACAAAATAAAAGTAGAGAAATCAAGAAAATAATGATTGATATTGCACTGGCATTTTTTAAGGTTAAAATTAGCTGGTAAGCATGGAGATAGAAGAGCATTTCACAAACCAGAAGTGTTAAAGAAACTATTAGCATAGAACATACAGTTGCATCTAGTCAATTAAACTGTAAGTTGACAAAGACCTTATTGCAAATCTAGTTTTGCACTTAAATTCACAATGTCTAGATACAATAGTGGAAAGTTCATTAGAACAATTATCATGAAATATATTTATAGAAAAAGCACAGGGAAGCTACATTACTGCAGTGAGAAAGGGACTTAAGCCAAGCAGCCAAGTCAGGACCAATAGATTTCAAGATGCTTCTCTGAATGTTATCAAGAATTTGAAAATATATAGCAGGAGCACCAGAATATATCTGACAACAATATTCATGGATGAATGGCTGAGAACTGAAGTCACCAGGAAGGTCATCAGCGAACATTAGGAACAAACTAAATCCAAGAAAAGATCCCTAAGAGACACCTGCATTAGTACAAAATGATCTAGAAGAGAGGCTATTCAAGAGGACATTCATTTCATGATTTAATATTAATGACTGAAGCAGCTCAAAACTTTCTCCAAAAATATTAGAACCTTTCAACCTGTGAAGATGACCCGTATGCTAAACCCTGTCGAATGCTTTCAAGATGTTCAAAGTGATTGCCTGAGCTTCACCATTCTTATCTAAATATTGACAGACTCTTTCAGTTAACCTAGAAAAGAAAAAGCCATATTGTCTGTTAGAAGACATGCAAAGTGAGATACTTAACCTATTCAGTGTTGATTAGAGCTTCTTGTACTCACTAAAAAGAGGTAAAAGAATACAATGAAGAATCAGGTGGTTCACTTATAACCAAGTATAATATGACATATATATATATCCTGTCACTTATTACAGTAGTAAGAGCTCTCTCTCTCAACTGTATAACTTGATCATTGTTATTTTGATAAAGTATACCAAATATGATTAAGTATAACGGTTAAGACACATTCTACTAAAAGAAACGGCATGATTTTGATAAAGTATACCAGATATAATTACGTATAACAGTTAAGACACATTCTTCTAAAACAAACTGCATAACTTGATCATTATTACTTTGATAAGAATATAGAAATTGATCAAGAAAATATTATATTTATGTTCATATATGATTTTGTAAGATGGTTTTATCATTCCAAAAATCTGATTAATAATGTTATATATATCTATATTTTTGTTCATATTGATCAATTCATAATTCACTATTCTATTGATTGTTTTTTTTAGTTTACAGGCCTTATAAGTCAATGTGACAGAATATGTTATTGACAATCTCATTTCATTAAATCAATACTAGCTGATCTTGTCTGTGTGTGTGTATGTATATTTATATTTCAAGAAAGTGAGAACGAGAAACTAGGGCTTACGTAAATCTGTATACATACATATGCAGACAAATATGTGCAAAAATAAATATTTTAATAGTATGAATTAAAATGTAAATCAAATACTTTTAAAATTTTAATTATAAAAATGGGTACTTTTATAGTTTCTACAGTTATATTATTTCCTTTATTTCAGTAATAGAGGTTTATTTTTTTTAATATTAGCAGCATTTCAAGCATTTCAATCACTTGTCATTTACAGGACTTAAGTAGAAAAAATAGAATTAAATGGTCACTGCAAAGATTTGAACAATTTTATAGTTTCACTTAAACTATATTTGTAAAAAAAACTAAGAGCAAATTCATTGAAGTCTAGTTTTGCTTTTTCTCTTGCAGAACAACCAATCAGAAGCTACTGATAGAACAACATGAAATCACTCTTAGAATTTTAATTTCTCATTAGAATTTGTATTTTATAGAAATATTAGAGAGTGTTATTTAATGCATTGTAACTATTATTTGCATTGTAGTCATAAAAATAAAGCTTCATGCCACATCACGTTGAAACACAGGTTCCTATATGATAACTAAATTTACGCTATGCCAAGCCTGTCAGTACCTAGATGGGTGGCTGCCTAAGAATACTAAATGCTGTAAGTATATTGTACAATAATTTGAAATTGGAAATTGGGGACCGAATTTCCAATTTCAGATGGCTTCATTATATTCACATACAGACAAATACCCTCGGAAAAGGTTTGAATTTATTTCTTCTTTCCTAGTTATGGGTTAATTAATAAGACTTGTATCACTAAAAATATTACTATTTATCAAAAAGAATAAAACTGTGTGAAAATATTAAGATTTCAGCATTAAAAAATCCATATTGGTCAATATGCTGCTAAACAATAACAACCAACCAATCAAAATGACAGTATTATTACTATACAACTGGACCCATGCCATCAAAAATTATCTCAAAATATTCATATCAACATCCCATCTAAAATGACGATAACATATATATGGATGTATTTATTATTGAGTATCTTACATGAAGATATAAGAAAAAAAATTAATCCAAAACCATGAGCATGACAGGAGGTAAATCTATATAGATATGTAAAAACTAAATATAAAACAGTCATTATTATAATAAAGAAGATATATATATATATATATATATATATATATATATATATATTTTTATTCAGATACTTCAATCCAAGGGAAAAAAGCAGGAAGGTAAAGATTTATGTATATATATATATATATATATATATATATATATATAATCTTCACTACTCGATGACATACTTATTGCAAAATAATAATAATATAATAAGCTATGGTTAAAGAGCACACAAGTGGCAAGAGATTTCATAACTGGTAGTAAAGAGAATGAATTGAGAAGACACTGCTTCACTATTCTCTCTTTCCATGAGCATGACATGAGATATATATATATATATATATATATATATTATAAATTATGTTTTAGAACATGTACATAATTTCTTCTATATATGTCCTCTTCCCTACAATCATATGTTTGTTTCAGTGTTTGGATTTAAAGACTTCCTCAGGGGAAATAAAGGTTTGGAATCATTCTCTGTTAATATTTGGTTCGTTGTTGTCGTGAGGGTTGGTTGGGGTTATTGGTCATTAAGTGAATGTCTCGTTTTGATCGTTAGACTTTTGAGGAATTTGGTGTGTAAATGTGAAATTGTTGATTAATGGTATTATCTGTTGGAATGTATGTTTTATCTTTTTATTGGTTGGGTATATCTTTTGGTTAGGATTTCTAAGAGGGCACTGTTGAGTGGTCATTTTTATGGTCGGCTATCATTTAATTGGTTGATATCTGCTGTTAGTGGACCTAATTCATGTATTTACTTTGATCCTGTGTCTAGGTTTTCATAGACGTGATAGAGGTGGGGTGTTTTTTCTTTCCAATTTAGATTTTTTCGGTAAGAATAAATATATATATATATATTTAGATTTTTCTTTTTTTTTTTTTTTAATCATATCACCCCAAGCAAGGCAAAAACGCCATTGATGCACTGGGGGCTATGTAAGAGTGAAAAGATTGGAAAAGAGAAAAACCGGAAACCACATCCTAAACAGGAAACAAGGGATTAGCCTCTTCACCTGTTTAATAGACGTGGGTGGAGTGTGAACCAGGTGATAATTTAGTCTATCTACTCCAATTGAAAAAAAAAATTTTTTTTAAAAAAAGTGAAAACATTGGAAAAGAGAAAAACCAGAAACCACATCCTAAACAGGAAACAAGGGATGAGCCTCTTCACCTGTTCAATAGACGTGGGTGGAGTGTGAACCAGGCAATAATTTAGTCTATCTACTCCAATTAAAAATAAAATAAAATAAAATAAATAAAAAAAGAGAGTGAAAAGATTGGAAAAGAGAAAAACCGGAAACCACATCCTAAACAGGAAACAAGGGATGAGCCTCTTCACCTGTTCAATAGATGTGGGTGGAGTGTGAACCAGGTGATAGTTTAGTCTATCACCCGGTTCACACTCCACCCACGTCTATTATTATTTATTGTAGTAGAGTGGATGGCTTGATACTCTGCTTAAGAGTATACTATCAGTGTACCCTGACTAGTTTCAAAGTATCACTCTCTGGAACAGTATAGAATCTGTACACTCCATGAAAAGTATTAAAATATTAATAAATATAAAGTCATGCCGAAAAGTTATTAGTCTAACTAAGAATCGCTTGAAATTTTTTTTTTATTTGTTCATATTTTGGGTAGTGGACTACACTAAGAATTTTTCAGTCGCCCCTATGATTAAGTGTCAGATTATTTAAAGAAATTAGATGCTTAATTGATGGAGTACTTTTGATGACTTGGTTATATCTAAGGACACACAGAATGTTGTTAATACTTGTTGATTATTATTTAGTAAATCCAGCAGCTTCACACAGCAAACACTGATTGGGCAGAATTAAATTATTTTCAAAGGGGCATTGTTAACATTCTACACTAAGATATTGACTTTTGTTTTATGTTTCTCAAACCACAATTTTCATTGAAAGGACAATTGACAAGATGCCCATCTGAACACTGCAATCTTAAATTCTTCAGAGTTGACAGTTATCTTTCCTATATATCTTGATAATAATCACTTTTTTTTTTTAGTCATTTCACCCCAAGCAAGTCACCAATACAACTACACTACAAGTGGTTACTGGGAGTGAGAGACAATATGAAAATAACCAGAGACCCAATCCTAAACAAGAGATAAACCTCTATTTTGTTCAAAAGATCAGCAAGGAATGTGAACCTGGCAATAGTCAAACCTATTTACAACTACTGAGAAAAAAAATTGTTAATAAAATTTCAGAGTTTATGTTTAGATGTTAGAAATATAGAGTTAAACTCAGTGCACATGTGATTCAGGTGCATGAATTCGGGTAGGGATAAGTAGTTACTGGAAGTGAAAGAGAATGAGAAGACACTACGAGAAGAATCTAGAAACTAAAACCCAAACAGATATTGCAGAATGATAAACGACTACTTAAATCTTTGTTGTGCCAAAGAATTTTCATTTCAAGAAGACTAAATTTATGTCAGTGATTAAAAAAAAAAAGAATCACATGATGCAGTATAGAACTATTAAGATCCACCTATGTAAAGAAAAGTTTGCCTAAAAATCTTTTGTTTTTAAATTTCCCAAGCAGACAATATTGATGATTGAATGTTAGATGTTAAACATTGAAGTCTTGGTTGATAGGTAGATTACAATAGAAGAAAAAGATAAGTGAGTCTGGAGTTAAAATAAGAAAAATTTGATATTGATAAATTTTGAATGATGAAAGAATGAGGGAAAAAAAGTACAGAAGAAATAGAGATGACAAATTGATATATATATATATATATATATTTATATATATTTATATATTTATATATATATATATATATATATATATATATATATATATATATATATATATATATATATATATATATATATATATATATATTTATATATATATATATATATATATATATATTTATATATATATATATATATATATATATATATATATATATATATATAAATTTAGTCCAATGAATTCCTGAATGACAAAATGTATCACAAGTAAAGTTTTCCATTTTGTCATACAATTTACCTAATATATATATATATATATATGAATTTTTTTTTTACATATAAAAATATTCAAAATTTATGATGGAATGATCATTTCTGTGAATTGAATTTGCTTTTTCAGTGACCTTTAATATTATAGAAAAATTTAAAAATTTACTTGTGTGTGAACTTACTAAGGAAAAGAAAAGGGGAAAGTGTATATTAAAGAGCTCTGAAGAAGCGAATTCTCATGAAACATTCAATCATAATTTTGCCTGGATCATCTTTAATTAATTTTAACAGCTAATATCAACAGGATATTCTTTGAAATTTTAACTTCAAGCCACCTCCTTTTGGATTTAAATATATATATATATATATATAGGTATAGTTGTCCAGTCCGTAAATATATATATATATATATATATATATATATATAGTCACTTAGCTAATTAGTGTTAGCTACAGCTTTCCAACTCTGTAGTTTTGTAGAAGGAACATTCAGCATTCACTCTGTCTACTTATCAGGGAATATCACCAATTGACTGTTTATTGTGCATGTACCCACACATGTAGAATGTTATAGTGATTTCTCTTTCATAAATAATCAGGCAGGTAGATAGATAAATGAACACAGGGGAATAGACCAAAAGAGTAATGGAAACATTTTAGAGTGGAATTGTTTTTAGGATGTGTTGGCTTTTGTAATTTTAGTAGTTCAAAGAGGTAATTTTCTACTTTCATGTCTTTCCTGACACCAAATTATTAAGTACATGGTATATGTTAATCACCTTTCAATACACAACTTATTATAGCCAAGCACTCATTCAGGAACAAAAACAGAATATAACTTTCATTCTATGACATATACTTTAATTAAATTGACATATGAAATAGTACAAACATTTTGTCAAATAATTTTAAGATATGAAGGTTGAAAGTAAGCCCGGAAAAACATTATTATTTAAATCAAAGATTTAACTGAGAATACCGTGGACTGAACATGTGAGTAATGGTGAAGTTTTAAACAAAAATGGAAACAGAAAGGAAGATTCTACTTGGAAGAAGAAAGAAATAGTTGGAATTTTTAGGACATAATCAGTAAAGAGGAATAAACAATTCACAGGACATAATCAAGGCACAGACAGTAAAAGTCAGTAACACACCTGGGAAGATTTTTTTAAATGGATTGCAGAATAAGGATTGGGTGGGTTGATGAAAAGATAGACTTTATTAAGAGCTACAAGGAATAGGATGTTATGGAAAACCATGATTTTTAACTTTCTGAAGGGACACAGTATATAGAAGGATCATTTCAACAGGAAAAGAATTCAAGTCAATGAAAATTCTTACTTGTTAGATATTAATTATTGACAAGTAATTTTTTGTTGCTAGAATAGTACGGAAAACCTCTACAAAATATGCAAAAATGATTCCTTAAATTCTGAAAAAATTACAAAGTTAACAAGAAATATTTAAAAGCTTCCTTCAATCATTTAAAATTAGTTTTGATTTTCTGTAGATATCTATTGGCAAATCACTTTAAAAATATTGATTGTGTATTGATTTGGTGTTAATTGCAAAAACGTCAGTCTTATGGTCAAATGCCAATAAGAAGATTTCATTATTTTTCTACTAATTTTTTTTCATTTTATTGACAAATTTTAGATTTGAATATCCACTACCCATCATTTTAATTGAGGGGGGACATTTGACTCAGAAATTATGACAAAGAGTCATCATAAGAATAACAAAAAAGAATTTAAAAAATCATAATAATATAATTATTATTTACACTACGTACATTGTTCAGACAGTTGACTTCATCTTTACTTCCATATTCACAATGTTTCAGCCATTGTACACTTAGGCCTTCTTCAGATAATATATGTTGGAATTTCAAATTGAACTTGAAACGCTGCGAATATGGCAATAAATATAAAGACAAGAGCTTGAATGATGTAAATAGTTACAAGATTTTATCTTAGAAATATATACAAATATTGAAGGTGAATATGATAACAAAGATGAGGACAACAGTCATAACAATGTCAGTGTGTCAGTTAAGTGCCATGCGCGATACACGCTTTGGCGATCATGTCTCGAAAGGGACATGACTGACTGGGCAGAAGATTATTCTGCAGTAGGTTGCCATTGCTTTCTGCAGTAGACTGGTTGCCGACCAAGGCTATAGAACCCAATCTGTCTTATTATTTAACCCATAACTTGAAGGATGAGATGGATTAATACCTTTCCCAAGTGTATTTGCATGTAAGTGAATGCAATGAATTCAACTGGAATTCGAACTCAGTTCCCCGATTTCTCGTTCTGAGCCGATATCCACTGCGCCACAACACACATCCGCTCATAACAATGTACATAGTCTAAATAATTAAAAAACCTCATCTCAGAAATATAAACAGAGATTGAAGGTGAATACAGCAACAAAGATGCGAACAACACTCTAAAGAATATAAGTAGCATAATAGTTACATCTCATAAATATAGACAGATAATAATTGTTATTATATGTTTTACAGCTTTAGACCAGCCTCTTCAATTTGGTTGGATATAACAACCAAGATGGACATGATGGTCCAAACTTCAAACCATCTAATAATGAAAATTTTTTATCACAGAAATTCCCACCAAAAATGAATAATAATTAATAGGTAGCTAGGCCTGTGGAACTTCAATGGGTGATGAATTAACATTATTCTTTGTTTTATGTCTCTTCTTTCCTCCCACATTTTTGCCAGTATTTTCCCTTATCCCTTCAATACAACTAAGATTTTCGATTATCTTATACATCTGCTTTTTTCTCACTCTTATATAACTTATACCTTCCAATTTTTATTGTCTATCCATGTTTCTTTTTAAACGTTAAACAGTTATCTCCTGTCTCAATAACTTACATCCTCTCTCTCATGCTTTTCTATATTCACCCCACTCTTATCAGTACACCCGCTGCAACCTCTCACTCCTCATAACATTCCTTCTATGTAAGCCCTCTGCGCAACAGTGGCAGTAAAATGCCTTCCTTGGGCGACACAATTATGAAAAAAAACATGAGTGAAATCAAATCATATGTTAAAAAGTAAGGCACAAGTATTTTTTCTGTGTTCTCTCTTTTGTCTTTCTGTTACCCTACCTTTGCAATGTTTTGACATTCTGATAGCTTTCCACCTTCCACTCATTGTTGACTTCCAGCCATATATACTTTGAAACACTGGTTAAGAAACATTCAGCCTGGTTAACAACTAGATTGGTGACCTCTTTGGAATACCAGACATTGTAAACTTGATTGTGATGTAATGGATAAAAGCTCACAAGTAGAAATCAGAGAGCCAAGTACCAATTCCAGTAAAGTTGGTTACATTCACTTATACACAAATATTTTTGAGAAAGGTATGATTACACTACTTACCCACCAGCTATGGGTTAATTAGTAGGATTTATATTAATAAATTATTAAACACAAGTTCATTAATTAGGTTATAAATTGAACTTTGTTACTATTATCGTTAACCTGTTCAGATTTGTTTCCTCTGTTGTTTTTTAATTTTAACCTGTTGTACACTCTATCCTTCCTCAGGTAGTAATATTTGCAAATATTGAATGAAACTCTCTATTCAGTCTGTATGGTAAGGGGAGCTTTTACTATTCTTAAAACAGTCACTTATTTTGTATGCATATTTAGTTAATAATATTATAAAGTTTTCTTGTAGGTTTCTCAGTCTGAAAATGCAACTGTTTCTAGTCCAGAAAAACAAATGATCAAATGGATGCTACACACTGGTCCTGAAGTTTCATTGTAATAATTGTTTATTTCTGTCTAAAATGAATCTTTGTTACTATTATGCATTGATCTGTTCAGATTTGTTTCCTTGTCATTTTCATAATTTCAACCCCTTGTACTCTCTACCCCTCCTCAGGTAACAATATTTGGAAATATTGCAAACTTCAAATGAAACTCTGTATTCAGTCTTTATGGCGGTGGGATCTTTTACCATTACTAAACCTGTCACAGCCAGTGACTTGCCTCAGGACTTTTTTTTTTGCAGAAGATGGTATGGAAATCATAAATTAAGATAGAAGAGCAATTAAATTAAAAGCTTCAAAAACAGAAGCTCTTTGGAAGAATTCTCTTGGAAAAACACTGAACCTGGCATGTATCAGAATGCTTTTGATGACTGAATAAAAGTTTTTGTTCACAGAAGAGTACATTGGACAAAATATAATGACCAAAACATTGTCAAAAATAATCATTGCATAATAATAACTATATAGTGAGTTTTATGAAAAATTGTGTGGTAGTTTCTGATCTTTTACCTTAAAACACAAACACATAAAGAAAATACCATTTATATATTTAAAAAATCTATCTTGAGGCTTTCTAAACAGTGCAAGTGGATTTGCTAACATCTGTCATGTGTAATGAAGTCAGAGCGATCTGTCTGGCAATGGCTTAAGTCCAGAGAGACTAGCTTGGAGTCAGAATTCTGGTCTCAAGGTCAGAAATGAAAACCATCTTTTCTCAGTTGAACTGAACTTGAGATGAAAAATATTTCTTTTTAATTGAATTACCAATCAAAACCATTTATCAATCAGACCTATCCTGATGTATATATGATCTTTAGCAAGTTAACTTAATCTTCACTTTCTGCATATCACATTCATCCTATATATAAGGAAAGGTGCTGAAAAGTTATTGTTCTGAATCAGTTTCCAAAATCTTGAATATATCTTCTAATGTCAGAATTTTGCACAGTCCTTTCTTGGTGAGGCAGAGAACATTTCAACAATTGCCTCATCAAGAGCAAAAGAGCAAGAGAATGTATGTCTGGATATAAGAGTCAACACTGCATGGTGAATGTCAGTTTCAGACCTTAATACAGTCAACATCTATATTGATGTATATCTATCTATTTCTTTGTGTGTATATATATATATATATATATATATATATATATAAATTTCTTGTTAACTTTTTCTGTATTTATATAAATAAATGTATATAGAAATATACAAGGGGTAGTGAAAATTTCTGTTCTTATTCCATTCCACTTCAGTGCAATACATATTTCAATGATCTGAAATTCAGTCAAGTGCCACACAGTATACACACTTGGGCAAACATGTCTCAAAATAGACATGACTGACTGGGCAGATTTTCCCACAGTAGGTTCTCATTACTTTCTATGGTAGATAGGTTGCCAACCAAGGCTATAGAATCCAATCTATCCTGTTTTCCAACCCATAGCTGGAAGGAAGAGATGACTTAATACCTTTCCCAAGAGTATTTGTGCTCAAGTGAATGCAACAAATTCAACTAGAATTTGAACTCAGTTCTCCAATTTCTTGTCTTGAGTGATATCCACTGCACCATAACACACAATGCAGATCTGACATTAGTGTACTTATTTTTTGAAGTGAGTTGAGAAATTTTAATTGCTTCTTTCAATATTTTTTTTATGTATTTGTATGTGTGTGAGGGAATAATGCGTATGTTTGTCTGTATATATTGAGACAATTTCACATTGATAATAATTGGATTATAAGTACTCTTATGTTTAAAAAATTTAAATCGTTTAGTTTTTACAGATTTTATTTAGTCAATATCTGCAATGTCCCAAAAGAGAAAAATTTTTGTTTATGTAATAATTTGGGCATTTCTGTCTACAAGCAGAATGTAATTATATCTATCTATTTCTATTAGGTTGATCACAGTTTACCAGATTGTAGTCACTGGGAACTGCACAATGTTTTTTGATTGTGAAATAGTATTTGCTTCATCAGGACTACAAAGAGTTTTGAATACATTGTTTTTCTTTTTTTAGACTGATTGCTAAAAAGCCCAGTTTAATATTTAACCCGTAGCTTAGCAAAGGGATAGATTCAAACTTTTTCCCAAGGTTATTGGTGCAACAGTGAATGTAACAAACTAAGATTAGAATTTGAACTCTGAATGTAACAACCTAAATTTAGAATTCAAACTCTGTGTGTAAAATACTAAGTTTGGAATTCAAACTTTGAATGTAACAAACTAATTTTAGAATTTGAACTCTGAATGTAACAAAATAAATTTAGAATTTGAACTCTGAATACATACATGAGCTTAAGAATTAAGATTCATCAGAAAATTTAAATAGAAGAACCAAGAAATTTTCACTTGTATTTCTAAGTTTGGAATTTGAACTTTGCCAATTTCTCATTCTAAGCTGTTAACCATAACACAACTAGCAACTTCAAAACTTGATATGACCAGTCTTTTTATTTCAACCTTGATATTACTTATTATTAAGGGATTACCTTTACTTGGTTTGTCCAGATGCTATTAGGTGGTATTATATAGGAACTCTAAGGATGGCACATTTCCTGTTTTTCATTTTTTTCTTTCTATCATGTGAATGTGATACTACCAATACAGGACTTGTTCTCAGCTTATGGATATCTTGCTCTAAGTCACAAAACACTTTTACACCCACCCACACACACACACACACATGCATGTATCACACATGTAGACAAACACAGAATTCCTGATAACTACATTGTTTTTATTTTTTCATGCATACAAGTATATTTAATGTATGAGAAATATATAAAACACAAGAAAATATCACCTTCTTGAAATGTATTCCTCTTCCTTTTTGTGATGATTTGACATTTTCATCTATAATTTTCTTCACAATTGCTTTCCCTCCAACTAGGAACATACACTAGAACATTAGTGTGTATTGATAGACCCATGATTTTCTTGTTTATACTTTCTGCGTATTAATCAGTTACCATATTTTTGCCCTCCATGGCTGATGCTAATGTCCAGGTGAGTAACTTATATTGCTTTCTCCATCTCTAGTTTTCTATCGACATGAAATGGAGTAATTATATTGTATAAACTGCTAGGTCTGCTGCTAAGAAAGTTATTTCACTGTGATGTGCCAGACAATTTTTCTCATCAGAATCCATCTGGAACATTTATATATCAACCATTCTTTTGTGCATTGAATATTACTGTCATATCCGGTCTGATGTTCTGGCTATATATTTTGAGATTTTCAACAAAATCCAAGAAGGTTCTGTAATGGCATCTCAACTTCAGTCACTTTCTCAGAACTCTGACATGGCTTTCTGCTGTCTTTATTAGAAATACTAGTAAAATCCAACCAGGTGAAGTAAATAAAGAGTTAAATTCTAAATTTCAAACACCTGAAGAAAACCATAGCATACAATACCTGAAATGTCATGAATATAGCAACAAAAATGAGAACAATAATCCATACAATGTAAATAGTGTAAATAATTACAATCCCTCATGTCACAAATATAGTCAAATATATCTAAGGTCTTTGATGAAATAATCTTGTTTGTTTATAGATAAAAGTTTAAAAAAGAATACGCTCAAGAAAGCTTTTTTTTTATTTTAAAAATCCGAATCTCTTTTTTCATATTTATATTTTATGAGAGGTTTTCACTTCAAAAATCATGCACTGAATAAAAGGGGAGAAAAGTTTATGTGTAAGCATGTCAAAGTGAGCCTTCAGAAAAAAGTTAATATGTTGCAGGAATAAATAAATATTGAGATGTGGCAGAATCAACCATATATTTGTTTACTATTAAATACTGAATAATAACAATAGACCCTATTGAAAGGCACAGCACTTTATTTATTACTTAGCACCAGAGATGTTAGTTACATTGTTTCATAATAATATGGATTATCTAGCAAATATAACATTTATATTAATCTTATTCTAATTCAGCATGTTCCACCTTTAATTACTTAGTACGTATGTTACACCCTGAAAATAATTTGACTATTCTATTTTGAGAGCATGGAAAGACAGAAAAGACATATCAGAGATGCTACTTGGTTTCAAGGAATAAATGATTAAAGAAAGAACAAAAGAAAAAACAAAGAATGGAAGATTATAGTGGTTGGTAATTTAAAATCTGTTCATTTGTATTCCGTGATTTATGATTGTTATTGAAATATTTTGTTTAATTTGTTAAGTTCAAATATTTGATTTCAGTAAAAATATAAAAGAAAGAAAGAAATAATGAAGGGAAATAAAAACCTTTAAAATAAAAAAATCCAATTACAAGAAATAAAATAAAAGAGCCTTGTCTGCTGAATTATTTTTTTACTTATTATTAAGAGAAATGTTCAAAAGACAGGGATTTATCTACAAAAGAAAGAAATAAGGGAACATAAAAATACTTAACATCTGCCAATGTTTCATAAATAATGGACTATTTTGTTTTGTTCATAGGAAAAGAGGAGGAAAGACTGAATGAAAAAAGGGAAGATAAAAATGGTTAACAGTTGTTTCAGTGAAATGAAGAAAGTCGTTGATTGCAAATATTTTTGTTTCTACCCACTTTATAAAAATAACTAACAACATTCATATTTATGATTGGTACTACAATATTTTTTCAAATTGTTGAGCTTAAATATTTAACAATATGATAAGGAAATTTCTACTATTAGTTTATTGTCATAGAACTTGCCATGAGTTCTTCAACACACCATGAGCTTAAGAATTAAAATTCATCAGAAAATTTAAATAGAAGAACCAAGAAATTTTTACATGTATTTCTAGTAAGAAATAATATCCAATTATAAATAAAATTCACAAGTAATCCTCTTGGCCCAAAGAAACAATATGTCTACCCTCTGACATAAAAATATGTGTCCTATTAATTCAATTTATAAGGTTTTAATTTTCAATTTTATATTTAAGTTTTAGTTTAAATTAAGTTATTACTGAAATAAATACTGTTTATCTTATTAGTAAATGAAAAGTTTGCCTAATTTATGATTTGTTGATTAGTGTTTGTTTTTAGTGTATAACTCATATTAACGAACAGATGGATAGATATGGCTCTTATTATAGTATAGATTTTTACAGTAATTATTTTAATGAGCTACCCTTTTTCATACCTTGACAACATAAATTTACTAGTATTTATAGAAATATCCCAAGGAAGCTATGGCAATGGGAATGTGACTGAATCTGAGATGCCATGTCGAGACCAATACCTTTGCAGATTCTTCTTTGGATTTTATGAAGCATACATGAATACATACATATAAGATAGAGGAAACTAAATCAAGGATTTTCCTGCCATTTCCCTCCAAACAGAATAAGAAAAAATCTTGCATATAAAGAAGAATAGCTTTATTTCAAGTCTTCATGAGTAACTCCAATCTTAGGTATACAAACTGAATAAATTTCATGTGGGAAATGTCAATAGATATGTTGGTAAACACACAAAAACAATACTATCATAAATGCCTTCAAGCAGTCAGTATTTACTGGAAGATAAGGACAATCACACAGAAAGAACATTAGCCATGATAAATATTAAATTCTTTTGTCTAAATCATTTTCTGGCTTAATCTCTGGGCTGTAGCAGAATTCACTTTCTAAGAGAGAGAAAAACAAGGGAGCCCAAGTTTTTGGTAACAAGATGTTTACCACACTGCCAATAATAATCTGAATAAAAGCCATTACCAAATTCACAAGAATAGAAAGAATTCTGTTAATATTCATCATAGAACAGGGATCAAGTGTTTCACAAAATGGACACAGAAATTGTTTACAGTATAAAAAGTTCTCAATTACTTGTCTAATAACTGACGAGAACACAACATTACTTAATTTGATGACTATATAAGTATAGCTGTTACCAAGCTGCTATCTTCTCATGTCATAATAAAGACTATTGTGTATTTATTTGCACACACACACATATATATATATATATATATATATATATATCAGCATGCAGTGTGGGTATAGAAGAATCCAAAGAAGTATCCTGTACATACAGTGGTAGGATAACTCTCTAAGACAGCTCTAAACATATATGCATAGAAATATATATAGAGTAAATATAAGAAAAATTAAGGCAGACACGTTATTTCATGGTGAATTGGAAGTGTAGGCCTATTTCAGGTAAACCATCATTAGCGTCCATCTTTATTTTACAAAGGATTTTACACTTGTGCAAAATCCTTTTTGCCAATAGTACCCACCAATGAAATGCACGCACATGTGTGTGTGGTATTTATGAATAAAAAGTTTATAAATAAGTGTGTATTAATATATATATATATATATATTTACTCACATACATAGATACAAATATATGTACGTATAAACACACACACATCATCATCATCATTTATCCATCACACCCAATGGTGCATAGGGCAGCAACTTTTTGTTGCTGTTTCTGTAACAAACTGTTTTTTTATGGGACAAGGTTGCATCCAACCCCCAAATTTGAAGGACTGGTGGACCATTCTTGGTCCTTACATTTACAGCACCTGGTATTCCCAAATGGTCATCCATTTAAGTACTGACCAGGCTCGATGTTGCTTAACTTCCGTGATTGGACGGGAACCGGTGTATTCAACACGATAAAACCATAGACAACACACACACACATATATATGTACACATGTGTGTGTATGCGAGGTCTTTATTCATATATTTGTTTATTTTTATATGTACATATATATAAACACACACACACATATATATATTTGTACATATAAAAATAAACAAATATATGTATAAACACCACACATACACACACGTGTATATATATATATATATATATATAGAACTTTATATGTACACATATCGACACATAGATACAAATATAGGTAAATATACACACATATAAATATATAAACACCTCAAACACACACACACGCACACATATATACACACAAATATATGTATAAACACCTCACACACATATATAGGTGTAGATGGATAAATTGTCATCTAAATTATGTAAAAATGAAAATAGCACTGAAATGTCATTTTAACAGATATATTTTCTAAAATTACTTAATGCTGTCATAATATTTGCCTTCAGTCCATCTTTGGTATTAAAGTAGTTTGGCCTCTCACTTAACTGCACCCCACCCCACACTTAATAATGAAGGGGATTGCAGTCTGGGGAGTTATGTAGCCAGATGGAAGGGATGATGTGGTTGCAGAAATTGTCTGGCAGCCATGGCCAAGTTCTTCTGCCTGCGTGACCTGGTGCAGTGTCCTGTTACTAGATATAGGGTCTTCCAGCAGCCACCTTCTTGATCCAGGGCAGCATTATCTCCTCAAGACTTTTGATATATGCCTCTATATTGAGCCCTGTTTGAAGATGAATAGTGGCATAACGTTGCCATCACTGGTGATCACTCTGTAGTGATACCAGGGACCGGATGTTTGCCCAGTGAGGTCTAGAAAGCAAATGACCAAAACTGGTCTTTGCGTATCTGGCTCCATGCAGATGTTCTGGCAGAAAACTAAAAATTAATAAATATCAACTTCCTTTTTGCAAGCCAACATGAATTTTGTTTATCATCCAATGGGAAGCCCAGAATTAAATACGGGTGTGAATTCCCAAATGACTTACTGGGACCCACAAAGGCGAAATAAAAAGTCGACACAGGAAGCATCGCCAGTTGAGAAAATACAAGCATAATTAGCATGTCACTTGACCTCGTCAAGCAATCACACCATGCTCGCCTCCTTTTCTCTCTCATCTTCTTCTTTGCTGTCCCCTGAGCCACTTACCAGATCACTGGAGCGGAGACATCAAAGACATTTCTAACTGACAAACACTCACACATACATTTGCACAAATTCTCTTTTGGCATTTACTGCTGTGAACATTTTAACGTCCTTTGAACCCATCCAAAATACATTCCTTTTATTTGTAAAAAAAACCTTAATTGATATCTGTGTATATATAAATGTCGTTTCTATATACAATTTGATTTTCTTGTTTATACCCCCCTTATAGTGGGATATCTACTAATGTGGCCAAATTCAGTTAATCTGCTTCAACACACAACTACTTTTCACTAGAATGGATAACCCACTATAACTCCAAACACCAATAGACTCAGATAACTCTTTCCAAATTCTATACACAGTTTTAAGAATTGGCACCCAAACACTCTGAAATGTTTGTACTGGAGCTTCTAGTGCAAATAACAAGCAGGACAGCATGTCTTTTTTTAAATTTCTAGTGGATTGAACTGAATCATGATGTTCTTATTCTTACAGACAGTGCCCAAATTTTTAATAAACTGTGCAGTCATCAACAAAATAAAAATAAAAACACACATGCACAAATTGAAAAATATAAAATGGCAACCATTTACCCATCACACCCTATATATATATATATATATAATGTAAACATAACCATTTTGTGTTGGCATTTGTGGCCATTCTCATACAGCTTATCCAAATGATGAATATTCTTGGGAATTATTGATCCATATGCCTGAAATAACAGAGACCATGAGGAGTAGATGATGAAGTGAAGATAGATCAAGGATGCCACCACGTCCACCACCACTAACTGCAATGTGTCAGACTGTTAAATGAGAAACAAACACTGGACTATATTTTGGGATACTGAAGAAAATAGAATTGTCTTTGGATCAAATGTGCAAACTATGAACAAAGATTGTAAACGTACTTACACATGGCTCAAGTGTTTTTAGATGGAGCCAAAGGTTCTTGTCCATTTTTTTTTTCTATATTTGCCCACCAGAATTGTATTCCCTCAAGATATTAATGAATATTTTTTGTTAACTGGCCAATACTTGAAGTGTTTTGCAGCAGGCTCTAGCACCTCCGGTTTAGTTTTTATTTTGACATTATCAAATACAGTTTAATAATAGAACAGAATGAGTGACTACCAAACATTTTAGCATAAATTAGTGAGGTGTGTTTTAGCAGTGAATAATTTAATATGATATCATTTTATGAGTCAGAGCATATGGTAGCATCTTGTTTATTTTTAATCATTTCACTCAAGCAAGGCAATAAAGTAACTGAGATGTAACAGATTTAATCAGTGTTTATATATATATATATATATATATATAAACACACAATGATATATATACAGTGAGTAGCAAAAGTATTTAAAACCTCAGTTTTTATAAATTTCACAAAAACATCATTGAATTTGAATGATACTTACTTCAAATATTTTAATAAACTTTATATCACTTTAATATAGAGTGAAATTGAGAAATATTGTTTTTATGGACTTCTATTAACAATTTTTTGATTTTGACTGGATAAACCACTTATGATATATGCAACAAAGAGTCGCCACAGCACAGCACAGCACAGCACATATTTAATCAAACTCAATTTCTCACAAATCAAGCAAAAACCTATATATGTAGAAATGTTTCAGATGCCAAAGTATATACCTCAAAGAATGTTTTGTTTGCATCTTGTTCTTTTCCTTTCTCACTCTACCCTCGCAACTATCATCACACCGGTAAAAATATCCTTTCTTTGCCCTTTCTCTGAGACCCCCTAAAACCGGTTTGTCTTTTTCCTCAATCTCTTTTTTAAACGTTCACTTTTCTCTTACGTAGCCTCCTGCACACCAGTGTCAGTACCACCTTGTTTGGTGTGAAATGATTAAAAAAAACAAAACAAAAAAGTTTTCTTTCAGTTGCAATTTTCCCTTGGACTTCCTTGTTGCTTATTCAGCCTGCCTATGAAATTTTCAGTATCAATATCGTCCTATAGAATGTCCCACACTGGCAATAAAATGCATATCACTAACTGTATAAATCTCCTAAAAATCAACACACTGCACTTCCTTAGCCTCACTCTCTCAATCGACCTTAAGGGAATGACTACATTGAATATATCTTCTAGTTGAGTCACTGTGTCAGTCGAGGAAGTTTTTTCTTATCAAAATCTATCTTGCATATTCATAAATCTATCATTTATTCATGCATTGAATACTGTTGCCACATCTTGACAAACAGAAAAAAATTTGAACAACATAGAAGTTAATTATCAGCACTAGATGAACTGGCAAGTTGAATAAATCTAAGAACTAGAAAACACATGACAGCCGAAAGAAAAGAAAATATTAGGAATGAAAATGATGTCCAATCAAGTAAACAACAAAATCAAAAGGAGAATCTGAAGTATAATTTTTTCCAATTTGGCAGCATGACTTCAGTCACTTTCTCACCATTAGGATGTGACTCCCCCTGGGTCTACTGATGAGCTTCTTTACCTGATCCCCCCTGGATTGGCAACTAGGTCTCACCCTTTTACTACCAAAAGTAGCTATTACTTCTACTCTAACAGTGTCTTTTCTCACACTTCCCACTTGTGGAACTACTTTCCATACAGTTGTAATCTTGTTGATTATTGTTGTGTTCTAAAATTTTACTGATGTGTTGTGCTATCACACATTAGTATTATCTTGGGTCTTGGTATATTACATCAGTTACTTGTGAATTTGTTGTAATAATTATTACTACAAGGTGATATTCCGGTACCTTGCTATTTGCAAGATAGTTATTTGTATATCATCCAAAGAGTACTGTATTAAGAGGTTCCTCCTGATAATATGTAGTATTTTCTCTTGGGAGTTTTCCTGAATAATCTCCTCAAGGACTAAATAGTAATATCACACTGTAAACACTGTCATCTGCTACTCTGCTGGAACTAGTATGGTTACAACTGCTACTCATAATCCGGTTGATCCCCAGTGGAATAATCTATTCTTATAGATTTATTTGTTATTTGGAAGTCAGTGTTCAATCACATGTATTGGTGTTGACACTTTTTCTACATGACATGTATACTTGCTTTCTTGATGGCTATGATCTCCAGAAGTTGAAAACAATATCAAATTGCCATCTCCCATCTCCTTGATTCCTATCTTTTTCTTATTCATTCTTCAACATTGCCTGTACCTTGTTCTTCTTTCCTCTTACTGTAACTCCCTGTATACCAGTGGCAGTACTGCCTCGATTGGGGTGAAACAGTTATTTAAAAATAAATGTAATGCATGGTCATCAGTAAAAAGGGCAGCCCAAAATGCCAAATACAGGTCAAGGATATCAGAATCAACCAGGTACAAAAATTTAAATACCTGGGAAGTGTTAGAACAGAAGACGGAAAGTGTGACACAGAGATCCGAAGGCAAATTGGCATGGTGAAGAAAGCATTCCAGAAGTTTAGTAAGGTATTAAGAAACAAGACAATTTCACTAGAAACAAGAATGAGAGTACTGGATTGCTACATGCTGTCCGTCCTTCAATATCACAGTGAATGTTGGACAATACCATCAAAGATGAAGGAAAAACTTGAAGCAACTGAAATGTGGTTCTACAGAAGGATGCTGCGACTATCATGGATTGAGCATGTGAGAAATGATGAGGTCTTGAAAATGATGGAAACAAAAAGGAAATTAATACTGAGCATCAGGAAGAGACAGCTGAAGTTCCTGGGACACGCAATGAGGAATGAACCTTGGAGAATCTGATACTAACAGGCCAGATAAAGGAAAAAAGGGACAAGGGAAAGCAACGGATAACATATTTGAAGGACCTAATTGGGTGGATGGCGGAATGAGGATTGCATGGTGTAACAGGAGGAGGCATGCTCAGAGCCACCAGGGATAGGAAAATGTGGAAGGCCATGATCGCCTACGTTCTGAAGAGACAAGGCATATAGAAGAATAAGAATGTATACCAAACACTTTCCTTTAAAAAATGATGTTTACTGATATTCTGGAACTGTTAATATTGGTAATAAATGTTCAGATTCTGAAGTGACTGCAAAAATGAATCACTAACACTTACAGTCTTTGTCGAGAGGATGTCTGAAAATATCACCACTGATAAAAAACATTCCATCATTTTTTTAAATTTCCAAATCAAAACAGAATGTTGAGTTTAAACAGACTGTACATGTCTTTTGCATGAATTAGATTTCAAAAAGATTTGCAGAGCATTTGTAAAACAATGTATGCTGTTTTAGAAATTTCCTTTGACATGATACTAAATATGTTTTGTGGTATTTCTTGATTAAAAAGTAAAAATAACAAGCAAACACACAAATATAAGAAAATGTATATACTTTTGACTTTTCAGTTGATATTTCAGTATCCTAAAACAATTTTACTTCCTTTGTGCCAGCGCAAAGAATGGTTTTCCATAATTTCTTTTTAGCCTAAGAAGACAAAATAAAAAAAATGAAAAAAAGTTCTTTCGTTGTTTTGTCGCAGTCTCTTCCAGAATCAGTTTTATCTTTAGAATCTGGCTCTTTTTACAGTCAGAAACTGCAGACATAGAAAACTTCAGGAGTGTGTACAGAATGATTCCAACGGATATAACTCTATCATTGTCTTTTTTATTCTTGGAATTCTTTTGTGTACTGATTCTGATAATTCATATATATATACAGTTTCATTTAGACATATTTAATAATAAGCATATATCTACAGGTATACCTGTACTAATGATTTCTGGTTTCAGCCACACATCCTTTAATACAGCAAATTCCTTCAGTAAATGAAAATTCTATTCATAACATGATGAAATCAAATATTTTGTTATCTCAATCAAGACACTTTAACTGATTCCCTAGTGTATCTTACAAGAATTTATGACTGCATCTTTTGTTAGGTCGATGTGTTTGAGAGTTTTGCAAAAGATTAAAAGAAACAAAAACAAGTACTATCCAATTCAAAATATTCTTTAGCATAAATAAACATCTAAACTCAAGAGTACTTTGACTGAATAGTGAGAATTGAATTCTGTTAGATAACGATGAAAAAGTTCTTCATGTACAAAAGCGCGTAAAAGCATTGCGGATAAGAGATCTCATTTGATTTTGAACTGATTTTAAATTGAAAAGCTTATTTCTAACTGGTATATATCATTAAGGCATGACTTCATGAACAAAGATTTTTTAGGCTGTTCTGCAGTTGTCATAAGCCTTCCTCTATAGATTGATGGAGAGAATTGAATATTCTGCAGAATTTAGCCTCACCAAACCAGCATCAGGAATATAAATTTCTTAAATCTGTTGATTTTTTTTGTATAAGCTGATAGTTATAAAAAATGCTCTATCACTTTTTCTCTCTCTGTATATATATATATATATATATATATATATATACACATATATATATACCAGTGTGTAAATCTGTGTGTGGTCATGAATTTATATGTATGAGTACATGTCTCAGTGATTATACCATTCTCTTTCTGGGACCTGGGTTCAAATCTCAAACATGGTCAATTTGTCCTGATAATTATAACAAATGTTCCGTCTCTCTCCCTCCCTCCCTCTCTCTCTCTCTCTCTCTCTATATATATATATATATATATATATGTGTGTGTGTTACTGTCCTGTTGGTTCAGGCTTCAGAATATGCTAACTGTACCACTGCAAATGGGTAACTATCTACCCATTCAATGAGTCCATCCTGGGAAATTACATCTGGCAGCAAGGTCTCTGATTGGGAAGTTGTGAGGAACATAGAACAACCTCTTAATTGCTGTTCTTCTCAGGTTCACCCTGACTTGGAGTGTTAGCACTTGCTAGGGTCTTAGTTCTGGGCAAATTCAAACTGGGGTCAAAACACTATGAAAGCATAAAAATAGACTTTTATTTTTGTAATTCTAGTAATAGTTTCTTAGAGGAGAAAATATTACTAGCAATACATTTTTGAAGAAAAATCAATTAAAAATATCTTACCAGCAAGACATTTTTGAAGGAAAATCAATTAAAAATATCTTACCAGCAAGACATTTTTGAAGGAAAATCAATTAAAAATATCTTACCAGCAAGACATTTTTGAAGGAAAATCAATTAAAAATATCTTACCAGCAAGACATTTTTGAAGGAAAATCAATTAAAAATATCTTACCAGCAAGACATTTTTGAAGAAAAATCAATTAAAAATATCTTACCAGCAAGACATTTTTAAAGAAAAATCAATTAAAAATATCTTACCAGCAAGACATTTTTGAAGGAAAATCAATTAAAAATATCTTACCAGCAAGACATTTTTGAAGGAAAATCAATTAAAAATATCTTACCAGCAAGACATTTTTGAAGGAAAATCAATTAAAAATATCTTACCAGCAAGACATTTTTGAAGGAAAATCAATTAAAAATATCTTACCAGCAAGACATTTTTGAAGGAAAATCAATTAAAAATATCTTACCAGCAAGACATTTTTGAAGAAAAATCAATTAAAAATATCTTACCAGCAAGACATTTTTGAAGAAAAATCAATTAAAAATATCTTACCAGCAAGACATTTTTGAAGAAAAATCAATTAAAAATATCTTACCAGCAAGACATTTTTGAATTAAAACAAATTTTATCAGTAATATATTTTTGTAATAAAAAAATTATATATAAACAATACATATGACTTTTTGCCAAAAACTTCTTTACAAAACACATCAATGAAACTTGGTTGGGTGGCTGGCTGTAGAGAGTTGCCACTGCATAAAATGTAGTATCTAACTACTATAGTATTGTTGTGTCATGTGTACATCCTTTTCATTTATCAAGCATAAAAATTTAATCTGTCATTTAATAAATGCTTTCTGTAAATTACTTGATTGTTTGAATAAATCTTCATGACTTCAGGTTGACTTATACACAATGGCCACCAGCAGAGCACCACTTCAGCAATATAGCAAAAAGAAGCATTCAAAAAAACCTCAATTTCTAGAAAAATAAAACAAAAAACAATATATGTATACAGAGTATTTTTTATTTAGAATTGCCTAAGTCCATCTTGCACACATACAAATCAGCCATACAACCATGCATAGAACATTGTTGTCATATCTGGTCGAGTACACCTGCTATTTATCTCAGGACTCTCGACAGGATTCAAAGGAGAATCTGTAATATAATTCATTCCAAACTGGCAGCTCAACTTCAGCAACAATCTCACCGGCAAGATGTGGCTTCCCTCTGTCTCTTCTAAAAATATTTTCATGACTTCTGTTCTGATGAGCTGAGGTCATTGGTGCCAACCTCTACAAGAATTTACTCAAGTAACCAGACTGGCAACAAGGTACCACCATTTTACAGTTAAATCTACCAAATGCAGCCACCACTTCTACTCCATCAGCTTCTTTTCTGGCACTTCCTGCCTCCCTTCAATATACTTGCTTCTCTAATGGCTAAAATCTCCAGGAATTTAAATGCAATGTCAGTTCCCATTTCTTATCCATTTGACTCCAGTTCTTCTCTCGTCCTTTCCACATGACTCCATGTATCTTGTTCTTTTCCTTTCTCACTCTACCTATGCAACTGTCTTCACATGCTTCTCTTACCCTTTCTCTGACACCCCCAGAAATTGGCTTGTCTTTCTCTTTTATGTAGCTCCCTGCACATCATTGGCAGTACTACCTTGCTTGGGGTGAAATGATTAAAAAAAAAAATTTAATTATCATATTATCAATTAGTATATTCCTCAACTCACAGGACAATCTGCAGTATGCATTAGTAATCCATGACTGCCTACATACTGAAGAGGCATAGCACGTAGAAGAATAATCCTGACAGAACAATTGTGATGTAAATACTTGTAAAATGAAGATGAATATCAGCTTGAGAGAGAAAAAATCTATTAATTCTTTGTTTATATAACGTACCTGTTGATTTTCTGTGACATACATAGTGGATAAAATTTTTCTCTTCATTTAACAACTGAAAGAAAAAACTTAGGAAGCAGGCTGAACATAAAAGTGGTACCATAGTCAGGCCTAAATAAAAACAAAAATATCATACCTAAATTTTTGTGACAGATATTTTATTGTGTTTATTCTACTATTTTAGAGTAGCTTTTTATATAAAAGAATGAAAACCATTTATTTGTTATAAAATATGTCCAGGTTAATACCCAGTACTGCAATGTCTAATGGGAATAGATTTACATCTATTGCTCAGAAGCTGGGGTTAAATCAGAAAAATTTCAGGTGTCATTCTATACATGAATTAGGTTTACATACAAGTACATACAGTATTCAGAATCAGAAATGGGTAAATAATGAGGAAGGAAAGTTTAGAAAATATAACACTCACAGGCAGTTAAGGGCAAGATAAATAGGGAAGGCAGCAAGCAACTAATCTGATGAGCTTGTGTGAATGAATTGCAGAGTGGTGGGAGCCTGAGCAAAGTTGAAAAAACTGACAAGAGTTGCATGAGTTAAAAAGTTGTGGAGACTCATCATTGCCTGTGTCCTGAAAGGACAGCCTATAGAAGAAGAAAATGTAGGACACCCTTTTTTCATGTTAAGAGCACTATATTCATATTGAATGTTGAAATGTTGAAAATTACCACCAAAATTTGAGGTAAAACACTGCATTTCTCCCTTTGCCAAGCCTCCTGGCCACTCTTTCATTCTCCATTCACAGAAGCTTGTGAAGCTACAAGAAAGGTGGCTTGCTGCCTTTTCCTATCTCTATTGCCAATATGAGTTAAATATTTTTAACTCTCGTTCCTCATTTTGTCCAAGAAACTTCATCTATTGCTTTCTCAATTCAAGAAATAGTGTTTTTTTTGTGATCATTTTCTTTAAGACTTAGCCATTTTATTAAATAAACTTACAATTCATTCATTCTGTATACAAGTACATTCATATTCTCATAGATAGCATTATTCACTGAATAATACAGTTAGGTAATTTGTCTTGATGACTGTGGTAGTATTTTTCCTTCAGTCACGCTGTAAGCTCAAATACAAGCATTTCAGAATGTTTGGGTCTCAGTCTGAGTACAGTACAGAGGATTCAGAAAGAATTAGATGATATATCCCATTAACATCATAGTGTTTGGGGTGATTACTAGAGATGCCAAGATCATGCCTCCATTCATCCTCTCACAGAGCCTCAGATTCAATACGGAGCCCTACATCAAGTACCTTGAACTGAAGTAGTAAAAGTTCCCTGAATAAAGAGGGTGACTGATAGAAGACAGTTTTCTGGAGGTTGTGGTTGGGTTTGTTGTGTTGATTTACATGAAAATACCGTTAGAAAAGACATGGATCCACCTCTTTCCCCCCAGCTATGGGTTAATTAGTAAAATGTGTGTCACTGAATTATTATTTTTTATCAAAAAATCATCCTCTTTACCCCCATAAAATTCTTATGATATAAAATTATTTTCTGGCTTTAAATAACCTGCAATAGGTTGATAAGCCATTAAAAATGAATCAATCAGTATTGTTGTGACATAGTGGTAAACTGTATATGAATTTATCTTTGGAAAAAAGATCTAAGAAAATGTTAAATACTTTTGATTCACTCCAATATTTCCAAACCTCCAAGTCTACACACATGCCGAGATTTATAAAATGTATTGATCATCCTGTATATTCATACCATCAGATGTTTATCAATATTTCTCCTTTGATTGATCAGACATTACTCTTTACTTGAGAAAACTAAACAGCTGCCCTCAAATATAACTGACTTATCAAATTTAAATAGTAGATAACGGAAAGAATTCAATTAAGGCAAAATAGTCAATACGTTTGGATAGAATTTACAAAAGAAATTGCAAAAAGACATTTACTGAAATGAATTTGCCTTCAAGAATTGATTTTCTTGTAACTGTCTTTAAAATTTATTCTATACTGAGGAAATCTTAACATGATAAGCCATTTAAAAAATTAAGAAATTTTGTTTTTTCTTTTGGTTTTGTCTTGCAGTTTTTAATCAATTGTCTTTTGGCTTATTTGTTTTCTTTGATAAATTCTTTTGAACTTTCAAACTATCCTAGAAGAAAATAAACTATCAAGAATAAAGAAATCACAAATTTTGACTAAACTTTATTTTTTTCAGTCTTTTTTTTTTCTTATGTATGTGCTGTTGTTATTGCGGCAATCTACTAGACAGGTGCAATTTTTTATATTTTACTTGTATAAATTTATATTGCCATTCTAATTTTTGCCATCATTTGTAAAATATTCTGCTGCTAATATTCTCATTTGGAATGAAGGTTTAACTCTGTGGTGAAGATGAAAAGAGGTATTGGGCAGTGTTTTGGAAGCAGAACAACTGAAAAATGTTATCAAGACCTCACAAAAAAGAAATAAAAGTATATTACACTAAGAACATTTCCTTTCCAAAATTTATTACTTGGTAAATTATATAATGTAATTAAAGCTGGATAGTATTGTAAAGAATTTCTTCAAGAGTTCTTTGGTTGGATACTTCAAGTTCAAACCACAGAACAGGCATCTTAGTTTCTGCATGAATTTCAGAGTTGGTTATTTATAGTTGAATTAATATCCTCATCATTGTTATTGATACCATAAAAGATTGATATTCAGCTTATTATAATTGTCAGGGAATTTTTAACAGAACTAACAGGAATTAGATTGCTCTCATTTTGCTGTCCATGTCTGTGCATATATTGTTTGGTTAGCACTTGAACACTGTTCAGTTACTGCAGCTTTTTTTCCGACATTGCTCTTTACCATTTCTGTTTGATCCTGCTTTGATATCCATCCACACAAATTCATTTGGTATCCGGCTGCAGCCGCTCTCACACCGGCGTGATGTAGCTTCCCTGTGCCTCTTCTACAAGTACTTTCATGGCTTCTGCTCCGATGAGCTTAGATCACTGGTGCCGCCCAAGCACGAATTTACACGAGATACTAGATTAGCAACTAGGTCCCACCATTTTACAGTTAAACAAATAAGATGTAACCGTAAATTCTACTCCAACAGCTTCTTTTCTCGCGCTTCCCGCCTGTGGAACTCCCTTCCACAAGTCTGCTTTCCCGACAGTTACAATCTCCAGGTGTTTAAATGTAGGGTCAATAGACACCTCCTATCACACTAACTCCCAACTATTCTCACAACACTCTCATCTACCCAACCCTCATTCTCGGTATCCTCACCCTCCTATCACCCACCCTCTGTTATTTCCTATATTTAACCAGCCTTTCTCCACTCTACATAGCCCCCTGCACAGTAGTGGCAGTGACCTGCCTTGCTCGGGGTGAAACGCTTATAAAAAAAAATAAAAAAAAAATGTTACTTACTCTTTTCTTTTACCCCTCCTTGTCTTATGTAGGGTTTGATACATTCACACCCACACACATGGTCATTCAGCATTCACATGATAACTTAGTTCCCACATAAACAAATGCTAATAAAAGCTGGGAACGTCACGTGTTACGCCAGTTAGGATTTTATCCCGGGCAAGAGCAGACATGTTTCCCTAACTCACACAAACACACGCGCACTAATTGCAGGTAACAATTAGTAGCGCAAATTTTTATTTCTCACCAGCATGCACACACAACACTAAAAAATTCCAATTGGAAACAGACATTAACACTATGCACATTAACTTTCATTCAAACTGAACTTTACATAAAATAACTTTTTACCAAACATTTTACGTTTCTGTCCAGACAAAGGGAAAGATCTTTTCTTTCCTTACTTTTCTGCATGCGTTCAATTCTATGTAACTGTTATGTCACCAAGTATAAATGAATAACTCAACAACAGAATCAGAATATAAGTTGTATTCCACGGAAAGATGATTAGTATGTACAGAAGTGATTAGTAATACTTACAATAGAAAGATACAAGAGTCCAATCCATCGTAAGACGTGTGTATACATGATTACTTCCAGTACGCCACCGGAAGTGTGACTAACTCTTCACTGACTCACACTGACTCTTCAGTAACTCATTAGAGACTCTCAAGTGACTCTCTATGACTCCCCCGTAGAGAATCCACCATTGCTATATATAGCAATGGGAACAGTCCATTTGTAGTCAAATAGGAGCGACACCCTAACAGTAACCTTTGTTAATATATTGTTTTTCTGGTTACTTTCACCTTTTCATCTTTCTTATTTCCTGCTTTATTTCATGACACAAGTTACTTTGAGTCGACTCATAAATATAAATAAGTGATGGATGCTTCGTCCTCCACACTTAAATGTATTATATTTGGCAAGACTTCTTCTCTCACTGTTTCCCAGAAATTTTAACTATTTATAATTTTAAGTATAAGTGTTTTTATTAATAGTTCCCAAATAGAAAAGTTAAAATTAGAGTATTGGTGTCATACTTGGGCTGGATTTACTTAATCCCCATTTTCTAACTTTCATAGAGTTAATTGTGGGTAATACTTATTCACCATTCTGCAACCACTTTTTCACACTTGCAACATTTCAAAGCTTTAACTGCTATACAGCTCTTTATATGGCAAATGTTCAGATCAATTCTATTTTTCATTCCACTAATTTTAATCTTCACTACTAGGCCATGCTACAGCCATGGAGGTAAATGCTTTTCATTTCCCCTGTATTTCAAATGCAAGGAGAAAATTTCACTCACGCAGATTTCTTTCAGGAACTACTAACTTTTGGATTAGAATCCCACATGGTTTCTTTCCTGAAAGGTACAATCTAAACCTCTTAAAGTCAAGAGTCAATTATTATCTGCTGTGATTATCCTCATAATCTTCATTTCCTCCCATCTTCTTCATTCATATCGCACAGTATATACATCATAATCATTTCAACAGTAATTCTCTATATTGAGTGGCTCCTGAGATTTATATTAGGTGAAATTTGTTTTCAAGAAATTTCAACAAGATAGAATTTTTTTTTGTATAGTTTTTAAAACTTTCAGTGAAAGATATAATTACTTGCTGCCTCGTTCTTTTAAATTGCATTTTCTTTGAAGATAAACTTTTATTTCCCGTGAATAAATATCACCCAAAAATGTGGATGTTGTAATTCTTCCTACCTTTATATAATACATATGGTCTAATTTAATTACAGGTGTTAGACATAACAGGTTTAAATTTGTAAATTATATATCAATTGTATGTATTAATTTCCCTACCCTGACTTTTCCAGTACTAATTTCTTAAATATTTTGATTTTGGAGAGAGTCATTTGTTTTTTGTTGTTGTTTTTTTTTGTTTTTTTGTTTTTTCGTTTTGCATATTTTTGTTTTTTTGTTGTTGTTTTTACTCTTTTTATAATACTGGCTGAAAATAAATTTTTAGAATTTTTAATAACAAAAGATACAGTAATTTTGTTCTTATACTTTTCCAAAGAGTATTTCTTCCTTCATTTTCATTCTTCCGTAATATATAAATTTTGCTTTTTAAAAAGTAATTCCATTTTGGTACAGTATATGTGGTAAGAATATAAACTGAACCTCTCCACAGAGGAGAATACAGAAAAGTTGACAGATTTTATTTTTCAGTTTTATTTTATGGTTTGCTAAATTTGTTTCAGCTAAATTACAAAAGACATATTTGGAGCTAACATTGTATTTTTTAAAGATAAGTTTTAGCATAGAATGCCTTAAACACATTTAACTTTTCATTATTTAGTTTACTTTTTCTTTCAATATAAATCTTTTTTTAATATATCTTGCAGAAAAATGGTCTGTATCTGAGAATTGTAAATTCAAAAGAAAAACTATTTAGATTTTAGATGTGGATGACTTGAAAGTTGCAAAATTACTCAACATGGTTTTCTGTTTTCTTTTGTTTTAATAACAGTGTCAGGAACATTTTAGCAGTAATATTTTGTGGGGGAAATATCTAAAGTTTATTTTTGCATTCAGTGAAAAAATGAATAACTTTAAAAAATAGAATTATTTTAGTCTTTGCATGTAAACTTTAGATTCTCTACTCATAATTATAAAGAAGTCATAAAATTTAGTTAAAATAGCTTCTGAGCCTGTCAGCTTTCAGTATCTTTTTACTTTCCCTCATATATATATATATATACACACCCAGATATGACAATTTAATTCTGAGAATATCTACTGTGTATACTAGATATTACTGAGATGATGTATACAGTAAATATTTGTGTCTGAACAAGTGTGGACATGCTTTAATTTCAACTTACTTGAAACATCGTCAAGATGAATCATTGATTGTTTGGCAAAAGTTGAAGCTTGAAAATGAGTAAAAAAAATATCAGAATAGTAAATTAAGATCAAATTTTTTTTAAAGATTTATAAAGAGCTAGAAAACTGTTTTCCTATTAAAAACGGTTTATAATAAACATTCTATGAACAAAATATAATTGCTTTCAGTAGCAAATATTCTGCAAGGAATGGCAAGAATATCTGTGATGGTGAAAGAAGTGGTAAAGCCAAACCCACAGAACAGATGCAAAAGTTAAAAGAATGTAGAACTTGACATGATCAGATTGGAGATTAAATACAAAAGTTATAAAATAACAATTGAATATGAATAAAAAAAAAATGTGAATGATTTTAATCGTGAATTTGTGGATTAAGAGTTCATGTGTTCATGGCTAATAAAAAGCCACCACAAAAATCAGCCATCTACTTTACACACTTGTGCAAATTAATTAAAACAAAAGGAATAATGTCTTTCTAGAATCTTTCACAAATTTCCTGATCACATATACATCATCTCTTTGCATCGTTTTTCTTTTTCTTTATGTTTTATCCATTTTATTTCTTTACCTTGTGAAAATGATTTACATTTAAATACAAGAAATAATCCGATAAGAAATAATCCTCTATTATATATTTTATTTAAGCTATGAAAGTTGGCTCTCTGTGCAGGGCCTGGAAGTTTTTCCCACCTGAATCTATCCTGCATATATACAAATCTACCATCCGCCCATGTATTGAATACTGCTGCCATATCTGGTCAGGTGCCCCTGCTGCTCTCCTTGGGCTTCTTGACAAAATACAAAGGAGGATCTGTAACGTGGTTGATACTGACTTGGCAGACCAGCTGCAACCACTCTCTCACCGGCGTGATGTGGCTTCCCTGTACCTCTTCTACAAGTGCTTTCATGGCTTCTGCACCGATGAACTTAAGTCACTGGTGCTGCCTAAGCACGAATTTACATGAGATACTAGATTAGCAACTAGGTCCCACCCTTTTACAGTTAAACAGATAAGATGTAACCATAATTTCTACTCCAACAGCTTCTTTTCTTGTGCTTCCCACCTGTGGAATTCCCTTTCACAAGTCTGCTTTCCCGACAGCTACAATTTCCAGGTGTTTAAATGTAGGGTCAATAGACACCTCCTATCACACTAACTCTCAATTATTCTCAGAACACTCTCATCTACCCAACCCTCATTCTCGGTATCCTTACCTGCCTATCACCCACCTTCTGACATTTCCTATATTTAACCATCCTTTCTCCAGTCTATGTAGCCGCCTGTGCAGTAGTGGCAGTGACATGCCTTGCTCGGGGTGAAACGCTTATAAAAAAAAATACATGAAACAATCCTATATTTTATTTAAATACAAAAAACAATACTATATCTAAATAGAAGAAACAATCTTATATTATATTTAAATAGAGAAACAATCCTATATTATATATTTTATTTAAATACAAGAAACAATCCTATATTATATATTATATTTAAATACAAGAAACAATCCTCTATTATATATTATATTTAAATACAAGAAACAATCCTATATTATATATTTTATTTAAATACAAGAAACAATCCTATATTTAAATACAAGAAACAATCCTATATTATATTTAAATACAAGAAACAATCCTATATTATATATTATATTTAAATAGAAGAAATAATCCTATATTATATATTATATTTAAATACAAGAAACAATCCGATATTATATATTTTATTTCAATACAAGAAACAATCCTATATTATATTTAAATACTAGAAACAATCCTACATTATATTTAAATGTAAATCATTTTCACAACTAACATCTAACATTGGCTCATGACCAGAGAGAAATCTCAAAATATAGTTAATTTCCATCTCGCAATGTATTTTTAATTCATAATTATATCATTATATTTTGCTCTACAATATTTATTGTATCGAACACTTATTATAAAAAGTAAAAGCCAAGGATCTCAAAATCATAAAACCTAGGGTCTTCTTTATCTGGATTTATATATATATATATATATATATATAAGAATTATATATTTTAAATTCTTCTAAACAGCATTTCAATTGACTTAAAAATAACATTTTTGAATTATCTACCCATTAAGAGTGCTTTTTCATTCTTAGGATTGTTAAAAATGGGTAGCTTTTTAATAAAATCACACTGGAGATTTGTTGTTTCACATTTTTGAAAAGTAATGCATTAGTGTACTAATAGAGACAAAATTATTTAACATCTGGCTCACACTTCTTCCCTGTTTTTTGAACAGGAGTAGATGTTTATCCCTTATTTCTTGTTTTTGAATTGGGTTTCTGGTTCCTTCAAAAGTCTCATCATTCTATTTCACTCGAAGTAACCTCTTGTAAAGAAACTGTCAGCATAATGATACCTTCATTTTGAAAAATATGTGTTAAAAATAATAAATTCAGGTGTGTTATTAGAGAAAAAGCTTCTCATTATGAAAACATAGTAAAACTGTAGATTCACTGTTAATGGGTAATTAAAACAAAAATGGTAATTTTACATATATGCCACATGCCTTAAGGATATGGGCAGTTAGATGTTTACACAATTTATCTTTTTTTGCATTACTTATGATTTTCTTTTTTATAAAACCTTCACTAACCCTGTATCCATTTGATTATAATAGCAAGGAGGTCACTTTCAGTAGTTTTTTGCTTTTTTGGAATACAGTCGGTCCTGTACGTATTAAATTCTCTAAACCTTTTTTCCTCATTATAAGTCATAAAAATTACAGCTGAATTTTTCTGATTTTGAACATTATTTTCATAGTAGTTTCTATTCTCCTTAAAAACTTTTTTCTCTCATGTTCTGTCCAGAGTATTTTTAGCATTTACCAATGGAGTTGCATCACAGTGCATTATCCAACATTCATGGTCATAACAGAGTGTAGACACCATACAGCATGCCAGCCTAGCTTTTAATGCAGTTACTTTTTTGTTCATATCAGTACTAATTTTTCTTCTTCCAGTTTTCCTAAAATATTCTTAATGTTTAAAATCAATTCTTTTATTAACTCCTCTAGAAAATAATGGCATTTTAAAACACATAAAACATTTTTCTATTTTTTATAAAATTATGGAAACACCATTGAATAAAATGTTAAATAAGAGCATAAAATATTATTTCCCTCAATAGAAATGAAATAATTGAAAATTAGTTTTTTGAAAAACATGACAAGCAAGTTTCAGTGCAAAATTTTGATTAACTGTCACAATTAGCATAATTTAAAGCTTAATTAACTCAGAAGCCTAAATATCCCAAAGTGATAAACTGATTTTGAAATTGTCTTAGGGATATCATCCAGGCAACAGAATGTTTGTTATCTAAAGAAAAACAAATGGTTTAAATTGAGCTATTTGGGTTGGACTCATCTGAACCAACAGGGGAGACAGATTAATCCAACAAAGCATGAGTTTTTATAACCAGTAGGATCTAAATTCAATCTCTATGCAGGGTAATATATATTGTTCATAGAATAGAACTGAACAGTTGTTTCTTTTATACATAAGCAACTGATACTATTTAAAGAATAATCTATACAGATGACACAATCATTTACTTCTGTCCTAATAACAAGTCTGATAGACCTAATTAAGTAAAACTGGCAACTGCTCTTGAAAAGAACTTCCAATCAGTTGTTAAATGGGCCAAGAAATGGCATGTAAATTTCAGTGCTTATAAAATGAAACTGCTTTCATTTAACCATTGCACAGAAACTTTCCTGTCTGCCATTCCCATGGTTGTTACCAGGCTCTAGGAGAGCAACTCTCTACACCTTCTTCGGGATGATATTTTCCACTGACATGAAATTAAACCTCTATATTGAATCAATTGTTATGTTTACTGCTCAGAATATTGGTTCATTCTGTTGTGCCATAAAATTTTTCTTGTTAGAATACATTTTGCACTTTTATAAATCAACCATTTGTCTGTGCATTGAATATTACTGCTATATCTGATATGGGGCTCTAACCATATATCCCAAGATCCTTGACAAAATTCAAAGGAGGGTCTGTAATGTGGTCAACCCTGACCTGGCATCTTAACTTCAATCATTTTCTAATGGATGTGACATGGATTCCCTCTTTCATGCTAACTTTTCTGATGAACTTTTTTCCAAAGGGTCTGAACTATATGTATTTAAGCATGCTACTAGATTAGCAGGATGTGCGTTGTGGCACAGTGGATATCGACTCGGAACGAGAAATCGGAGAGCTGAGTTCGAGTTCCAGTTGATCCTTGCATTCATTTACGTGCAAATACCCTTGGGAAAGGTATTAATCCGTCTATTCCTTCCAGTTATGGGTTAAATAGCAGGACAGATTGGGTTCTATAGCCTTGGTCGGCAACCAGTCTACCACAGAAAGCAATGGCAACCTACTGCAGGATAATCTTCTGCCCAGTCAGTTATGTCTCTTTCGAGACATGATCACCCAAGCATGTATCACGTATGGCAATTAACTGACTGACTAGATTGGCAATTAGGTCTCACCATTTTACTGTTGAAGTTGCTAGATGCAATCACCACTTCTTTTCTAATAATTCTTTGTTGTTGATCTCCGTTGTGATTTCTTGATTTGCCACCACTTACAATTATCAAAAATTAAAAATGCAATGTCAGTCAAACTACCTCTGTCTTTTTAAACTTTGTTCCTTTAATGTCATTTCTTCAATTCTTTCCACTAATGTCTTCTTATTCACTCTCATTCCTGTAACTCTTGCATCCTAGTGGCATTATTGCCCTTGCTTGGGGTGAAACAATTAAAAAAAAAAATTAATGAAAGAAATAAGGAACTTATGCTAGGGGTACTTTATTCCCCATGGTCAGATACTACAAACTAAAAATCTAAATCTAAACTTATTTATAAATGAAACTTTGTGTGTGTATCTGTGTGTTTCTATTACCTATAGACTTCAAAATGACTGAACCGATTTTTTTTGAAAATTTACACAGTTGCAAGTTTTGTGTTGAGGTACCCCCAATAAATATCAAAAATCGATAATTGAAAAAATCGGTTGATAGGAGTGGTCTGATTTTAATCAAATATGATACACTCATAGACAAAGACATAAGAAATGATAATCAAAAGTTTCAAGGTTGCAGTTCTTACAATAGTGCAGAAAATTGATAATATATATAAAACGCAAGATGTTTGTGTGTGTGTTTATCTGTCTGTATGTCCTTTATAGAAATCCACCATTTTTATCTGATTTTCACCAAACTTCACACAAATATTCTTTAGGCTGAGTCTGAGCTCCAGGACCATGGATTAATTTTAAAGCTTTCATTACACCCGAGCAATGCCGGGCTATACTGCTAGTCATTAATAGTTTACTCAATGAATGCCAAAAGTTTCCTGTATGGAAACCGTTTATTTCAATCCATACCAGTCATTTCGTTTGTGTTAAGAGTGAGACTTTACAAATATTCTTTTGATATTAGAATCTGGATTTTGAATTAAAATCTGAAAAAAATGGTTCATATACTAATCTTATATTTTCAAAAATCTTGGAATTTAGAAGTATATGCAAATAAACAGGTTTTCTGCATTATTTTCATGATATCATTTATCTATTTCATTCTCTTTCAGAAAAGATTAATAATAATTTTAGAAAGTATTTCAGTCCAACATTGCAAGTGTCTAACGAAAGACCACTTGTCTCAGAAAGAGAGATATGTAAGTCTCCAGTAATTCAAAAGCATTTAGTAATAATAGTGAAATCTTGGAGAGCCAAAAAAGTTTCATTGTACTTTTATACTTGATTTCTTCACTCGACATTTTCCTCCTACTTTTCTTGGCCCAAGTGTGTTTGCTGAAGAGAATAATTTTGTCTGAGAATACTGGAAACTTCCATTCAAAAGCAGTTTAGTACACTAGTTGAAAAGTTGATAAAAATCAAAGGCTCACTCTTTTGAATGTTCTCTACTTTTCTTTTGGTTGCCCCTCTCCATCTCTCTTATTCTGATCCATTTTGGTTCTGTTGGCTCTTTGCCATCACATATGACCTCTGGACCATTCAGTGTACACAATACCCAAACTATTTTCAACCAATCATAAGTCTTGTGTCTATTTGCACCAAATCTAGCAGAAGATATTGACAAACGCACCCAACTTAAACAGATAGTTTAAGCCATTAACTACTTTTCAGATATTTGATATATCAAAGAAGAGATGATAAAAGCTGTCTAAACTTTCAGAAAGGAAAAATACAAAAATATACTATATTTTAAAAAAATAGCCAGGTATGAATATTTTATTTTTGATACTAGAAAAAGAATTTTATGTTCTTTCTATGAAAGACATTATTTAAATCATATTTTACAGTAAAATACTTTGTTTTTCAATATATTGTACCCATGCTCATAAGCTATTATGAAATCTTCACAAAATTATGATATTGAATTTGGATTTAAATCAACAAGTTATTCAGTATGTTGTTTATTATGTAGAATTTGTTTTTAATGTTATGTTATTGTTTTAAAATGTTTATTAAAACATGAAAAATAATTACTTATTTCTGCATCCATTATTCTGATAAAAACCTTCCATTATTTTATAGATTGGGAATTTTTATTTTATACCTACTTTTAAGAGATCATTCTTCATTGATTTTCTCCTAAAACAATTTCTTATTCTCGTTATGTGCAACATTTTTTTTCAGTATGTAACATTTCCTCCTCCAAAAGTAAAAATAGATTCAGTTGTTTGTACAAAATTTTCTAACATGGCTGTCTTATTGGCTACCTATGCAAGAAAATACTGCTAAAATGTTTTTGGCCAATCAAGAAGATTGTCCACAAAAAAAATTCTTATGTTTGATCATTTGGTCAGATTCTGGGAAATGAATTATGCAGAGGACTTTTGGGCAACTCATCGTTTGCTGTTTTTGAGAACTATTTAATTTCATATCTAGACCATTAACATTCTAACCATGAGGCCCAGATTCGAATTCAGATATTTTCAGGGAGGTGTCTCATCAATTTTTCCATATTCTTCTTGATAATGTCAGCCTGGGATAATAATCCAGTTGTGGGTGGGTGTATATGAATGTTTTTAAGAGGTTGTGGCAAAATTACTAACACGCTGGGCAGCAGCTGTCCAAGAACAGAAAAATGGGCAAAGACACAAGATTTTTTAAGTGGGCTGCATCTTATATTAATAACATGTGACATTAGTTATGTGACTATATGTCTGAGGGAGGTAATTCACTTCTGTCCATATGTTTCTATTTATTTTATTATTTATTTATTTTATTGTTTGTGGGTTTGCTTTTTACAAAAGTCTGCTTGATGCAGTATAAAACACAAATTGGCTATGCGTATATTGAAGAAACACATAATGAGCAGGTGTCTGCAACAGGGGATTAGCTAGCCAACCTAGCAGAGACATGTTCAGAAATGAGTGGCCAGTCATAAGATATATATGATAAATGATTAATATGAAATAAACAAAGTGTGTCAGATGGAAAACATGAAAAACAGTTGGATTTTTAAAATCTTTATTTTCTGTTCATATTTTGTTCTATTTTTATTTTACTCTCATAAAAGAAGAAAATGCCAACTGAAAAATAAAACTTTTAAATATCTTAAAGATTTTTACATATTCCATCACATAAGCAATAAATAAAATTAATGTTCACATTATCTATTATATACTCAATGTTTTCCAGATTAAGTACCCATTCATCAAAGGTTTGATAGTAAAATTAAACTCCTAAACACTTTGATGAGAGGATACTTATCCTTGAAACTTAATTCTGTTTGCTACTATAAATCATCCCTTTTTTGATATTGATCTTTTCACTTAAAAAGATTGCTTGCCTTAAAAGATTTGTCCTCAGAAAATAGACTATGAGGGTCAACTGATCAAGGTATGGTTGGTGGTGAACTATTGTATTTTAGTAAACTTGCATGTCTTTTAGTGTACCAACTTGTGTGTCTACCTACATCTAGGCTAGCCTATGAACTTTCCAGCTGTTCTACATAACTTTTTTAAAGCACAAAATTTGTTTTATATATGTTGCAAATTTAAATCAACCAAACAAGAAAGACAAAAACAAAACCATGTTTAAATTTGAAAATATAAAACAGTTCTTATTGTCCCTGTTCTTTAAAAGGAAAAGAAATGAGTAATTTGCATGTTTAAATTTGCATGTACGTATCTTAAAGCAGAAAGAAAAGGCAAGAGAGAAAGTGAAGTGGAAAGTGTTACATAATTTTGTGAGGAAGACAGATGAATAAGTATAAGAATTTCTTTTAAGCCAGGCTTACGGCCTATCACGTTGAATACACCAGTTTTTGCTCAATCACCAAAGTTAAGCAATGTTGAGCCTGGTCAGTACTTAGATGGGTGACCGCTTGGGAATACCAGGTGCTGTAAGCGTTTAGTGACAGATGTGCATTGTGGTGCAGTGGATATCGGCTCGAAAAGAGAAATCGGTGAGCCGAGTTCAAATTCCAATTGAATACCCTGCATTCACTGAAGCACTGGTACCCTTAGGAAAGGTATTAATCCGTCCCTTCCCTCCAGTTATGGGTTAAATAACAAGGGTAGGACTTGGGGACCCTGCCCTTAAAAACAAATCCCAATGAAACTTGATACTCGAAAAGAAAACTGTATTACTAGACACAAAACTTATATAAAAACAAAAATAAATTGTTGAAAGAAAAATATATTACCAGCAATAAATAAATAAAATTATGTTGGCAATAAATGACCTGCTGAGGTTGATATGCCATAAAAACAAAACAAACAACCAACAGTTCTTTTAAGTCGAGCAGCACAAACTGTTCTTATCTGTCTCTCTTTGCCAGTTTGTCTATTTACAAACTTTGCTTCAAAGGAATCATGAAGAATGTTTTTTATTGTTGGCAGGAATGAAACTCATTGGTTGAAAAATGTTGAATATTTATTTTCAAAATATTAATTTATTAACAGGAAGAGTGTGCAATCCTCTGAATCAGAAACCAGTTTTTATGTCATTTTGTCGTTGATTGTACTGGTGTTTATTTCTATCTGACTGACCCTATTATAATGTGCAGTCGACAAAATAAGAAAACAATGCACATGCACAAAATTAAACATATAAAATGGCAACAATTTACTCAATGCATTGTGTATATATACACATGCATCATATCAAGTGAAAAATATATTCATTTGCAGATATATGTATTTTACTCCAGTTATCAAAATTTTTATTTTGGAAAAAAATAATTTTCAGGACGTTAAAAAACACTGAGTAGATTTATTGTTATTTTTTCTCTTCAGAAATAATCTATATTTTGTTTTTCTTTTCTTAAATAATCATTTCTCTTTCTTTTTTTTTTTCAGGTAAGTCACTTATTTGACTTGGTACATGGTTTGCTCACAGGAAAAATCTGTTGAATTAAAAAGAGGTAAAGAAAAAAAATTATTTATTGATTCTAACACAAAAGTTTTATGAACAGAATGTAAAAAATGTTTTGTAATCACACGAGCAGACACACACATACATTGCAAGAGTTTTAAAACTATTTCTATATTTGTTTTAATTTAGCTAAAACTCTTCTTATTTCCTATGATAGTTTTCCAGGAAAAGATTTTAATCATCATTTCTTTGAATAAAAAAAAATGAAATTACTTCCAATATAGAAATCTTTTACTTCAAATACATATGAAATTAATCCCAGAAAAATAAATCTCTCTTTTTTGCCTTATCATCCATTGTGTCATGTCTCTCCAAAGAGTTTCAAATTTGGAATTGAACATATTTTTTATCTATCGACTATGTTCACCTTTGTCATCTTTTTCACTTTCTATGTTGTTATGTCTGTTTGTTTGATGTTATGAACTGTTTTTTGAAATTTGAGTTTTTTTATATGCATTCCCTGATGTCTGCATGGAGATCAACTTTTGTCAATATATACAGAGTGGTAGCACCTGTTAGAGTCTCAGCTATGAGCAAATAGTTAACAGTTAAATGCAATCTGAAAGTAAAAAAATACATATTTTGTGATACTATCAACAATACATTTTTTAAAAAAATAATTACCAGCAATGAACACATTCTGTTCATATGAATCTATCCTAAAAATCTTGCTAGCATTAAATAAATCATTAAGGTTTTTATGCTTTAAAATAAACAAAACCAAACAAATATATAGGATCCAATTTGAAAACTAATTTTGTTTAATTTATGAGATTTTAATTTTAGTAAGATCACTATTTGTATGTCTTTTCTTTGTTTTGACCTTAGTTTAATCACAAACAGTTTGCACTCCCTTGCATATAATGTTAGAAATAGTTGGCTGCTTGTTTACAAGTATGCCCTAAAACTAGTGTGGCTATATATGCCCTGTTGCAGATGCTTGTTCAGGTACATTTGTGTCTTTTCTAAATCCACATAACCAGTTTGTGATTTATACTGCATATATACTGAGTAGACTTTTCTGAGGGAAAAGAAAATATAATTTTGCGAAATTAGTTGTTGAACAAAGTCAGTATGATCAAATCTTTAGTCACAATCACTTGTGTTAATACGACCATCAGTTCTGTATACTAGGAACACCTATCACTCATATTTTCTCATGATTTTTCTCTGAATTGATACTGGAATGATTTTCCATTGCCATGGTAATTTTTATTGAGGCACCACTTCTAGTTAACTGTCTGTTGACTTAAAAAAGAACTTCTCCTTTTAGAAAGGTTTTATTTTCATTCTACTGGGTTGCTAACTATCCACCTCATTCACAAAAAATTGGTGTAAAGGTACTCGCCAACCACCTGACAATTAGAAGCATTCGTCAATCTGGATATACTAATGCATTAATACAATGGAAGGAAAGACAAGAATAACTGAAAGTAAGTAATGACAAACAGAGATTGTTTTCAAAGAGAGTTTATATACTGCTATGTCATACAAGATACTATATACAAATATATCTCTAACTGTCACTATTTGCTCCCATACAAAGAAATTATAACATATATGAATACAACAAGCAGTGTGGATGGTTGAAAATTGAGATGGTTTGTAATATTTTTCTAAGAGAAAAGAGCCACATTGGTGTCATCCTTTATGCTTTTTATAGACAATATGGCTCCCTGTAATTACCCTACTACTGTAGACTATCTTTTTCAAAATTTATATTGAAACTCGGTTTTGTCACCCTATAAACTCCCTGATTTCTCATTCCGAGTTAATAACCACTGCACTACAATGCACATCCGTTTCTGAATCTGTGTTGTGGGAGCCGAGTTCAAATTCTAGTTGAATTCCTTGCACTCACTTATACATAATTACTTTTGGAAAAGATATTAATCTGTCTCTTCTCTCCAGTTATAAGTTAAATAAAAGGACAGACTGAGTTCTATAGCCTTGGCTGGCAATCAATCTACCACAGAAAGTAATGGTAACCTTCTGGGGGATAATCATCAGCCAAGTCAGTCATGTCTCTTTCGAGACATGATTGCCTAAGCATGTATCATATGTGGCACTTAACTGACTGACTACTTAGTAAATATTATATAGTTACAACAAAGAAAAGAATTGAACTATTGCATAATGTGATAACATAGAATGCTGTGCAATTTCTCACAGATGAAGAGGAAACCGGAGGCAGCAGAAATGTGATTCTACATGAAGATGCTAAAAATACCATGTCTGAAAATTGTGAGCTGCATCAAAATTTTAGAGAAAATACAAATGAAAAGGAAACTTATGCTTAACATCATGTACAGACAGTTGAAATTTCTAGGTTACATAATGAGGAAAGAGGTATTAGAAAATCTGATACGCACAGGACAGATTGAAGGAAAGAGGGACAGAAGAAAACAATTCATGACTTAGAGAGCTAAGACCTACAAAACACAAGAAATTTTGGAGAGCCGTGTCCTGAAGTGGAATACAGAAGTACTGATCAAAATAAAGTAAAAAATAGTACTAGTTAAAAATTAATCATCTGTAACTGATTCAGTTAGCATCCAATCAGTTATTGTTCAACAGTAACTTTAAGCCAATCTTAAAGCTTTTATTACATTTTGTTAGCAATGGTTTTGCTCATTTTCTTAAAACTTTTAAACAATTGCATACTTTTCAGCTGATATTTTATTTGACTTTTTTGGCAATATTTCAAGTAAACTTCCTTCAGAATTTAACCAATAAGAATAAGTTAAAGATTTAATTCACTTATTTAAATAGACATTCATCTTTTTTTTCATTTCTCATATGAGATATTTCAATAAATCTTCAATCTACAGTATGCTATGGTATAAAATTTGATATATTGATTATATTTATTTATTTTTTTATCTTTGGCTAAGTTATTGCATTAAAAATACATTGTTTTTGACAGTATTTGTAATAATCAGGAACTGAAAGAAAGCAAATATCCATCTCATTATTAACATTTATAGACAGAAACCATGTCTGAGATATATTTGATTATAAATCAAAATATACTACTGTTGATAAAATGGCATATAACATTAAAACTGAAGGCCATATCATGTTGAAACACTGGTTTACATACACTAACTGAAGTTAAGCAATTATTCAGTTTTTTGATGGGTGTTCATTTGAGAAGACCAGCTTCTGTAAGTTTGGATGTATGGGTAGTATAATGAATAATGTCTCAGAATTGTTAACTGGAGAGCCAAGTTCTAATTCCAGTTGGGTTCATTATGTTCACTTACACACAAATAGCCTTTGGAAAGGTGTAAATCTACCTCTTCTCCACATCTATTACTTAATTAATAAGACATAAGATGTGCGTTGTGGTGCAGTGGATATCGACTCGAAATGACAAATCAGGGTGCCGAAATCAAATTCAGTTGAATCTCTTGCATTCATTTATACACAAATACCCTTATGAAAGGTATTAATCTGCCACATATCTCCAGTTATGGGTTAAATAACAGGACAGATTGGATTCTATAGCTTTGGCTGGCAACCAGTCTGCCGAAGAAAGTAATGGCAACCTACTGCAGGATAATCTGCCCAGTCAGTCTCTTTCAAGACATGATCCCCCAAGTGTGTATCATGTATGGCACTTAACTGATTGACTGACTAAATCATCATCTTCTTCCCAAAAATATTCTTACAATCTAAAATTATTTTCTGACTTTAAATAACCTGCAAAGGTTTTACTAACTGGAGAAAATGAATCAATATTAAAACATTTATACTTAAAAACATTTCTTTTATGTGTCCTTCAGGGCATGCATGATCATGGCTCTCAACAGCTTCCCATCTTTCATAGATATTTCAATGCTTATTTCTTTACTATACCTTTCACATACTGTTCTGCCATCCCACCTAGTTATGTTACTCACTGTTTCTTTCCTTTGGTTTATCTTCAATTTGTCCTCTGAGTTTCAAATTATCTAATTATTTATACTGTCTTTCCATTTTCTTTAAAAGTTCTTCATTGTTCAGATATTTGGTCCATGGTATTCTCAGCAGCCTTTTGTAGAACAACATTTTTGTTGCTTGAAGTTTCCTCTTCCTCAAAGGTTGGGTCATTTTCAGTCAGTTAAGTGCCATATGTGATACATGCTTTGGGTGATCATGTCTTGAAGGAGACATGACTGACTGGGCAGAAGATTATCCCACAGTAGGTTGCCATTGCTTTCTTGCCAGCCAAGGCTATAGAACCCAATTTGTCCAATTATTTAACCCATAACTAGAGAGATGGATTAATATCTTTTCCCAAGGGTATTTGTGCATAAGTGAATGCAAGGAATTCAACTGGGATTAGAAATTGGTTCCCCAATTTCTCATTCCGAGCTGATATCCACTGTACCACAGTCACTTTACCAGGCCATGAAGTTTTCTTTGTCAGAATCCATGTTGCACATTTATAAATCTACCATTCATCCATGCATATTGTCTGCTCCGATGAACTTAGATCACTGGTGCCAACCTAAATACGAATTTGCACGAGATACTAGATTAGCAACTAGATCCCACCCTTTTACAGTGAAACCGATAAAATGCAGCCATAACTTCTACTCCAACAGTTTCTTTCCTCGCACTTCCCGACTGTGGAATTCTCTTCCAAACGATTGCTTCCCCGACGGCTACAATCTCCAGGAGTTTAAATGTAAGGTCAATACACACCTCCTAACACACTAACCTGCTCCCATTCTATCAAGCACTCTTCCCATCTGCCCGACCCTCATCCTCGCTATCCTTACTCATCTGTCACCTTTCTCCTGACATTCCCTATGTCTATCCACTCCTTCTCTTTACCTTCCCCTATGTAGTCCCATGCGCAATAGTGGCAGTGGAATGCCTTGCTTGGAGTGAGATGATTAAAAAAAAAAAAAAAAATGCATTGAATACTTTTGCCATATCTGGTCTGGTGCTCCTACTATTTATCTTGAGGTTTTCAACAAAAACAAATGAAGCATCTGCAACATAATTGATCATGACTTGATATCACTTTCTCAGTAATGTGATATGGCTTCCCTCTGTCTTTTCTACAAATATTTTCATGACAACAACTCTAACGAGCTTTTCTCTGGGTGAATTTAAATGTGCTACTAGATTTGCACCTCTGTCCCACCCTTTTACCATTGAAATAGTTAAATGTAACCACCTCTTCTACTCTAATAGTTTATTTTCTTGCACTTCACATCTGTGGAACTACTTAACGTTTACTTACTTTCCTGATAGCTACAACCTGCAAAAGTTTAAATGAAATCTCAGTTGCAATCTTGCAGCTCATTGAAACCTATCCATCCTTTCTTCAACACCGTTGTACCTATTTTTCTATCTTCATTTATCGATCTATCTACCTATCTCATTGTAAACCCCTGTGCACTGGTGGTGGTCCCACCGGTAATATGATTTTAAAAAAATTAGTTTGTCAGAAAATTATCCAATATTCAACGCCATTTATGTGTACTGGCCTTACACAGCAATTCAGCACTAATATAATTTTGAATATTTTTGTCATATATTCTCAAGGACCAAAAAAATATGTATAAATTCATTTTCATCATTTATTTAGGTTTTATTAAAATTTTAATAATTGCTTTTTCTTAAAATAAATATTGTTAAGATGTGAAGGTAGATAAAATAATAGAGATATTGAAGGAAATACTGTCGTTTTGACACACACCATTTTTTGCAGACACAGAAGTCTAAGTTAGCCTTATTTTTTATATGACAGTTGAGATTTCAAGTAAAGCACAAAAATGAATTCGAAAGCAATTATTTCAAAAGCAGAAAATATTTGTCTATATCTATCCATTTTCTTAATTAGTTTATGACTTAAAAATACAATAAGAATACCAAAGAATTATAAGATCAAAGGAGTATTTTGGTCAACCAATAATTAACTAGATAGAAAACAAATCAACATTTTTGACTTTCCTTATCCATTTACATTCTAAGTGGGAGTTTTCAAGTCGATTCAACTTCTTTTCTATTTTTATTACATTTGCTTTTTTTACTTGCAAACATTCTTTGAAGCATTGTCAATTTAATTGTGAAATGAATTAATTATATCAATCAAGCCTATTATAAGACATTTCTCATTATATTTAGAAATAATATATCATTATTCATGAAAATATATTGAGTAACTGAGGATATTTATTCAGGCTTGATGGAAATAGTTTTGTAAATGGTAAGAAACAAAAATTGGAAACTAAATATATCTTAAATATATTAAACTTATTAGAAAACCAAACTTGGGAAAGATCACTGTCATCATATTTTCATATTTCAATAAGAACATCAAAATTTTTAATAGCAGGCAAGGAAACAAAACTCTTGGAAAGTCTGGAAAATTTCCAATTTTATGAGAATGAAATTTGGTAAAAGATTTTCTGTTGATTAGTTCATTTTATATCCAGACAAATTCAAAATCTACATCCATACATTAATCTGGCCCAAGGCAAGTTAGGTACTGCCTGGCAGAGGATTTGTTATGATTTAAAGCAAAGTTTTAAAAGGCTTGATGATCTTCCTGATGTCCAACACTCGCAGTAGTCTAAGTACACCAAATGTTTTTATTGAGACACTCACTAAGAAAGTTTCCATTGAAGACTGCATGCCCTATCCTAGCCAAATATATATATATATATATATATATTCTAAGCATATACTGTTAAATATAAGAGACAATGAATGTCTATTATGTTTAATCATGAGCCATTCTAAACATCGTATTTTGTCTTTAATTTCAGGTGAAAATAAAGACAAAAATTCTCCAACACTTGGATTATTTTTTATTAATTTGGTTCTAAGCTTTTGGCTTACATGAGCCATCTTCAGAGAGGTTACAAGGATGTTAACATAAAAACATCTACCATCAAAGACGATTTAATCTTGTGTTGACATAAAACTTTGCTAAGCAACAATAACAATAATGTAGTGTATCAATTTACATGCCCATTCAGAGATTGTATCTCTGGTACTAACAATAAACCTACTACATATATTGGTTTTACTACAACCACTCTCTCCCGTAGACTTACCTGTCACCTTTCTGGTCAGAGTACAATTAAACAACATTTCTTAGAAAAACATAACCATGTAGGTAATATCAGATAGATTTTAGTCAACAATACAATAATCAAACTCATACACAGTAAAAAGAACCTTCAGATATTGGAGACCATTTACATAAAATCCAAACAACACACACTTAATAAAATCACATTTAAATCTGGTCATAACACATTACATTGCATTTAAATATATGGTTCTGTTAACGTTTCGAGCTTTCACATGGTGTGACGTCATAGAACTGCATTACAAATTTACAAACTGCGTTTGCTATTTTTGGTAACTGTTATAATTAAACATAATAGAAATTCATTGTCTGTTATATTTAACAGTATATGTTTAGAAAATTATCTGCTGCCTTGATACACTAAATATATTGGTCACTGACATCCATAAAGAAGCTCTACTACCCTTTGAAAGGTCTTGTTTTTTATCTTGCAGGTTGACATGCCACCCTCCTCAACAAAACAGTGGGAGAGCTGATTTTAGAAGCTAACCAACTGCACCTATATAAATAAAGACTAAAATAAAATTTTTCTTTACCAACATATTTCATCCACTAGAGAACTTTATCAAGTTAAATATATAATGCACCTATATATATATATATATATATGGGTGGAATATATATGTATATAATTAACGTGAATAAGTTTGCCACTGAGCTGAGCAGAGTCATTTTATTCATGCTGACTCAGTGACAAATTTCTCCACATTAATTCTAATAACATACTATCTCTATTTCAATATAAAGTAATTTCTGGCAAGCAAGTTTTTTGTCATAAAGCACTTTATGACAAAAAACCCCACTTGCCAGAAATTACTTTCTACCAGTAAACTACTGAAAAACAGCAATTTTGGCATTAAACCACACTATGTATCTATATAGTGTATAATATGATTGCACAGTGCATAAAAATCTGAGTAATTCTAAAGACGTAGGATATTACGTATATTTATTAATATATATATATATATATATAGTCATCCACAGACAGATCTTTTTCACTGTATCACAGCTCATCAGTATGGTTAGACAGCCGATTGCTTTTTACCCAGGATTGAAACCTGACCAAATTGGCGTCAGTCGGCGATTCTACCTCTGAGCTATGGGTGCTCAGTAGGAGGCAAACTTTTTAGCATGTATATTATCATTATACATGCCCAATAGCCAATGTTCTAATTCATTGCTGAATGAACGATGTATAGATGCCAGAGTAGCTACTGTTTTGCAAAGTCTACCATATATATATATATATAGAGAGAGAGAGAGATATGAGAATAAATAAGTGCATGAATAAATCCGTAGGATATTGTTGTAAACAAAGCATAAACTTTATATTTTTTAAATAATCTCCTTCCTTGTCAATGCACTCAACTGAATGCTTCATCACTTAGCACAGACATAACAGAATGAATATTTTGCATCAAAATCAGCTAATAACAGGATACATGTTTATAGATCTAGTGTTTTTTATTAAGTTCTTGAGATTCTTCTTCACAAAAGATGAATACTGTTGCCCTGGATATTTCCAAAGCGTTTGACAGAGTCTGGCATGCTGGACTTCTACGCAAACTGCAGGGCTATGGTATAACTGGGCAGTTGTTTGACTTAATCCAATTATTCTTTTCAAACCGCACAATGAAGGTAGTATTAAATGGATATGTCTCCCGATACTATCATACAAATACAGGTGTCCCTCATGGCTCTATTCTAGGTCATACGTTTTTCCTGATCTTCATTAACGATCACCCCAATGTAATCAGATCTTAATTAGGTATATATGCTGACAACACCACCATTTACTCTTGCCTAGATCAAAAATCTGCTGAGGCTGACAAAGCAAACCTCACCGCTGAGCTTAAAAAGGACCTCCAGTCTGCGGTGGACTGGGTCAAGAAATGGCTTGTGAAATTTAATCCTTCCAAAACAATGCTGCTATTTGTTAACCATCACAGACAATTGCTCCTACCCCCAATTAGCATGGATCAATCAAGTCTTCCTGAAAAAAAAACACTGCACCTCCTCGGGTTAACTCTCTCAACAGACCTCAAGTGGAATGACTATATTGAACCCATAGCTAAATCTGCTGCTAAGAAGCTCACTGTGAAGGACTAGGAAGTTTGTCCTATCTGAATCCACCCTGCACTTATATAAATCTACCATCTGCCCATGTATTAAATACTGCTGTCATATCTGGTCCCTGCTATCCATCTCAAGGTTCTTAAAATCCAGGGTAGAATCTGTAATGTGATTGATCCCAACTAGGAAGCTTAGATGCAGTCACATTCTCATCAGTGTAATGTAGCTTCCCTGTGTCTCTTCTGCTCCGATGAACTTAGCTCACTGGTGCCCCCTATGTATAAATTCACTTAAGCTACTAGACTGGCAACTAGGTCCCACCCTTTTACAGTGAAACCAATAAAATGTCACTGCAACTTCTACTCTAGTAGCTTCTTTTTTCTCACACTTCTTGCCTGTAGAGTTCCCTTCCATATACTTGCTTCTCTGACAGCTACATTATCCAAGAATTTAAATGTAAAGTCAATTGTCATCTCCTATCTCACTGACTTGCATCCTTTTCCTCATGCTCTTTTCTCTGTCCACTCCACTCTCATCGCATCAGTATTCTCATCCTTCTCTTACCCACTTCCTTACATACCCTATAATCTGTCTCTCATTCTTATCAATTTCCCTGTGCACCATAGGCAGTAAAACTGCCATACTTGGGGCAAAATGATAAAAAAAATGTTGTGATTAAGTTGGTTTCATTCTATAAATTAAATAATATATAAATTAACATTCTTATTTATAGGTGATATTGCTTTTGGAGATCATGATATTAATCAGTATTTAAACAATAGCATTATCACTTTTGTTTAATGATAGAATGAACACTTGTCCAATGAAAATTCAGATAAATTCAGCTAAGAATTTCATCAGGCTGTAGATTTACTGACACATCTGCATACACACACATACACACATGTATATATACAATGGATTCATCAAAACTAATGCCTCCTATTTACTGACATGCAAACATTAACAGATATAGTGAACACAATAACATTATACAGAACAAGTTTTCAGCTGAAAAAGACTTTTTTAACATAGTTGCTACTGTTCTTCTGTGTACTGTGTCCATTCAAGACGTGAACAATGATGTCTCTCCACAATTTCCTGTCTTTTGTAGCTATTACTAAAATTTGTCTTTCCATTGTGTCTCTTCATCTCTGTTTTGCCAACCATTTAAACAAGCCTGTCAGGTGGGTTATTTGCTGTTTCCCTCTTGCTTTTAATATGATCCGTGAGTGTCAAATTTTCTAAGCTCTCTTTCCTCATCATGTCTGCTTGAAATTTCAGATTTCCTTCTGATGTTTAAGTATAAGTGTTCTTTAATTATACATTTTTTGAAGCAACAGACAAGAAACTACTGGCTCAATGAAAATGGTGCCAGTCGAGGAAACCAATTTTTCCACAACAGTGATAATAGTGTTATTATAATAAAAATGTTTACTGTGTTTTCCATCTTTGATAATCTGCTAAGATATAGAAAAGTTTGAAGGCACCAAATTCATGGGTATAGTAGAAAAGTTCAGCCAAGATTTGTAATGTGATCCATAGACTTCAGATTTGTGTTTGGTTTGGTGTTAGCTGTAAAAGTTATCTTGTCTAGGCTGAATCTGGAAATTTAAGTAATCATCATAGTTGATATTTTGTCCAAATTCCAAAAATTCAGACATATTATAAATTCCCTATCACAAAAAACACTACATAGCACTGCTGCTGCTTTCTTTTCTTGTGATGGTGAGTTCACATCACCATTCTATGGAATTTCATTTTCATTCTAGGTCAAAGTGGTGTTCCCATTGCCTCATCAGCAGTAATAGTGTGGTCCAGGAAATGAACTTTCACCTTAGAGTTGTTGAGCAGGTCTTTACAGACTTGCATCCAATGGTCTTTCCACTCTTAAGTGCATGAATATGTGAGAATTAGATAGCACAATTCTTGCAGTATCTCAACATTTTAAAGTTTTCAATACAATGAAGCTGACATTCCACTCCAAAAACAATCTTCTTGTCATAATCAGCCAATTCACACAAATAAACTGATCAAATTCAACTAATTGATTGACAAATACACAGCAAAGCCCAGAATGCAGCTTCAAGTAGAGGGGGGCTTTCTGGTAAGCCATAAAAATTTTCTTACTCTAAAATTGAAATATTAGACACGTTAAAAAATCAGTGAATAAAAGACTGTAAGTCATAGGATGAATCTTGAAACATTATCTTGATCAGATACATGAAATACTGTTTTTCAAATATGTTTTTGTGACTTATTTGCTTTGTTTATGAACAAATTTTCAATATGTATTTTTCTTGCATATAAAATGTGACCCCAACAACAATGTTGTTATTGGTATTTTTCATAAGGATAGGTATTATATAATACTTGATTTTATTAAAAGATACAAATATATAATGAAACCTATCTTAACTAAAAAATATCGCTAATAAAATTTTTGTGGAGGGTGGATACGTATTATATGATAAGGATGTGCTTTGTGGTGCAATGGTGTAAATCAGTAGAGTCAAGTTCAAATTTCTGTTGAATTTATTGTATTCATTTGCATGCAAATACTCTTGGATAAGGTATGAATTCATCTCTTCTGGCTCTAGTTGTGGTTTAAGTACCAGGATATATTTGGTTTTATAGTTTTGGTTGGCAACCTGTCTACCACAGAATAAAATGGCAACCTACGGCAGGAAAATATTCTGCCTAGTCAGTCATAGATCAAAAAAGACATGATCACTGAAGTGTGTATTATGTATGGCACTTAACTGACTGATTAATTCTATAATAAAACTTACATAGTGTATTTCCCATATAAATATATATTGAAACTTTTGCCAACATTATTTGGTTAATATCAATTTTATTTTAAATACATTGGTGTCTGCAGCATGGATTTACTAACTAACCTATTAGGCAGGTATGCTTAGTACGAACAGCCAGCCATTATGTTGTTTGCAATGACTTGATGGCACTTATCAGATAGCATTTCTGTACATTTTGAGTAAAATTATGCAGGTTTTGGTGACTGAAATAGTGTCTGTGTATAATATCGCTTTCCTTCTTTCTTTCTCTCTCTTCTTCTTCTCTCTATGTGTGTGTGCGTGTGGACACTGATGCAATGCAATCTTTAAGCTATGATGTAGATGGCCTGAAAACTTTCGCAACTTACTCTTGACTTTAGGATTCACTTTATATTTACATACACTCTATCCTTGATATTATGTACTCATAAATATAGCAAACCTTAAAACTATATTTTTATCATAAATAAAATACCGAACAGTGTTTTGCTGAATCATAAGGAACAAAATGTATATTTATTTTTAGTATAGATAATATATATATATATATATATATATATATATACACACACACACACGTGTATGTGTAAAAAGGAATATATATGTATAAAAAAGAACTTGATATGTAAAGCCACAAGTTTTTTTGCCTGAAGAGAGTCAACTTTAGACTTGAAACACGTATAGCATCACAAATATCATTACGAACACATAAATATACACTTTAAACAAAACGTTCATAGTTTCTCACACTTTTTATTCTATACCAATTACTTTCATTGGAACAATCCTATTTTTATATATATATATATATATATATATATATATATATATATATCCTTAAAGAGAGTGGACGTCATTTTAACCCAAACCCGAGGAACCTTTCAGCCAACACTTGTCAAGGGTTACGTTGGCAAAATTATAAATGGGTATAGAGGAGGACACAACAAAAAGGGAATACTTGCAATACTGGGAGAAGATGGAATTTGTTTAAAAATAAATTTATTGAAAAAATATTAAGAAGTGAGGGGAGTGTAAACATATAAATCCCACAAGAGTGAAATAAAAAAGAAAAAAATGTTACACTCACAACCTCGCCAGTAATTGCAAGGAGCGCAAGAACTGCTCTTTCTGCCTGCACAGGCTCGGCTGCTGGATTTTTAGGCAAATGGCCTCCAAAACACGTAGATGGTATGCCGATCGAGCACTGTGCAAGACAGAAAACCAATTGTCCTCATAAGAGGAGGCACGAACTTGATTATCCAGCAGGTGTTGGCCGATTGCTGAATCCAACACAGCTTGAGTTGTTCTTATATTGCTATGGGAATTGCCTAAACGTATATTCGCGGGGACATGCTGCGCAACCCGCGTCTCCAACCACAGATTGGTTCATCCTATATATGCTGCATCGCAACAGCACTTAAATTTATACACAACAGAACTTTTACGAAAATAGGACAACTGATCCTTAACAAAAGATGGAAACACAGGCCTTGTCTTAAAAACAACACGCAACTGCACTGAAAAATAACCCGACGAAATACTAGCTGAAACTTTGTCAGTAACAGTAAGACATTTTCTTCCAAGCCAGGGTAATTTGAGATACAAAGGACAGCGACTTGGCCCTTCAACCTTTGGTTCTTTAAACCGTTTAATCTTATGAGCAATAACCCATTTTACCAAATTAATGGGGTACCCGTTCCCTTCAAAAATATCTTACAAGCGTGTTAATTCGCTGGCCAAGCATTCAGGAGAACAAATATTAAGGGCACGGTGAACCAAAGTTTCTATTAGGCCAATTTTACGGGACTTAGGGACAAAAGAGTTCCAATTAGTATATAGACCGGTAAAAGTCGGTTTACGAAACACAGAAGTCATGAAAACCTCGTCCCGTTGCTGAACATAGACATCTAAAAATGGAAGACCCCCATCCTTCTCCGTCTCCATAGTAAACTGAAGAGATGGATGTAGGGAGTTTAGCTGAACTAAACAATTTTCAGCTTCAGATGTGTTATTAAATAATGCGAAGGTGTCATCAACATAACGTCGATAAATAAGTGGCTCATTAACCTTCTCAAATAACACATGTTCATAATATCCTACAAAGATATTAGAAAGAACAGGACCCAAAGGACTCCCCAGGCGACACCGTCCGTCTGTGCATACATTGTCCCGTTGAAACTGAACTCGACTCCCTCAGTAGCCAACCGCATACACTCTAAGAAAATTTCTTCAGGAATAATTGCAGGGCCAAAATTACCTCTGTACAACATGTCAGCACAAATGTTTATACTGTCTTTTAACGGGACATTAGTGTATAAACTGACAATGTCAAAAGAGACCATAAACGTATCTCTTGAGGAAAACTCTAAATTTCTAACGAAATTAGAAAAACTAAAAGAGTCGAGGACATTATATGTAGACAGTGCATCAGACAGAGGTTGGATAATCTCTGCCAACCACTTGGCCAGCTCATGCTGTATTGACCCTACCATGGACAGTATGGGTCTAAGGGGAACTCCTTCCTTATGGACTTTTGGAAGACCATACATTCTGGGTCACTGAGAGCCCACGGGCCTAATCCTATTATAGATGTCTTTAGAAATTAAATTTTTTCTTAAATTAAATGAGTTTTATTTAATAAATTCACCATGGTTTGTCTGTGGAGATTTTATGAAAGTTTTCCAAATACCAAATAAATTACTGCACATCCAAATAAAAAATATGGATAAACTGTCTAAAGTTAATATGCTTATTCAGGTATCTTTGACCATTCCTAACATTATCAAGAATTTCATGTTGTAAGTGTGGTAAACTAAGTTCTATTGGCTGTTTCTTGTCATTTTCATGGTAATGCTACAATTCTAATTTAATTTAATTAATTGATTATATAAGTGATGTCAAGTGTAAAATGGTCCCCAAAGATAACTGCACCAGAAAAACATATTTATTAGATATGTTAAATTTATCATTATTTATATATATAGGAAATATTTTATACAGACTTTTAAATATTATCTTCTGTGGTGAAAGTTAGTTCATTTGAAGTGGATTGTTTCTGATGGATAATAAAGTCTATTGTCTTCAGGTCCTTTCCCTGCAGTAATATATAGTATAATGTATTTTTGTATTATGTATTAATATTTTCTTATGTTATAATTTGTATTATGTATACACACACGCAATACTCTTTGTATCTGTAAATCAATGAAATATAGTGATAGAACAATACAATCATCAGCAAAAATAATGGAAAAATTCCGGTCTTTGTCCCTTTCCATTTTATCTAATTCTAAGTTTAATGTGAATTCAGTTTAATAAAATGAAATATGATAATTATTTATGAAAATTTATCTCAGGACAATTATTCCCTAGGTCAATATAAATATAAAGAAATTAGCTTTTAAATATATTCTACCAGCAGTATAGCTCCGCATTGCTCAGGTGTAATGAAAGCTTTAAAACTAATCCATGGTCCTGGATCTCAGACTCTTTGGATGTTGGCGCGAAAAACTAAAAAGCAATAGTTTTTCCAGTTAAAGCGAAACCGTAGACTGAAAGAAAAATGAATGGATGTAAGTCAAATTTTGATTTCCTGGTATCGATATCAAATAAGTTTTTTTTGTTGTAAACTGAATTTTGAAGGTGAAATGAGTCCTCTGAGTAAATGTTATCATGGCTGAGACTAAGAACTACAATTATACCTACTTAGAGCTAAACCCAAAGCAAAAACTAAAATAAAAGGGCTGAAAAAAATACAGACATACAGGCAGATAAACAGACGCACACACAAACATCTTGCCTTTTATATATATTATCAATTTTCTTGACTATTGTAAGAACTGCGACCTTGAAACTTTTGAATATCATTTTTTATGTCTTTGTCTCAAGTGTATCAAATTTGATTAAAATTGGACCACTCCTTCTGTAACCCAATTTTTTTGATTATTGATTTTCGATATTTATTGGGGGTATCTCGACACAAAACCTAGCTAAGAACACTCACAGATGCTTATAGTACAACTGTATAAATTTTCAAGAAAATCGGTTCAGCCATTTCAGAGTCTATAGGTAATGGACACAGACACACACACACACAAAGTTCCATTTATAAATAAGTTTAGATACATTACATGTCAAGTGAATATATTTAATCTATATTTCCCATGAACCTTGTTTGATAAATCTCACTATCTTTGAGTTATCTGTGAAATTTATTTGTCCATTCATCAAAATATGTTCACAGTAGAGTGTGCATTCTATTTTACCAGCTACTTGAGTCATACTTAGTTTAAAAGAAAAGTTTCAATACAAGAGATATGACACAATTGATAAATAAACTTCTGTATCGGAAAATATATGGAAGAATTGTTCTCTAGACATCTGAATGATTCACAAGTTGGAAAAAATATTTGGTTATATTTTAAAAAAGCAAGGGACACAGAAAATTTGTATTGAGTTTCAAAGCATAAAACAGTGAAAAATATATTAAAAAAAATAAAAGAGTAAAAAGAATATATTTTATCAATTATATTGAAAGAACAGTGTTAAGGGTAGAGGAAGGAATTATTTGAGGAACTCTTTGTTCAAGTATGACATATGTTGTAGTTCACTTGGTGAAGTGAGAAAATAACATTATATATGAGAAGAAAGACAGGTATATACAAATACTGTGCATACACACACATATATATGTATTTCTATAGCTATATTGAGTGTAATGGATGAATGGTTGTCTAAATTTTTCAAAAAATGAAAAAAATACTGACATTTTATTTTATCAGATATATTTATAAAAATTACTTAAAAATGTCTTGAAAGACATTTTTACGTAATATTTGTATATATATCTGATAAATATATTTAAATGTATATAAAGAGTTAAGTTATTCAATAAAAATGACATTGGCTTCAACCACAGCCTCCAAATAATTTCAGGGTCACTCTTTTGAACAATCTCCTTGTTTTAGTTGGTGAATGCTGCCATAATTTTTGATTTTAGTTCATCTTTAGTTTCAAAAGGAGTTTTGTTGGTCTCTTGCTCAACTACGCTCCACACATAATACAAGTCTTTTTTTCATAACTGAGGAGATTGTCCAGCACTCACTGCCATATTGAAGTGCAGACATCACATAGCAATCCAGTACCCTCTTCTTTGTTTCTAGAAAAATTTTCCTTTCTCTCAATACTATTCTCAGCTTCTGGAATACATCCTTTGCCATGCAAATTCACCTTTGGATGTCAGTGTTAAAGACATTTAAAATGACAAAAACGTTTGTAGATTCTTTTTTTTTATGGGAGAGAGAAATGCATGGTCAAGAGAAAGAGAGATATAGAGGGAAGAAGAAGTTAAAGTATTATTGAGGAGGGGTGATAGAGAAGTAAATGAGATGAAAATAGAAAAAGAAAAGAGGAGATGAGTAGAAAACAATAGATGTAGAGAGAAATAATCTATTTATAAGTGAATAACAAAAGGTAACAGCAAGAGACAAAACTTATCATTGTAAGGTAAAAGTTCGTTCAGCGAGGTAATTAAACCAAACCCATAAAAAACCAAGTCTACTAAAAAAAAAAATGCAAATTTAAATCTATTCAATAAAACACAATAAGACTTTATATATTTATTGATCATTCAGTGTGATCTACTTACTAATATGATATTCCATTGTGATAGTTACCGAATACATTATTCTCTGCTGATACACAAACATAATTCATATCTCATTTGTAAATAATGGTCATAAGTATATTGCTTTTTATTTCTTGTGTTTTGGGGAGTTCATTTCTACTTTTATATTTTTAAAATGTAGAATTTCTTTATTTGCATTTAATATGGTTAATTGTATAGATACAAATCTTTGCTTATTTCTACAGAAAATATAACAAATGCAACTTTAAAATCAATTAAATATTGGTATAATATTTTTAAAGTACTGGTAAATGAGGTTACTTATAAATATCCAACTTTCATTAAATAAAAGCCTTGTTATGGAAAATAATAATAGTTTCTTCAAAGAAACATTTATCAAATATAACAGTACTAGAAATTAGTCAATGTATCTTTAATACATTCTGTGACTTTTGAATTGAAAATAAATGATTATGAATAAATTTAATTAAACTGAGTTGATTCAGATTTTATAAGGAATCTTTTTTCCCATTGCTTTAGTGACTTTTGTTCGTGTGCCAATATTATTCAAATTAAGAAATCAACATTTTCCTTTTTTTGTTAGTATAATTTGTCTTTCAAATAGCATTGATGTGAATTAAAAACACCTGATGCAAACTTAGTCTACACTGGTTGAAATAATATAATTGCTGCATTGTTTTTGTTTTGTCAGTCTTTCATTCATATAAATTCATAGCATCATTATTCATTCAGGAAAATATTTTTTTTAGTTATTTATGACTTACACAAACATTCATCTGATAGGGCTTACTATGCAAGGTTAATTTAGGTTTGGATTTTTACATTAAGGAACTTCTTAACTAAATCCTTACATACCACTGTAGCAGCCACAGATCTATTTCCTTTAGCGAATCAATGCCCCCGACGGGAGATTCGGTCACTCACTGACCAATCAACGGGCGGAGCGCATTGATTCCTCTCTAGAACTATTTTTCCTAGTCCTGTTTGTAGAACTGAGGAAAACCAGAGAGCCATGAGCCAGCGTGAGTAACGGACGTCTCTCTCACACTGCTGCCACTGATTCCCCATGGAATGCTTTTGTGGAAGACGCTGCTGCTAGCTTCACCATGGACAATTACATACTATCTGCTGCTAGCTTCACCATGGACACTTACATACTATCTGCTGCTAGCTTCACCATGGACACTTACATACTACCAATCTTGTACGTTTACTATGTAATAAACCATTCTTTGTTGTTATTCTAAAAGCAAGTTTCGTCATTCATTTGTGTGCCTAAAAAATATAGTGTTGGGGAAATTAAGCATTTCCCATAAACCCTATAAAATGGTGACCCCGAATGGCACCATAGGATGGCGAAACAAATTTAAAAAAAAATAACAACACGAAACTCGGCCTCCACTTTCGAACAACAGTACAAGCAAAGTTAAAAGGAGAGAGAGAAAAAGCTTCTTGACTCAAAGAACCTAAAAAAAAAAAAATACAACCACCCACGAATTCTGTTTGTGACACACGTGTGCGTTAAATTCATTCGTCGGCTGAGAAGACATTGGCAAAAAATTTTTGCCCTCAGTAAAACAATCTTTCTAAACAGAGATATCATCTTTCGTTTTGCTAGACATACCGACGCCCATTCCCAAGTGGTCAAATAGGTAGATAAAAGATTCTCCCTTTACTCAAATAACATTTTTTTGAACACGTGCCTTCACAACAAAAACCCCAAAAACTTTCCGACGAGGAAGTATCTTCTTTTCAGCCCGTACACAAGAAAAACACCAACTCAAGCAAGCATAACGAACATTACATTTTGTTCAAAGAAAGTTTAAAAAAAAAAAAGAAGAAACTTACTACTCTGCTCTGTTCAACTGACCACGTGGTACAAAAAAAATATTTTGATTGCAATAACAAAAAAAAAAAAAAGTGAGTAATACACCTTTACATTTTATTTTTTCGAAAGTTAAAGCTAATAGAGCGCCTCCTTCCTTAACATTTAACTTTCCCGCCTAAATGGTGATTGGGCGACGCCATCTTTAATTCCAACTTTTGTTTTTCAGACAGACCTTGAAACTAAGGAACCTTAAAGCAGCACCTTTCTCTCGTTTAACACGAATATCACCATTTTCTTGTGTCTTTTGAAATGTTTTCCCTTTCGTTTCTTTCTCATTGAGACGTGTTTCTTTGATATTTTTTTTTGGTGGTCTGTCGTCACGCTATATATTAAAAAGATAATGGCGACTACTTTACCTGCTTTCGCTGGCGACGTTCGAGTTTGGTTTGCCCAACTCGAGTCATATTTTATAGCGAACAACGTCGTGGAGGAGCGGCAATTGCCTATTTTATTTAGTGCATTTCCCGCGTCATTGACACCAGTTGTCAAAGATTTGATAACTAACACCCCCCTTAATGCTACTTATGACAGTATTAAGCGGGAAGTTCTGCTCCGGACGTCGCTATCAGCGGAAAAGCGGTTCCAAACTTTAGTCAATGACGAGCTGTTGGGAGACCGCATGCCAAGCGAATTGCTCCGCAGAATGAGAGAGCTGGCAGAAGATGTCCCTGCTGATAGTGCCTTTATAAAGCAACTTTTCTTCTTAAGATTGCCCCCTCAAGTAAAGGCAATTCTGGCACCCATGGTAGAGAAAAGCTCTGTAGACGTAATAGCGTCCTCTGCAGATAAAGTGATGGAATTCACCAAGGGGCCTATTACCGCGTCCATTCTTCAGCCAAAGGCTGAAGTCTCTACCCGCGAAGGTGCCACACAAGTGGCGATACTCAAAGCTTTAGTGCAGCTTACCAATGAAGTAGGTAAATTAACTGTAATTAATTCACAACAGCCTAGACGTCGACATAAAAGTCGTCCGCCATCCCCACACCACCGCCGCCATTCAAGCAAGCCAGGACTATGCTATTATCACAGTTGTTTTGGCGCTAAGGCTCGGAGGTGCAAAATGCCCTGCTCCTTTTCAAACCAGGGAAACTTAAATCTGGAGAGCTGAGCACGGCACACTCTCCACAAGATTTATGTAACAACCGTGCCTATTTTTTCACTGACTCCAGGTCCCAAGTACGTTGTTTGGTTGACACAGGAGCACCTTGAAGTATCTGGCCACTGAAACTCCTCACTGAGAAGCCGCCACTGTCGCCCATCACACTGCAAGCGGTAAATCACTCCCCTATTCCCACGTACGGTCAAATTTCTCGTTCTCTGGACTTGGAATTACGGAGAGACTTTACATGGATTTTTACTGTAGCTGACTTACCATACCCCATTCTAGGCTCGGACTTTCTGCACCACTTCAACCTTTTAGTGGATATGCGCAAGCGACGACTTATTGACGGCAATACGGAACTTTCCGTCAGGGGTTTTAAGGCAAATATCTCACCTATCAGCCCGGTATTTTTCATTGCCGCCACTGACGACCCATACCAAACATTACTACGCTCTTACCCAGAGTTAACTAACTTAAATTTCGTTGTGAGCAAATCAACTCACTCTACAAAACACCACATCGAGACCACGGGCGCTCCGGTGTTCTCACGCCCTCGCCGCCTCCCTGCTGATAAACTAAAGGCGGCAAAGGCAGAATTTAACCATATGCTGCAGTTGGGAATTATACGCCCCTCGTCCAGTTCATGGGCTTCCCCTTTGCATATGGTTCCAAAGCGTTCTGGAGATTGGCGTCCGACTGGGGACTATCGACGACTAAATGCCATTACGGTACCTGATCGTTACCCAATCCCACATATATAAGACTTTGCTTCATCCCTGCATGGTTGTAAGACCTTCTCCAAACTAGACCTCGTTAAGGCTTAAAATCAGATACCAGTGAACCCAGACGACATACCCAAAACTGCAGTAACTACTCCATTTGGAGCGTTTGAATTTTTAACTATGCCTTTTGGTTTGCGAAACGCGGCTAGTACCTTCCAACGCTTCATGGACGAAGTAGTGCATGATTTGGACTTCGTCTATAATTATATAGATGACATCCTCGTAGCAAGTGCCTCACCTGAGGAACACGTTACTCACCTCCGCCTACTGTTTGAACGGTTTCAAAAGTACCAGGTGAGGATTAACACTGGTAAATGTGTTTTCGATGCTTCGTCGCTAACTTTCTTGGGACACATTATAAGCCCCGAAGAGATATCTCCCTTACCTGAAAAAGTGAAGGCTCTACAAGACCTTCAACCACCCACTTCACTTCGCCAACTGAGACACTTTCTCGGTCTGCTTAACTATTACAGACGTTTCATCCCACACTGTGCGGATCTCCTGTCTCCTCTGTCTGACATGTTACGTAACAGGAAAAAGAAAAATGAGCAGATTTCGTTGAATGACATACAGCTAAAAGTCTTTAACGAAGTGAAGAAGAAATTAGCGACAACATCGCTACTTGCACATCCTGTACCCGACTCCCAGTTTTCATTGGTCGTTGATGCATCGGGCACAGCTGTAGGTGCAGTTTTGCAACACCAACAACAGCTACAACCTCTCGCTTATTTTTCAAGACAGCTGAAATCGGCAGAACAACGTTACAGCACATTTGGCCGTGAACTCCTGGCAATGTACCTCGCAGTGAAACACTTTCAGCATTCGCTAGAGGGCCGACAATTTGTGATCTACACCGATCACCGTCCGCTTACTTTCGTTCTGCGCTCAAAGCCGGACAGATATTCTCCTCGCGAAACTCGCCACTTGGATTTTGTTTCGCAATTTACAAACGATATCCGACATATATCTGGTGAACAGAATGCTGCAGCAGACGCCTTGTCTCGCCTTCCCATTAATTCACTGTTCTCACCTTCAGATATCGACTTACGACAGATGGCCTTTGACCAACCACGCCTGGACACCTTTGATCTATCATCACCTGAATTTGCAACTTGCAAGTTCGCATACCTACCAGTGCCTACTGCAGATACGCAGATCATCTGTGACACCTCAACAGACGCACCTCGACCTTTTGTTCCGATGACACATCGTAGGGTTGTTTTTGACACACTACACCAATTGGCACACCCCGGACCCAAAGCCACAGTGAAGCTGATTGCAGCTAGATTTTTCTGGCCAAACATGAGGCGTGATATCACTGCCTGGACACGTTCTTGCGTATCCTGCCAAAAATCAAAGGTGCACAAACATATCCGTGCACCCCTCGGAACATTCAGCACCCCAGACGCTCGGTTCAGCCATGTCCATATTGATCTGGTTGGACCATGGCCGGTCAGTCAGGGATTTACTTACCTCCTGACCTGTATAGATCGCTTTACACGGTGGCCCGAAGCTATTCCCCTAAAGGACATTTCAGCTGAATCCGTAGCGCAGGCCCTTATATCAGGCTGGATAACGCGTTACGGAGTTCCTACAACAATTACCACTGACTGTGGCAGACAATTTGAATCCCACCTATTCCAGGAACTTTCCAGAATTTTAGGGATCAATCGAATTCGAACTACGAGCTATCACCCTGCTTCTAACGGGATGATAGAACGCTTTCATCGCCAATTAAAGGCCGCATTAAGTGCCTATCCTGACCAACAGCGATGGAGCGAATATGTACCTGTTGTCCTTCTTGGCTGTCGTGCAGCTATCAAAGAGGACCTAGGATACTCTCCAGCAGAACTTGTCTATGGAGTACCTCTATCATTACCAGGTCAAATGTTGAACCCTATAGATTTAACAGGAACAGATCCTGCCTTGTATATAAACAGACTGCAATCTTATTTTGGTAATCTCCCACCAATGCACCCTAGGGAACAGACCATCAAATCATCAGTCCCAAAAAATATTTCTTCATGGACTCACGTTTTTCTAAGAAGGGACGCTGTCAAAGCCCCTCTCACTCCACCTTACACTGGCCCTTACCGCATGCTTTCACGCACTGACAAACTTCTCACCCTTGACATTAGTGGCAAAAAAGAAACTGTATCTATTGACAGGGTGAAAAGAGCCTTTCTTAACACAAACACACAAGAGCCACATATTCCCCCTACTTACATACATGAACATATCTTTACACCCGTTGAAAAAAATACGATGCCAACAGACAACTATTTCACCACCACACGCAGTGGTCGACGAGTACATTGGCCCAAAAAGCTCTGTAAAACTGTTGATATATAAATTGTACCCTGCTTTGTTTTATGGCCGCTATCTTCTTCTCTGTCGGCTTTCCGCCTAAGCAGGGGGTGATGTAGCAGCCACAGATCTATTTCCTTTAGCGAATCAATGCCCCCGACGGGAGATTCGGTCACTCACTGACCAATCAACGGGCGGAGCGCATTGATTCCTCTCTAGAACTATTTTTCCTAGTCCTGTTTGTAGAACTGAGGAAAGCCAGAGAGCCATGAGCCCGCAGCAGTAACGGACGTCTCTTTCACATCGCTGCCACTGATTCCCCATGGAATGCTTCCGCGGAAGACGCTGCTGCTAGCTTCACCATGGACACTTACATACTACCAATCTTGTACGTTTACTATGTAATAAACCATTCTTTGTTGTTGTTCTAAAAGCAAGTTTCGTCATTCATTTGTGTGCCTAAAAAATATAGTGTTGGGGAAATTAAGCATTTCCCATAACCCTATACCACCATTATTTTTATAAGCATTGAAATCATTCATTAAACAAGCAAATGGAAAGTGTAATGAAATTGACAAAACATCAATTTGCAACTATAAAGTGTATAAACAATAACAAGAAATACATACATTACATAGATGCCAAAAGTGTTTGTTTGAGAGTGTCTTCAATGGACTGTATAAAAATTGTGTTAGAGCTTTTGAAGTAAGTTGAAATGTTCATTGTTGCTGTAAGATTTTTCAGTGTGATAAGAAATTTGTGTGATGAATATTATTGCTAAAAGAATTGTTCAGTTCTGAGTGTTCATGAATAACATTCATTTTTGTAGTGTACAGAAGAATGAATTTGTAAGAGAGAATGAGTTGGACTTAAAATTTTACATGATGTGTGCAAAGGAAATTCTGGTGCAACTGGCAAAAAATGCACGGAAAAACATTTATATAGGTGTTCAAACATCCTTATGATTTAGTGGTAAAAATGTAGTTCACTTACCTTGATTCTGATTGGCTAGCCCAAACCAATCAGCAAACAGCTTACATTTATTCAAATATAAAATGATTACATACAAAATTTAATGCATACAATTGCGTGAATGTGTAAGTAAGTGTGTGTGTGTGTGTTTTCATAGGGATGTGTATGTGTCATACATTTATTTTGAAAATCCATTATCAGATTTTTTTTGCAATTGTTAACCATTGTGCCAGCAAAAAAACATTTTTTTTCTTTTGACACTGCTTTTATTTTAACTACCTTCACTCCTTGCCAATGGTTATTCTTTCAAAAATTCATTTTTATAATTTTAATATAACTAAACATATAAAAGTGAATTGATACATTTTCTTTGTTCTTGAGAATTGATGACAAAAATAATACATTTATTTATTAGACTGTTTATTTACACTATTGTTTATTGGAATGATTAGTAAAACATTAGCTAATTGTCAATTGATTTCAATTTTGTAAAATGTTAAATAATAAAAGTTGTAAAATGTTAAATAATAAAGATTTATCGTTGGTTCACATATTTTAATAATATATAAATTCACATTTATGAGAGATTAAGCATGTGAGCAATGAGAAAGCTTTAATGGAAACAGAAAGCAAAATTATATCCAGACAATCAGAAAGTGACAGTGGAAATTTATGGGACTCATAATGAGGAAGGATGACTTGAAGAATTTGACACTCAAAGGACATTGAAGGCTAGAAAAGTAGAGGAAAGTGAAAATAACCTACTTGAGTAAAGAGATAGTAGAATAGTGAAGTGGATAATAAGGAGACAAGTGTAAGCAAAGGGTAGAAAAATCATTAATAGCTTTGATCACATATATCCTGAAGAAACATAACACAGAAAAATTAAGGGTTTGTTCATCTTATTTATCTCAAGAACATTTTTATGACAGCATTAGATATTATTTCTTGATTTTAATTGTGTTTTAGAAGTTAATGTAAGTGTTCAACTGAATAAATATCTTTATTCTCTTGTCTTAGTTTGATCTTGAGCACTCTGTAGTCACTTTAATTTGCCTAATGAGGAAAAGGTTTATTCTACCTCTGCTGGCAACTCTAATCATTGAAGAACAGTATACATATCTATAAGTCTACCATTCATCCATGCTCAGGATATTGTTGCCACATATGGTCCAGTACCCATGTTATTTACTTTGAGTTCCTTGAAAAAATCCAAAGAAGAATCAGTTATATTATCAGTCCTGATCATGCAGCTTGTCTTCAATCACTTTCACATCACTGTAAGGTTGCGTCTCTGTGTCTTTTTATATAAACAGTTTCATGGTAATTGTTTGGATGTGCTCTGCACTATGATACCTAGACTTTATGAATTTAAGTACAGTACTAGAACGGATGTGCATTGTGGTGCAGTGGATATCGACACGGAACGACAAATCAGGGTGCCGAGTTCAAATTCCAGTTGAATTCATTTCATTCACTTATGCACAAATACCCTTGGGAAAGGTATTAATCCATCTCTTCCCTCCAGTTATGAGTTAAATAATAAGACAGATTGGGTTCTATAGCCTTGGCTGGCAACCAGTCTACAGTAGAAAGCAATGGCAATCTACTGCGGAATAATCTTCTGCTTAGTCAGGCATGTCTCTTACGAGACATGATAACCCAAGCGTGTATCACATATGGCACTCAACTGACTGACTAGAATGACAAACCGGGAAACCGAGGTTCAAATTCCAGTTGAATTCCTTGCATCCACTTATGCACAAATACCAATGGGAAAGGTATTAATCCCTCTCTTCCCTCCAGTTAGGGGTTAAATAATGTAACTGATTGGGTTCTTTAGCCTTGGCTGGCAACCAGTCTACTGCAGAAAGCAATGGCAACCTACTACAGGATAATCTTCTGCCAAGTCAGTCATGTCTCTTTTGAGACATGATCCCCCAAAGTGTGTATCATGTATGGCACTTAACTGACTGACTAGGCTCATGTAGAGATCTCATCAATTTACAGTTGAGCTGACTAGATAAATTGTATGCTGTTTATTTTCTTGCACTTCTCATTTGTGAAACTCCCTTTCAACTCCATGCTTTCCAGCCAACTTTAATCTGCAAAAGTTTTAAATGCATCGTCAATCATTATCTACTATTCTGGTTACTCTTTCCACTTCCCACTCATTGTCGACGTTTCTGTTCCTGATTCTTCCACTCCCTGTAACCTTTTGTGTCTTAGTAGCTTTACTGTTTTGCATGGGGTGCGACCAATAAAGAAAAAGAAATTAAAAGAAAAACTGTGTACTTGTGGTTGTATGTCTTGTCCTGTTATAGCAACAAGAAAAACAGCTTCAACAGAAATAGAGAACTGGTATTTCCAAGACAGCCATATTCTTTTTTAAGTGGAAAGATATTCTAACAAATACAAAATATTAAAGGTTCACTCTTTATAAGAGAGCCTAATGTTTTGCAAGTTATTCTTAATATGGAAATATATTTTTGATGTAAAATTTCTGGCATGATCCAATTAAATCATATTGTATTCAATTTATTAAAATAGTAACATAATTCTTAGCCTTGTAAAAAAAAAACAAAGAAACAGATTAATCTTAAATTCTAGAAATTTTTCGGCAAATACTTTTAACATTTTATTAGAAATCAATAAATATACAGCTACATTTCTATAGATTTCAAATGATAAAATTAAACCACAAAAGACAAGACTAATCAAATATAAACACATTTATGTCTTGCAAATGTTTTGACTGATAGCTCATCAAATACTAGCATTTAAACTTTGCAAAAATAAATTTAAAAACAAATTCTTCATTGAAAAAATGGTATGAATCAGTGATATACAGCCTCAGAAAAAGAATGATTGATGTGAAAATTTGTAGATTGAATATTTTTGATAAGAAAATTAGAAGATGTATTAAATTATTATTCCTCTTGTTGAATCTTAGCCAAAAAATGTTACAGCCAGAAGATAAGTGTATGCAAATCAAGATGTCTGTCTTTTATTCATTTTAATTTCACAAACACATCTACTTTTAAAATAATCCACTAACACATCTACTTTAAAAATAATTTAAATGAAAGATAGAAACCAGGAATAATTATTTGTAAGTTATTTATTGAATAAGTTGATCAAATTCTTTGTTACCAAATATCTTTTACTTTTATTATTGATAAACTAAATTACTATTCATCACCATTCACTCAATGATTTAGACCATAAATATAGAATTTTCAGTCATTAAAAAGAATTAGATCAGTGGAGAGGTGTAACAATGAAGGAAGTGTTGAAAAATTCTTCTTCTTCTTCTCTGTGCCTTGTCCCTTCAGGACGTAAGCGATCATGGCTTTCCACGTTTCCCTATCCCTGATGGCTCTGAGCACGCCTTTTCCTGTTCCTTGTTGTGTCATTCACCTGATTAGGTCCTTCAAATATGTTATCTGTTGCTTTCCCCAGCCTGACCAAAGGACCAATCAAGAATTTTCAGCATGTCATCATATGTCCCTTTTCATAGATATCTTTAAATAAATATGTTATTGCCAAATACAGTCAGACATATATAGAAAGAACTGATTGCATTTAATGCCTACCAAATGCAGTAAAACTTATTTTTGTCTGGGTTGCATAATGGACTACAGTATTGGTTTGGATATTTAGTGACATAGTAAATCGGAACTCAATACCAGAGCTTGATAATGCAGACTTTGATACAGTGGAAACAGAGTTAGCAATAACTAAACAGTATTAAATCAGAACTAAATGAAAAAATCTTTCAACAAGATCAATGTCTGTCAGTCAGTCAGTTAAGTGCTATACGTGATACATGCATTGGACAATCATGTCTTGAAAGAGACATGACAGACTGGGCAAAAGATTATCCAGCAGTTGGTTGCCATTGCTTTCTGCAGTAGACTAGTTGCCAGCCAAGGCTATGAAACACAATCTGTTCTATTATTTAACCCATAACTGGAGGAAAGAGAGGGATTAATATCTTTTCCAAGGGTATTTGTGCGTAAGTGAATGCAAGGAATTCAACTGGAATTCAAACTCGGCATCTGGATCTTTCATTCTGAGTAGATATCCACTGCACAACAAAGATCAATGTAATGTTCTAGAAAATACCTAATTTTTGCTCTCATGCTCTAGCTTTACCAGAGTCAGATCAAACGAAGAATAGAATATTGATGCTGTACAGCCCTCAATGTCCAGCCTCGACAAAGTTCAAAAATGCTTACTGCTTTGTCAGTGATGGATTATTTTTTACCTTGCAACCCTTATCGTACAGACAAAACATTGCTACCCTCACACTACTCTTTTACAATTACGATAGCAGATGTTTAGATAAGTTGCTTTCCTTACTTCCACCAGCTTAAACCTTTAAATCTGGGACCCAGCATGCCATGTTTATAATCCCCATTCCTTTTGTATTTCTTTGACAAGGAGCAAATTCTACTCAGTTTTTTTTCTGCAAAATTGTTACTTTGCACAACAAACTCTTGAGAGAATGCTCTCCTGATAACTACAATCTTGGTCTCTCTAAATCCAGGATCAACTGATATCTATCTTATAGGTCACTAATATGCATTTCTAAATTACTCCTTCCCCATGCTGATAACAATATAAATTAGTAATTCTACTTTGAGTAGCCTTTGGACCTTGAAATGAGGGAACAAATACTAAATAATTAAGTAATTTTTCTATGCACAACCTTCAAAAAATATCTAAGTACATTAGAAAATCTGAATAAAAAATAATATGTATATATATATATATATATATTGCCTACTTCCACCGAACGCCCATAGCCCATGGGTAGAGTCGCCGACTGACGGCATTTCAGTCAGGTTTCAATCCTGGGTAAAAAAGCAATCGGAGTCTAACCGTACTGATGAGCTGTGATATGGCGAAACAGATCTGTCTGCAGATGACAATATATATATATATATATATATATATATATATATATAAAGAGAGAGAGACAAAGAAAGGAACAGAGACTATGTGTACATAGGAATCAGTGCTGCACTATATGCACACTTTCTTTATCTGTAAGTATGCTGTCACAGATATTTAGTACTTTTCACTCATAAATAGTAAATTTTTAACCATATATATATATTTCTTTTTTTTTATAATCATATTGCCCCAAGCAAGGCATTTTACTGCCACTGTTTTGCAGGTGGTTACATAGGGGGAAAGTTAGGAGAAAGAGTGACAGGTTATAGGGTGTGTCAGGAAGTGGGTAAAAGAAGGATGAGAATATTGATGAAAGTCAAGTGGACAAAGAAAGGAGCACAAGAGAGAGGATAAAGAGAGAAAGAAAGAGAGAAAAAGAAAGAAAAAAAAGAAACAATCATAGGAATTTCTTTTAATATCATATCGCCCTAAGCATGGCATTTTACTGCCACTGTTTTGCAGGGGGTTACATAGGAGGAAAGTTATGAGAAAGAGTGAAAGGTTATAGGGTGGGTAAGAGAAGGATGAGAATACTGATGAGAGTGGAGTGGACGGTGAAAGGAGCATGAGAGAGAGGATGCAAGTCAGTGAGATAGGAGATGGCTATTGACTTTACATTTGAATTCTTAGAGATTGTAGCTGTCGGGGAAAAAATAAATGGAAGGGGATTCTACAGGTGGGAAGTGCGAGAAAAGAAGCTGATGGAGTAGAATTTGCATTTACAATTTATTGGTTTCACAGTAAAAGAGTGGGACCTAGTTGCTCTGTGTGTATATATATATATATATACATATACAGTGAGAGAGACATATACGCATATAAGGATGCTTCATTATATCTACAGCCTGTGATGCCTTTATCAACTGAATATTCAATGGAATTTTCTTTGTACAATGTTCAGTATTCAATGTAGAATCTGTGTGATTCCTATTAACTACTGAAGTGCATTGGCAGATTATGCTATAAAATGGATATTTATTTTGTATGTGAGATTTTTTTTTTCACCTTTACATGACTGACTTTTAGAAAAAAATTTCAGGTCTTTGTGTTTTGCAATGAGCTCAAAAATAAGTGATTATATTTTGAAGAATTTTCATACTTAAACACAAGATGGATCTTTTCTGTAAATGTTTACTTTGTGTTTTCTACATCATCTAGCTTCACATAAAATGACTTGTATATTAAATTTTCAAAATTCCAATAAGATTTTAGTCTTAGGAGACAACATTATTACAAAATGTATTTCATGATAATTACATGTAATTTGTATAAAATCTCTTGTAACAGTAACTTTACATTCACTCAACAAAATGCACAAAACTGCTTCGAGCTTTTAACTGATAAAATAGAAAAAGAAAACATTCATGTTTGTACTGAAAGCAGTATATGACCTTCTCATTTTAGATATTTCACAAAGTTCAAAATATAATGTCTCTTTTTCTAAGTTCATGGAAAATGTACAAACCCTACTAAACTTATTTTAAGAGAAAAACTCTAGTTTTTATCTAATTTAATATAGAACCTTGGGGAAAGAAAACACCACTGCAAATTCAAAATATCAAGCTTTCCACAGACATTAGTAAAAAAAAAACTTGGAAAAATGCTGTAATCTCATATATGCTCTGTTTGCACAAACATACTATGTGGGTCAAAATGTTTGTTATGTTTATTAAATAAATTGTCAACTTAATAATCTGAATAAACTTTTTTCACAAGTCCAGTACTTAAATATCAATTTCCTTACTAAATTAATTCAAGAAGTAATTTAAAACTTGCTTTGTTTTTGTTTTGATATTTGTTAAAAGCAACGAGGGTATAATTTTGTGTGCAATAATCTTCTTCTTCTATGTGCCCTGTCCCTTCAGGACGTAGGCGATCATGATTCTCCACGTCTCCCTATCCCTTGTGGCTCTTTGTATGTTTGAGCCTGTTGCTCCTCGCAACCCCCCATTCCGTCATCCACCTGATCAGACCCTGCAAATATGTTATCCGCTGCCTTCCTCTGTCTCTCCTTCTTTCTATCTCACCAGTCAGTATCAGGTTCTCCAGGCTCTCTTTCCTCATTGCATGTCCCAGGAACTTCAGTTGTCTCTTCCTGATGCTCAGCATCAATTTCCTCTTTGTTGCCATTCTTTCCAACACCTCCTCATTGCTTGCATGCTCAGTCCACAATATCTGTAGCATCCTTCTGCAGAACCATATTTTGGTCGCCTCCAGTTTTGTCCTCATTTTCGATGATATTGTCCAGCATTCACTGCCGTATTGAAGAACTGACATCACGTAGCAGTCTAGCACTCTTTTCTTCATTTCTATTAAGATTTTCGTGTGTGTTAGTATTTTGCTCATCTTCTGGAACGTGTCCTTTGCCATGCCAATTTGCCTTCGGATCTTCGTGTCACACTTTCCGTCTTCTGTTAGAACACTTCCTAGGTACTTAATATTACAGAAATAAAAATAATAATTAATTTAGCATTTTTCAAAAAAGGTCAGTTTTATCTTCCATTTTGATATAAGATAGATGAATTCTAATTTATTTATAAAATACTACAGAAAGAAAAAGATATGAGAAATTAAAAACAAATATTTGTATAATTGTAATACATATATCTTGTGTTTTAAACTTTATTACATTTTGTGATTTACTATGACTCCCCTGCAACAATATACTGTTTTATATATATATATATATATATATATAAGGTTGCATTTGGGCAGTACATTTCTAATTGTACATGTTTGGCTAAATACCAGCAAAATGTTCTGTATTAATTATTTACTTATATATAAACAACTGATATACAATTACTTATATGGTGTATGTTTCTAAGAAGAAAGATAAACATTGTTGGATATGATTTTATTCAGGGAAAATATTTTGTAACAATACTCCAAAACTTTATCACACGCAAGACTGATATTAACTATTTGGTTTAGCATCATTAAATTTATAACATCAATGAGATACAGAATGCCAATATTTGTTTCTCTTTTTTAAGTTTCACTTGCATTAGGTTCAAAAGCAGAGATATTTTTCCCAAGTTTATAAAAAAGAGATTAGATAGTATGCACAACTGTTATTTTAACTCTACTCTCAGTGCTTTTCTGAACAATACTGCCTTAACTTCTTTAAATAATGAGTCACTCATTACTATTTATCTACATAATCTTCACTTTCTGTAACCTTTTGCTTTATTCATATCACCCACCTCCTCCATTATTTTTCACTGTAAAAGTAACCCTCTGTGTTTCACTGTAAAAGTAACCCTCTGTGTTTCACTGTAAAAGTAACCCTCAGAAGTTCTTGAGATTTTTGGGTGGCAAAAAGGGAGCATCCTCAACCATACAAGCAAAAATAGCAGATTGAGGGTGCTCCTAAATTTATCAAGAGTGGTGGGTATGCCTTTGTCATATTCAAGCCCAGCAAACCAATGTGTGTTTTGATCTTTGAATGCCTATGATTGTTGTGCATGACATGAGGCAAACTATACGTATAGTAATCATTATTCATGTGGAATTTTCAGTGAGTACTACCGAAGTAACTAATGCTGCCATATCTGGTCAGGTGCTCCTGCTATCCTGCTGCCATATATGATCAGGTGCTCCTGCTTTCCACCTAGGAGTCCTTGACAAAATCTAACAGAGAATCTGTAATGTGATCAATCCTGACTTGGCAGCATGGACAGTCATTTTCTTATTGTTGCAATGTGGCTTGCCTGTGTCTCTTTTACAAATACTTTCATGGCTTCTGCTCAGATGAACTTAGCTCACTGGTACCCCTTATACATTAATTTGCTCGAGCCACAAGATGAGCAACTAGGTCCAACTTTTTTACTCTGAAATTAATAAATTGTAAATGCAAATTCTACTCTATCAGCTTATTCTCTCACACTTCCTGACTGTAGAATCTGCTATTACTTACGTTTACTTGCTTTCCTGACAGCTACAATCTTCAATGATTTAAATATAAAGTCAATAGTCATCTCCTATCTCACTAACTTGCATTCTCTTTCTCTCTCTCTCTCTCATGCTCCTTTCTTCATCCACTCCACTCTCATCAGTGTTCTCATCCTTCTCCTACCCTCTTCCTAACACTCCCTGTAACCTGTCACTCTTTCTCATAACTTACCTTCAATGTAACCCCCTGCTCAACAGTGGCAGTAAAATGCCTTGCTTGGGGCAACACAATTATAAAAAAAAAGTCTGCTGCAAAAACTACAATTCCTGAGTGGAATCTCAAAACTAAGTTTCTTTGCACAAATGTGTATATAATAAATAATAATTCTCTCCTACATCTTCTGCTTTTTATTAATATAAAAAAAATTATGTATGACCAGTGAATTGTATTTGTCTTTTCATTAAAGAGAAGAAGCATACTCTACTAAGTGCCAATTTAATTTGTAAGTCATGCATGGAGTATAAAGTAAACCATTTGTTTCTTTCTAAATGGAGATAATCAGTGAACAGAAACATTGTACAAGAACAACTTCATTCAGATGTGAGACTTAAAAGATTAAATATATATATAAACAATGTCAAAAATTCTCTTTCAATCCAACGGATGAACTTAAGTCACTGGTGCATTTTCAACAGGTGTTTACTCCTGCAACCAGACTGGCAACTGGGTCCCACCCATTTTGTTAGGTTAGCCAAATGCAGACGACAATTCTACTCCTGCAGCTTCTTCTCTTGCACTTCTCGAGTGTGGAACTCACTCACATATTCTTGCTTTCCTGACGGCTACAACCTCCAGGAATTTAAATGCAATGTCAATACTCATCTATTAACCACCTGACTCTAGCTCTTTCTCCACCCTGTAATTCCTTTCCTTCCTCTCCACCTTTGAAACTGTCATCACACCTGCATTCTCATCTTTCTATTGCTCCTTTCTAACTGCTTTGTATTTCTCTTCTAATTAATTTTCTTACACTTATGTAACTCCCTGCACATCAGTGGCATTTCCGCCTTGCTCGGGGTGAAATAATTAAAAAAAGAAACAACTTCAAGAAAATGGAAAATTATTTTATCAACTGATCCAAGAATACTTCTTCTTCTTTCATGTGTCATGTCCCTTCAGGACGTAGGTGATCATGGCTTTCCACATCTTCCTATCCCTTGTAGCTCTTCACACACATTCTCCTGTTATCCTGCTCAACCCTGGTTTTGCCATCTATCTGCTTAAGTCCATTAAGTATGTCACACATGACTTTCCCTTCTCTTTCCTTCCCTTTATCTGTTCTGTGAGCATCAGATTTTCTAAGCCTTCCTTCCCCACTACATGTCCCATAAGCTTCAGCTGTCTTTTTCTGATGTTAAATATCAGTTTCTTTTTTGTGCCCATCCTCTCCAAAACATTGACATTGCTCACATGTTCTGTCCAAGGATCCAGAAACTTCAAATGGCACTTCAGATCCAGACTGGTCAAAAGAAAAATGGTCAACATCATCTTACATCTGACAGTCTGTTGTCTTCATTAGTTATGCTTGTCTGCCAGCAAGACTAAAGATCATGGTCATGTTGCTCAAGTGTCACAAGAAACAGTGTTATAAATGAACCAATGATGCTCTTGTGGACCAGAAAGAGAAAGATGTAATCATTATATTAAAAGATGCTAAGCAACTCTCCTAATCTCTTCCCTTTTCTACTCTATTCCTGACACCCCTTGCAGCCTGTCATTCCTCATGACATTCCTCCTATGTAACCAACAGTAGCAGTAAAAAAAACCTTGCTTGGGGCAACATGATTAAAAAAAAAAACAGATATTTATATTCTTTGCATCTTTTCTGTCTGAAATTTTACAATGAGGAGTTATCATTATTGTTTTACAATTCATGTAGTCTATTGCTCTCACCTTTTTAGTCATTGTCTTCTGCAGTCTAGATCAGGTGATTATTAATCCTAGTAACTTTGATGGAATTTCAGACTGAACATTATATTTAATGTCTTGGGATAGATTGTTCTTGTTCTACTGTCTGTGTCTTTACTATACAGTTATTAGTTGCTTCATTTCCACAGAGTCTAAATACACACTGACCTGCCCAGGGATTGAACTAGCAATTACTATATCCACCAAATTCTGGAACCAGCACACTATACTATTTTCCCATGGGATAATTCTGAGTGAAGATCTTGTTGCCTTAAACTTAACTTGCCTTTTAATGAGTGCTGCTTTAACTTGTCAGGCTTGGCTGTACTCATTAATACTTCACTTTTTATCACTGCTACTGAGGCCTTGCTTTTTTTTTTATTGTATCACCCCGAGCAAGTTGGTAACGCCACTGATGTGCAGGGGGCTATGTAATAGTGAAAAGATTAGAAAAGAGAAAACCGGAAACCACATCCTAAACAGGGAACAAGGGATGAGCCTCTTAACCTGTTCATTTCTCATTTTTATTTACTAGTGACTCCATACTGTGTTTACTTATATGCTAAGTCTACTAAGGAGGTTCACAAGCATAAGTACTGATTCTTTCATATGTTTGACACTCCAGTGTTCCTGTCTATCACAGGGACTTGAATTGAACTTGTTTATTCTGCTTTCCTATAAGTTGTTTATTCAAAGATACAGACAAATGTTATAAATTGAAAATATAGACACTTCTGCCACTTTCATGCCTTATAAAAACAGAGATACCTTAGTATTTCTTTTTATATTAATGCTAATCATATGCTTTTTTTAATATTACCTATTTCAGAGAAAAACACGAGATGACATTCTTGAAAATAAAAAAAAACAATATCTACTGTCTGAGATATGAAGCATTGACATTATTCAATGAATCATTCGGACTACTTTTTTTATCCTCATTAATTTGTTGACAATGTTTTTAATTTCTTGGTGGGGGATGGTGTATAACTTTTACTTCTTAACTAATCTTAGCAATGTGCCAAACACATTTTTCAGTAGGATTTGTTAATAGATAAAAGTTATGAAAAAATCCCCCAGAGATTTTGACAGGAACATGAGAAAAGCTTATAACAATCTATGGTAAAACACCATAGTCAAAATATCAAAGATAAAGATGATCATTCAAATAATTTATTAGATAAAGATGTGCTTTTTATTTTCTCAGTTGAATTCAGTTACAAGTGATTACTTACAAATTTTCTCAACTTCAAAGAGACTACAGCAATTTATGAGACTGGATCAATAAATCCATAACTTGACACATAGTTATTAATTGAATTATAATCTAATAGTTTACTACTTCTTGCTTCTTAGTGCAATTCTGTTGTTCAGAATAGGTCAACAAACTCACAACAGAAGAAGTTACTGCTGTGATTTTAGTATCATGTATGTTTTTACAAGGTGATTTTATCAACCTCATACCGGGTCAGTTTGGAAATAAAATTTGTCTTTCTCCTTGACTGGTTGCCTACTAAAGCTCGGAATCCCAGCCTGACCTTTTATCTATTAATAGCTGATGGAAGAAGAGAAGAATTAATAACTTTTCCAGGGGTGTTTGTGTGAAATTAAAACCAACAAACTAGACTTAATTTTGAACTTGACGTGATAATTTATCATTCCATGCAGAAAATAACTGAAATCTTTTCACAGAAGAGCTGTACATCAAGCAAGATTATATTAAAAAATAAGAAATGTATTGTATAAAAAAAATTTCCATCATTAGGCTACAGATTTATTGATGTTCATTTGTACAGCACCCTGATAATGCAGTATCTAAGGTGTATGAAAGGATATTTAATGCTATCAATGATATTTTATTTGTTTATATCTCATCATTAATGATAAATGTTCATGAATTTACTTAATGACAATAATGAGTGAGTAATATGTTATGTCAGGAATATTGCCAGTTACAGGGCAATAATAATATCACATGTCAGATATGTCAAATAGATAATAGGTGAGGTATTGAAGAAAGGAATATTCTCTCATTTGGATTTCCTGTATGATGGGTCTTATTATATTTATGATATAACACTTTATTTCATGGACAGAATGGAATAGCTAAAAGAAAAGAAATGACAAATGTGCTATCTTCTTAGAGAAAATTTTATACTGCGATGTCATGCACAAAATTATATGTACAGATTTATATTTATCTCACACAGAGAAATCATAACACATGTTTACATAACAAGTATAGAGAAAAGAGAACAAAAAGATAGGGTGTTATTTGTAATAATTCTCAACAGTGATTGAGTCTGTCAGAAATGCTTTTAGTGTTTCTGGAGAAGCCATATTTAGAACTTGAGCCAGCCTGATTTATCAGTTTTGTTGCTAACAAGGACATATTCAGCAAACAGGGAAATGGCGAGTATGGGTCTTTCCCAAATTGAGAACAGCATGCTTAAGGTAGTTTTTATATCTATTGAAGTTATATTTCCATAGAAAAATGTCACCACAAGCTTGTAAGTTGCACTACCTGGAAGCTGGTTGCTTTGGGCAGAAGCCTGAACAAGACAATTGCTCAGTTTCACTTCTGGAAACTGACTGTCCAGCCATTTTCATTACTATGAAATTGTTACTTGACTCACATGACTTCATCTCAACCAAAGGGAGATAATTGTATTTTGTATAATGACAAGCACTTAAAGGTGCCACAATGGCTTAAATTTATTGCCTTTAGAGATTCCATTTTCCTCTTTCAATTTCCATCAACTCAAGTAATTAATGTTATTTCTTTTTATCTTACTGAGCTCAGCTCTAACATATTTTTCAAAATGGCAGTTGATTTTCCATAACAAATAAGATGTCTTTATCATATATTCTAACAAAAACATATCATTTTTTAAATTTCATTTATAAGTCTATATTTTTAATGTAGCTACTAGTTAAAAAATATTAAAATACCAGTGATCTAATTGAGTTACTGTATATTTAGAATATTTTAATAGTACTGGGCTAACAGAAATTGTGTTGTTTTTGCTTTGCTATTGTAAGAAACAGAGAAAATAAAACATACAAATATTGACATATTATTATATTGATATAGCTTAAGGACCAGTCCAGATTTTACCAAATGGTTCAAAGTTGTGAACCTTATGAAGGTTATGTCTGTGTATTTACATTATTTAGGAAGGAGAAAAGAGCTCAATAATACAAACAATACTAAATTCAGTACTCAATGTTTACATTATACAAACTGAATGTAGTAACATTACATTTGTTTTCAATAATACTGTTTGTAACTGTAAGCCCTGAAAGAATGAAATTATTAAAGTTAAAAATCAAAATTTCTTTTTTTTTTTTCAAGAAATCAAGAACTTGTTCTTATGTATGTTCACTTGCAAGACAACATCTGCAGATTCTGTCTTATCCAAGTTTAAACACTTTGATGCAGAATGCCACTTCTGCAGGTGTTCTATTGTTTACCTAAGTTCTCAAAGGTCATTTCTTTCATTTGCAGCTAGTATGTTTTGGTATACACTAATGCTTTTCTAAAAATGTTTTCTTATTCTTTTTTTTCTTTATTTAGAAGTTACTCTCACAATGTTTTACTTCTTTAAATTATTCATCCAACTATTTTCTATAAAATGCACTGAAAACTTTTCCCACTGATACAAAAAAGAGATTAGGTATATTATGGAATATTATCTATGTACAAACATTTTCTGAAGTTGGAACATCTTTCTTTCTCTGTGCTATTCATTTTCATAATAAGGGTATTTGTGGCTCTCTACAGCTTTCTGTTTTTGTTGCTCTAAGTATTACTGGTTTCTTTATGACATTTTTTTTGGTACTTTTTCCTCCACATATTTGCTTAAATTTATGAAATTGGCTACTTTCTGCTTTCCTCTGTTTCATTTGCTTTTGATGTATCCTGTAAGTGATAATTTTTCCAATCCTCCTTTTCTCATTATGTGTCTCCTCAATCAGTTTTTTCTTAAATATTCCCCATTACTCACATGCTCTATGGATTTTTAACATACATTGGTAGAGCCGCATCATGATCATTTAAAGATTTGTTTACTTTTGACAAACCAGTATTCACTATCTAGAGTAATTAGACATGGTTTAATGTAATTGGCAAAGGAACCAACAAATGAAATTAGCAAAGTTCTCAATAAACAAAAAGAAAAGAAAGAAGGAACATGGCAAAATGATATTAAGATAATCAGTCAGTTGAGTGCCATATGGGATACACGCTTGGGCAATCATGTCTCGAAAGAGACATGACTGACTGGGCAGAAGATTATCCCGCAGTAAGTCGCCATTGCTTTCTGGGGTAGACTGGTTGTCAACCAAGGCTATAGAACCCAATCTGTCCTGTTATTTAACCCATAACTGGAAGGAATAGGCAGATTAATACCTTTCCCAAGGGTATTTGCGCATAAGTGAATACAATGAATTCAGCTGGAATTCGAACTCGGCTCCCCGATTTCTCGTTTTGAGCTGATATCCAATGCACTACAACGCACATTAAGATAATACTAATACAAACAATGCAAGACAAACCTAAGCAATGCAGCAGTAACAATGCAAAAAAATTGCAAAGACAGAAGTATACAGTCAAATGATTGTAGAATTTTACTTCAAGATAAGAAAGAAAATATATGGCAGATGAAACCAAGAAGTAGCCATTTTGTCAGAAAAAATCTCATCATGAATTTTTAGGATTTGTTTATAAATTTGGAGAGAGGGATGTTTTGTCAATCACTTCTCCCAAACTTGAAACCAACACACTGCCATATAGAAGGAGATTACCTAATGAATTAAGAGTTAAATTTGTTTAAAACTGCCATGTTGTTCATAGAATTGAACATAAGAAAAATAAAACTGTGGACGGTTCAAAAATTAGAATCAGTGTTTATTTTAAAACTAAAGCCAAAAATAGCATTTTTAAATTTTATTACTTATATTTAATTCATTTATTTTTAACTATATAAGAATATCAACAGTCTGTATTATAATGTCTTGATTACTCCTTGTGGGTTTTCTTTTGTTAGCATAATGCAGCAAAAATAACATGTAGTAGTGAGATGTTTGCTAGAGCAAAACTGTTATAGTGCTCTTCAAAACAAACTAATTCCCAGTCCAATTTGCAGCTTAATAAAGATAACAATATTTTAGACTCTACCTTTTTGTGCATTCTATTAACAGTAATCCAATTGTGTATGTTTGTTATTTTTATTACAAAAGATGAAGAGTAATTCATCGCAGCTTTGTGCAAGGAATAGAAATTAAAAAATGAAAACCTGCTTAATAAAAAAAATACAATGTATATATTTTGTCAAAAGAAAATACTCTTTATTTCTCAATTTTATTGAATAATTTTTCTCCAAAATAAGCCTTTTACTATTTCACAGGTGTCATTATTAATCATTGCATTTTTTTTTCCTTTTAGATATTTCCACACTATACTATAAGATAACATTTTTCCATATCATTATTATGCCTGTCCAAAATAATTTCACACTTCATTTTATTGGGACTTTACATATATATATATATATAGAGAGAGAGAGAGAGAGAGTTATGTGAATTAATAAATATACATATGGGAATACACACATGTATAAAAATATATTTCCAGTGTTAATAAAACAGTGCTCAATGTAGTACAAACAGAGCTATTAATTATATATTTTAATAAATAATATATCCTATGTCAATGTCAAGACTTGGAGTTGCATACATGAAAATTATCAGGTGCATATTACAAATTGACTGTTCAAGAGATTTGAATTTAAGTTCATTTGATGTTCATAGGAGTTAAATATTATAATGTTAGGATACTATTTTATAATTTGTCAAGAGTAAAATTAAAAACATTAAAATTAAAATTTAAATTAAAATAAATTATTATTAAAATGCAGGGAGATTAGTTCATAGGGGTATAATTCGTAATTATTTACAGTAATATTTGTGAGGAAATGAAAGAAAGTAAGGGAGTGAAAACAAAAGAGACAAATAAATAGAGGGACCTGTATCAGTCAGGGTTTAAGAATTTAAGTATTTTTTCTGTGACAGCATGTGGTCATTAATTAATTTTTTGTTAGGTAGATTAGGGTTATTTATATGATTTCAGATGAAAAATTTTTCTAAAAGGAATAATTTACACCTGTCTCTTTATTTAGTGTGGGTGAATGGTAGAAATGTTTGTAAATTAAATTTAGGAAGAATTTTCCAATGTTTGTTAGGACATGTCTGAAGGGTGGGGTAAACTAAATAATGTTATGTTTACACTGTTTCTGCTTATTTCTGCCTGCTTTGTTTTTAACTGTATTCTAAATCAGTGTTGGGTTTAGTTATATATATATATATATATATATATATATATATATACACAAAAATCTTACCCAGTACAAGATTCAAACACCACTCTGAATTTCACTCAATACATCAACTCAATATAGATGGTTACTACCATCAAAATGAAGATAGGGGGATATAAAACAATTGACCTTTAACTTCCTTTGAAGGTCAGTGTCAACTGATATAAATCCTACATATGCTCATAATGTACACTTTTTATTTTTCTTCAATTCTCTTAGAACAACTCCTTTTACTTTGTGTTGCTTTTGGGTTTTGTATTTGGTGTACTAAATCTGAAAAAATAGCCATAATAATCACTATTTAACTGTGCAAAAAAATGATCAAGCTGTTCAAATTTTAAACAGGGCCTTGCAATTTTATAATGACATGTTTCTTCAGAATGTAAGCGGTTTTGATACTGCACAGATTTTTCTTTATTACTTTTTAATGGAGATGACTTCCTGAGAAAAAGTGTGGCATAATTGCCTGTGCTTCAATTGAGTCTAGTTCTTCTAGACCAGTTGCCAACCAAGGCTAAATACTTTAGTATGTCCTGCTATTAAACCAAGAGGATAGGAAAGAAGAGCTGTATTTATTACTTTCCCAAGAGCATTAGTGCAAAAGTAACCACAACAGATTAAGCTGGATTTTCCACTTTCAATGATGATAGCCACTATACAATGCATATATCTTGTATACTTTACCTATATTAAATTCTCAACTTAAATCCAACTTTAAAAAAAACATTATATAATTTTTTTCATTTTATTAGAAATATTGAAAATCATTCTAATTAAAATGTTTTTTAATTTTCATACTTTTTGTAAAAATTCTTCATGTTCCTATAGTTGTATACTCAGTAAACAAATACAAGTAGTGAGTCATTGTGATTTATCATCATTTGAATAAATTCTTGAATACCTACTGTAGTATCCTTTGTAGGATGTAGTAAATTAGTATACCATGAAAATATAAATAGAAATGAACTAAGTTAGTCACGAGAAGAATAATATAGATTATTTCTTCCCATTTCTGGCTTTTCTCAATGATCATCTGGAAAGAATAAACTGAATAACTTCAGTTTGATTTCTTCAAATAACTGAAATCAATCATGTCTTGGTTGTCTTGTATACCTCAACAGAAATCCTCTTGTTTCCCCATCAAGTATATATATATATATATATATATATATATATATACTTGATATTGATTCGAAACACAAAATTTTTTTATTGTAAGAAATTTATAAAACAATATTATTTAAGTTTTCTTAAATATATTTCTTTTCATCCCATGTCCCTTCAAAATATAGGTGAACATGACTGTTTACAGATTCCTTTTTCTTTATTATCTGTGAACTGTCATGTTTCCTGGAAGATACAGTAGAGTCAGTTGGGCACCATTTGTAAGAAAAAGAGTACCATGATGCAGTTCATTTAGAAATTTGGAAACAGCATGCTGTACTTGTACTAATGAAATGCTTGGCATTTACACTGGAAGATCCAATACCAACATTTCAGTGTTTTTGGGTGTCAATCTGAGAACTGGGCTGAAGATTTGGAAAAATTTGGATAATATATCCAGTCAACATCATAAGGTTTAGAGTGATCTTTAGTGATAGCAACATTATGCCTCCATTCATCTTCCCATAGATCCTCGGACTCAACACGGAGGCATATATCAGTTGCTTTGAGTAGATAGTGCTTCCCTGGGTCAAGAAGGTGGCTTCTGGTAGACCCTATATCAAGCAACAGAACACTGTACCATTCCACACAAGTGAGAGAATCCAGTCATGCTGTCAGACAATTTCTGCAACTATGTCACCTTTTACATCTGGCCACTTGATTCCAGAGACAATTCAGAAGAGATGCAGGAGATTCCAAAATTGTCTGAAAATTGTGGTTAAAGTCAATGGCGATTTTATTGAGTAATTTTACTCTTTAGTATTTCAAGATATTTTTGTGTAATTTTGGTAAATATGTCTGTTAAAATGAAAGGTCAGTGTTATTTTTCTTTTTGCATAAGTTAGATGACAATTCTTATTGCCTTGTATACATCAACAGAAATCTACCTGCTTCCCCACAAAATATGTAAGAAATATTTGAAGTGCCATAAATGCTTATATCTTAAAAGAATTCTTATTATCTTTCTTTTTAAAGAAAAGTGAAATAATTTTTTGAATCAGTATCATATAAATTCCTTAGAATAAAAAAAAATGTGTGTTTGAAAATAAATGCCAAATATTTGTCTTTTTGTTATATATTTTGTGGGGAAACAAAACTACAATTGTTTGCCTATATTTACAGATTTAACAAGGTTAAAGTTAGGTTTTCATGAAACTATATTTTAATTTTTTTTTTAAATTCATCAATTCAGTGCCATAGTAACAATAATAATTTCTGTCACTGCAGTTTTACAATAGACCTGCAAATGACAAAAATTTCTTCTGAAATAATTATGTTTTTTTCAGTTTAACTCAACAATCAAAGTTACTGACAAGGACAATAAAATATCACGATTCAAAGATAAAGAACATGATAAGTAACTTTGTATTTAAATTTTTAATCTTGGCAAAGAACAAGATGCCAGAAGATAGTCTCACAAATAAGAAGTGTGGGAGAAGAAACTATCAACATAAAACTTAGGATTAGATTTATCAATTTCAATAATAAAATGATGGAACCTTGCTGCTAATTTTGTGCTTGAATTTGGGAAGTCAGGGTACAAAAGATGAAAGCTTATCAAAACAATTCTCCTGATAATATTTCTAAAAAAGGTGTGGGGGAAAAAAGTATGGGAAAGCTATGTTACAAGATGTGCATTGTAAGGCAGTGGATATCAGCTTGGAACAAAAGAGACCAAGTTTGAATTCCAGTTGAATTCCTTGCATTCACTCACACACAAATACCCTTGGGAAAGGTATTAAACTGCCTCTTCTCCCTCCAGTTATGGACTAAATAGCATGATAGACTGGTTGTTATAAAACCAAATCTATCTCATAAAGTAATGTCAACCTACTGCAGTAAAATCTTCTGCCCAGTCAGTCATGTTTATTTTATGATCATCCAAGCATTTATTACATATGGCGGACTGACTGATGTTAAAGAAGTGGGAAAGTGACTGAAGTCAAGTGCCAGATTGAGATTAGTAATTTCGCAGATCCTTCTTTGGATTTTGTCAAGAATCTCTAGATATATATAGTAGTAGCAGACCAAATGTAGCTGAACATTTTCAATGTATGCATTACACATTATACAAATATCAAGTTTCAAAGAAACCCATCAAAGTATATAAGTACTGAATTGCAAGAAAACTCACTAATCACCATTGCTTTTTGGAGATATTTCTAACATAAAAACATATCCACTCAGTTTTTTTTATCTTATTTTTATTTCTTTTACTGGTGAACAATATGATGAAAATTATATGATAAAAGGGAACTTGAATGTATGACATCAGTCTGCTAGAGATGACCATGTCTTGAGTAGTACTTGGATTTAATGATTCTCAAATATAAACTTGTGTTCCATTAATAAGAAATTTTAATAACAAAACAGAGGAACTACTTTGCTTACATTTAAAACATGATAATTTCATGAATATTGCTAACATTGTGTTTAGAATTGTGCTGACAATAAAATGCAAAAATAAACTGAAGAAATTTTCTTGAATGTTCTTTAACAATTTAGTCATTAGACCTTGTATTCAGCTGAACAGAAATTAGTGGTTTTGAAAAAAATATTTGTTACCATTCATAATACAATCATTTTCATTATATTTTATGTATATCTCGGAAATTGTATATAAACATCTGCTTGAAATTTTGAGAAGATTCACAATACGTTAACTGACAGAGATGTAAGATGAAATTTATTGGTGGAAAATTAATGGAATTCATAACATACTTTGCAATAAAGTAATCAACTATAAATTTATTTTTACATTTGTATATTATCTTGTCTATAAAATATATTTACAATCTTGAGATGGATGTTTAGAAATATACAACCATGCATCTATGTAATATAGTCGGTCTTTTCAGAAGATATTGCAAACCTATGTATATCTGTTAACATGAAATACAGTATTTAAATGCTCAATATATATATGACCAAAAAGTAATGAAATAATATGTATATATATATATATATATATATATATATATTATTTAATTACTTTTTGGTCATAATTAAATTAGACCAGTACACAGCTGTATTAAAAATGCTCAATACAATTATATTGTAGAACTTAGGAATATTCTTTTTCATTTGTAAACAAGTTATTACACAACTTAGGTTTCCACCATGTGGTGTCTTCAGGTGTTTTGCAATAACTGATTTTATCATTTTCATTTCAGAATGCTCACGTAACTAGGATTTTTATGAATATGCAATTTTCAAAAATTAGAACAAGTTTTCATCTCTGGTTTTATGACCTGAATAGGTATTTTATAGAATGGTTATACTTAGTAATAATTTCTGTTCTTTCATTCAGTAATTTAGTAGGTTGCCAATTCTTTCTGCAGTAGACTGGTTGCCAAACAAGGCTACACAACCCAATCTGTCTTGCTATTTAATCCATAGCTGAAAAGAGAAGAGATAGCTTAATAACTTTTACAAGGGTATTTGCACAAAAGTGAATGCAATGAATTCATCTGGAATTGGAACTTGGTTCTCTAATTTCTCATTATGAGCTGATATCCATTGTATCACAAGTAATATAGCAGATAAAATAAAACTAAAAGAATCTCTTATCACCAGTGGATAGAGTGTTTAAATTTCATTGTTGTGTTGTCCACTCCTGCAATGCTAACAGTAAATGAACTTGACTTCAACTTTGTGGGTACTGCTGTTAAAGAGCCTTGAAAATATTAAATTACACAGAGAAGTAGTTCCAGTAAATAAAGATAAATAATATCACAATAAATATAAATAGTTCCATTATTTATATTTATTGTATAATATTAATATCTAAAAGAGCCCATCTAAAACAGATTTTTATAATTTACGTATGCATGTGCCTTTTGGTGCAGTGAGTATTGGCTCGGAATGAGAAATCAGAGAGCCAAGTTCAAATTCCTGTTGAATTCATTGCATTCATTTGCGTGCAAATACCCTTGAGAAAGGCATTAATTTGCTGCTTCTTTCTTTACTTATGGGTTAAATATTAGGACAGATTGGGTTCTGTAGCCTTGGCTGGTAACCAGTCTACCACAGAAAGTAATGGCAACCTACTGCAGGAAGATCTTCTGCCCATTCAGTCATATCTCTTTCAAGATGAGATCATCTAAACATGTATCCCATACAGCATCTCACTGACTGACATATATAGATACATCGGCAATTTAAATATTAGTATGTTTCTGTTTTTACTGCTCCTGTTTTCTATTTAAATATATTTTTATTTAACTTAACTCCTTATTACTTTGATATACATAATCATTTATTTTATATAAGTTAAATGTTAGTATAAAAATATTGCTAATGTAGGTGTATATGTGTTTGTTATAAGAAAATGTCTTGCATAAAAAACCATAAATTAGTTATTCACATTAAATGAAATCCTGGCTAAGTACAGATTTGCAGACAGAATGGAAAATTAGATGGCTGCTTTGAATGATAGATTAGAATTTCATTTCCATATTTTTCATTCTGACAATTTTGCTCAATTAAACCAAAAAAAATGTGTTCATTTTCTTGTGTCATTTTTTTTCTTAAATCTCTGAAATTCTGATTGATTTCTAGGAAATCACAGTGGTTTCTTTTTGCATTATTCTATTTGAGCAGCAAAATTTTTGCAGAAAGTGAACTTTAACAATTAGAATATAGAACACATTGGTAAAAATCATTTTTCCCCATGGGTGAGCACTGAAAGCTTCTTGGAATGGTCAAGAAGGGATCAAAGGCTTTTTGTCAGATTTTGCTAAATGGGTTGTGCCAACAACTTTTCAGTAATCACTCATATATTAACTGTTTGACTTCCTCTTAAAAATGAATCATTAAAAACTTTCAAGCCCTTTAGTGCCTAAATATTTTGGGAAAATAGAAATTTTCCATCATGTAAATTTCATTGAATATTTAATTTTATCTATGAACTATATATTATTAATTTTCATTCCAAGGAAGATAGATTTATCATCAGCTGTTGTTTTTCATAATCACAAATTAAATTTTGAGCTGTTTTAACAAGGTAAATTTGATGGATTTCAATTCATATTTTATTACAAATATTATTAAAAAGGGTTTCTGATTTGATGAAACATATAAATCAGTTTTCTGACAGTGGTGCATTAAATTACTGGGATAAGGTGTTATTTAATGAACTTTACATCTCTGCAACTGTTTAATGATATTTTTACATGTAACCTTTAAGTTTCCAATATTAAAACACATCAGTAAGTGCCTTATGGATACAAGTATAACATTTTTATGTAAGCATATTTCATAGCTCAGGGTTCATTCTTAAAAGTCAAATGATAGACAAAAATGGCAGTTTGAAGGAAGAAAATACAATATTGCCCATATATAATTATGCCTTTTGTAACTTCTTCTATGTGCCATGGCCAAAGACATGGCTCTTCACAATTTCCTATTCTTTGCAGCTCTTAGTAAGTTTGTTTTCTGATCCATGTTCTGCCAATTATTACCACAAGCTTATTAGGTAGATTATTCACTGCTTTCCTCTATCACTCTTATATTCAATATGTTCTCCTGTGAGTGTCAAATTTTCTTAACCCTCTTTCCTCATTATGTGCTATAGAAATTCCAGCCATCTTTTTCTCAGTATAAATGTCTTTTTTGTTTTCATTTTCTCTAAAACTTTATCATTGCTCACATGTTTAGTTTCTGGTATTCTCAGCATCCATTGTAGAACAACTCTCCTCTTGCATCAAGTCTCTTCTTCATTTTTGATGAGATTGTCCAGCATTAATTGCCCCGTGGGAGACTTGATATTACATAATAGTTCAATACTCTTTACTTTGTTTCTAACTAAAGTCTCCTGGTTTTTTTTACTTTTTTTATAATTGCAAGTTTATGTTCTTTCACTCAAACCTCACGGTCATGAGTTTTGTTATTAATTAGCATCATAGTTACACCACATATACTGCAGCTGTGGCAGCAATAGATTTGAAAAGAGAAAACACTCTCTATTTTCAAACTGGTTTTTAATTCACAGTTATCCTTTTCATAGACTGGTTTCCACCCAAGACTAGAAAAGCCAGTCTGCCCTGTTATTTAACCTATTCATGGAAGAGAGGAAATGATTTTATATTTCTTCAAGGGCATTGCTATGCTTAGATAATATTTATTAGCAATACTCACTTGTCTTATCCACCTGTGTCACTTGTTCTTTTCTTCCACAGAAACACACCATGAAACTTTTCAGCACACACAGGGTTTGACTGAATAATTTGTTTTAATAGTTTATCAACCTTTTGCAGGTTTTTTTTTTAAAGCTGAAACATATTTTTGAGTTATTAGAGAAATTCTTTTTGTTTTTGTGAATGAATACTACATGTTCAGATGCAAGTCCTACTATTTAACCCTAGGTAAGAAGGAGTTAATGAATTCATTTCACTCACAAGTGTTTTTGCACATAAACATAATGAAGCTGACTGGAATTCAAACTTTACTCTCCAATTTCTCAATGCTTATTTATTAAACTATACTTAGAACACCTGATATTCCCAATTGGTCACCCATCTAAATACCAACCAAATTTCTACATTGCTTAACTTTGATGAGTAAATGAGAACTGGTGTTTCAATATGATATAGCAGACACAGAGATTGAACTAATAAGAAAGCAGATACAAAACTGCTCTTCCAAACCAAATCTGCTCTCATTTAACGTAGTAGTAGTAGTAGGCCGCCATCAGTCAGGGTTGACCATGGGTAGCATCCTAGTTGTCTGCTTGGCTGGAGCATCGGCGTTTGTGACTGTAGCAACTGATACGGGAATGACAGTCTTTGTTGCAGAGACTGCATTTAAGTTTTGTTTTTGGTCTGTCGGAGCTGTCATTTTGCTTTCTGTGAACCCGCCTCTCCATGGCGACTTGTGTCAGTTGCTCCTCCCTTAATTTGAGTTGTTGGCCCAGGGTTCATCTTCATTTGGCCTGGTTGACTGCTACACTCTCCTATGACTCTGTGTTGATGCCCACAGCTTTCATATCATGTTTTATGATGTCATGATACCGCAACTGTGGCTGCCCAGTGGGTCTTCTTCTGGAGGCCAGCTCTCCATATAGGGGTTTTTTTGGAATGTGACTGTCTGGTATGCGATAGACATGACCTAGCCAGTGGAGTATGTGCTGCTTATGGAGTGTGAATATGGTAGGCATAGAGAAATTTTCTGCCTGCTATCAGCATAGCTGAGGCTTGGCTCCTTGAGAGCAACACACTGTGCTTTCTTGACCTCATGTTTCCAACTGACCTAATGGAGTGAGCTACATCTACTGAAGCGAATGTTTGGTCACTGTGTCATGCAAGAAATTTTTTCATCACAGTCCGTCTTGCACATTTACAAACCTACCATTCATCTGTACAGTAAACCCTTCTGCTAAATCTGGTCTGGGTTTCTACTATTCATCTTTAGGATTTTAACAAAATCCATAGAAGGATCTGTTATGTAATCAATCCTGATTGACATTTTGACTTCAGTTGCATTCTCAGTGAACAACATGGCTTCTTTCTTCAAATATTTTCATGGCAATTTCTCTGACAAGCTTTTATCCTCTTTTTTTTTTTTTTAATCATATCACCCTGAGCAAGGCAGTAATGCCACTGATGAGTGGCAAAAGCATAAGAGTAAAAGCACTCGAAAGAAGACACTGAAAAGAAAGAGAAACCATTTAGAAAGGAGCAAGAGAAGGGAGGGAACACAGGTGTGATGACAGTTGCAGAGGTGGAGAGAAAGGAAAGGATATACAGGGTGGTGAGGACAGAACTAGGTTCAAGTGATTAAGAGATGAGTATTGACCTTGCATTTGAATTCCTGGAGGTTGTAGCCATCAGGAAAGCTAGAATAAGGAAGTGAGTTCCACAGGTGGGAAGTGCGAGAAAAGAAGCTGCAGGAGTAGAATTGTCGTTTGCATTTGGTTGATTTCACTGTGAATGGGGGAGACCCAGTTGCCAGGTGCTTTGAATACTTGTATTCTTCTAGATTGTCATCTAGTTGAAATAGCTAAATGCGGCTTTCACTTCTACTCCAACAGTTTCTTTTCTTGCACTGTGGAATTCCTTTCTGTTTACTTACTTCCAGGATAACTACAATCTTCAAAGATTTAAATGCAACATCTTCTGTCTTCTGGAATCCCATTTATCTTTCATTCTTTCCTCAATCCTCTCTGTACTCAGTCTTTTATTTCACTTTCACTCCATCATAACCTTCTTGCTTGTGGTGAAATGATGAAAAAAATGTTCAAATGAAAGCTTTAATCCACTAGGCACTCTCACCAAAAAAATATGGTTGATGTTTATTCATTTATGGGTGATGCTTTATGTCTATTGATTAAAAGAAAATTCTCAAAGGGAATGATTATATATTCAGCTGATTGAATCAAAAGACAAAAATTCTGTCCATAACTATTTTTATGTCGCCATGGACAGTGTTATTGCATAAAGACAGTTACTTATGAGAGTAGATAGATTTGTTATTGCCCAGTTCACTCTCCTTCTTGGTATTTTGAACATGAGTAGAGGTTTATTGATTGCTTTCTGTTTAGGATTTGGTTTCCAGTTTCTTTTAAAGTCTTCACAATCTCTTTTACTCCAAGCAGCCTTTTGCATCTTAGTGGTATTATTCCTTGTTTAGAGTGAATTAATTTTAAAAATATATGACAAAATATAGTTTTAAGATCTACTATACATATGAAGAAAAAGTGCTTATTATCCTAGTTAAATCTTATTTAAATATAAGCAGTGTGAACACTGTTGACCTGAATATTATGTTCAAACTTAAAACAAACTGTTGCTATTTTCTTTTGAGCTCTGTGTCCACACTGCTTATATTATTTTTATTTGCTTTTTTCTCAGTATATATAAATTTTCTTATCAATTGGTTTACACTCCTCCCTGGTCTTCTGAGCAGGAGTAGAGTTTTAATCCCTTGTTTCATGTTGAGGATTGGGTTTCCAGTTTCTCTGCTAAACTTTTCTTATTCTATTACACTTGCAGTGACAACTTATAACTCAACTTCAAAACACGACATAATATAATTAAGTTCTTAATAGAAGTGTATAGATTTCCTATTGCCCAATTGACACTCGTCCTTGGTCTTTTGGGCAGGAGTAAAAGTTTATCCCTTGTTCCATGTTCAGGGTTGGGTTTTTGGTTCTTTCTTTGAAAGTCTTTTCATCTTCTCCTACCCCCAGTAGCCCCCTTGTGTTTTAAAGACATTATCACTTGCCTGGGGTGAAGTAATTTAAAAAAAAGATATTTCACAGTAACTCACAGTTTAAATACATTTAACAGGCTCTAATTTTATGACATTTAACTAGCTATATTTTTAACTTGTGTGCTAATCTCTGATTGTTTTCTTCCGTTTAGAAACAAGGGTAACTGTAATTCTATGTCAGTGATGTGCTAATTCCATTGAGTTTTATTTTGCTAAGAGATAGAACTTTAAAGTTTCACAAATTTAATTAGAATATTCATTTAGAAGTCTTTCTGTTTTCACTAGTCAGGTGAAAACCACTCTCTATCTTAGACTAAAATATCAAGATATAAAAAAATACTTTCTGGTTTCTTTTCCTTTCAGTTTTGTTTTGTTTGTCTGATGTCTTTACTTCACTTACTGTTGAGAGATCACTATTTCTATAGAATGTACTCAGACTACATTCCCTAGTTTTATTAGTTCTAAACAACATGCCTAGGTACCACCATGTTATGCTTATTGTAGCAAACTTCCCTAATTTCCTTTATATTCTATTGGCAATCTGTAAGTTCCATTTGAGCAGCTTCTTCCCATGAAATACTATTTTATGTAAAAAGACTTCCAAGAGGATTCTTCCTCTTCGTTTTGTGCCATGTCCCTTTAGAACACAGACAATCATTGATGTCCACTTGGTTCTGTTTCTTGTTGCTCTCAATATTTTTTTCTCTTAATATCTCCCAAACCTCGCTCCACCATCCATTTGCTCAGGCCAATCAAGTATGTCTCTTGCTGCTTTCCCTGACTCTCTTTTCTTATATCCACCCTATGGGTATTAAATTCTCCAGGCCCTCCTTTTTTATTACATGTCCCAGGAACCTCAGCTGTCTCTTCCTGATTGTAAGTATGAGTTTTCTTCTCGTTTGCATTTTTTCCAACACCTCATATCTTAACCTGTTCTTGTCTAGAGTTAACCATTATCTTCCCCTTATATCTGCATAAACAGTGCCACTTATTCTGTAATTGTCTACCTCAAATGGCTGCCAGGCCTTTTTACAGAGTGAACATCATTGTTAAAAAAAAAGTTACAAACAGTTATTTAACTGATTTGGTAAAGTAAGGCTTAGACTAAGGTAACCTGTAACTTAGTACAATCTGCCACATAGACAGGTGGTTGGCATCTAAACCAGTTCTTTGATTAGATTTTTTGCTGGTGAGGTGAGGGGCATGTCACCCTGTAAAACAAAAAACGTATCCTATGAAAGTTCAGATAAGCTTCTTATTCAAGCCACCTGCCAATATATACACATATATATGTGTGTGTGTGTGTGTGTGTATATATATATATATATATATATATGTGTGTGTGTGTATATATATATGTGTCTGTGTGTGTATATATATATGTCTGTGTGTATGTATATATATATAGAGAGAGAGAGAAAGAGTGAGAGAGAAGTAAATCATTGAAATACAGACAGGTTTCACTGTATCATAGCACATCAGTACAGCTAGATTAATCATATGCCTCAAGCTGGGACTGAAACCATACTGATTTGTCAGCAGTTGGAGATCTACTACCAAGCTATCAGCACATGTCAGAGAAAGGCAGATTTCATAGTATGTAATGTTTTTACAGAATTTAAATATACCACCAGCTGAAAGTGTTCAACCCAGTAACCAAAGAACATAGCATAAAGCTGTAAATAACTGTTATTTATGAAATGTTCCCCTTTTTATAGTGCTTAATCAGTTAGCAAAAGCATATATATGCATGAACAAGGACTTGATACCATGGAACATAAATACCAATTTAAAAAGGCACAAAGGCTCCTTTCAGCCAGCATTTTGTTGAAAAAAAAAATTGGGGACAATTATGACAAAAAAAAAAAAAAGCCAATTCATACAATAAAGAAAGAAGTGAGAAGAAAAACCTATGGAAATAATTAAAATAAAATTGGTAAAATAGTTTAAAAATTAAAAATAAAGTGAGTTTAAAATAGAAAAATAGTACTCACAAACCTCTTAAAAGACTGAGGTAGTGAGTCAAATACTCTTTCTGTTTGCACAGGGGTAATTGATGTGATTTAATATGAACCACTTCAAGCAGGTAAAAATGATGAGTGAATCTGGCTCTGTGTAAAACTGTAAAAGAGTTGTTCCCATATTTTCTTGTGCAGCCTAGGTTACCAAGCAAGTGTTGCTTTATGGCCAAATCATGAACAGACTGTGTTACTATCAAAGAGTGACTCAGTCTAGTCAGTCTTATACTGTCAGAAACATGCTGATTAATTTGGGTTTTCAGTTACTAATTGGTTTGTCTTAGATATTCAGCTTCAAACTGATGTTTAAATTTGTACGTGATTGAACTACTTTGAAAATAGGACAGTCTTTGACAAATGATGAAAACACAGAATTAGTAAAAAATACAAAAAAAAACATGCAACCTGACAGTGAAAGAACCTGGTTTAACACAAGTAGTGTATGTATATATATATATATATATATATATATATATACACACACTTGCTCTGACAATCCGTTAGGTGAAACCTAGGTAGGTCCGTTGGCTCTAGGTTAGATTTATACTTATATATATATACAGATCTTTGTGGTAGAGAACTTGAATATTGCTTTAAAAATTTTTATTTTTATTTTACAAAGCATAATGAGGAAAAAAATATAAAAAAAACAACTGCTTTTGCTCCAACTCTTAATTTTTTTTTAATTTGGAGAACTTAATGTAAAATGTAAGAGGTGTGAAAAATGAAATGGTCAATGATGGGAATTAACTGCTTGATACTGATCACAGCCAGACCTAGCAAACACTCTCACTGTTTACACAGCAAGGGTCTGCAAGACCTGATGTAATAGACTCCAGCATCTTCAAATGAAAAAGTGAATGTGAATTGACTAAGACAGAAAACCAATCCACATTAAGCTTAAAGACACACTTTTTATTTTTTATAAGATATTCAAAAATTGAAGAACAATACATGTTACAAGTTTATTTTCTTGCCAGGTATTGTTTCTGATTTTCAGTGGAATATGCTGTTGAGTGGTTCTACCTATGTAACTGATACTGCAGCCACAATATTTGTAAATTTCAGAATTTCTCTTATATATATATATATATATATATATATATATATATATATATATATATATATATAAGTAATAGATTTTTTATTTATTAATCCAATAAATTTTAACTTTAAAAAACATAAAACACTAAAAAATAACATTTAAAGAGATAATGTGTGTGTGTAATGCTGTGATGGGATCTCAAGCTTTAAATGGTAACCTGCCTGGAGATAGTGTCTCAATAAAAACACTCAGTGTGTTTGGACTACCATGAGTGTTTGAGTTGGGCACCAGGAAAAGCATCTAACTTTATAAAACCTAGCCTCAACTTATTATGACAAATAGTCTTTCCAACAGAACCCACTATTTTTGTATGCAATTAATCATGGTCTTTTACTCAACAAAAATATATGTCTGTGTATGTGTGTAACTCAAGTCACAAACTTGAACTATCTTGTCACTGTTTGTTTGAATTGGCCAGAAGAAACTTTACCTTGCAAATTTATTTCTCTACTAGTTTTATCCTTTTACAATGAAAACCAATCACTATTTTTTAACCCAACATTTTTCTGTGGCTTCATAGCCACTTAGCAATTAAAGATGTCAGTTTCAAATACGAAATATTGAGAAAAAAATCTTTACTTTCTTCCATTTTTGGAAATATATGAGGATAAGTCAAAAATTATTATTTCTTTCACCATAACATATCTTTAGGCCTGCCTTCTGCTTAAGCCTGCTTATAGCTAATACTGTTGTGGTCACTTGATCATGTCAGTTTTCTTGCTGTTACAGCGTAAACATGGATGCTGTACTGGCAGTGTGTACCAAGAAGGGAAAAAGAACAGTAATCAGACTTATCTGGTTAGAAAGTTTATAAGGGCTGAAATTCATCAGAGACTTTTAACACAAAATGATTATAATGTACTTTTTTTTTAATTGTTTCACCCCAAGCAAGGCTACTGATGCATATAGGGCTACATCAGAGAAAAAGATTAGATAGAAGGAGAGTAAAGAGAAAGATGAAACAGCTACAGAGGGTGTCAGAGAAGGGAGCATGGGAAGGATGGGTATACATGTGTGATGACAGTTGCAAAGGTAGAGAAAAAGGAAAAGATATACAGGGTGTCAAGTGGTTAAGAGATTGGTATTGACATTACATTTAAATTCCTGGAGGTTGTAGCCATCAGGAAAGCAAGAATATGGAAGAGTTTCATAGGTGGAAAGTGCAAGAAAAGAAGCTGCTGGAGTAGAATAGTCAGCTGCATTTGGTTGATCTAACTGTGAATGGATGGGAATGGGTAATACTACATAAAATGTGCACGACTGGACTAAGAAGTGACCAGAGTAGCATGATGAATGAAAACAGAGTGGAACATTTGACAAACTCCCCCCCACTGATGAAAAGATTCAGCAAACTAAAAAGATGGTAATTGTGAACCAGTAAATTATCATCAATGAGATACCTTGTTCTTTCCAGATTAATATCACTTCTCTTTGTTCTTGTATTTTACTTAATTTCAGATAAAATTTATGACATATAAAATACAACAAGTTGTTTGGAAAAAGTTGCATATAACTTTCGTGTCATGTGGCTAAAAAATATGCAGTTTTCTGAAATAGTTGAAGTTCATGTGTCTGTAATCCATGGTAAAATACAATGCATAAATATTTTATTGCTTCAATGATCTCTATATTTGAAATTGCATGAGTATGCGATTTGCAGAATATATAAAAATCACAGGTAATGTGAAGAATCTGATGTCAGTTTAAAAGCTTGGTACTCATTTTTTGTCTTACCCAACTATTATGATACAAGAATGTTGCTTTTCATAGGACAGTACTTCAATGTTGGAAAATTATTTTTTGTCATTATAGGATTTTTTAATGTCATCTTTTTTTAGGAAATAGATTATCAATCAATGATCATGATTCAACATATTCATTTTTTATTATCTATAAAATATTGTGAAGTTGTTTCCTGTTGCTTTCTCCACAATATGGGGTTCAGAGTTGATTGACTGCTGAGAGAGAACAATCTACCCAGTCATAGAAGACACGTATTTCCCAAAAGCATTTATGTAAGTGCAACAGTATAGGTAGGAATTGTAACTCAGCTCACTGGTTGCCCTTTCTGTACCAATAGATATTATGCTTCTTAGTTATTTCTACTTCACTTGAGCCATGAGAGAACGCTGATTCAATGACACTTGACATTTGAAATGATTTGACAATAAACTGACACCTAATGTATGCTGTTCACAGACATATATATATATATATTGCTTAATATCTTATATTGAATAGATCTTTTTGGATTATCTTCTCTGTTTACAGACTTGGCATCCTTATGTCTCTCTCTCTCTCTATCTATCTCTCTCTCTCTATATATATATATATATATAAATTAGAGAAAGGACCTTTCAAACAAAGACTGTATAACCACAGGTACTCCTTTTCGAACCCCGGTCAGAGGTACCAGACAGCCCTTTTGCGGGCATTCTGGAAAATGAAAGAGGAAGGGCTGGATCCTGAAATTAGCTGAAAACTGATAGGTTCAGCCTGTATTCCGAGGAATTTTCATGATAAGTGCTGTCTATGTTTACTGGAAAAAATTTCAATATTAAAATACCCCCACCAACACCGGCTACTGAATCTGAGGAGGGAATTCATCAGTAAGTGCCACCACAAGGCAAATTTTTCGAATACTTAAATTTAGAATTTAAATCCCCGTTGACTAGATGTTAGAATATAAATTAAAAGGATTCAATTTAAGTTTTAATCTTAATTTTACCCTAACATTAACCTTAAAAAGTATTTTTTTTTAATCATATCACCCCGAGCAAGGCGGTAACGCCACTGATGTGCAGGGGGCTACGTAAGAGTGAAAAGATTAGAAGATAGAAAGCCAGAAACCACATCCTAAACAGGGAACAAGGGATGAGCCTCTACACCTGTTCAATAGATGTGGGTGGAGTGTGACAGTTAAATATAAGAGACAATTAATGTCTATTATGTTTAATCATGAGCTGTTCTAAACGTCGTATTTTGGCTTTAATTTCAGGTGAAAATAAAGACAAAAATTCTCCAAGATTTGTATAATTTATTTATTAAGTTGATTCTAAGCTTTCGGCTCACATGAGCCATCTTCAGAGAGGTTATAAGGATGGTAACACAAAAACATCCACCATCAGCGACGATTTTATCTTGTGTTGACATAAAACTCTGCTAAGCAAAGACAATAGTTACCAAAAATAACAAACACAGTTCGCAAATTTGCAATACAGTTCTATGACGTCACACATATTTGTGCATATTTATGGTCTGAAATTTTTTCATAGCTTTCTATTTATCTATCTATCTATCTATCTATCTATATATATATATATATATATAATGTGTATGCATGTGTGCATTTGTTCATATGAATTTATCAGCATGCATACAGACACAGGCACAAACAGAACCTCACCAACAGGGAACAAGAGATAAGCCTCTACACCTGTTCAATAGACGTGGGTGGAGTGTGAACCGGGCTATAGTTTAGTCTATCTACTCCAATTAAAAAAAAAAAAGGAAAAGAGTGAGAAGAGTGAGAAGATTGGAAAAGAGAAAGCCGGAAACCACATCCTAAACAGGGAACAGGGGATGAGCCTCTTCACCTGTTCAATAGATGTGGGTGGAGTCTGAACCAGATAACCCCCCCTACCTTCCTATCACAAGCTCCTTTAATTGCCTCTCTTTAGAAAATATGGATTCTTTTACTAAACACCTTTTTCCTTGGTTAACACATATATGCATATATATATATATATATATATATATATATATATATATATATATATATATATATATATTTTTTTTTTTTCTCTAATATTTTTTTCTAATCATTTTTAAACTGATAACTTCCTGTAATTGGCATTTAGCTTGCCTCTACCTAAAAGGTTTAATCAAATAAACTTAAATAAAAATTTTTAAAATCTTATATTGAAACCCATTCCTTCTCGCCTATATACACCTCTTCAAACAGCCAAAAATCTTAACTTTAAAAAGTAATTCAACTCATTTAGTTGTCTATTTTTATAAAATATGAAATCCTATTCTTCCCCTTCCTAAATATACCATTTCAACACCCTGTAACCCCACGACTACCAGCTCTGTCCTTTTCCACTTTGTGACCTTTGTTAACCTAAAACCCCTCCACACTCTAACCCAGGGCCTTCGCCATTTGAAAAAAACAATGTCACTGACATGATGTAGAGTCTCTATTAGAGATCCTATGTTGAAATGTACATCCGACAACTTTGAATTTTGAAAATTTTCTCTAATTTATATTGGCTCTGTATTCTTAATACATTGAGCTCTCTGCCTGCATCACTTTTTAATGTTAAAAATTTTTAATATTGATTAGGATCAGGTTCTTGGAATTTATCTTCCTACTCTTCCACTTCAGATTAAAGAAAACAAAATATATATATATATATATATATATGATACCAAGAACCAGAATTTGACAGTAGTTATACTTTCATTTCTTAATATCTCTATGGTGACAATTATTGAATTTGTATAGTTTCATTTCTGGACATATCTTTTGTTTCATTTTTTGACATTTCTAATGTTTCATTTCTAGACATTTCCACATTTTAATTTCTGAAAATTGCTGTTGCTTAATTTTTGGATATTTCTATGTTTTCATTTCTGGATATATCTATGATTCTATTTATGAACATTTTTATGATTTCATTTCTGGATATATCTATTGTTTCATTTCTAGATGTTTCCACAGTTTAATTCCTGAAAATTTCTTTTATTTAAATTCTGAATATTTCTGTGGTTTCATTTCTGGATATATCTATGGTTCTATTTATGAACATTTTTATGATTTCATTTCTGGATATATCTATTGTTTCATTTCTAGATGTTTCCACAGTTTAATTCCTGAAAATTTCTTTTATTTAAATTCTGAATATTTCTGTGATTTCATTTCTGGATATATCTATGGTTCTATTTATGAACATTTTTATGATTTCATTTCTGGATATATCTATTGTTTTATTTCTAGATGTTTCCACAGTTTAATTTCTGAAAATTTCTTTTATTTAAATTCTGAATATTTCTGTGGTTTCATTTCTGGATATTTTCTGTGATTTCCTTTATTGACATTTGCATTTTGCTTTTCTTAACATTTCTATTATTTCATTTTTTGATGTTTCTGTGGTTTCCATTTCTGAAGATTTTTATTATTTTTATTGGAATTAACTCATAATTTGTTTTGCCTCCAAAAACTGCTCAGCTCTAGAAATAATTACCCAAATATCTGCTATTGCATCTACAAATTTTTTATTATAAATTCTTTGATGTTAAAAAAATCTCTTACTTCAGCTTAATTTAAGACACACAGAATATATTAACATAATTAGATGCTAAATGTTTGTAACAAAACAATCATAATAACAGTTGTAATCATTTTATAAACTGAATACTTTTTGAAACATAAAAAAGTGATGGGGTCTTGTCATAAGACTGAGTTTCCATAGCACAGCTCTTACATCTCAACTGATGCCAAGCTAGGACTGACCATCAATTGATCTTTTATATGTATTCATTGTGAAAAACACTTGATTATATAGTGATTTTTAAGCACAGTTAGATGTGGCACAAGACCCACTAAGAATCGAACTTGCTAATCATTTGTAATGATACAACTGAGACAAGCTTGTTAACCATTACACCATCGCAAGGTGCCCAAATACTTGAATATATATACAATTAAATTAATTGATCTGATTACATGTTTGTTTTCACTAGCCCACACTTAACATTGGCATATATTTTATGAAGTCAAGCCATATTGTTGAATATGTTAGTCAGCACATTTTTGGGCTAATGATCTCAGCTGACATGAACTGGAAAGATTATCCTGAATCCATTGCTAAGTCAGCTGCTACGAAAGTTGGTTCACTGTAGTACTCTCCAAAGTCTGTCATACATATCCATACCTGCTTAGAATATTGCTGCTACTTATGGTTAAGTTCCCCTTCTATTTACTTTGAACTCCTTGATAATAATACAAAGAAGAATCAGCAATATTATTGGTCCTGATCTGGTAGCTCAGCTTCAGTCACTCTCCCACCATCATAAGGTTGCCTTTCAGTCTCTTTTCTACAAATTCTTTTATGGCAATTGTTTGGATGAGCACTTTGCTACGATAAATAGACTTTAGGAATTTTACTAGATTGGCACCAAGATCTCATCAGTTTACAGTCGAGCTGGTGTGGTGCAGTTGCAAATTCTATGCTAACAGTTTCTTTTCTTGTGCTTTTCACTTATGGAACTCTCTTCTAGCTCAGTGCTTTCTAGTCAACTTTATTGCAATGTCAATTACTACCTACTGTTTTCCTGATACTTTTTCTCTTTCTTATCATTTGTAATGTTTTTGTTATTAATTTTTTCACACTCATTAACCCCCTTGTCTCTTTGTGGCTTTACTGCCTTGCTTAGAGTAAAATCAAATTTTAAAAAATCTCTATCCCATAATAGTTGTTAGATTTGCATCTGTATTTTATGCATTTATCATAAACAAAGAACTGTACAAAACAACAGGACCACATCACTTGAAGACTTTCACGAGCAACAACAGCTGAAATGAATATCACATTTAACTTAGATGCAATAATGATATAATCAAGAGACTGATATTCCACACTACTTAAAATAAAAAGTTGGGAAGGAAAATACAAGCAATACTAGAAAAAATGATAACCAACTCTAGAAACTTTTTTTCTTAAAAACTGTTTTAATAGAAAGTTTTTAATTTTATAAATTTCATCCAAGACATGAACTAGCTACTCAGTAAATGCTAAATTTTTCCTTCTAAGGAAACAACTATTATTACCAAATATAACAACTATTATGGGGTAGTGGTAGCTGAGCATTTGTGAAGGCAAGATAGCTAATACTGATATTTAAAGAGACTTTATTAATTTGAAAATATTAACTTTTCTTTTTAAGTCAAAAAATATCTTAGAAATCAAACTCTGAAAGCAAAATGATCGACTTTATATAAAGAATTCAAAATTCTGCAGTCTGTATTCACATGTGTAATATTTGTACCTAGTATGTTTTGGATAATAATTAAGAGATACAAATATTAACCTGTTAAAGCAAACTTTATTTAACTTTGTCTACATTCTTGTGTGAGTCCCTCATGGCTGGCTAAAATGTTTGCTGGCACTGGCAGGAGTAGCATGTGTGGCTGGTGTGAAATCTTTTGAGGAACTCAAAAAACTGAACTGCTACTAGTTGTTGGTCAGTAGGGATGGGCCAGAGAGAGAGAAAAGAGAGGGAGTGAGAGATGAAGGGATTTCTGGGATAGTAGTTCCTGACCTAGGTGGAAGTACCTGGAGAAGAGGAAGGAGAAGAAGACAAAGTTAAGTCGTTAAGGTAGTATTATTTCTGATTTCTAGTAAGGTAGTATTATTTCTGATTTCTAGTAAGGTAGTATTATTTCTGATTTCTAGTAAGGGAATACTACATATGTATCATCAAAAACTACTGATTAATGTATTATCAGAAAACTTACCTTTCATATTATCAGTGTATATAAAAAATAAACCAATTTCTGTCTTAAATGAGAAAAGTTTCAGCTTGATTCCTCTATATTTTCTAGAAATTGATTTATTGCCTTAAGGAGAAGGATGAATATGGATGCAAAAAAATTACTTGCTGAAATAAACATTGGTTTCTTGGTTGTTTACAAAAGATATTATATAATTTTGAGGGTCTAAAAATAATACTGCAAGATGAGTACTACATCATTGACTTAACTTCATGATTTATAGAGTTCCAATCTGAATAGATTTATTGACTACAGATAAGAATGAATTGAATTGCAGAAAATTCATACTCATAATTTGGTGAAGAATAGTAAAGTGAAAGTGATGTGAAGTTGATCAAGCTTAATCTCTTGTGAAATAATCCAACACAATCAAAATCTATATTTTTTTCTCAACTCTTATTTATGGAAAACATTCAATTAATTTTAATTTTAAATCTTGCAAAGAGTTTTATTTTCCCAAAACAAGATAAGATTAAAATTAAAATTACTATTTAACAATGGAGGAATAGATGTAAAAACAAAAGAAAGAATTTCTTTCTTTCTTTTTTGTTATCAATTCACTTTGCTCTATTATTATGGCATCAATATTTCTTCCTCTTCAGTATTTTATCTCTTTTTTTCCTCATTAGGTTTTTTTTCACTTTTTGTTGTCAGAGTGTTTCTCTTTCTATCATTCTGACTTTTCAGTTTCTCTTCTTTATTCTTCTTTTTATGTCTTCTTTATTCTTCTTTTTATGTCTTCTTTATTCTTCTCATTATGTCTTCTTTATTCTTCTCTTTATGCCTTCTTTATTCTTCTCTTTATGTCTTCTTTATTCTTCTCTTTATGTCTTCTTTATTCTTCTCTTTATGTCTTCTTTATTCTTCTCTTTATGCCTTCTTTATTCTTCTCTCTATGCCTTCTTATCTTTTCAGGCCTTCATCATGAAAATATTGAACTTAAGAATAATAACCAAATCTGTTTGGTATTTCTCTGTTGTTTTCTCCAACTTATATTTTGTCATAAGTTATTTTGTTTAAGTGTAAAACACTGGCTTACATAGAATTAATTTGCAGACAAGCAATCACTGAGTTTTTTTTTAAACGTTTTAAAGCATAAATTTCATCAATATTTGTCTAATTTTTATTTGAATATTTGTTTAAAAGAAAGGGTTACAGAATAAATTAAGAAAAAAGATGATGCAAAATAAAGAGCAGACTGTTATTATTTTATATTAGATTTATACCAGTTCATAAACATTTTCTGAATTTCAGTCAATGAGAAAAGCATGAATGAAAACCAAAAAGAAATATGTGAGCAGATCTTTCAGTGTTTGTCTATATTTTTGAGCTGAGGTAGTATTTGCACTATTTACATTATTCGTACTCTTGTTCTCAACTTAGTTGCTATTCCTCAAGGTCACATATTCCAGTAGACATAGGCATTGGTTGATTCCAGTGACTTGACCCAAAGAGTTGTGAGATCAATACCATGCTACAGCAGTGATGAAAAAATAACTTAGAATGTCAAGTTAAAGGAAGGTAACTTAAGTCTAACAGACGTTGCTTTGCACAAGGAATGAGATCCATTCCATGGGCATCAGGTTCTCCAGGCTCTTCTTCCTCATTATATGTCCCCAAAACTTCAACTGTCTTTTTCTGATGTTAAGTATAAGTTTCCTTCTTGTGTCCATTCTCTTTAAAACCTTGTCATTGCTTGCCTGTTCAATACATGGTATCCTCAGCATCCTTCTGGAGAACGAGATTTTTGTTGCTTCAAGTCTTTCCTCCATCTTTGTGGAGATTGTCTCGCATTCACTGCCATGCTGTAGGACGTCTTTACCAGAAAAAAACTTCAGGTGTTGCAACAACCAAAGAATGTAGAATATTTAGGAAAGCATAGGTTTATCTAAGGAATGTACATAGAAAGCTAAGTTTATTTTAATATTATATAGGAGACAAAACAGAAGATTGCTATATTTGGCTATTAAAGCCTCTTACAAATCGTGGCAAAGATCCTCGTTTTTTAACCTTGTCAACTTTTATCACAGAATCATAAAGAATTGTACCAGATAACAGAAACAACACTATTTGAGGACTTTCAACAACAGAAACAAGTAAAATGGAGATCACATGTGATTTGTAGAGAAAATAATGACACTACTTAAAAATTAATTAAAAGCTTAGTTTGAAAACTCCCACTAATACTGGAAAGAACCATAACAGCTATCTGAGTTTTCCTGCAAAATTGTTTAAACAGAAAGATTTCATAAATTTCAAACAGTAGTAGTATCAACCTGATTAATGAATGCCAAACCTTTTTATATAAATAAAAGGCTAATATTACCAATACCATTTCAGGGAAAGCTGTCACTTGTCTGATAAGAAATTTAATTTTTCTTCTCCTGACCAAAAGATCTTGGAGAAACATTTGACTTTCACTCTATTTTTCTCCATAATTAATCAGTACACTTTTTTTATATTAAGCATTACCTACCTGTACCTGTTTCAGCATTCACCCTGGTCAGGTTGAGCTGGCTTCCTCCCAAGCAATGGAGAAAGATTTGTTGGGATTTGTTTAAGGGCAGGATCCCAAGTCCTACCTTGTATAGACCTCAGGCATTTTTCATTATCCCGCAACAGGTTGCCAATACCTGCTGCAGTAGACTGGTTTCCAGCCAAGGCTATAGAACCCAATCTGTTTTGTTATATAACCCATAACTGGAGGGAACGGACTAATTAATACCTTTCCCAAGGGTATTAGCATGTAAGTGAATGCAGGGCATTCAACTGAAATTCAAACTTGGCTCACCGATTTCTCTTTCCAAGCCGATATTCACTGCACCACTATGCACATCTATCAAGAAACACTTACAGCACCTGGTATTCCCAAGCGATGACCCATCTAAGTACTGACCAGGCTCAATATTGCTAAACTTTGGTGATCGGATGAGAACCGGTTTCTTCAAGGTGATATGACCGTAAATATTAGGCATTTATACGTAATGATTTCATAAGCATTTTCAATATACTTTTTTCTGTCTCTTTTCAAACCACTGAGACAATATGACTGGCTGGAGATTAAAAAAACGATTTTCAGTTCATTGAACTCGATTCATCTTTGCTTGATGTCTTCACTTCAGCTGCTATCACAATTGGACAGCAGCTCAGAAAAGTGAATAATGAGTTTCAATTGTGCTTTCTTCCCCTATTTATCATCACTGTCTCTTACCCAGAATTCCTTTTTTTTTGCATGTATGTACATACCAACCCAAAGTATCAAGACATCCAATTGCTATGTGCTTTTCTTTATATACATGCAGTCAAAAGTTGACATCAGTATTTTTTCAGTAAACATATTTTGTCAAATATCTTGAATGCATCGCTAATACTTTCTCACTTCACTATACACACCAACATTTGATGGTAGTAACATTATAAATGTGTCACTGTATTGTCTGACTGTGCATCAGAAGCCAATAGAGGATTATGGTGTCTTATTCCAGAGATGTAATTTTATCGCTAGCTTTTTTTCTTGACTTTCAAAAAAAAAATTTAAAAATTTTAAAGATGACAACCATATTGAAACCACCAGTTTAGATATTTATCGCTCGGTATTGGTAATGGCAATATCAATAGTTTCCTTATCAGGAAACATATGGCAGTCATTGTTCAAGCTACTCTCAGTTGAAATTTTTCTATTAAAACAATTCTTCAGGAAAATAACTTACTCAAGTCTAATAAGTGCTATTGTTCATTCCAGTATTGATGGAGGTGTTTTAATAAATCTTTTATTTGAAGTAGTGTGGAATGTGTTATGTCATTATTTTCTCTTCAAGTTACATGTGCTTTCCATTTTAGTTGTTGCTGCTGTTGAAAGTCTATAAATGATGTGGGTTTTTTTCTTATCTGCTTCATTACTTTGCTTCTGTTTCTGCAGAACAATTTCTTGATGTTTAAAGAAGGATGCTCTTTGCTAAGACTTTATTCACTCAAAGTCATTTGTAATCAGTAAAAAGTGGTTGTCTACAGCCAACAGATTTTTACATGAGTCTAGTGCCATTCATGACATCTGTATAGAAGCCTCAACATTTTACTCTAAGAAAAATTGTGTTGTGATGTAGAGTAACGAGTACATGGTTCAACAGTGTCAGAGACAAATGTCAACAGACCACTGGAAAAAGACTTGAGACTATTTATTACAGAATAGGCTAGTCCGTTGCCCAGAATGGAGCAATCCATTTGCTGGCCTGCCATTGGCTAGATGTTTGATAAAAGAGGTTATCCGGGTCTAACTCTTTTACCAACATGAGGAGGCCATGACACCCACCATTGCGAGAAGGCTATGATAGTTTACAAGGCAGCCATGATGTTCCCAATAAGTTACACTGACTTCTACATCTCCCTTCCCTCCCCATCACATGGGGGTAGTGGCCGTTGAAAAGGGCCCATTTCTTTATAGCCAAGTCGGTTGCATTGGAGTAGCGCTCTAGGTATCTTCTTAATGGGCATTGGTTATATTGATGGTGAAGTGGTAGGTGATACAGGATCTTTTGGTGGGATAATGTCGGTAGTGATCAATCTATGGGGCACAGGCAATGCACTTGGGATAGGGGATGAGACTGCTGGTGTTCATAACTTTTTCAGGAATCTGTGATTCTGCACGGTTATTCTGCTCGATCCCACAACTTTAATTTAGTATTGATGGTTGGGAAGTGTCTCAACCATTTGGTCCATTAAATTCTATTGACGGCTGTTCAGGTCTTGTATGGAGACCGGGTAATCAGTAGAAAGTGGTTGAATACAGCCAATAGATTTCTACATGAGTATAGTGCCATTCATGATGTCTGTATAAAAGTCTCAACATTTTACTTGAAGAAGAATCATGTTGTGATGTTGGGTAAACTAATCTTTTCACAGCAAACTAAAGTATTTATTAATTGCTAATTAGATGATATTAAAATTTCCAAATGCTAATTGATGTATCTAACAAGATGATAGAAGCAGAATCAAAACAATTATTATGAGATCATTTTTAGTGGCAATACAAAAACAATTTAAAGTAAATAAACAAGAGCAGTTTATACCTAAAGATATGGAAAAAGTTAAGGAATATTTGAATTCATGCCTTCCTTTTCTTTCTGAACAATAAAATGAAACTTAAGTGATTCTTTCTTATAAGTCAGTAACCTATAACCAACTTCTGTCACTTTCTCACTGACATGATGTGGCTTCCTTCTGTCTTTGCTACAAGTATTTTCATGGCAACTGTTTTGGTAGCGTTTTTTCTTTGGTTCCCTGATGACATGTATATATGCATGCTACTAAATTAGCATTTAGGTCCTACTATTTTACCATCAAAATAGTTAAATGTAATAACATTTTCTACTCTGACAGTTTCTTTTCTTGCACTTTCCATTTGTGAAACTCCCTTCTGTATGCTTGCTTCCCTGATAGCTACAATCTCCAAAAGTTTAAATGCAACATCAATCATCATCTTCTATTTCCTTGATTCCCATCCATCTTTTATCCTAAACATTTGTGTGAATTAATCCACATTTGCAATGTAAAGAGTAGTAAGCCTCACACTTCCATGCTGGCCCATGATGTTTTACTAGATATTTTAATTTTGCATTTTCCTTCTCATGGACTGATTTCTATACCAAGGCTAAATAACCAAAAATTCCTTAATATTTTATCTATACCTACACCTGAAGGTAGAAAAGATGGATTTATGCTTTTATTTTTAGAGCATTAGTACAAATGACAATATGACAGCTCCAGTGGAATTTGAACTCAGCCTACTGATTACTTTTTTTGTACAGGTAAGTATTACATCACCTGCACATGTCTGTAATTAATCAAAGTATAGTAAAATTTTCATTGCTTATATAGCAGTAATATTTGATATATATAATTTTTATAGTACTAATATATGATATATAGGATGTACCAAAAATACTTTTACAAATTTTGAGGTTGTATTTCTCATGCCAAAACAAGGTCAAGAGTTCATATAAACACATGCCTGCAAATTGTTAATTTTTGAGTTATTAAGTTTCAGATTTATGGTACAAGCTGTTAAGTGTAAAATCCAAGATCAATTCAAAAATACTTTAACAATCTTAGGGAATGTGTTTCTGATACCAAAACAATGTAAAATGTCCATAAAAACATCTGTCTAAAAAGCCATTGTTGTACACAGTAACTTAAAATGTATATTCAAAATATCCTCCACTTGCTTTTACACGTGTATACACCCATCACATCATTGACTGGTAGACCATTTTAAATACTCCTATATGGTGTTGAATGATTTTGCAGACCTCCATAATGCATTGATGAAGCACCTCTGCATTATTAATGTCTGTTGCAAAAAACAATTGTTTTAGTAAAGGTTGAATGACTCAGATACATTTAGTCTGGAAACACGATCTAATACAATGATGTAGCCTCATGTACATTACCATCCATGCAATCATATGTAAAAATAGATTCTGATCTGCCTGCTCACAATATGAATATTCTGACATTGTTAAAGTGAACACTTCTCTGTTAACTCACTACTGCACTCATTAAACATTGAAGAGAGACTATCTGCAAATGTACGCAAATAACAAATATAACCTAGTCTACATTGGAAAACTGGGCTATTTACTGTAAATTTTCTGTCAACTTAATAATTCAAAAATGTTGGTTTTATAGATATGTTTATATGAATTTTTGTCATTGTTTTGGTGTGAAGAACCCACCTCCAAAATTCATAAAAGTGTTTTTTTATTTACTGTGTATATAGTTGTAGATAGGATTTCCATTCTTTCGTAATCTAGACATAGGGGAGATGATTAATGTTTCTTTGATTCGGCCTTGTGTCAGACATAACTGAACTCCCTACAGCTTGCAGGATTTATGCAGAATTTATCATTATCAGAATTATCAGGAGGTTTTCATCATTATCAGAAGGTTGGTTGTCAGCAGGTTGGAATATGTGAAATTGTGTGGAATAGAGTAAGAATAAAATAAACATTTTGCATTTTAAAATAGAAATTTATTAAAGGGAAAGACTAACATAAGTTGTAGGAGTAATGTGCAATTAGAAACATTATTAAGAAGTTATGAGTAGAGTTTGTGTTCAATGATAAAGTTGAGTTAAGGGTATGGAGAGTTAAAGGAATTTTTCCTTATAGTAATTGTTGAAAGAGTTAAAGAGAAAGAGAACAATGTCAGAGTCGCTTGAAGTTGAAGTTACATTTTTAGATGTTTAGTCTCGTGGCTTTGATGTGACTCTCTGTGATTGTAGCTGACTGGGGCCTTTTAGGTATTCAGATTTTTGCACTTGCTTGCAAAGTGTTCAAGTGTTGTAAGTCACTTCCATTAGTCAAAAATCATTTTAACACCTACTTGTGAAATCTGGTTAAGCCCATGGTTAATCCTTTTTCTGTTAGGGAAAAACTAGAATTTCAATTTGTAAATTTTTGTAAGAGTGAAGAAGGTTGATTTTAACTAATTTCTTATCCACTACAGTAACACCAGTTCTCATTTTTACAACTAGAGCACACTTTTAAGTACAGCTACTTTGTTAGACAAACTCCTACATGTGTGTTCCTCTGAGCACATTAATTTTCATCTCTTTTAAGTCAAGCATCAGTTGCTTGTATTCCTCCTTGTCCTCATAATCTTCACTTTCTACCATTTCCTATTACAATACTCTCACATCAATATCAGTCAGTCAGTTAAGAACCATACGTGATACACGCTTTGGGCGATCGTGTCTCAAAAGAGATATGACTGACTGGGCAGAAGATTATCTCGCAATAGGTTACCATTACTTTCTGTGGTAGACTGGTTGCCAGTCAAGGCTATAGAATCCAATATGTCCTATTGTGTAACCCATAACTAGAGGGAAAAGATAGATTACCATTCCCAAGGGTATTTATGCATAAGTGAATGCAAGGAATTCAACTGGCATTTGAACTCGGCACCCCGATATGCCATTCTAATATCCACTGCACCACAATGCACATCCATCAATATCAACTAACCATAATGTACAATTTGTGGGAACTCTGAGTTTGTTTCCCTGCAACTAGATGGTTCCTTCTAGGAGTGATAAGAGACAATGATACTCAAAGTGTGTTTCTTATATCTTGACTACTTCATAGTAGATATGACAACACATCACTAAGATATGATGTTGGAAATTCCTGCATACAATTTATGTATTATATAATTTTAGACAAGTTAAGTATGTCATTGACTCGGTAGCAAATAATCCATGGACTGGTACCTGTCAGCGACCCAGTGGTTGGGTACCTCTGTTGTAGGAATGTTTTATTTTCTACTCTGCAGCTCTTCTCCCACCCCACAAACACAAGCCTGTCATTATTTTTATGTCAAATTTTCTTTAGTTTTATTAGTTTAAAAATTTAGAGCTATGACATGTTACTTCCAAGGAGTCAAAACCCTCTCATTTTCCCCATATTCCATATTCCAAATGTAAAGAGAATATTCCAAGAACTGCTACTTTATGTAACAGACTTTTCCATGGATGATTCTCTGAACACTACAACTATAACCTCTTCAAATCAAGAGTAAATCATTCTCTATCCTAATAAATTTCACTTCTTGCTACCACCTTTTTCATTTATATGATACACACCTCATTGATCATGAATATTTTAGCAGTAAACCACTAGCTTAAGTGACTCTCTAGCCTTGTATTTGATGAACTTTAGTATAAAATTTAAGTTGCTATTTTTATGAAATTTAACATATTGCTAGTTTCTATACATCTAATTTCCTGTTTTGCTAAAATAATTTCTGGTACTGACACTAATTTTTTTCATACATATTAATAAGCATGCATGTCTACACAAAAATATTTAAGTAATTCCTCCTCCCTCCTCTTTAGTTCTATTATTATTATTATTCCTCATAATCCTCACTTTCTACCATTTCCTATTTCACATAAATCCACCGGTTCTCCTTCTAGCTATTGGTTAATTAGTAAAACTTGAATCAGTAAATCATTATTAACTGCAAAAAACATTCTTAGAATCTAAAAAAAAAGTTCTGGCTCTAAATAACCTGCAAAAGAATAAGAAGCTGTAAAAAAAACAATCAATCAACCACCACTTTCATAAATGTTACACACCTCATTCATTATGACCATTTTGACTTTGAATGGCTCTTGAGCCTAATATTGCATAAATTCTCATATAAAAACGCCTCATTAATCTATCTAATCCTTGTAAAATCTTCAATACTTATATAATACTAATGTATATTCTGTTGATGAGAAATGGCAATGGAAAAGTTGTTTCTGATTTTAATGATTTTAGATTGTTTGTTTTAATACCTAGGGACATGAAATAAACATGAATTTTCATTACAATCTCATCTGCTTGAAAGCATTTATCTGTTGCTCTTACAGACTTGTACACCAGTGAAGCAAAGAGATAAGGAGATGACGTGAACATCTTTACAATACTCTTTATATGAGTAAGGAACCTTCCGTTCTGATCATTTTTATTACCATCTCCCTTCTCACCATAATTTTCTTTTTCATTACTTTTATTTATACAGAGAACCACAAACTCTCAGATGGAACCCCGTGGAAAAAGTCACATGACTCAAATAACTATAAACTTTATTCCTCAACAGCCTCTATCCCATGAGAACCATGTTGTGACATCAATTTTCCGATTCCCAAAACCATATTGGAATTGGTCTGTCAGTGAATTTGTTTAAAAGAAGAAAAAAATGAAGAACACTCTGCCTGTGGGTCATTCATCTCTGGCTGCCGTGATTTTTTTTTTTTTTTTGCAGAATAATCTTTATTCCTTTTTATTTGCATCTATCAATGATGCAAAAACTTAATGTAAAACAAAATACAGGTAGAAAAGGAAACAAAAAATGCTACTGTCTTTGGCTATCTTTAGTAAAAGAAAAACATTGTATGCATATAATAAATGCATAATAAATAAATGCAAATTTAAAAGATTATGGGAGATACAGTGATTACTGACATTTTTTACTTCTGACTGTATTTATATACAGTTGAAAATCAATCATTTATGGTCTTTCAATGCCAGAACCAATGTCTATGCTTGTTTATTACATTTGAAATAAGCTTCTGTATCTTTAATGGAACTACGCATTCCTCACTTTTTGAGTTTGACAGAGTTCAAATTCTTTTATGCAGTATTTGAGGACTGTTGTCGCCAATCATTTTTATACCATGGACGAGCTTCATGCCAGAAAATTTTCACAGATCAATAGTGGCACATATATGTAATTTAAGTACATTTTGATAACAAGTACAATAACAAAAAAAGCAATTTATTAAAAGGAAGAAAAAAAAGCTATAATATTTTGACTATAGTATCTGGGTTCTAGCTTGACCACTCACTTAGGTGCTTAGTTTCCTTGAATAAATACCTATTACAATACTATTACATCAATATCAGTCAGTCAGTTAAGTACCATACATGATACACGCTTTGGGCAATCATGTTCCAAAAAAGACATGACTGACTGGGCAGAAGATTCTCCCGCAGTAGGTTACCATTACTTTCTGTGGAAGACTGGTTGCCAGTCAAGGCTATAGAACCCAATATGTCCTATTGTGTAACCCATAACTGGAGGGAAGAGAAAGATTACCATTCCCAATGGTATTTGTGCATAAGTGAATGCAAGGAATTCAACTGGAATTTGAACTCGGCACCTCGATATGCCATTCTAATATCCACTGCACCACAATGCACATCCATCAATATCAACTCACCATAATGTACAATTTGTGGGAACTCTGAGTTTGTTTCCCTGCAACTAGATGGTCCCTTCTAGGAGTGATAAGAGACAATGATACTCAAAGTGTGTTTCTTATATCTTGACTACTTCATAGTAGATATGACACCACATCACTAAGATATGATGTTGGAAATTCCTGCATACAATTTATGTATTATATAATTTTAGACAAGTTAAGTATGTCATTGACTCGGTAGCAAATAATCCATGGACTGGTACCTGTCAGCGACCCAGTGGTTGGGTACCTCTGTTTTAGGAATGTTTTATTTTCTACTCTGCAGCTCTTCTCCCACCCCACAAACACAAGCCTGTCACTATTTTTAAGTCAAATTTTCTTCAGTTTTATTAGTTTAAAAATTTAGAGCTATGACATGTTACTTCCAAGGAGTCAAAACCCTCTCATTTTCCCCATATTCCAAATGTAAAGAGAATGTTCCAAGAACTGCTACTTTATGTAACAGACTTTTCCATGGATGATTCTCTGAACACTACAACTATAACCTCTTCAAATCAAGAGTAAATCATTCTCTATCCCAATAAATTTCATTTCTTGCTACTACCTTTTTCATTTATATGATACACACCTCATTGATCATGAATATTTTAGCAGTAAACCACTAGCTTAAGTGACTCTCTAGCCTTGTATTTGATGAACTTTAGTATAAAATTTAAGTTGCTATTTTTATGAAATTTAACATATTGCTAGTTTCTATACATCTAATTTCCTGTTTTGCTAAAATAATTTCTGGTACTGACACTAATTTTTTTTCATATATATTAATTAGTGTACATGTCAACACAAAAATATTTAAGTAATTCCTCCTCCCTCCTCTTTAGTTCTGTTAGTCTCTTTTGTGGAGAATAAGGCGTTAACCTGCAAGGTGTTAACAAGTAGGATTTTACAAGGTGAAGTTGCCTGCTGCATAGCAGCTTTGTATTGAGAGCTGACCACCTACATTAGTTTTTAACAAAAGACAGCACAGTTCGCCTTGCTATTAACTTGGCAATAGGAAGATAATTCAACTATGCTGGTCACAGGACTTTTGATATTACCATTTTTCTGGCTTAGCAGTCAGCCCATTGAATTAGGTCCAGTCATCACAGCATATAAATTTAGAATTGTGCTTCTAGAAAGACCAGTTTGACCTTTTATGTAATACCTATCTGATGAAAAAAAGATTGAGACATACCTTATCAAGAGTCCTGGTAGAAAGTGAACACAATGAACTTGAGCAGAATTTGAACTTGGCATGCTAATACCATATTTTCTGCTGGCAACTCAACTGTTATGCTATACACACACTTTCTTAACTAATTATAAGAGATGAAAAATTAAATACATCAGTGTATGTTAATATATATACATATTATATATATATATATATATATATATATATATAAAGTCATCCACATACAAGCCTGTTTCACTGTATCACAGCTCATCAGTGTGGTTAGACACATCCACTTGCTTCTGGCCAGGACTGAAACTCAATCAATTTGGTGTCAGTCAGAGTCACTATCTCCTAAGCCATAGGGGCATGGAATCAGACAAGGGATATATTCACGCATATCAAGGAAAAGTTAAAGTATCATCAAAAACATTTATGAATTATAATTTATTTCAATGGGGTAAGTTTTTAACACCTGCCTCATCAGACCAAAATTACAAATGAATCCATCCTTTTAATATTTTATATTAAAAAGACGTACTAGGATTATCCTTTCCACTTACAGATTTTATGTCATTATCTATATATATATATATATATATATATATATATATATATATATATCAGATTAAATAAATTGCTAACTTTGTCTACTTATTTTTAATAAATCTTTCAATCTCTTTCTGAGATCATCTTCAGGAGTGTAAGTTGTGGTCACAAAAATAACTGCAAAACTGTGTTCTTAGAAATTACTATAAATTTTCTTGCCTCAAATGTAACAGTTGATAAATTGCTTAGCATTTGTTAGAATGTGAAAATTATCCACAATGGAATTTTTTTATGTTGTAATTTCATGCTTATACACATTGTTAACATCTAACACAGTCTATTCCCATGAACTTGAGAGGGGTCACCAGGGGGACATGAGGAGGAGGAGGAGAAACCCACGAGGGACATTCTGGATTATATTCTCTTATTTGACGCATTTCGTCAAATAAATATCCTATTTATTACACTTACAACTGGTTGTTGTTTATCTTCTTTAACACTGATTGGTCTCTAAGAGAATATAATCCAGAATGTCCCTTGTAGCCTTCTCCTCTTACTCATGTCCCCCTGGTGGCCCCTCTCAGGTTTATGGGAAGACAGTCTTCCAAAGTTGTGGGATAGACTGTGTTTATATTTTAACACATGTGTTAAATCATGAAAAAACTGTATTTTTTATAAATATTGTAGAAAATTACTACAGTATTCATAGCTAATTATATTAATTTATGGCTTAATTTTTTTAAAGGATCTTTAGTTTGCTTTTGTTGTTTTCTTGGTGTAGGATAGTTGTGTTATCAATCATTATTTTTTATATTGTGAATGTAATCAGGAATGTTGTTGTAGATGTCTAGAAATGGATGAATGGTCAAACATGTGTAGTGTAAAACATTTGTAAATGTAGTTGTTGTAAATCAAATATATATATTTGTTTTTTGTCAGACACACATTCTCCCAAGGAACATTTGCATTGATGTGTAATGGTCGTTTTACCTAATACATCAGTTGGTAGGAAGGAGTTATTACGGATAATTAAATTAATAGTATTGTACTGTTGCATTTGAAGCAAAAAGAAAATTTACAGTAATTTTTAGCAACACATTTTGCAATTATTTTTGTTACCACAACTTACACACCCAAAGATGATCTCAGAAGGAGATTGAAAGTATTTGAGAACAAGATTTGGATAATAAAATCATCTCTCAAAATTACAGCGTATTTAATTATATCCTTCAATTATAATACACAAAAGATTATCTGTGAGTATGAACAGATTTTATTAAAAATAAGCAGACACAATATTTGCACTTTATTTAATGTGACATGCCTAAAAGAAAATTTGCTGCCTATATACACAAATATATAAATATATATAGAAGAAGATATGTGAGTAGTGTACCAGCTCTTAGTAAAGAAAGTGGGACTGACAGGCTGAAATCAATTATTGCCTTCCCTTTTGCACTAATACCTTTGAATATCTCTCTTCTCTCCCTAACTAAGGTTTAATAGTAAGTCAGATGTTTCTCTAGTTTTGTTTGCCAATGAAGAAGGATAACAATGAAAGCCAAGTTCTGTGGTGCTAACAAGTTCATTCTGTAAAAACTTACTTGCTATGGAAAACACATTAGCAGCAACAGTTAACATGTTCATATAACATTATAACATATACTCTACAGTGCTGTCTATTGCATTAACATACACATATATTTTATTCAAGAAGAGTAATGGTTATTAGGTGTGAAGTTAAAATCACTGAGCTGATTTTGATTCTGTGATACACTATGGTATTTAACTTTATACTAATTTATTTAGGAGAAGCGTAAATCCATTTATTCTCTTACCAGATATACATTAAAAAACAGGGTAAACTGGGTTCAAGCCTTGTGTGGTAATCATTCAAGATGGAAAATGCTGACTACCAAACTGGGGACAACAGTGGGAAAACCAAAATATCTTTTGAAAGAAGACTATTGGTTCATAAGTTCTCAAATGGCTTTCAAGATGTGCATTTATTCTGGCGACAAACAGACAAATGTGAGATACAGTTTCAATGTATCCCTAGCTACAGCTTACCATAGAATGTTTCTGTCATAAGAATGAATATTACTTTTCAAACCAGCATTAAATTTAGCATTAAATACACACATGTAGGATGTTAGTTTGAATTTCAGTTTATCTTTTGGCTAAAGTTCTTTGTATGTTTAACAAGAAAGAATAACCTGACTTACATAATGGACAGATATGACTTGAATTAAATTCTGCAACAGAATCATTCCTACTTTTTCTGGGATTTCTTCTGTTGTTTTCATGCTTTTTCCAAGAGACCTGATGATTTCAATTCACTTAATGAACAAGATACTGCTACTCTGATCTGTTTGAAACTAACTAACCAACCAAAATCTGCACAATTTAGTTCTAATAATTGCATGTTATTTAGAATGCCATCTTTATATTTCCTTTTCAGCTGATTAGATGGATGCTTTACAGACATATAGATAGATAGATAGATAGAAACACTGAGTTTCCAATCTCCCGAATCAGTTGGTGTTAGTAACAGCATACAGCTGTAAAACTCACTCCAGTATTTTCATGATGGTTCAATTATGAAGCCATCAAGAAAACTCAGTCCAACCCATGCTAGCATGGAAACAGGTGGTAAATGATCATGATGATGATATATATAAAGAGAGAGAAAGTGAGAGATAAATCCTAACTTCAAGTCATCTTGGTTGGCTTCTAGTGCTGTGTCCACAGACTGCCTTTCCTTCCTTTCCTGTGTCAGGTTGTAAGCTACTATATTTATGATCTCAATTCATCGGAAATAGACTTGAAAAAAGTCAATGTATGAGGGATGCCACATAACATTACATTAGACCATTTTCCATGTATGACCTCATGAAGGTATACTCTCATACCTGGTCACCTAAGTATATTATAGGATGCTTAAAGATTCTCAGCCTGGCTAAGAAGCCCTTCCCCAGGAAAAAAAAAATCTGTTGTTTGACAATTTGATCATACTTTGGAAAACTCTTGTTTTGAGGGACATGCATTGTGGTGCATTGGATATTGACTTGGAATGAGAAATTATTGAGCCAAGTTCGAATTTTGTTTGAATTCCTTGTATTCACTTCTGCACAAATACCCTCAGGAAAGGTATTAATCCAACACTTCTCCCTCCAGCTATGGGTTAAATGGCAGCACAGATTTGATTCTATAGCTTTGGTTGGCTACTGTAGAAAATAATGGCAACCTACTGTTGGAAAATGTTATGCCCAGTCAGTCATGTCTCTTTTAAGACATGATCATCCAAGCATGTATCACATAAGGCACTTCACTGACTGACTGACTTGTTTTTATTTTGTTTTTTAATCAATTTATTGCAAAGAAAACATTAATGCTATAAGATGCAAGGGGCTACTAGTAGTGAAAGTGAAGTAGAAATCTTTAGTAGCTTCTTCATATGAACTGCTACCTTTTTGGAACTAACTCTCAAGAGTATGCATCCCTGATCAGCACAATCTTTACCTGTTCATGCATATGGTTAACTGTTATTTTCCACACATACCCACATAAGCTGTTCCTCTTAGTCTCTAGCCATGTACCTCAAGTGTCTTCAGGGACTATTTTTTATAATCATTTCACCCCAAGCTAGGCAGGATCATGACTGGTGTGCAGGGGGTTAGAGTGAAAGAAACAAACAGGGGGGGGTACAGGGGATGTCAAAGAAATGATAAGAGAAGTATGGATCAAAGATGGGAATTGACATTGTATTTAAATTTTTACAGGGTGAAAACCACTATACATAAGCAAAATCTGCTAAAAAATATATCTTTAGTTTAGCTCTTGTTTTTTTTTCCATTAAAATCATAATAAAATGTTTGGCATGAATTCAAGAAAATTTCTGGCATTGTTGTTCATAATACGAGACAGCCATCAGGTTATTGATAGAGGTTTAATACTATTAAATATTTTTGTCATGATTAATCCAAGCTTTCTTGCCTTCTATTTATTTTAGATTAGGAGAAAAAAATTACATAACCTAATCTGAAGAATTTTGTCTAAAATCCTGAAATGAAAAGTTGTGATAACGCCTTTGCTGTTTTGATTATGTTTATTAACAAAATAAAGATAAGCCTCTTTTCTTATTGTGTACCCTAGAAATTTATATATTATGCTATTTTGTTTTCTACTTATTTTAGTTGAAAGAGTTTGAAGCAAAACAGCAAAATCAATTCAACATAATTTCATCAAAAGCAAAGTAAGGAACAAAGCAGTAAAACTGTTCTCATACTTTACACATTATGAGACAGAAAATATAATAAAGTTTAAAGAATAACTTTTAATCCCTTCACTTGTCAAGAAAATTAAAGTTGTCCATGATTTACCAATTACATATGGGCAACCTTAATTTTAACTTCCATAGATACAGATTTATCAACATTTATAAAGAGGAACATGTTAACAGGATGGAAAAATGAGCTATATACCTTCTCCCAGACCCTGAAAAAGAAAGCTAGTGAATGTTAGAAAAGTAATTTTTGTTTTCAGAAGATATTGAGTTTTATTCATATGTCAAAAGAGTATCCTCTCTTTGTAATGTCTATCATTCTGTACAGCCTGGGATTTACGATTCCCTTTAAGATTCCCTTTAAGATTCACGATTCCCTTTAAGATTCCCTTAAGATTCACGATTCCCTTTAAGATTCACATGAACTGCCAAGCATAGTGCATAATAATTAGGGAAATGGAAGAAAAGTTAACCTAACAGATTCTGATTCAATGCCATTTTCTGAAAAAAAAAATGCATCAAGTTCGTTGCATCTAATACACACATATTTATGCTTGATAGACAACTTCTAAAAATCTCCTTCTTTTAGCTTCCTTTCATATGAATAATCAGGGCTTGTTTTTTCCTGTAAGAACTGCATGTAAAAATACTGATACCTGTATCTATTGAGATGGCAGATCTCTTCTGTACATGTGTAATATATGGATGTATGCATAATTACACATATTTGATAATATGTATATTGATATATTCATGTATACTTTTATACATTTTTCCACAAAGAGATTTTATATATTTATATATAAGTGTGTGTGTGTATGTGTAAAACTTTAACAAAAGTTATTTGAAAAGGAACATCTGATTTATTGTTGTCTGCAGCAACAATAAGAGCTTTGAAGAAAAGAAAATTATAAGACTTATTTCCAAATCTAATTTTTTGCATTTAAAGTCACATTTAACAAATTAGATTTTTTTCTTGTGGAAAAGCTAATTTGAGTTATTGGTTAAATCTAAAACATCTTTTTAAGTTGAAAAATCAGTTTTAAAAGAGACTTAGTTGCAGATGAGTAAATGAATAATTTTCTGAGACAGACTTGAACATTATTTATTTTACAGACTATTTTGGTCTTTGAAAAATGAGTTACTTTCTCCAAATTGTTTAAAATACAAGATGTGTTTGACATAGAATTATTATGTATAGTGTGTTTATAAAAGACAAAGACAACTTTAATTTAATTTTAAAATAATTATTTTACTTTGATAACAAGTTGTTTTAATGAATTATTCAGAAGAGACTTTGAAAACAAAATGTGAAGTGATTGATAGAAAATTTTAGAAGAATATGATCCTTGAAAATCTTATGTCATGGAAAAAATGAATGAACATTTTTGTATCTATAAATATTAAATATTTAGTCCAACTTTTATTTTAATGAATCTGAAATATCAAAATCTAACTGGGAAAGCAATGATATTTGTTTTCAGAATTTTATTTTATTCTATATTTTTTAGAGAATTAAAATTCAATCTAAGCAGGAAGTCAGTTTGGCATAGAAATCAAATGAATCATAAAAAAAGCATAAAACCAATGTTAAATTAAGGAAATTTATGTAGAGAAACATAAAAAGAATGAAATTTTAAATTAGTTATAAAGGACATTACTTTTTCTGAGGTTTATGAAATTAGTGGGGTTTGCAAGAGCAAATATACAGCTGCAATCAAATGTATTTGCATATTCAAGAGTGTACCCCTATATACGTTTATATACACTTATTTAACTGCAGAAAATGCTTATAAGTAATGCAAGACTTAATAATAAAATAAAAGCAACTAACTCCTAATAAATATATGAACCTGACAAAAACATACTATGTGTTTGATAATTAAAACATTTTTATTGCGAAAGAATTACCATCACTATCTTCATAGTAAGGCATACAAAAACATTCTTATTAATGGTTAATAGATTAGCAAAAAGAGCTTTGACCCAAAGACCATTTGAACAGTTTTTATACATTTTATGTCCAAAAACGAAATCTTTTTTATAAATGCAAGAAAAATATAATAAAATAAAATTAATTCCAGTGGCATGTCAATCATCATCAATGAAACATGCCTAAAAGAAAGATTGTTTTCCAAATACATATACAACATGTGCATTTGGCTTACTGCTCCAAAGGTTTGCACTCAGCCATGAGACTCTGTTTTGAATCTCACCGCGGCTAATCTGCCAACAAGTTATCTTCTTGATGTTACAACTCTCTGGGAAGTGATCTCAGACTGCAGAACCTGAAGTGCTGATAAACTGAACCACTTGTTAACAGAAGACTTATGAATGAAATCAAATAAGTGAAATTGTTTAAAAACCATTGATGGTTGTGCTAGCATGACATCATAAGTCATCGTAACTGATATCTTCAGTGTACTGGCTTGTTTAAACTGATAATCATGACAGTTTATGACCTCTCTCTGAGAAACTTTGACTAAACTTTACTTAGAATACTTTCAATATAAACCACAGATAAGTTATACCATTGTAAAACAAACGCAGATGTTTCTGAGCAACGATGATTGACTAGCTACCCGAGTAGATAGGTGTGTTTTGAAAATGATAGTAACTGGATATATATGAGGTATATTTAGGCAACAAGAATTCATCCAAACAAGTTTTGTTAAATTTAACCCAACAAGGTCTGTTGCTAATGACAATGGTAATATTAACTGTTTCCTTATCAGGAGACATTGGGTATTCATTGACCAGTGATACTTTCATTTAAAGTTTATAAAATCTTTTTTTGAAACATTTTTTTTCTAAAAAACATGTTTCTCGGGTAACTCTTAGCACTCATTCCAATATTGATGGAGACTTCTTTCTTTGGATTTTTGTTTGTAGCAGTGTGAAATGCAAACATCTTGATTATATCCTTAATTTCACTTTGAGTCACATTGTGCTGTTCATTTTAGTTGTTGCTATTGTTAAATGTTCACATTTCATGTTCTTTCTTTTATCATGTACAGATCTTTATTTATGATTTTTTAATACCAATCCATGAGGTCTAAAAAAGGATAGTCCTCACTGAGATCTACAGAATTTGCTTACTCAAAAATATTTTAACCATTGATCTAAGAAAACAGTTACATATCATTGACAACTTAGACATTTCTGAATGAGTTGGATGTTATCTTTTTTTTTATAATCATATTGCCCCAAGCAAGGTATTTTACTGCCACTGTTTTGCAGGTGGTTACATAGGAGGAAATTTATGAGAGTGACAGTTTATAGGGGGTGTTAGGAATTGAGTAAGAGATGGATTAGAATACTGATGAGAGTGGAGTGGACGGAGAAAGGAATAAGAGAGAAAGGATGCAGGTTAGTGAGATAGGAGATGACACTATTGACATAACATTTAAATTCTTGGAGATTATCGGGAAAGCAAGTATATGGAAGGGAATTCCACAGGCGGGAAGTGCAAGAAAAAAAGCTGCTGAAGTAGAATTTGCATTTACATTTGTCACATTTTCAGATGCAGGTCTTGTCTACATCCGTAAGTTGCTGGTAGATATCAAAGGCCTGTCTGGCCAATCGCAAGGGGATTACTTGCTTGATCTTGTCAACTCGCAAAAGTTTACAAATCAAGTCTACTCGTTCTAGCCAATGAACTATCAATTACATAAAGATTACGGCATTTATTGGTTTCACAGTAACATTACATTGAAAACTTTCAGTATAAAAAATGCCAGGATGAAGTCAAGAAATAAATTGACTATCACATTGACAACACCCAGTTCTTGATAATGACTGAGATAGTTGAAAGGAAAGTATTAAAAAAAATAGAAAAAGACATAAAATTTAGCCAGTTAATCCACAATTTTCATCTTGATATACATCTTATTTGAAAATTGAAAAATATAATAAAAAATAACGAGACATATTTGTTAAAATTAACAAAACTTGTCTGGGTATATATAATTTAGCTTATTCACGACTTAACCCTCTCGGGCCATTCGTATCATATTTGATACAGTATGAAAACAAGCCTTGAAAGAAATATTTTCCTGAAAAATTTTTTAAGAGAAATATTTTATAAATTTCAAATGAAAGCAGTACTGACTGCTCAGTCAATGAATACCAAATGTTTCCTTATAGGGAAATACCAAATGTTTCCTTATAGGGAAATACTGTATCAAATATGATACGAATGGCCCTAGAGGGTTAAGTAGTAATTAGTGGGGGATCTGTTTATTACTTCATAACAATATAGAACTGATCCCCCACTTTATGCCCAGTAGAAGCCTTAACCCTCTAGGGCCATTCGTATCATATTTGATACAGTATGAAAACAAGCCTTGAAAGAAATATTTTCCTGAAAAATTTTTTAAGAGAAATATTTTATAAATTTCAAATGAAAGCAGTACTGACTGCTCAGTCAATGAATACCAAATGTTTCCTTATAGGGAAATACCAAATGTTTCCTTATAGGGAAATACTGTATCAAATATGATACGAATGGCCCTAGAGGGTTAAATTTCATTTTTAAGTTCATCAATCAGAGAAAGACAAAAGGAAATTGTTATTATGCATCACAGCTTCCATTTTTTCTAAGCTTGTTTACAATTTCTTCTGTTCAATGTGGTTGGTCCCTGCCTTTTCTGTAATAGCAAATATATATATATATATATATATATATACACACACACACACATAAATTCTCTTAGGTTTTGCAGAGAAAACATTGATTAAAAGAGCTAGATATTTTACATGTTCAACAAACAACAACTATGCCTTAATAAAGGACTGATCACCATTCTCACTTTTCATAGCTTATTTTATACAGAATTCTAGCATCCAGAAAATAAGGAGAAAAACAAAACTGCATATATAATTAATAAGATTCTGTATTTTATTGCTGATCACTTTTTGCTCCATTTTTTATTGTTTTTTTGCTTAGAAATTAATTTTACTTTTTAAAGTGTGTTGAAGATTTTCTTATAAATCATTTGGTACATTGAAATGTAGTCATCAGTTATCTGGGTACTGAAAAATTTTCAATATGATACTAAGATATTTCCCCAAAATCAGGTGTTCGTATACTTGGTCATATTTTCAAATGCTGAGAATTTTTTATCACCTGTGTCTAATATATATATATATATATATATAAAATATGTATATATGCACATGCATGCATACCAGGTTTAACATTCTTTTTCTTGAAATATTTTCATGGTCAGTTATTTTCCCAGTGCCCTGACTACATGCTACTAGATTGACATCTACCCCTCACCTGTTTACTGTTTTAACTGCTAAATACAACCACTAATCTGACAGTTTCTTTTCTTCTACTTCCCATTTGTGGAACTCTTTTTCATTTACTTGCTTCTCTTACAGACATTTGAAAAGTCATCAGTTGATCTGACATGTCTTAACCACTCAACCACAAAAGAATTTGCAGTTAGACAAAGTCGAAATTGATCCATGGAAATACATAAAATCTTATTTTTTTTAATATCTATAACTACGCTGTTTTTGTATTCTAATGTAAACAAAGACAAATTTAAGAAAAGTTACTGAAAATTATGAAATGGAATTAACCAACACTTTTTAAATTTATTTGTTAAACATTGATTTTAACGAGTTTATATATGTTTATATAGACTTTTATCTTTGCATTGGTGAGAGGAACCTGACTCCAAAGTTTTTATAAATATTTGGATACACCCTATGTGTGTGTGTGTGTGTATATATATATATATATATATATATGATCAGAGTACAATTAAACAACATTTCTTAGAAAAACATAACCATGTAGGTAATATCAGACAGATTTTAGTCAACAATACAATAATCCTCACTCATACACACAGTAAAAAGAACCTTCAGATTTTGGAGGCCATCTACATTAAATCCAAACAACCCACACTTAATAAACTCATGTATAAATCTGGTCATAACACATTACATTGCATTTAAATATATGGTTTTGTTATCATTTTGAGCTCTCACACGGTGTGACATCATAGAACCACATTACAAATTTGTGAACAGTGTTTGCTATTTTTGATAACTGTTGCTGTTGCTTAGCAAAGTTTTATGTCATCACAAGATAAAATCATCGCTGATGGTGGATGTTTTTGTGTTAACGTCCTTGTAACCTCTCTGAAGATAGCTCATGTGAGCCGAAAGCTGAGATCCAACTTAATCAAAAATTATCCAAATCTTGGAGAATTTTTGTCCTTATTTTCAGCTGAAATTAAAGCCAAAATATGATGTTTAGAACCGCTCATGATTAAATATAATATAGACATTAATTGTCTCTTATATTTAGCAGTATATGTTTAGAAAATTATCTGCTGCCTCGATACACAAAATATATATGTATGTACATGTACATATACATGTATTTATATATATATATATATAGTGAGCAATAAATAAATTGTTACCATTTCTATTTTTGATTTTGCACATGCACATTGTTTCTTTTTTTTTCCACTGCACATAGATTTAGTTGGTCACTGTCTGTGTGAATAAGTGCACCATGATACAATTCACTTTTCCAGAAATTTGCAAACAGCATGCTGTTTGGCTTTGCATTCTCAATAGAAACATTTTAGAGTTTTGGGTGAAAATATGAATTCAGTGCAGCGTTTTAAAGAAGAGTTGCATGAGTATAATGGGTAGTAGATATGTGTTTGGAATGATCACTAATGATAGTGACATGGTGTTTCCATTCATCTTCTCACAGTGCCTCAAACTCAGGCCTACATCAAATGTCATGATCTGGCAATATGATCCTGCACCATGCTACACTAACAGAAAAGCCTAATCATGGCTTTCAGACAATTTCTGCAACCACATCACCCTTTACATCTGGCCACCTAACTCCCTAGACTGCAACCCTCTTGTCAATTATGTTTGTGGCACTTTTGAGTGAGCGACCAACAAAACCTCTTCTTAGACTGAATAAATTTACTCTTTAGTATTTCAAGATATTTTTGTGTAATTTTGGTAATTATATCTGTTAAAATGAAATGTCAAACTTATTGTCATTTTTGTATAATTTGCATATATATCTATGTATTTTAGAAAAATCCTAAATTCCAAACTGGGAAGACAACAAAATATATTTTAAAAGAAGACATTGCAATTCATCAATAATAAAGAAAAGAAATTAATCAAGCATCATAATCATCAACATGCTGAAATAACATCTATCTAAATCTAAATCTAAACTTATTTATAAATGGAACTTTGTGTGTGTGTGTCTGTCCGTTTCCTATAGACTCCAAAACAGCTCAACCGATTTTCTTGAAAATTTACACAGTTGTACTATAAGCATCTACGAGTGTTCTTAGCTAGGTTTTGTGTCGAGGTACCTACGATAAATATTGAAAATCAATAATCAAAAAAATCAGGTTATAGAAGGAGTGGTTTGATCAAATTTTAATCAAATTTGATACACTCATAGACAAAGACATATGAAGTGATATTCAGAAGTTTCAAAGTTGCAGTTCTTAGAATAGTGCAGAAAATTGATTATATATATATATATAAAGGCAAGATGTGTGTGTGTGTCTGTGTGTCTGTTTATCTGCCTGTATGTCTGTATTTTTTTCAGCCCTTTTATTTTAGTTTTTGCTTTGGGTTTGGCTCTAAGTAGGTATAATTGTAGTTCTTAGTCTCAGCCATGATACCATTTACTCAGAGGATTATTTAGCCTTCAAAATTCAGTTTACAATGAAAAAAACTTATTTGATATCAATACCAGGAAATAAAATTTTGACTTACATCCATTCATTTTTCTTTCAGTCTACGGTTTCTCTTTAACTGGAAACAACTATTGCTTTTTAGTTTTTCATGCCAATGTCCAAAGAATCTGAGCTCCAGGACCATAAATTAGTTTTAACGCTTTCATTACAACCGAGCAACGCCTGGCTATACTGCTAGTAGAGAGAGAGAGAGAGAAGTCACCAAAAGGTCTTGATTTTAGACAATATAGACAATTTTTATGATTTCCTTACTCACATGAAATGGAAAAATATAAGAATGCTGGAAAAACTAAATGAAAATGCTTGATTTGTGATTTTTTTAAAGTATCCCTTTTTCTACTCAGCTGACAGTTCCTGCTGTAAGGTTAAACGCTCTTCTAATTTTACCCATAAAAAGCATTAGAGTTGAGTATACTCTCAATTTAAAATTCAGATTTTCTCCTAAACTAGTTGCCAACCTAGGCTACAGAGCTTCATCTCTTTTTCTATTTCATGCTGGTTTTGGAGAGAAAAGATGAATTTGTACCATTTCCAGTATCACCAATATGAATTTAAATTTAGCTTAAAGATACCACCTTTCAAATTTATCAGGTGGTTTTTGGACAAACACTTCTTTTTAACTATGCTTTAATATTAAAAAAAGTAAAAATTCAATAATATACAGAAATTTTTAATGATATATAGAATCCTACTTTCATAGCTTTTTTTTTGGAAATTTTGCATAAGTGAATATAAGTAACCTGACAGGAATTTGAACTTGGCTCTCCAGTTTCTTATTCATGTTGCAATCCAATACACTACTTGAACATCTTACAAAATCTCTTTTTTAATTGTTACTTCTGTTGACAATTTCATCAGAGTTCAATTCTACTATCTTTGCTCTACGTCAGGTTTAGACAACATTTTCTGAGCAGTGGGCCACATGATTGATGGCTCATTACAAGGCAGTCAACATTACTGAAATGGTTCAATGTAATTTTTTATAGTAAGTACCTTATTTACTTTCACTAGAGAAAACTATATGCAGAAGCATATACCTGGCACTAATGTTTTTTGTTTTCTTTTAAATTGAAGTCTTGATATATTATCACAGATGACAGTGTGATTATCACATGATGATACATAGGCATTTTTTCTAAATTATTCATTTCAAAATGAATTTCTTCTTTAGAAAAAAAAATACTTCTGAAAATATTTTTTACATATATGGGCTTTTTTTATGAAAATCATGATTTAAGATGCTGACAAGGTTAGTTTTCCAAAGATTTTACAAAATTTAAGAAATGCTGCACATAATCCTTGTTTATGTATCTGGTTATGTGTGAGTGGACAAGGGAGAAAAAAATAAAATAGAATTTTTACAAATTATATTTTGCTTATGAAATTTAGCATGCCATCCAGAAAGATGAAATAGGCTGCATGTCACCCATGGGCTGCATGTCACCCACAGGCCACAATTTATCCATGATAGAGCTGCATGTTCATCTCTCATCATTAGAAAAATAGAAATTTATATTGAGAAAATTGTAAGTGTATATATTAAGTCATTATCATCTGTCTAATGTTTCTTTTTTTGTGACACTCATTTTGAATTGGTGTTTTCCTCCCAGTTGGATGAGGTAAGTTTCTTTGGAGAGGGATATGACACAGTGCCTACTCCTTGTCTCATTCATTCTTTATACATCTGCCAGGCACCATCAGAAGGCGTGAGTACAAATATGCAGTATTCCCTCAAGGGGCACTTATCAAGTTTCAAAATTAACATCCTTTTTAGTCTTGGTTGAAAAGATATTATAAAAGTCATTCGAAATAATAATATAATGTCTAGTGGTTATCATGTCTGATTTGAGTTTACATATCTTTTTTTAATTTTGATAAAAGCCTTTACATCAACAGTTTATATTTTTCCCAAGTTATATTTACACATTAATTTTTAAGAGGAGTTCTTTTATTTCAGCAACCGATGGTGCCAGGTAGATTTTCTTCCAAGAAAATATGAATAATCTTTTATTGGAATGAATTCCTAAAGAAAATATTTTCTTAAAGAAACTTTATATGAATTCATAAATGCTAAAACCAAAAATTAAATGTTAAAATTAGTTATAAAAATGAATACTCTTCAGAACTATTTTAAACTTGGTTTCTCAGTGAATAAATTTGTTTCTGCTATTAGAATTTATCACAATGTTGTTATTCAAACATTTCTCAGTCAATCTCTTGTGTGCTCTATTAATTCTTTCAGTGTGTATTCATCTGGGGCATTTAAAAATGAATAATACTGTATAAGTGTCATGCAATGAATGATAATTTCTTCTGCCAATGACATTATACAAAATAAATTTGCCTATGGTTGTTTATCTGCAAAAAATTTCCAAAACTTTCCAGTGAAATTCAATTATATTTGTGTAAGTGTGAGCCGTCATGAAAAGAAAAACTAGTAAGTTATAGGATGGATTCAAAAGTTTTTTCATTTGAATGATATTTCATACTTTAAGATTATAATGTAAAATATATGAAAAAAGAACTGAAACTTACACGGGTACCTTCTTTTGCACTATATTTGACATAAATTTTATCCAGTTTATAATGACAATCTTGTCGGCAGACTTAGGTGTTACCCGAATTAGAGTTAAGTTTTTTTTAGATGAAAATTCATGTTAAATCTTATCACCTCCCATAAATCACCTACATGACCAATCAAACATGGTTAGATTCAAACCCAAGGCTTGTGATTGTAAAGCAAATATCATTCTCAACACTCTGCCCACATAAATGAATGTATAATTATAAAGTCAATATGTATTATATTATAAATCATATATAACTTAAACTGTATTTAATACATGCATGAATACCAGAGTTTAAAATAATTGTAACACAAATGTTATATCTTCGCATTGCCAGCATATGGTCTGTTTATAATCAAGTTTCTTGGGCATTCTTAAATGTCTTTCTTTATACCCATACTTTTTTTTTGTATTTGGACACTTAAAAAAACATGTAAAATAGCCTCATTAAGACAAATTAATTATTAATTCTGCTGTTGTCAATTTACATTAGTCTGACTTTTTCAGTGACTGTTCTTTCATTATCATTTTGTCTACATTTTCTATGTGACAGCAAATTGTCAGACCTAGTCATCTTAATTAGAATAATAAAAATAAACAAATTAAAAGTTCACTCATTTAAAAGCATTAAAACCATTTTTGTAAACTGATTACTATTAAATTACTCAATATGGAAGTAAATACGATGTATAATATGAAATATAATAAAAATAATATAGAAAAAGAGAAGAAACTACATTCTGTGCATGGTGGAAAAGTATATAGTTTAATAAATAAAAATTAAATTATTTTCAAGTCAGCATGCTGACACATTTTTTTAAAAAAGATCTAAGAACAACAATGCTCCTTGGGAACACTATTAAAAACAACCATTGATTTTGAAAAATTGCAAAGCAGGAAACAACACTTTAAATGGTTAAATAAAAATATAGCATGAACACACACACACGAGTTGAATATATGGATTGAAATCCAACAATATGAATAGAATAAGTAAAGAACAGGTTGGGAAAAAGTGCCTTTAATCTAACATGATTCACTTCAACAAGCTTCTTTAGAGATTTTTTAAAGATGAATGATTTAAAACTTTTAAAGCTAAATCTTTCTTTTAAATTCAAAGTGACAGTATTACCAATGAATTTAATCCTCAATCAACATACTCTCTCTTATGATTTTCAAAAATTTTCTTAAAAAATTCTTAAATCATTAATCTTTAAAAATTCTCTGAAGAACCTTATTGAAGTGGAACATGTTATATATTAAAGACACTTTTTCCTACCTGTTTTTAATTTATTCTATTTATTTATATATATATATATATATATGTATATAAATGTAAACTTGTCGTTATACTCGTTTCGAAAAACCCTCTGGTTACATATGCGGAAGGAAAAGATGGTAATAAAAAAAGAATAAGCTAAGCACTTAAACATCAGTCAAAGTATGTAGCCCAAAGAAAATATCCAAGATGAGTAACCTAAAACAAAAAGCACTCAATACGCAAGTAGAGCAAACAAAGTAAATAACTAACCTACAGGGCCAACAAACCTACCAAAGTTTCACTAAATTGGATCTTCAGGGAAAGTTGGCCAACTTTCCCTACAGATCCAATTTGGTGAAACCTTGGTAGGTTCATTGGCTCTCAAGGTTAGTACTATATATATATATATATATATATTTGGTAGAAAATGATATAACCTTTTATGCATCTAGAACAATTTTAGGGAAAAACATTCTGACAAAGTAGGAAAAAGTTTTTGTGTGACATGTTTTGTTCTTTAGGACATTAACAACTAAAGTAATATTTATGTTGATGCAACTACACATTCAAATGAATGAGAGGAGCTACTTTGAATATTAAATTTTAATTTTTTTCAAAGATGTGTTTGGTTTATCGTTTAACCAATTCCATTTGGTTTCTTTTTCTTTTGTTAATGTTTCGAATACCTTTGTTATTAAATATCACAAATTGCAGTAACAGAAGATCTATCAAAAATAGTCAAATGCTTTATGAACCTGACCTATATACACTAACATAAATTTAAAAAAATATTTTAAATTACATTTAAAACTCTGTATTTTCACTTATTCATGTGCATGTGTAGTCACATCAAAGTAGGTATCATATTAGTCCAATGTTGTTTAAAAGGACAAAATGCATAACATAAAATCTTTTTTACTTTTGCTATATATACATACATACATATATATATATATATATATATATATATATATATATCCGAGTGAATAAGGAACGAAGAAAAAAAATCTTTTTTTACGCCATCCAAAACATTAATTTAAAACAGTGCTCAATATATAATATATAGAGCTGTGAATATTTATTATAAATTATATTTTAGAACATGTGCAAAATTTGTACATGTTCTAAAATATAATTTATAATATATATACAAGGCAAATAAATTCAACACATAATTAAAGCAATTATAAATGCTGATTTATTTTGACAGGTGAGTAAATGTCCATTTCATCAGATCTGAAAACTTAGATTTGAGTTTTCAGATCTGGCAATACAGACCTTTACTCACCAGGTGAAAAAAATCAGAATTTATAATTGCTTTAATTATGTGTTGAACTTTCTTTTCTATATATCATATTGCTCTGGATAATATCCATTGAGCTCTCTATTTTCTCTATTTAATATTTTATATCAATCAGATAAATGTTTCGAACTATTTTCTCCATGTTACGGATTTGACATTATTTCCTATACAGATACGCGCAAATACACACACACACACACACACATATAAATATTTTTTGGTGTTAATAAAGCAGTGCTTGGTGCAATATTACAGAGCTTACATTATTTTTATTTATTTACTTATATATTTTTTTTAAATTTTTAATTTTTTATTAATTTCTTTCGTTTTTCCCAGAAATAAAAACTGCAAGTAATCTTCTTTTACCCTGATGCAAAAAACATATAACCTCTGCCCTAAAAATATTCTACTTATTAATTTAATTTCAATTTAACTTATAAGATTTATCTTTCCAATTATTTTCAAATTAAATTAAAAGATGAAAAGATAGTATCCCAGCATTATAATATATAACTACCATGAATAATGTGAGAAACAAAAAGTCAATATAATAAATAATAATAGTCATAATAAGCACCTGATGATTACATCGTGCATGAAACTATAGACATAGGATAATATATATTTATATTTATTACTATATATATATATATATATATATACTTTATTACTTCTGAGATAAGGTAGTGTTTACACTATTTACCTTGTACTCATCTATATTGCCATTATTACGACGTGTTGGCGATTTTCGACGGTTCAAAATTTTTAGCACCTGAAAAGGGGCAGTGTGTACAATGGCTAAAACATTGTAATATAATAATGGCAATAAAGATGAGATGAATAGTCCAAACATGGGAAAAATTGTTATTATATTTATCCATCTATCGTAATTAGTATAGGTGTAAGTCCATATTAGGGCAAATGTTCAATAATGACTTACATATGCTAATGTAGAATATGTCATAATATAGATGCCTAGTACTATGTAGGAAACCATCTTCCCTCAGAAAATGTAGCAGCTTGAAACAACATCAATTCCACAAGTACTTGGAAGATTCATGATGAAGTGCAGTCATGTTCTTTTGATAATTGTCTATGTCTCACTTATATTTTTTGGTTCAACATTTTGCATATTATTAGACCTCTCAACAAAGCACAAATGCTTGAAAAGACTCATGTTAGGGGAACACAGTAGCCAGATCTATTCATTAGAACTCTCCAGAAAGTGGCCTAAACCTATGTTAGACCAATTCCAGTACTTTGTTCTCCAGGAATAACACATCTTTTTTGGATACATGCAATGAAGCAAAATAGTCACTGGTCAATTATATGTTTAAGAAGACCTTCAAACACAACCCATATCACATAATTATGAAACCACCCTCACCCTGCATAACACCTTGTTAACTATTGAGGTCCATGGCTTCAAATGTCTGCACTGCACCCGAATCCTACCTTCAGCCTAATAAACTGGAATCATGGCACACGAGACTACACAACATTTTGCCAGGCCTCCAGGGCCCACTCAGCAATATTGGCCCAGGTGACATGCTATGTCAAGTGTTGTGGTGCTAACAGGAGCACCACAGTGGGATTCTAGTCTTATATAAGCTAAGGAATGCTTAATTGACCTGTTGCATATTCATCTATAACCCCCTGCACTGAATTTGAATGTGATTTGAGATCATTCTAGCTCAACACATAGTTGAACACAATAATTAAAGACCAATGATTGGCCACTGCACTTTTGAATTATAACATTTTTGCTCAGGTGGCACACATAACTGCTACATTGTTAAAGGATATAAAGTATTCTTGCAAGTTCTGAAACAGAATGTCTGGCATCAATTATTATGGTTACTTTTTAAGTGTATATTAGATGTGGCACAAAGCTGAAAGTATTGGGCATGGACTGAGGATTGAACTCAGTATTCAGACATAATTCTTCTAAAGACAAAAAGTTTGCTAACTGTTATACCACATCAAAGCTACCCTGAAACCTGTGATTATGCTCTATTCAAACACCAATAATTCCCATCACTTTGCAATGAGACTTCTCGCCATTGTTCACTTTGATTCCTAAGAAGCTAGAGTGCAGCTGATATAGATCATGGTATTTTCATGAGTTTCACATATGGTGATACCATCTGTCTTTATATAGTGTTGTGAATCTTCATCGCTAATTTGTTGTGAACTTGTGGCGAAACTTTACCGCAAAATTGTAGTGACTGGTTTGTGTCGGAAGTAGGACACAGGAGATAAGTTCAAAACAGTATTTTAGTATAACAAGAAACAAGATATTCAAAGGAAGTGTTAATAAGTAATATAGAAATAAATAAGTCCAAAGGTGTTATTACATTGTTAACTGCTTCTGTTAACTGCTCTTCAGAAGTTATCATAACATATACATACTCCATCACTTTTGGCATATCACCATTCATAGTACATTGAGTTATACATGAGAAAAAGAATATACTAATAGTATAGATATGTATACATACATACATAATATATATATTTTTATAGTGTGTGTGTGTATGCACTGGTGTTACTTAAACAGTGCTTGATGTATAACAAAGCTATACTAATAAAAAAATTTGTTTTCTTTGCCAGTAGCACAACTTTATATTTCATGCATGGCATAATTGTTAGGTGCTGCTTGAGTTGTTAATAAACACCTAATGATTGCATTATACATGAGATTCAGAGTTGAGCTAATGCGGGAAAAACAATATTAACACACACACACACATATATATATATATATATATATATATATATATATATATATATAAATTTGTCGTAGAAATTTCTCTTGATAAACTTCCTTTTATGTCTTTGTTTCTTTTTTTAGTAATTTAAAATTAAAAACCATTAAATTCATGACTTGATATTGCTTCTTTTTCTCATGCTAATATTTACCCACTACAAGGCCCAAGAGACACTCAAACTATTGGGATACTGAATAGAGTTTTCCAGAAGTAAGAATTCTAGATTAAGAAGATATGTAGGATAGATAAAAGTTGACTCTAGACTTGAAGAGGTTAAGTTTGTTTTGATTGGGAGTGCATTATCTCAGAAGTCTATTCTATTTTACAGTAGATTTTGGAAAGAAGCCAAGTGAAACTTTCTTCTTAACAATGGAATATGAAGGGAATGTGGCTTGTCTTAGCTGTAAAAGTTTCAACAAACTTAGTATAACAAAGAAAGTTACTTTTGATGCAAAGTCTTGGAGATATCAGAATTGATGGATCAACATGTAATAGTGTTCAGGATAAACAAGCAAAACTCTTGCACTTTAACAAGTGTTGTATTATATTTATATATACACTACCGGCCATAATTATTAGGCCACCCCAGTTTTTTAAAAGAAATGATGTATTTCATACTACTTTTAGTATTTATTGCCAAGTGCATAATTCTAAATGAAAATAGAATTGTTCATTGTAAATACTGCACAATAATATGTGCATGAAATTAACTGTTCTGGTGTCCAGTTTTTGTAACATCTTTCTCTTCTTATTGGCTGGCCAAAGTAAAGGCTTCCTAGCTGCCTTGAAAAATTTTGCAAAGTAATAATAATAAAAGAACCGTTCTATTTTCATTTAGAATTATCCACTTGGCAATAAATACTAAAAATTGTATGAAATACATCATTTCTTTTTAAAAGCTGGAATGGCCTAATAATTATTGCCGGGAGTGTACATAGGGAGATATGGTGCGATGGGTAAATTGTCGTTTTTTATATTTTTAATTTTGTGCCTGCTTGTTGTTCTTTTTTTATTTTGTCAACTGCCCAATATAGTAAATTCAGTTGGGAATTGTCTGTCAGAAAAAGAGCATCATGATGCAATTCACTCAGCCAGAACTCCGGAAACAGCATGCTGTACTTCTTTGTATTCATACTGGAAGCTCCAATGCAAGCATTTCAGAGTGTTTGGGTGTCAATCTGAGGAGAGAGAGAGAGGAGAGAGCAGAGGATTCACAAAAAATTGGATTAAGTGATTATGAAGGTATCTAAAATGATCACGAGTGATAGCCACATTACACACAGTCTCAACATGGGGGTCTACATCAATGCCTTGAAGAGATAGTGCTACCATGGGTCAAGAGGATGGCTGCCCATCTTAGCTAAAAATATCTTAGACATGTAGATAAGATTCTCATCTTGATTAAAAACATAGATGAAAGATATGAACTACAAAAACCTTCACTCTTAAAGTTATATAGGAACTTAACAATAACAATAAAATTCCTTTATATTTAGGTAGTGAGAGACACTAATAATAATTTTTTTTTTTTAATCATCTCACCCCAAGCAAGGCATTCCACTGCCACTATTGCCCATAGGGCTACATAGGGGAAGGTAAAGAGAAGGAGTGGTTAGACATAGGGAATGTCAGGAGGAAGGTGACAGATGAGTAAGGATACCTAGGATGAGGGTTGGGCAGATGGGAAGAATGTTTGATAGAATGGGAGCAGGTTAGTGTGTTAGGAGGTGTCTATTGACCTTACATTTAAACTCCTGGAGATTGTATCCGTCGGGGAAGCAATCATGTGGAAGAGAATTCAACATTTGGGAAGTGAGAGGAAAGAAACTGTTGGCATAGAAGTTGCAGTTGCATTTTATCAGTTTCACTGTAAAAGGGTGGGATCCAGCTGCCAATCTAGTATCTCGTGCAAATTCGTATTTAGGAGGCACCAGTGATCTAAGTTTATCCGAGCACAAGCCGTGAAAGTATTTATAGAAGAGACACAGGGAAGCCACGTCGCGCTGGTGGGAGAGAGACTGCAGGCGGTCTGCCAAGTCGGTATCTATCACATTACAGACCCCCCTCTGAACCTTATCAAGAAGCCCGAGGAGAATAGCAGGGGAACTCGACCAGATATGGCAGCAGTATTCAATGCATGGGCGGATGGTAGATTTATATATGTGCAGGATAGATTTAGACGGGAAAAACTTCCGGGCCCTACACAGTGAACCGACTTTCATAGCAGCGGATTTAGCAATGGATTCGATATAGTCATTCCATTTGAGTTTCGCTGAAAGTGTGAGACCAAGGAGGCGTAGTGTATAATAATAATAATGTATTTACCATGTCCTCATATAACTAACTAACTAACTAACATAAACATGCCTACTCTCAACTATCAAAGTGAATGTATTTTTCCAAAATAGGTATTATACCAAATTTAAACCATGCAAAAGTCAATTCTTCCATGAAAAAATTTTCTAACCTGAATTAAAAAACATTAAATAAACACTCATTCATAATGACTTTCCTAATTACATTGTTAATGAACTAATTAGATGAGCGATTAGAAATATTAACAGATCAAAAAGAACATAATACTTCCTCAAATAACCCTCAACATATCAATCTACTATACTGTAATCAAATGCATTCTAACTACAAACAAGATAAAAATATCCTTAAACATTTATAAGTACTAACATATTCCACCCTGATTCAAGTAAAAAATAAAACTATATACTATACTAAATTTGATACTACTAACTTAACCTTCCACAGTTACTCTTCTCTGTCAACTAGTGTTTTACAAAAGATTAACAGTGTCTATCATGTTCAATGTCTTTTGGGAGTATTTCTGACAAAAAAATAAATATATTTGTTGGTTTCATGACAACATCAGGTGAGCTTATGCTATATATGTTGGATATCAGCTCTGTTGCACAGTATTTAAAAACAGATTTCTGTCTACTTTCACAATTTTGAACAATACTTGTTAATAACACAAGTATACTCTGTGCATGATAGGCAATGTCATGTTCACATGTACTAGCAGACTGGGTGTGGGTTCTGTTGCTTGGTGCATTTTGGCCAGAGTCTCAGCCCAATGTGCTGATATGAATCCCCAAATTTGCCACAATGGATTTGACTGCGGGCTTTATAACAAGTGAGTTTGAAGCTTGCATCAGATGCCTCCTGACAAACAGCACTGTGTCAAGTTTTTCTGTTGTCCACACCCTAATGACAGTTATTGGCAATGAGTTCATGCTCAAGTGAAGGGTTTGAGTTCAGACACAGGTTATTGAATTCAATCATAACCCACCTGTTGGTTAGTTTCACATACTCCACTATAAAAATAAAAAACAAAAACTTAAAATTCTTGAGGCCCTCTATATAAGGAGCAAATAACCAGCACTAAATAAGGTTAGTCATGAGAATAGCAACAAAATTTTAAAATAATTTTAAATGTTTAAAATTATAATTATACAAATTAAAATTCCTGATCAAAAACATGATAAAAAATTTTTTTAAAGCTTTAACAGTTAATTTCAAATAAATTATAATGAAACACATTCATGCATGTATATAATAATATGACAACTATTAGTTACATTATGAGACTGAAAGTACTTGGGAAAATTAAATGAAAATAAAAGAAAAACTTTGGCACTTTGCTTAATGAATTTTATTTCAACTTTAAGAATAAAAGTTAGACATAATACAAATACAACCATTTTATTCAACCACACATTCTTGCATGAAGATATGCTGAATATATATATATATATATATATATATATATATGTATATATAGGTAGTATATCTTCATTCATACATATATATATGTATAGAGAGAGAGAGAGAGATTATGAATTTCTAGCTGAACTACACACAAAATTGAGCACACATTTGGGAAAACTGAAAATGAAACAACAATGTGAAATTATTAAGACATTACTCATACTTTTAAAAAGTATGTCTTTCTTATTTCCTTCTGTTTTTGTATTTGAACCTCACTCAAAAAAAAAGGTGGCAAACCAAATGAGTGTCCCTGAATTATGATTTTGTTTGTGTGTTAATTAAAAAGGCAGTAAAATCGAGAGGTTTCCACTTTTACTTTCAGTACGGGGCAAGGAGTCTAAAAACCACGTTGCTCCTCCTTTTGGTGATATTCAGAATAGTCATGTACTCCCTGAGTTTTCCACCTCTACCGGTGAGTGATTCTTAAAAACTCATGTCATACTCACCAGTTAGTTGTGTGTGTGTGTGTCATCTGTCCATGAATATCATTTCACCAATTTATTTTGTGTGCCTTCATTGATTTGTTTCATTGTTCTTATTCAACAAATCTTGTCTGCCTTTTGAGATGAAGGCTGGGACCCTCAACACAAGCCACACTATATACATAAATCTGCTACATTCACATCACTAAATTGTGTGCACTTATCTCTTAGAACTGATATATGTGACCTTTTCATTTCCATATAACACATCATATACTAATTTGATTTTATTATTTCTTTTTATACTAATAGCTAATCATTGAAAAGTTACCAAAAGCAGCTGTTAAACTCTATATCAAGTAATTTACTGTTGATATAATTTATATTAGAATTATTTGCAAATAAATGAGACTTCTCTGTAATTAACTAAACTCCAACTGCTTTTAAAATTTCAAGATAGCATTACTTGTGTTTCTACTAACCCTTGATCAGTAGGAGATTAGTGTTAAGTAATTTTTGGAAGTACATGCTCACAGTTTAGAAAGTGTTTGCAATAAAACAGAAAATATTTATGATAGAAGAAGAGGGGATAATCTTTTTTTTAACCAATAATTTTTGTATAAAATAAGAAATTCTATAAAATGTAAGATAAAACAGTTATATATTATAGTGGGTTGCTTATCTATTCTTTTCTGTTAGTAGTGGAGAGTCCATTCTAGTAAAGGGTAGTTGAATACTGTTGCAGCTTGACAGAATTTGGATTTGTTGTAAATATCCCACGAAAAGTCATAAAATGATTACAAATCAAGAAAGGCAATTTGAGTAGAAAAATAACATTTTATATATAACACATATCAATTAATGTTTTTACAATTGAAGTAATACATGAAATATAGGTCCAACGGAGGTTAAAATGTTCATGGCAATAAAATGCTGAAAGAGAATTAATGTTTAGGAATTTGGGAGTGTGTAAGTAAGGAATGTCTTTGATGTATTCGCTCCTTAGGTCAGTAAGTAGTTTTGTTCTGTATCACCACAATGTAAACATATGTAATAAGAATTTCTTCTCTTTTAAAAAATATTGAGTCTTATTATTTTCTGGGTATCATTATTTTATGCAACAATTAGTAATTTTGTCATTTCTTTTCTTTTAAATCTGTTACAATTTTCTTTACAGTTTTTGTAACAGAGCTACAAACAAATACACAAAAAATAAATCCTTATGCCGATGATAAGACTTTTCATTATTTGGCTTTAAATAAGACTCGAAACTGAATTTAATTTGCCCTAACAAAAATCTTCTTATGATGTACTATTTTTGCTACAGGAACAAGCATATCCCCCAACCCAAAAAAACAGATTATTATAATATAGATTCAAAAGAAAGTGGGATTATAGACATTTAAATATCCACAACAACAGAGAAAGATAACTGTTCACTAGACCCAAAAGGCTAAAGTAAGAGTATACATTTGTAATGAGTCCAAACTGGATCAGTGTCTGGATAAAGAATTTGACAGTAGCTTATTAGCCATAGCAACCTTGCTGAACATTCATGAATAAATGATTACGATTATCCAATATTCGTATGTATTGATCTCATTTAAAATATTCATTTTGACACTCATATGAATTGCTTTTTCAGAAACAGTGAAATAACCTAACATTTTTTCTAAGAAAAATAACATGAAAATACACTCTGTTTCTTTTTAAAATAAGCTTTAGTCAACTGATTCTTGAAATGTTCTTCTGCTGTAGACAGGAATAAACCATTACCAACATATACATATGCTTGCAAGAGTAAAGCAAACTCCAGTAAAGAAACTTATCTTCATAGATATAGTTAATATGCATTTTATAATTCATGCTAAATCATTTTTTTATAAAATATTTTTATACTTACTAATTTCCTGTTGTCAAAAATTCAAATTAAGATAACATTTTCAATTGAAATAAGTGTACAAGAATGTAACAGCTGGTTAGCCAGCTGTTGCCTTCTAATATGTTTGCATGTCTTTTAGTTTACCAGCTGCTGTGTCTATTTATATTTTGGTCAGCCTATGAACTTTACAACCTCCTCTTGTATTTATGCTTAATGACTGATTGTTCTGGAGACTTTTTATTTTAATTTGCAGATATAAAACTTAGCAATTTATTAGGCAGATTCTTACCAATCATTCTTTGCTAAAATCTTCACTTCATAGGAAGTGTTTATTTTTCTTTAGCATAAAACAAAACATTAATTGAAAATGTGCTGCATTTTGATAGCTGATGCTATTTGTTTTATGTATACACTTATGGTAGCAAAAATGAACAAATGAAATCACAAATACTGCTTGTGAGGCAAAAGAAAAAGAATAAGAAAGTTGTTAATAAAAAAATTCTTTGTATTGCTGTTGCAAAGGATGTGAGCAGAGGTCTCTGCATGGGCATGGAAAGCAATTTTGAAGAAGTTGGTAAGGCCTATGGTTTTTTGTTCATTGGGTCAGTTGACAAAGGTCATTGGGGTAATGCTGAGAGCTTGTCCGATATCAACAGCGAACCCACCCACCATGTTTCTGTCTTAGTTGTTTATGAGTGATGTTCTTAAAGTAAATGTGGTGACTCCCAGACTCCTCTGTTTTGCATGTTTTTGTTTTTTTTTGGTGACAACATTAATGATTGGATTCTTTTATGCTATATTTTATATTTTTTGCGAGGATTTGTTCCCTAAGCCAGATGTGACAAGCTTCTGTGAAGAGGATGACATTTTATCTTTGGATTTTGCTTTCTTAGCATCCAAATCTGCCAGACATGTAAAGTGAATAAGAAAGAGATCCAATTTGAAGCAGAATATAACATCATCATCTCTGTTCAAGATCTACAAAATCACATCTATTGTCCCCCAACAAAGATTAAGTATAACAATAGCATCTGATTCTTTTGAAAATGATGATGGACAAGAAACTCACCTTAACTGTTACATTAAATTCAACATATAATAAATCCTCCTGTATGCCAATGAATGCAGGACAATCTCGTCACAGATGAAGAAAAATCTTGCAACAACAGAAATATGATTCTAGAAGGATGCTGAGAATACCATGGATCGAATATATGAACAAAGACAATGTTTTAGAGAAAAATGAAATAAAAAAGGGCAACTTGACATCAGGAAGAGATTGTTGAAATTTCTAGAGTGTATAATGAGAAAAGAGGGTATGGAAAATGTGTTACTTACAAGCTAGATGATTAAAAGAGAGAGAGACAGATAAAACCAATGTATAACCTACCTAGCATGCTTAAGGAAATGGATAGCAAATCAATGTTTAGGAGAGAGAACATAAAGACAACATTTATTAGCAGCGACATCGGACAGGAAATTGTACAGAGTGATGATCACTTATGTTCTGAAGGGACATGGCACACAGAAGAGAAAGAAGGATAATAATGATGATTTCACATGTCATTGTTTTAAACTATAAAATTTGTTTGACATTCTCCAATGAACTTAGCTAACTGGTGCCCCCTATGTATGAATTTACACGAGCTACAAGATTAGCAACTAGGTCCTACCCTTTTACAATGAAACCAATAAAATTTAACCACAATTTCTACTTTAACAGCTTCTTTTCTCACACTTCTTGCCTGTGGAATTCCCTTCTATATAACTGCTTCCCTGACAGCTACAATCTCCAGAATTTTAAATGTAAGGTCAACAGACATTTCTGATTTCACTAACTTGCATCCATTCTCTCAAGCTCTTTTCTCCATCTACTCCAACCCCATTCTTGGTATTCTCATCCGTTTATTACCCTCCTAATGACATTTCTTATAACTAACCCCTCTTTCTCGTGACTTTCCCCTATGTAACCTTCTGTGCAACAGTGGCAGTAGAATATCTTGCTTGGGATGAAATGATTAAAAAAAAATTTCTGAAGAGTAGGGAAACTTGGAAAAATTTTCCAAGAAGCCAGTAATCCACAAACAAAGAAACTAATTGATTTTGTTATTACTTAAGCAGATGTTTTTAAAATGGATTTGGGCAGATAAGTTAACATTCTAGTCAAAGAAAAAATATTGATCCCTTCTTTTCTTTTTACTTAAGATAAGAATAGTAGAGAAGACTGGTCTCTCTTGCTTTGCTAAAAAAACCGGTCTGAGGATAACTTTAAATTCAAAATAGGGAAAACACTTAACTATTTTTTTCCATGAACAGTTATGGCAATTTATAATTTCTTATTCTTTTATGTGTCATGGGACTTCAACACATTGACGATCACGGCCCTCCACATTTTCCTGTTTTTCGTAGCTCATTTAATATATTTTGTTTTGGTTTTTATCCTAAAGCCTGCTCTGCCATTCATTTACTTAAGCCGATCAAGTATGTCACATGCTGTTTTTCTGTCTTTCGTTCCTTTTATCTACCCTGTGAGTATCAGATTCTTCATGCCCTCCTTTCTCATTATGTGTCTCAGAAACTTCAACTGTCTCTTTCTGTTGTTAAGTATGTTTCCTTTTAGTTTCCATTCTCTCCAGAACCATATTTCTGTTGCTTCAAGTCTCTCCTTTTTTGTCCAGCATTCACTTTCATATAGGTGGACAGATTTTGCATAACAGTCCAGTATAATCTTTTCTTTGTTTCCAATGAATTTTTCCTGCTGCTCAAGACTCTAATCAGCTTTTGGAATGTGTTATTGGACATCTTAACAAACATTCTTTACTATTCTTCTCTTAAGTAAAAAGAAAAGAAGGGATCAATATTTTATATATTTATATATATATATATATATAGAGAGAGAGAGAGAGAGAGATTATTAATTTGTAGCTGAACTACACACAAGGAAAAAATAGTCTACGCTTCAAGTCTGCAACTCAAAAAAGAAATGGAAAAAAATTTTCAAAGACGTGTTTAAATACTTGATAATGATGATATAGATTCCACAAGAAATTGTAAAACAAGGAAGTTAAATAACATATCATTATCCATTTTTTCCAAACTAGACTGTCTGGAAAGTTAAATGTTAATTAAATTAGCTATTTACCTACAAGGAATCATTTAGCATTCATTGGCCTGGCAGCTAGTACTGCTTTCTGTTGAAATTTGTTAAATTTTTCATAAAAGTACGTTTCTAAAGTTTCCTAGCTCTTACCACCCTTTCCAATATTAATGGATGATTCTTTTCTAACATTTTATATGAAATAATATGGAATGTTGATATCTTGATTATGTCATTATTTTTGTGTCATGAGATTATAAGCCTGCACAGATGTTAGCAAATGGTACAGATATGAAATTTATAATTCTTGTATTGTAGAACAAGGATGTGCATTGTGGTGCAGTGGATATTGGCACGGAACAAAAAATCGGGGAGTCGAGTTCAAATTCCAGTTGAATCCATTCATTTATGCACAAATACCCTTGGGAAAGGTATTAATCCATCTCTTCCCTCCAGTTATGGGTTAAATAGCAGAACAGATTGGGTTCTATAGTCTTGGCTGGCAAACAATCTACTGCAGAAAGCAATGGCAACCTACTGTGGGATAATCATCTGTCCAATCAGTCATGTCTTGAAAGTGACATGATCACCCAAGCGTGTTTCACATATGGCACTTAACTGACTGTTTGTAGAATAAACTTGATTTGGCAGTTATGGTTCTTTCCAAAATTCACTGAAAATGTTTTTATGGATAGAATAAAAAATTAGTTAAGCTGTTTGGAAAAATGTCAGTTAAAAAGTTAACAGTTAATTCTGAAGAGAAATAAAGAAGAATCAGCAATATTATTGGTCCAGATCCAGCAGCTCAGTTTTAGTCACTTTCTCACCACCATGAGGTTGCCACCCAGTGTCTTTTCCAAAAATATTTTCATGGCAGTTGTTCAGATGAGCTCTTCGCTATATTGCTTACAATTTTTGAATTTAAGTGTAAAACTAGACTGGCATCAAGTTCTCAACAATTTGCACTTGAGCTGGCTTGATGTAGCTGTAAATTCTATGCTAACAGTTTCTTTTTTTTACACTTCTTGCTTGTGGAATTTTTTTTGCTTCTATGCTTTCAAGCCAACTTTAATCTGCAAAAGTTTAAATGCCGTGTCAATCACTATCTACTTTCATCTTGATTACTCTTTTATCTTTTCATTCATTGTTGAAGTTTCTGTTCCTTATAACCCCTTGGGTCCTGCTGACTTTACTGTCTCACTTGAAAACAATTAAAAATATTTTAATTTCAATCGCAGTTTCATGCTTCTTTCTGATCTAAAATTTGTTTCTGAATGTTGGAAACCTTATTTGCCACTTACTCCTCATTGTTGTACTTTAATGGAACCCAGCAAAATTAATTTCTTTATTTTAGGCATACAGTCAAATTACATGAAAAATACTGATTCTTATACCATCAGTGAAGTTAATGAGTTTTGGTGAGTAGTAAAATGATGGACCACCTGGGAACACTGAGTACTGTAAGCAGCCTCCTACTGTCTGAAATAGGTTTCAGCTTCAAATAACCCACAAGGGTTGATAACCCTTAAAATAATGAACAATTTCTCATTTAAGGACATTTCAAAATCAGTTTTAAAAAACAAAAGAATATTTCAAATTCATGAATTTTTTAACAATTCCTACAGCATCGGTTTATCTGTAGAATTTGGAAAACTATATTTATGCTTTTTTTTTTTTTTTTTACTTTCTTTCATTCCTGTTTTTAAAGATAAATCTCTTCAGTTCTATAAGAATTCCCAAATCTGGAGTGCATTTCTGAGTAAATTAGATTGGTGGAAGTCTTACTTAGATTTTGGGAAAATGCAAATCAATGTCATTTGAATTAAATTTTTCCTGATTCCTGGCTATAGCAACTTTTATTTTGCTCAGTAGGCTGTTTGGGGAGTCTGTCCTACAGCAACAGTGAATTGGAAAGAATCTATTCACATCGAGACAAGTAGATCTTTAAATGATAAAT